>CM031703.1:6872500-8072500 GCA_018466805.1 Hippocampus abdominalis
TGACTCTCGTGTCATTTAGTAAAGGTCCTTTTGGAATAATTTTTTTGAATTATTCTGAATCACCTTTTTGGGTGTGTTAACAGGTCTGAAAATAAATCGCCACTTTTTGCAAGTTCACACAACCAGTATGCAGTGAAAAGAACGAAAATATGTGACACCCCCCAAATAATAATAAGGCAAATCCCTCATTTATTTAACAGAGATGATCTATTAGACAGCGAGATCCATCAAATGTGGAATGTGCTCTACGAATTGTATTTCCTATTTAAGATATCGATCTGCTTAGTTTTATGAATCATATATGTTATTGTTCTTGTTCCTGATTTTAAAGTGTCCTTGGGTGTCTTGAAAGGCGCTTATAAATAAAATGTATTATTATTATTATTATATACCAGAAGCTACGACTATCTCCTCATGTTCTCTGATTTGTCGTCATAAAATGCTGAACTATGCAGTCAGCCTCCTGAAATATCTTTTATGACACTAACAAAGTGATGTGTGATAAGGAATTTGTCTATGAACCATCCCCAAGTGATCACGTTGTTGATTTTTAATGTCCTCCCAGGTATGCCTTGTTTTCTTTCATATGCTTTGGATTTATGCGTTGAAGCTTGAAGGCCTGACCTGAAATGATTTCAGTTAGAAGCCATGTGATTGTTGGCCAGTGTTTTTTTTTTTTTTTTTTAATGCCAACAAATAACGTTGAAATAACTAACAAGGCTCTTGTGCCAGTGACAGCATACTGAGCCAAACTGGAAAAGAGAAGCTTTCATTTCATCCGACTGCTGTCAAACTGAGTGTTCTGGGCATGAAGGTGAAATAGAAACTGGACTGTGAATGGATAGTTGGATCCCGGTTTGCCTGGCAGATCTGACTGGCCCAATAATAAATAAAATATTTCAATCTTTCGTTTATCTGCAAATTTCATGACACCAAATTGGAACAGGACCTGTTCAAAACATCCATCAGAGGAGCAATTACAGCACACTCTGTCCAGGAATTGGTCAGTGCCTGTCACGTTGGCGGCCAATGGCCCAAAGGACAACACTGTTCCGAAGGTCTAACTCGCACGGGCTTAATGGAAGAGAAGAGATGAGCCAAAGAGAACGTGAAACTGCAAACCCACTAATGCAACATTAGTCATCCGGCTCAGTCTTCAAATCTTGACTGGTGTGGTTCCTTTCCAGCTGCTTAAAGCTTCCCATATGTTTGTTAGGTCCACTGAAGACTCTAAATCATCCATTAATGCTAAATTTCTCCAGCGCTTGTCCTCATTTGGATCGCACGTGAGCTGGTGCCTATCCCGACTGACTTTGGGCAAGGGCCAATCGCAGGGCACATGAGTGCAAATGTGAGTGCGAGTTTTGGTTTGTGGTTTGGCTGCACTTCATGTGACACTTTGATTGACAGATGAGCTCATCACTGAAGTCCGCTCGGACAAACTCTGTGACTTCTCTGTGACCCAAAAAAAAAGGATGTAATGGTAGATGTGATATGATAAGCTGCGTCCAAGATTCTTCCATACCTCCATTTGTTCAGTATTTTCCGAGATGGATTGTGGTCTATGCAGACACTCTTTGGCAAATGTATTTTTCTTTTTTTTTTTTTTTTTGCGTATATTTAATCAAATCTCTGGGTTTATGAAATTTCCTCACAAAACACAAGCCTTCGGACACATGATATCGACACGAGATTTATTTTTTATTTTTTATTGTTGCGCACTCAAGAAAAAGAAATGTTGACTTTAATTTGACTTTAAAGTGGTCTAACTTAAGTTAATATTTGATTTTAAAAAACAAAATTACATGGCGTGGGACAGGCTGACAATTAAGAAGAAAAAAAAAAAAGTAATGAAACAAGTTAATACTTTCTTTGATTTGTGAAAGTCTACACCAGGGCGTCAGGGTTCTAATATAATTGACGTCATTGAGCAATTATTGACTTTAGAGCTTTTTTTTTCCCCGTATCCCTTTGTTCAAAACATATCACTTATCTAGTCTAAGTTCTTAGTCTCAGCATTCTGGAAATGACATCAAAATCAACAAAACTATCAGTTATCGTGACATCAGCATGATTTCCAAGTTCGTTCCGGACCATGACCGAGGTTGTAACTCAACTCAGTTGTGTGTTTTACTCCAGAGTTCTTCGAGTTGTGAAGTATAATTGGACCCCTGAATTTCCAACGCATATTTTGTATCCAATACAGACTGGAAGTGTTTATATTTGTGAAATTAACGTGTATACATAATCATGTCTCCTAAGACTTGCTCACCTCACCGAAGACATTAAGGTAAAATTTCATTTACATAGTAGTTTTCCCCACAACTCTTGCTGCCAACAGTGCTGTGCAATAAATAAACCAGACATACAAGAAAAAAAATCCAATAAATAGGTAGGAAATGGATGAGACCAATAAAACGTAATGCAATAAAACAACAACAACAAAAACCACCCCAATGAAACGGCCTAATAAAATGAAACAAGCTCAGTTTGTGTTAGCGGTGATTCTCAATAAAGGCGTTTAACGTGTCACTGTGGCTCGAATATTAAAAGGAAGACGGTCCTACTGTTTTAGGAGCACCAAAGAAAAGCAATTGGGACTCTTCTTTGGGTGGGGTTGGAAAGCTGTGTGCTGTGTGGGCCTTGTGCTTGATGGATCAAGTGTGCACAGGCAACAGCTCGGATGCGTACATAAGAGAAGAGCATTAAGACATTTACAGACAGCTCATAAAGTCATAGAAAGTCTTTGAGTGGCATAAAGTTTTCAGAATTGGCCGTGAGGAGGTGGAAACCACACCAAAAACATCCCCTTCAGGTTCATTTGAAGACTGGAAATTGAGTGTGAATGTGAATCATTGTCTGACTATCCAATGCTATTAGCTTGCAACCGTTAGCCAAAGTCAACTGGGAGAGGCTTCAGATCACACGTAACCCAAATAAGGTGAAGCGCTATAGAAAATGGATTGATGGATATTGTGAGATGGTATGGAATAACCTTTTGTGATTCAAAATTGCCTCTTAGGTGTTTGTAATTGTGGCATAAATTTAACGTCATACTGTGCCAACAGCACGCAGAATGGGGTCAGGGTTTGGTCCAGATTTTTTTGCAACCAATATTATTAACTACAATCAAACCTCCGTTTTCGAACGTCTCTGTTCTCGATCAATTCGGTTTTCGACCAGAAATTTCGAGTTTTTTATGCCTCGGATGACAAACAAATTTTGGTTCTCGAACAAACTGAGGGTACTTGAATGCACCATTTGACTCCTCTCGCCTTCCTTACACGAGGAAGTGACTCTTCCTCGTGTTGCTTTCCATTGTAAGCAGACGTGTTCAGTAAACATTTTTATTTTAAAAAGAGTGTGGTTTCGGTTTTCGAACAATTTCGGTTTTCCTTCTGGAATGGATTATGGACGAAAACCGAGGTTTGACTGTATTGCGATTCCTATTCATATAGGTTAGGTGTCTATCGTAATATTTATTAATATGGATTTTTTCCCCAGCCCTAATTATTTTTATATTTTATTTGTAGCAGAGCGGGAATGTATGACAACGCCCCGACACTCGCCCCTGTTGGTGAATGGTTGCTAGTCCCCAAAAATGTGGACTACAGTACAGTACCATGAACTGGTCTGGTGCACTGGCCTTGCCTGATCCCTGCAAATGAACTCTCATGATACATGTGATATACTATCTACAACAACACTACACTGAGCATTTGCCGGTTAAAACCAGGGTGGAAAAACAAAACTGGCATTGCAGGACAGTCTCCTTGCAGAAATGTTGTCGTGTCAGGCAGCATGCATGACTAACTACGGTCAGCTGTCTTGGTCCTGACTTCAAACTTAAACACTGCAGGTTTTGTTGGATAACACGGGCAAATTTTCCACTACACAGCTCCAGGAAAGTTTCCATTTCAAAAGAACTAATTGTAGTCGCCACATCATTTTACCTTGCCGGAGGTCTCCAAAACAAATCATTCGGTTTATAGTTGCGGCTCTCTAATCCGGACCGACCGACTAATGGTCCTGACTGGGCTCTTGTTTGATTGTCTTTCTGCATATGAGCCGACTACTGTGCGTGACTGTAAACTGTCCAAACAATTCACTTCCATTACTGTACTTTGTAGAATTGTTACAGTTACATTAGCATGCTAAAGCCATGTATGTGTGTGTGTGTGTGTGTGTGTGTGTGTGTGTGTGTGTGTGTGTGTGTGTGTGTGTGTGTGTGTGTGTGTGTGTGTGTGCGCCTTCTCATCTGATGTCATTAACATGATGTTCTCCAGTGCAGTTCGAGGGGAAGGTGTAATGTCACCGTGGTTTGAAATCACACTGAAATTGATTTAAGCCACAAGAGCTCTCATAGTTCACACAGCCAAGAGGGTTTGACCGTCAGACCGGCCCCTGGAAGGGAACAAGGCAAAGGTGATTCTAGGATTGGAAGTTTAGGACCGCTGAGCCCCGGCCGGGGCCAGGCAAGAGAATTTCCACTGTTTTGGACATTTTAATGGAATCTCATTCCCACATTTATGAAGGAGAAGCATACTACTGTTGGGGAAAGTCTGTGACTAAACCATTAAATCTGATGAGGGCTACTTAAATGTTGAGCCACAGCCAAAGCGGAACCGATTGGATCCATAAAACAAACATAGTGGAACTGAAATAATTTCTGGGTGGAATACAGCTCATTTTAATCCAGCAGCACCACTACATACACGTTAACAGTATGGATCATTTATTTATTTATTTAATGAGTAGTCAGTAGCATCTTGGCTTTAACATAAATAATACATTTTTAATTTTAATGAAGACAGTATATGTACATGACAGAACAGCTAGCTTCTCTTGTTCCAATTCTAACAGGGGACAGTGTTGCTGATGACCGTCTGAAACATTTATGGCCAGAAGTAAAAAACAAAAAAACCCCAAAAAACAAAAACCCGACATCCTACATAAGAACATCAACTCAGCTATGGTTAAATGCACCTAAAAAAAAAAAAAGAAAAAAGAGAGGAACGGCAATGACAAGAGTGTTTTGGATGTTACTGGTAGAAGTCTTCCAAACAGGGACTCTGAAAATGTGTCTTGAGAAATGTCACTGATGAAACCACCTGAGACAAGTCGAGCTGCCTGTTTTTCAGTTGATGTTGATTATGTTTGGGTAGCGGTGGGAAGACGAGCATATGTGGAAATAGGACAGAGTAAGTGAGGGATAATGGCTTGCGAGCCATTAGCACCCAGCAGGGATGCAAGAGAGCCCCGGCAGTGAAAGGAGGGGATTAAGATAAACAGGGATTGATACATGCACCGAGAAGTGTCTAAAAGGCACCATGAGAGAAATAAAAGCTCTTTTATTTTGTTAGTTTGTTTTAGACTCCCTTGTTTTTGAAGGCCAGTTCAACTGCGTTGTTGTTATTTATTTATTTATTTTTTTATCAGAGAGGTTTTAATGAGCAATATGTTTATTTTTGTGTTTGTAGTTTCGAGGGTTGTAGCACTTCACCGCGTGATGCAGTAGTGTTTATGAATATTTTGCTCCTCTCAAATACCCGCCATCCACTTTCGACCAGTTTTCCTGAAAATGCTGACTGTTTGCCAGCCAATCACAGGGCGAATAAAGCAAGCAAAATATGTAGGCTGAATGTTTGATATTGATCTTGTACTTGATCGACCAAAATTTAGCTAGCGTACCTAATTCAGTGAACTATGAGTGTACCATATGTAGCATCAGGTGCTCAAGCTAACACAAAAATATAGTGGGTGTATTTATAATCGTATATACAGTCAAACCTTGGTTTTCGTCCATAATCCGTTCTAGAAGGCTGTTCGAAAACCGAAATTGTTCGAAAACCGAAACTACGCTTTTTTAAAAATAAAAATGTTTACTGAACACGTCTGCTCACAATGGAAAGCAACACTTGCTCGTCTACCCGAGGAAGCGTCACTTCCTCGTGTAAGGAAGGCGAGAGGAGTCAAATGGTGCATTCAAGTGCGCTCAGTTTGTTCGAGAACTGAAATTTGTTCGTCATCCGAGGCATAAAAAACTCGAAATTTTTGGTCGGAAACCGAATGGGTCGAGAACCGAAATGTTCGAAAACCGAGGTTTGACTGTATTTGACGTTTTTGGCCATCTTTGCATGGTCATTTAACACTATTTTCAACCAGACGGGTTTTACATGAATTTTTGATATACTCTAGCCAACAATACTTAAAATAGCTGCTCTTCCGGCGACCTTTCTAAAAGGATGCCTGTGTCTTGTCCACATTGCCTGCTTTCTTGACAAACTCAAACTGTAGCCAAATCGACTGCAGTTATTTGATACCTAACTTCCACCATGAAGTTCTGTTACTTCTCACAAAGACGCAAGGTTTGACACGTGGACAAGATTATTCTTTTTTTTATTTATTTTTTGGTCTGAATCAAGCACTGACAGCACCAGGTAGGTGAAAGTTAACGTACGTCTTGGCAAATAGAATTGATGTATGCAATATGAGTATAAATAAACAGAAAAACCTCGACAGCCCAGCCTGCCTTACCTCAATTGGTCTCTTGTGTGTGTTTGGAAGCATTTCCAAGTGAAGCACAGGTAAAGAGAAATTATTCATCAGCTGTGTTTCACCAACAACTCTGAAGGCCCTCTAATTGGTTCGCTTTTCATTCCCGAGTATTTGCCACCCACGCTGTAACTCTAGACACCCGCTACCGTCCGTGCATTGCAGCGTGACAAACGTGATAATATTCTGGAGAGAAAGGCTCGCAACCCATCAGGCATTACTTTTGAATGATTAATAGTCGAGTCAGTTTGTAGTTGTTAAACAATTCATGAAGGCTGCCTGTAAATGTCAGTAAGCACTGACGACCTATCACACTCGGTTGTAATCAACTCAGGAGCAGATTTGAGAGCGAAACACTCTGGGGACCGCAATCAGATGGTGTGTGACACACTTTTGCCGTGCTGCAAAATTAAGATTTAAGATTCACAGCCACTAAACTGGGTCCATGATTTCATTCATTGTGATGACAGGGTTCCCACGGGTCCTTAAAGTTCATAAAAATCCATAAAAAATAAGTTGTAAAATTATGTTCTTAATTGTCCTTAATTTTCAGGGAGGGAACGCTTCTAGAATTAATCAAAATCCTTAAAATTGTAAGTTTTATATTTTCTAAATTTAAATTTTTCTTCGTGTACTTTATTTGTTTTCATTTTCCTACCTGTAATAAAAGTAGGAAAATGAAAATTGGACTTACAGTGTGTCAAATAAAGGGTTAGCTCATTGCCCCTAAAAATAAAGATGTGCCCTTCCTTTTTACAGCAATGATTTGAACACCAGCTCAGTGATATGTGGCTTTCTGTTCAGCCCGCATATTGCTGAGCGATCATTAAATCCACCGTGAATCCCTTGCTGAATGGAGAAAAAGTCCTTAAACATTTTTATAAATTAGCCCTCAAAAGTCCTTAATAGGTCCAAAAATAAAAAGCAAGTGGAAGGGTGGGAACCCTGGATCAGGACTCGGGGTCACTCAACTCAACTGTATTCATAGAGCACTTTTAAACAGCGGGTCACAAAAGATACATAGATTTCAAACCCAAACTAACCTGAGATTTCTGAACCCATTTAACTTTCCAGAAGCTTTTCTAGTCATGTGCTCTGTGTCTCATCTTAAAGCAAAGTAAGTGATGATAAGACCAATGAGCCCAGACTTGCACCGGTGATTTGTTGTGGATCCTTCAGTACAACCCGGAGACCAATGACCAGGGCCTTCAGTCGAAGAGTCTGGAGTCACCGTTGTGACCAGGGCCAAAGAAAACAAGGCAGAAAGCCAAAGTCATGTTGATCACACGTGCGCATCGTCCACCGCAAGTTCTCGCCACACGGCCGGACGATGGACCAGCATGTCCGCAAAGACATCCTGATGTGTTTGCTTTGTTCAGTGCGCGAGAAGAGTTGAGAAGTGTGTAAGAACCACTCATGGCTGCTCCACAATAAACAACCCACCTGCTCATAATACTCTGAGCATCTGAGAGTGACCGGCTGAGCGGAACATCGCCGCAGCTGGAGCAACCGGACTACTCACCCGAACATGGCTCAGTGTGATTCCTTCTTTCCCACTTTTCGCGTTTGCTTAAGGGAGCCCATTTTGAAAATGTGAATGATGTCAAGATGGCCGTGATGGTGGAGGTGTGGATGATCCCTGAAGAATCCTTCAAGGATTGCATGAAGGCATGGCAGAGAAGGCTGAGCGAGTGCCTCGCACGAGTCTCCACTCACTCACAGGGCACACCAAGAGACCTCATATTCACACCATCTCTGAGTGGGAATTGAAGCCAGGCCTAGGAACCAACTCAATTTCAAACATAGTGCTCCAGATTTTACCCCTTCAATTAATTTGATTCATCCCTAGGAAAACAGTATCTCTATTTTTAGTTCTGCCTAGTAAAGAAATCTGGTTTTAGAGGAAGGGGGAAGCCTGCTCAGGCTCACATGTGTTGCTTTGGTTTCAGAGACATTTTAAATAAGTTGAAATCAAGAGCATTTTGCAGGCCATTATATGATTTACGAGACAAGGACTGCTTCAGGACAGTCTAGAACAGCAGGAATGTCCCACCTCGTAAAAATAAGCTTCACTGCACTTTATTGAAGAGCACTGCTCAGACATGGTTGTCACACTAGTGATATCGGCCCTTCCTGTCCTAAGTTACTGGAAGATCTTTTATCCTTTTCATGCATTTTCAGGCCTAATATGCTAAAGGATGTAGCACTTCTATGCATAATAATGCATATCCATCCATCAACTTTCTACCCTGATCAAGGGTCGGGTTTCGGTTATAGCTAGAGTCTATACTGAATCTCGACTGACCAAATCTATTCACCCCTTTGCAGGAGAACGCCTGCTCAAGTACCAAAAGTGATTACATGTTTGTGGTTTTTTCCTAATCCTCAACCTGTCCCCTCTAAGTGGGCATGTATTAAACATCATCACCAATGTCCCCTTTGGGCTAAAGCTTTTGGAATCCTGAAGATGTGTATTTTGTTGTTGTTCAGCAGTTGCTGAGGTGAGGTGGCAGTTGTTGCATGTAATGCGCCACACATATTGCACACAAGAAGCCATCGCAGTCATAGTCTATTGTTGTTTTGTATCCTGCTTTTCAAGAGCAATGAGGCTCAGCCCGCAGTGCTAAACTGTGTAGCATTATTCCAAATGATGTTCGTAGGGTTGCCATAACGACTGAATACGGAGGACCAGTCTGGTAGCTGCAAAAACCCCCCCCAAAAATTCAATTGAGGACAGTTGCAATTAGAGTCAGACAGGAATAGTATCAAGTATCAAAGGTAAGATTTATTTCATCAAAGGTGCACATGCAAAGCCAACACTGAGCGTCAACTAAATTTGGCCATCACAAAATCCAACACTGGGAGGGGTGTCCTCATCTCCAATGAATGTCATTCTTAGTTGACAGTTCATTTCTGATCTCTTCCAATGGTCAGGGATTTAATAAAGGCAGGCTTGTCAATTTTAACCTAAAGACAATCGGCCATGAAGCTCTCAGAAAACTGCATTCGAACACATCAGGGCGTACGCACTAATGGCTAATGTGTGTTCCGGCCTAGCTAATTCCTTCTGTGCTTAGTAGATATGGCGCTTGGCATGTAACATGCCAGAGCGAGTGTGAGAGTCAAATCAGGTGGATGCAAAAGAACCCCCTCATGCTCGGCACAGTACAGAATTTACTGGTCGTGGATGACTTCATTCCCTCTGACAGTCAGTCTACATTATGGCTGTCACACAATGAACCGAAGGACAGTACGGTCTTAGTGAAGCCGTGCATTGATCCAGGTACAAACCTGTTTTGTTGCACAACAGCAAAGGCAAAGGGCTATAGGTGTCTGTCTTTCCCAAAGTCACCCAGGGATTCGTTTTAGCTCCGCCGCAAATGTAACGAAGGCACCGAAGATGGATGGTTGGATGTTAAAATGGCTCGATTTCTTTTTCCTCTCGTGTATGGTGAATGTTAAAAAGTGAATCATCTTTTCAAACAGTAAGATCTCCTCTGCACCTTTTTCCACCCGACCTGTTGCTCATCAAAGTGAATGTGTTACTTTAAGGTCGTACTATAAATAACATTTTGCATCATTAAAATCATGTACTAATATCATGTTGAGCTTGTCAATGAAGTGTTAACTCTTTGCGTCTTTAAATTAAATACGTGCAAATTGAAGTTAGAGGTGTCAATCAATTGACAATTAGATGATTATCAAATTAGTCAAATTATTTTTGATCATCACTGAATTGTTTGGATTTCAGTTTTTTTTGGGTTTTTTTTGGGTCCAAATGCTTGGAATTTCAGCTTCTCAGCAGTGTTAATCAGATTTCTGTAGTTCTCCATGAAAGCAGACTGACTGTCTTTGTGTTGAATCCAAACAAAATACAGTCAAACCTCGGTTTTCGAACGTCTCGGTTCTCGACCAATTCGGTTTTCGACCAAAGATTTCGAGTTTTTTTTGCCTCGGATGACGAACAAATTTCGGTTCTCGAAGAAAACTGAGCGCACTTGAATGCACCATTTGACTCCTCTCGCCTTCCTTACACGAGGAAGTGACGCTTCCTCGTGTTGCTTTCTATTGTGAGCAGACGTGTTCAATAAACATTTTTATTTTAAAAAGAGCGTGGTTTCGGACAATTTCGAACAATTTCGGTTTTCCAACAGCCTTCTGGAACGGATTACGGACAAAAACCGAGGTTTGACTGTAGTTGGAAAATCTACGCAAATTTGGTTTTTAGCACGAGAAAACAACAATCAACATTTCAGCCAATGTCCTGACATGTTATGGACCAAACCAGTAACTGAATCATAATTAATTTGTCAATTTCAAATAATAGCATGTTGTTGTTTTTAAAAAAAAAATAAAGGCATGGAAATGAAAACATCTTTCAAGGCCTTGTGGCACCAGCAGTCTTTTCACTTTGTTACTTTCCTCTAAGTCTAGGTGTTCAAAGTTCAGAATTATTTTTCCAAATTTAGTTGCCACAGGTCACATACTGATGTGCTCAAGAGACTCGATAGAATTTTTGAGTAATGGATTTGACATGCTTTTCATGGGAATGTATTCAATGTATTCACACAAAAAAAACTCAAACAAGATCAAATTGTCTCTTGATTGAGCTGACTCGCTTTCAAATATTTTGATCAGTGAATAAAGATCACTTAAACGATGTTGAAGCCCTTTTTCCATGGAACCTAAAATAACGCCAACATCCTCAGTGTATCTGGATTCAGCTTTGAACTCTTTCCAGTTCTTTTTCCATGCAGACACTCGCCCACTTGCTGTAAAAAAGAGGACGTGTATTTGTTTCACATCTCGGTAGATGCGTGTGCCAATTGTTTTTTTTTGTTTTTTTTTTCATAACTACTATGATCTCTTTTTAAGAAGGACTTTTAATGTGGTCATGTTTTTGGAGCTGTCCCGGTCTTTCTCAGTGAAAACATGGTTGAATCTGCGTAGCATGCAGTTTGATTTGTTTAGATAGTGGCGTGAATCTCCTCCAGACTCAACAACTTCTACATAACCACACCGTCTGCTGCACTCTAAATGCAGAGTGTTGAATAAGCTTTTTGGACCTCTCAATCGCAGCTTCCCAAACTTGGAAAACATGATAATCAATAGATAGATCCAAGAATGTTTATTTAGGATTTTTCATCCATCCATCCATCCATCCATTTTTTGATCCGCTTTATCCTCGGTGGCGTGGCATGCTGGAGCCTATCCCAGCTGTCTTCGGGCAGGAGGCGGGGGATACCCTGAACCGGTTGCCAGCCAATCGCAGGGCGCACAGAGCGAACAACCATCCGCGCTCACACTCACACCTAGGGACAATTTCGAGTGTTCAGTCAGCCTGCCATGCATGTTTTTGGAATTTGGGAGGAAACCGGAGTACCCGGAGAAAACCCACGCAGGCACCGGGAGAACATTAAACTCCACACAGGAAGGCCGGAGCTGGAATCGAACCCATGATCTCTGCACTGTGAGGTCGACGCGCCAACCACTAAGATTTTTCAATGTAACCTTAATGTTCTTGTTTTTAGTTGAGCCCTCTTCTTACCTTACTTTTCAACAAATCTAATCCCAGCGAACACTGCTACTTGATTTGTCCAAAACTATAATCACAAATTGATCCTCAGACTTTCCAACAATGTCTTCTGGCACCTTGTGTGAATTCAAACAAACATGTCCAACTCTGGCAGCTTATGTGCTTTGCTCACTGAGAAGAAAATTCCAAAACACGCCCACAGCCATCTGTGATTTTGTTCGTGAAAATGGGCTGAAGGTATTAATTTTTTCTGTCTGATGACTCTCATATAATTTTTGTGCTGCTTATCTCCAACCTTGATGGAAGTATGAGACCATGGAAGAAAAGCTCACATTCTTTTGTGCTGGCGTCTACGTTATCGGCTTTTTTTTATGAATTACGGGAGGATAGCAATTATCGAACCAGAAATGGAACTTGATGGCATATTATGCAGTGCCCTGAAAAGGGACTCCCACGAACACTCTGCTCACCCACCCATTTAAAAAAAAAATTTTTTTTTTAATCCTACCTGAGTTGAAATGAAACAAAATCTAATTTAAATTATTACTGGTGGGATTGTGACATTTTGCCTTGCCGAGTAGCATAAAAGGCACAATATTTCGTTTCCATGAATTATCCCAAAAGGAGCACCAGGAGCCTTGGAAGCAGCGAACCAAAACAATCAGTGATTGTATTAAATTCATATGCGAAAACGGGGGTAAAAAAAAAAAAAAAAAAAAATCTGCTTTAAACGTCACGATATTGAGTTGACTGACACAACAGCAACTTTTAACGGCAGGCCTTAGCTCAGGTGTTTGCAATTACGGCTGATTAGCTGATTACTTCTCCACTCGGGCTGAAGTTAGGAGGAGCGATGTGGGGAACTTGTGGGGGGCGGGGGTCCCAGTCGCCATACTGAGAAAATGACGAGGAGAATGATGATAAACAGATGCGACGTAACTAACTTAAGAGAGACGGAGATGTCATTCAACCAATGTTTGAACATCAGCACGTGTGTGTGTGTGTGTGAGGTCTAATCAGGGGTAGTAATTGACAACACCTGTATGGGTGGACTGCTGTTTAACATCTAAAAAACTTTTAAGGTGAAATATTAAAGGGGGTCATTGGCAGACATCACGTAAGAAGGATCATGCAGTCCATTTTATTGAATAATTTTACAAATAGACTGAGAATCAAATAAATACCAACACTGAAAACAATGTCATATTGTTCAAGTCACCAAACTCAAGTCTTTTATTGGCTGGATAAGCGGTTAGAGAATGGATGGATCATTTGCTGTTTAACTTCTGTTACTCAATAATGGCAGTAAACTTTATTGATTATTAATAGGACTGTGGCGAACTGTGGCATTGCTAGTTTTCTCATGAAACATACAGTATGTGCAGAAAAAAAGTTATTTTAACTACTAGATAATCTTGTTTGATGATCAATATTTTTGTGTATTTAACAGATTCAGTCGTGATTTCATATACCGTAGATGAATTTCAGTAAATTACGGTGCCACTGCATTTTCTGGTAACTCTAGCCCCTGGAAAGTTCCAAACTCCCATAAAAGTGGAAGAATAGGGAAATGCGTATCCCAAACTTACAGTCAGTATTAAGAAGCCAGCTCTCTTGTTAAGTGTGTGTGCGGTGGAGCGACCATGACGATAAAACACCGACCTTTGAACTGCACGAGTGACGCATACTCAACTGTAATTCAAGTGCAACTTGGGTTAATGAAAAGCGACTGGCACCAGCGGATAAGACCGCCCGCCGCTCGTAGCAGGTGACGTTCCAAGTCCTCACACACATTTGTCTAGGTGGGATTACAGAAGGGTGCAGTTGTCGCCGTTTGAAGTTCCACGTAAATAAATAACTCGAGGAGGAGCTCGTCTCCGTGCGCGTGGGGAGTTGTTTTTATTTCAGCACGAGTAGTTCTCAATTGACAGTGGGCTGGCGGGGTTTGACGCTTCCATGTGGCCCTGAACGTCTCTCTCTCTCTTTCTCTCTCTCTCTCTCTCTCTCTCTCTCGCTCCCTCGCTCGCACCCATGATGTCCTCGTGCTCAAGCCTTCAAGTATCACTTACCCGGTCTGGAATAACCCTCCGTTCTCCACGCTGGAGAGACGGAAGCCCCTAAGAAGCGGCGGCGGACACCGGCGAAGAAGTGACAAAGCGAGGACGACACACAAACACACCCACCCGCTCATCGTCTCACTGTCCCTCCATCCTTCCGCTTCACACTCCACGACTGCAGTTGTTTTTTTGGTCAAGCGGGGTGGCGAGGCACGATGCGCCATGGGACAAGCGTGCGGACACGCGCTGCTCTGCCGTAGCCAACCGCCATCCAGTGACATGTAAGTCAGCGGCGCGTGTGTTTGTGTGTCGCTTCTACTTCCTCATACTCGTCCAAGGAGGCGGCCGGGGGAGGCACATGGCCCCTTGTGGTGGTGGTGGTGGTGGTGGAGCGTTGAGTATGATCCGCCAGCTGGCTGGCTGTCATTATTCTCCCCCTTGACAGCGGCAGCACCATGTGAGCTGTGAGGGCAGCTGTCAGCCCCCATAAGCCCGTCACATCACACTGTATCACCCGTCAAATATTTCCACAGCGGCTGTTAGGTGACTTTATCACTCCCGTGAGTCCTGCGGGCTCGTGGTTCAAGATTACCATCAGCGCTTATACATTACGTATAAGGTTGTAAGTCTCAGTGGGGGATACTGTTACAGAGGTGGCAAAAGTACTGACATCCCGTTCTTAAAAAGTACAGATATGTGTGTTAAAAGACCGATTCAATGGAAGTACTGTACAAAAAAAAAAAAAAAACACCTAACACCTTCATTAACTTGTTCCTTACACGTACTGCCATAGTTATGTTATTGTGAAACAAGTACAGTCAAACCTCGGTTTTCGAACTTCTCGGTTCTCGACCAATTCGGTTTTCGACCAAATATTTTGATTTTTTTTATGCTTCGGATGACGAACAAATTTAGGTTCTCGAACAAACTGAGCGCACTTGAATGCACCATTTGACTCCTCTCGCCTTCCTTACACGAGGAAGTGACGCTTCTTCGTGTTGCTTTCCATTGTGAGCAGACGTGTTCAGTAAACATTTTTTATTTTAAAAAGAGCGTGGTTTCGGTTTTCGAACAATTTCGGTTTTCGAACAGCCTTCTGGAACGGATTATGGTCGAAAACCGAGGTTGGACTGTAAAACAAAAAATGCGAAATTAGCTAATGATAACAACTGAAAATATACACAAAGTCGTGTTTTTTATTCACAACAAATCGATTTTTTTTTTTTTTTTTTAAAACACTAGGAGCTCATGGTTTTAAAGCCGACACAAGACAAATATTAAGTCTTGAAGCCGACAACACCAAACAGATCAAGCTGAATCTGTTGCCATTGTCATTCATGCTGCCCGGCTCATGTTCCTTCATGACGCTGCTGTTACTGTTTTTTTTTACTCTCAGGTGCTGAGCTACTTGTCGGCCAGGGGTGGCCAAAACAACCCCATTATGTTTCCATAGCTGTGACTTTTCTGCCATTTTCACATGGATGCAGTGTTCATTGATTCCTTGATACTCTGCTATAATTCATTTATAACAAATGCATATTTAAACAACAAATTAACAATATGTGTGAATGCAAACACTGAAATAATCTGTCTTTAGTGAAGAACATTGCATTGTAACAGTGAATGTAAATCAAAATCATTACCGGAGGTGAGCAATTTACAACATTTTGCTGGTCCATCATTCTTCAGCGGCCTGGGCACCCGTCTGTCATTGTCAGTCCATCATTTTTTTTCAAGATGAACCAAACTGAAATTGCCTGTCCATCATATTATTGTAACTGCGCTTCCGTAAAGGTGTCTGTCAGTAAATGTGACTGTTATGCCAGGTCTTCTATTGTCAGACCGTCACCCATATTCTTCTTCATCTTGTGGTCCTTCAAATGATCAGGTTTGTTATCAAGCTCCTACGAAGCTTGCTGATGAGCTGATTATTTCAATCACGTGTGTTGGAGCAGCAGCGTAGTTGGGAATCACTGCCTGATTAGATTCAATCAATTAAGATCTCACCCACAGGTGACTTTGTCTGTTTTTTGTTTTTTTTTTACATTGTCATCCGCATAGAACACACAAAGAGAGAGAGACAAAGTAAGGAATAGAAAGTACGGGTATCGATTTTCCAATGTCATAAGTAAAAGTAAAAAGTCATCAGAAAAAATAAGTACTCCAGTATAGATACAGTCAAACCTCAGTTCTCGACCAATTCGGTTTTCGACCAAAAATTTCGAGTTTTTTATGCCTCGGATGACAAACAAATTTCGGTTCTCGAAATAACTGAGCGCACTTGAATGCACCATTTGACTCCTCTCGCCTTCCTTACACGAGGAAGTGACGCTTCCTCGGGTCGACGAGGAAATCACGCTTCCTCGTGTTGCTTTCCATTGTGAGCGGACGTGTTCAATAAACATTTTTATTTTAAAAAGAGCGCGGTTTCGGTTTTCGAACAATTTCGGTTTTCGAACAGCCTTCTGGAACGGATTACGGACGAAAACCGAGGTTTGACTGTAGTTGGAAAATCTACGCAAGTACCGTAAGAAAGTATTTGTACTTTGTTACTTTATACTGCATTACCAAAGGCTTTTAATAGCAATCCAAAATGTCTTTCTTTCTTTCTTTATTCTTCTTGCACTTCATGGCGCGTAGGAAGTTGACCTGAACCCCACCCAACCCACTTTTGGGATGGACTAGAACAGATATGTTAAGACAGGCCCACTCAACAGTGACTTCTTATGCACAGCTGGACAATAATGAACATAGAACAATGAACAATAGAACATCTTATGTTGCGAGCTCCAAATTAAATTTGATTTCCACTTCCTGTTTTTTTGCACTGGCAAAGGTGTCGTCGTGGATGCGCCTACAGCAGCATGACATCACCATTATGTGTTGTCATCTGTGGAGTGGATGGTGCTGATTGTTGAGGACAAGTTTATTTTGTAATTAATTTTTTTTTTAACGTTGGCCCGCTCTCCCTCAGAGGCACACGTTGACAATGTCAAGGCGACGTGTTCAACATAATGTGAAAATAAATCCCTCCTGTTGGCAAATGCAATTTCTGCTGCTTGAAATTCTCCTGTGACGCACCTGCCCTGAAATGAATGGAGGCATCTGCTGTGATTCAGGTGAGCTATCGCGATCAAAGCGCGAATTTGATCAAACGCCTCTCACGCTCGGTAAATACGGTATGCTGATGAGGCTTCCTCGGAGCCGGGTTTGATGTCTGTATTCTAGGATTTTTTTTTTCAATAACCCCTGGTGTTGTCTTCAAGTTGCCCTAGTTTGGCACACACGTTTTGGGGATTGCTCAGTATCAAGTTTCAGCAGCACTTCATCCCTCTGAAACAAGCAGATTTGTTGACGAATAATGAAACGTGCCAGGTCTGACATTACAATTAGTGTCAGGAGCTTGACCTTACCTGCTCCTCCTTGAGCATGAGTTGCTTTGACGATCAGACACTGAAGGTCACCGGGGATGATGCTTGGGTCGTATTTACGAGCCAATGTGATGCTTGCGCTATGTTGGGAATCCCAACAGTTTATCTCCCCGTTTGAATATTTCATGAGATGCATATGGTATGGGGAAAGACGGCCAATTCAAAGCATATTCTCTTTCTGAGCTATGTGGTTACGCTTTGTTGTAATAGTTGCCTTTTTTTTTGCCATACGTTCATAAAGGTTCATCATTACGGTCCCTCAACATCAAACAGATTGATGCAACTGACTTGCAATTTCAAGAATTACTCCCACACGTGCTTTATGGTTTTTGTTTGGAACTCTGATTTGTTGGAAGCATTTAAAAATGGATTTGTTGTCATTTTCATCATTTTAGCAGCCTTCTCATGCCACGAGGTGTGTATATAAAAGGCCTCACAAAGTATCATTATTTACTGGATTACTGCCAGGAAGCTCTACACACACACTCACTCACACAAATACACTTGGGCACACACCAACCAGCAGCAGTTGTAACCCGACTCCAGATGAGTGGCCGTATATTAGTGGGCCTATTTGACAGCAGAAGAAAAGATGCTGACACTGGTGTGTTATCATCAGTAATGGCCTCATCCATACTGAAATATTCAGAGCGAAAAAAGAGCCGGAAGAGGCAGATCGTGTAAGTAAATGAAAAGGCAGAGGGAAGCCCCGTGTGTTTGTGTGTTTGGACACATACAGTCAAACCTCGGTTTTCGAACGTCTCGGTTCTCGTCCAATTCGGTTTTCGACCAAAAATTTCGAGTTTTTAATGCCTCGGATGACGAGCAGATTTCGTTTCTCGGACAAACTGAGTGCACTTGAATGCACCGTTTGACTCCTCTCGCCTTCCTTACACGAGGAAGTGATGCTTCCTCGTATAGACGAGGAAGTGACGCTTCCTCGGGTCGCTTTCCATTGTGAGCAGACGTGTTCAGTAAACATTTTTATTTTAAAAAGAGCGTGGTTTCGGTTTTCGAACAATTCGGTTTTCGAACAGCCTTCTGGAACGGATTATGGATGAAAACTGAGGTTTGACTGTATATACGATTAGAAATACACCCACTATATTTTTTGTGTTAGCTTGAGCACCTGATGCTACACATGGTACACTCAGTTCACTTAATTAGGTATGCTAGCTAAATCTTGGTCAATCTGTGTCTCCACAGAAAATGAACACTTCAACAAAACCTTTGATTGAAAACCTTTCACAGACTTTCATGTATTTTTCTCATTGTGCAGTCAAAACTGTACTTTCGATTCAAGGTTATGACCACAGCAAATACCATAATAGGAATGACAGAAGGAATGACAGAAGGCAATTTGAGTTATTCTACCTGACGTTCCAGGTAGAATAAAGCTGCCACCAGTTGGCTTACTGAACAAACCAATGAAGTGGGAACCCCGCTCCGCCCCCTTGCTTGTGATTATTTTTCGGCCTGTGACTGCAACTGCCGCAGCCGCCGCCGACTACATTCCTCTATGTACGGCACTTTCTATGCAGCGATAGTTGTTTTCAAGTGCTCTTTAAATAACGTTGAGTTGAGATTGAGAGTTGCGGCCAATCTTGTTGACTTAGAAGTGTACCGTCACAGAGGCTCGCTTTAATGCATTTCAATGAGATCAAACGAGCCAATGAACACGTTTTTTTATTGAGGCTGGATTCTAGCCGCATATTGCTTTTTTTTTTTTTTTTTTGGTTCTCTTGAAATCGGGGCACATTAATCACCTTCAGTTTGTTGAGCCGTTTCCATCCCTGAATCACCATGGACAGGACCGACGTTACTTAGGGCCAGTTACTTACACACAGTGACAAAGAGGCCATAAACCGCTGCTCCCCAACGACCACACAAAAGTTGTTCTTGACTCTTGTCGCAAAGGAATGTACCGAGCCCCGGGTTAAATATCAATGCTAAGGAAGTTGCTCTTCATTTATACACATCGACTGACTGTCTGTGTCTTATGTGTTGTGTTGTATTATTTTGTTATTTTGACTTCAAGATGGCGCCGCCAGAGTGGCTGCCTTTACAGCAGCTCCTATATTTTATTCTACTCCTTTTTCCTTTCATAAATTTGCTGCTGTGGATTGGGAATTTCTCTATTGTGAGACTAAAAGGTTTGATCTTATTTTAGACAATGGCACCTCATCAATAGGCGGCTCTTGGGCGAGGCCCTCCCGCCCAACTAAGTCACTTCATAAGGAACATAAATTACACTGTAATATTTTTAGATTATAATCCAAAAATACTTTAAAATATGTTCACATGACAATGGCTAGAGACTCTAATTAAAACCTTGACAAGCTCAGTTGGTCCTCGAGCAACACATATTGGGCACCGGTGGGCGGTGGGCCAGGAAGCTTTAAACAGAGTAGCGTGGTTCTCCAAAGTATGCAAGTCTGTGTTATCCTATCTATGCAATAAAAGCATTAATTAAAAAAAAAACCTGTGAAGCCGAGAAATGCTTAATTTTTGGTGATCCTCGCTTCCATGCTTGCCTTAAAGCATGCAAAATAAGCTCGTCCTGGTCATTGAAGGCAAACGTGCAGGGCTCCCACGAATTGCAACAACTTGAGTCAGCATTTCTTAAAATGTGTTTTGATGTGTCTAAATGTGTCTTTTTGTGAGAAAGATTCGGGATAAAAGATATTGACGACTCCATTGATTACCGTCATCAACTCCAATTCAAATTTTTTTTTTTTTTTTTTTGGTGAGTTAATTTACATCTGATTGCGTTTTTTGTATGTCAGCATGTCACTTCCATTTTTTTTAATTCCATCTTTTGTCACCATTGACCCTTTCAGGTGACTTTTCACACCATCCCCCAGAAGCCCTGGGTTGCACACGCACGCACGCACGCACGCACACACACACACAACCACTCACACACACACACACTCTAGATTCCCCAGAGGTTCTTTTTCTCTGTCGCTTCCTTTCCATCTTCTGGTCGTTCTTGTATTTATTTTTTTTTCTGTCTTTGCTTTACTTTTCGGTCAAGTCAAGCAAAAAAAAATAAAAAAAATCCAACAGGGTGCCTGGCAGCTATTTATGTACTGTTTATTTATGCATTTATTGAAGCCTGACTGCAACAATGTCCTGTGAATTTGCACCCATGTCCATGTAGCTGATTGTGAACTCTTCTGAATAAATGTAACATATTAAAGCATGCGCCTGATGTGCTTTGTGTTCGTTATATGTGTGTGCTTACTACTGATGATTCGTTCATGTTGTGTTCTGCTTTGTTTATGACACCTGTAATTGCCTTTAATCTGTTATATGATTTTCTTCGAACTCTTTTAAAATTCAGTTAACATCTCAGTCTTTGTTCTTAATGCTGTACAATTTTTCATTGTTCAGTCGGGAATAAAACCCACATAAAAATTATTTTGTGTTCAGTCAAGTCTTTCCAAAGACCCAGCTACACAACACCCATGTAAAAGTTCGTAGGTGTTTACCTTTTGGTGATGTCGGGTCCTACTCAAGATCAAAGTCAACTTGGAGAGCATTTCTTTGAAAGCAAAGTAGGACAGGTTAAGTCTTAGATGGCGCCGTTCAGCCTTCCTCAAGTCTTCTCTTAGGGGTGTCCTTGTGGAGGAACATACTGAACTGATATCTTAAGACGTGGCACACTTGCTTTCATGCATTCTGCTCTTCGAAAACAAACACCTTTGCCGTCATGTGCTTTTCAAGCTTTGCATTAAACCACAGCGTGATACTCCCCCCCCCCCCCCCCCCCCCCCCCCCCCCAATCACCGGTTTTGGGTCTGCCTCCTTTATTGTGTTTCAGCTCGGGTTGAATCTCAAACACTGGTTTGACATTTCATGATTACATTGGGGGCAGCGCTTGTTTGATTCGAAATAGGCGCCCTGGAACGTTACTCTGCCACCTACAATTTAAAGCAGGCAATCGGCAGGAAGATCTCGTCCTGACGGGATCAACACTTGGAATCATGCTGAGACATCACAGCGACTCATGTTGATTTGAATGAATAATAAATATATATAGATCTCTCTATCTATCTATCTATCTATCTATCCATCTATCTCTATCTCTCTATATCTATCTACCTATCTCTATCTATCTCTCTATCTCTATCTATCTACCTATCTCTATCTATCTCTCTATCTATATCTTTCTCTCTATCTCTCTCTATCTCTCTCCCTATCTCTCTATCTCTATATCTATCTATCTATCTATCTATCTATCTATCTATCTATCTATCTATCTATCTATCTATCTATCTATCTATCCATCTATACTGTAGATATCTATGTAAATATTGACATAGATCTATGTGTGTGTGCGTGTATTTTTTTTAATCGTCACATATTTGAAACCAGGCTTCAAGATGTTGGAAAATTGAGACATTCTCTCTTTTCTGTGATGCTGTGGGTGTTTCTCCTGAATTGTCTGGACACCCGGCCCTCTCAAGTCTTACCTATCACTCACCCAGAGCACATTCTCACTCATAGTATGTGCTCTACCATGTTTTGTTTATACAACGGTAATAACTGCAACGTCCTACACCGGCTACATTCAACAGCTCCGTGTGTCTCAAAAAGGAGCGCATGTGAAACCATGTGGCTCATGCATGTTGTATTTGGGTGACCCCCTATTTCCCTGAAGCTCAATTCTCAATTCAAGGTCAGTTTTGAAACAAAAAGCTCTGTTTTGGTGGTGATGTGATATAATAAGCCCTTTTGTTCACACATGACGCCCTTCAACCCACTGTTCTCCCCAATCTAACCCCATACCATTTGATGTGGCGCTCTCATTTACTCCCATCTCTCTCTCTCTCTTTCTGTTTTTCATCCTGTTGACTGACTGTATTGTTGGGTCCCTGTAGTCATTTATTTATAGTTGCACGCCGAATGACCTTTCCCAAATACGACCACCGGGTGGTGGACAACAGCAAATTGTCAAGAGACATCGAGGATAGAGAATGAGAAGAGGGTTGACAGACAACCACGCCTTTCACCAGTGCAATAAAACCGAGAAGACGTTTGCAAAATTGATCCCGAGTCCTGTGAAGTGGCTGAGATGGTTTGTCAGCCAATCATTATGAGTGTTAAACGAGTTATTGCGACACAGCTCTTTTGTGTTCTTAGTATTAATGCAATCAATAGCCGTTTCTTTTTCTTTTCGGTGATTTTTTTTTTTGCCCTTGCGGACTGTTTATTTCTTCAGATGGTAGTTGCCACGTGTTGAAGTGATAGGCTCATCATGTGTTCCGCTTGGCAGCAACCAGCCGAGATCAGAGTTCTTGAAGGCCTAAGCCTAAGTATTACCAATAAAAGAAGCTGAAAAAGGAAAAGTAAACAGGAAGCGGTTGAAATTTGCTGCTGGATCATTTTTGAATGAAAAGGACGACCATTCTGGTAATATAAATAGACATTCCCATTCCAGTACAGCCAGAATGAATTAAATAGGATTTCACAGCAACCAGTGCCCCAATGCAAGTCTGGCGTGAAGGTACCGTTTACATCAAATTTGAGTATTTCTGACTTGATTCGCAGCCAGGTGAAGTGGCTCCTCTCATTCCCTTTAAAATCAGCTCCCAAAAGGCACATAGTCCTTGACCTGGTGGAAACAAAAACTGACACAGATGTGCGCATCGGTGAATTTTGCCTGTCCGTCATTCGCCAGGATGGGCCTCCCGTCCATCATTGTCAGTATCTCATCATTTCAAACCGGAACAACCGTAATCGTCAGTCCATCACTCCGTCATCGTTATTTTAACCATGCGTGGGGTTTTCTCCAGGTACTCCGGTTTTCTCCCACATTCCAAAAACGTGCATGGCAGGTTAATGGAACTCTCTAAATTGTCCCTTGGTGTGAGTGTGAGCGCGGCTGGTGTACCCCGGCTACTGCCCGAAGACAGCTGGGCAGTAGCCAGACAGCTAGCACGCCGTCGACCAATGTGAGAATAAGCAGATTAGATAATAGATGGATGGATGGATTCCCTTTCCAATTCCAGGTTGGGACGAGTGACATCAACATGCATGTTATGTAGCGACATTATTTTCTAGTGTGGCTGGCAAGAAAGATGTTGCAGAATGCTCAATGGTTTTAGATTTTTCAAGAAAGTTTAACAATAGCAATAATTGCAAATTATATTAGCATTTCATCTAAAGGAGGAAACACGACAAACCTGCAAAAGCATTTGTACACACAGCACGCGTTAACTGTGAGATTACGCGCAAGCTTTTGATATCCTATGGAGTGCTTAAGACAGCGGCAGTGTAACCGCATCCTCTCCTGTCAATACTCCAGGTAACTACGTTAGTGCCATCTGAACCTTATTGAGGAACCTGCTGCATGGCGAGATACAACGTCTGACTGACTCGGAGGCTGGCAGTCCTCGCTGCAGGCTACTGCTCGCTTTTCCTTTCCCTGAGGCAGGGAAGAGCTCAGAGCCTTTCATTACCGACCACTAAAAACAATCACCCGCGGTTTGTACTTTGCAGCCTACAGCCAACTCCAGACCAGCCTACGAAGACGATCCGTATTGAGCTGCTCAAAAATTAAAAAATGTGCAGCTAATCCTTGTGCTCAGTATCAGACTCCGTATCGGCCGATCTCAGTCATGGCTGATCGCTACCACAGTCTGCAGCATAAAACCCTGATCGGAACTTTGCTAAGAATAATACACGATGGCTTGTCTCTGCTGAGTCTTCTATTATTCATGCCCAAAATCTAAACAAGACGTGACACCTGCAGGCCAACCAGAAATCGGCTTACTTAACGGTAGCAATTTTCGATATGATGTGGAAGTAAGTGGTGTTAGATTAGCCATTTCACCATATTGCCCAACAACCACCGGTTAGTTCAGTGAACTGCCAAATTGTTTCCTGACAGTGTGTACACAGCTCCGTGCTTGTCTGCTAATGCTGAGGCCGGTGGTAGCTGTGTCTTCCATCACACTCCCCAACAGGAAGGACACACAGACCCATTAGACAACAGCGAAAGCTAATTGACCAGCAACCAGACACCAGTGCTGACACAAATGGTGGTTTCCACGCTACCTACATTGCTGCTGTTATTGTATGTTATGCAGCATTTCGGGGTGTTCAGCCCGAGTTGGAAGCCTTCTTACAGTCGTTAAATATTTTCCTGTCCTAGCTGCATCTCATCTCTTCTGTAGACAATAAGGTGTGTCCCCCATTTAACGTGTGCCCCTCTGCACTGAACATTTGAATGCCATCTGGAGCTACGTATTTTGTTGAACAACTACGACGGGTTATTGTACCGTTGTGCTACACGCAAACACCGCTAAAGGACACTGTACAATGCTCGCACTGTGTACTTTAATCACCTGTATGTAAATCATCACCTTCATGCGCCATCACATTTACTGGTGAGGTTGCAGGTTGTTTGTTTTATACATGAACTGAATTGTACCCTTCTGTGTCACTAAAGAAAGCATGAAGCGTGTATTAATATGAAATTATTTGTTCAACCATAGTGTTCAAAAACAATTATGGTGGTGACTGTCTGGAATGGATTAATAATAATAATAATAATACATTTTATTTTTAAGATTATTTCTACTACTTATTTTCACTTCTGTAACCAGTTAGTTACCTGCATTGGTTTAACTCGGGGGTCGGCAACACGCGGCTCCAGAGCGACATCTAGTGGCTCCCTGGAGCTTTATAAAAAAATGCTTGAAAATGGAAAAAGATTTTGATAGTAGGCTAATATAGCTCAAATAGATATAGATACATGTTGCAACTCCGAAAAAGGAGAGCTGCGGTGTTGGGTTTTTAAAACGTACACTTTATTTATGCTTTTAACAGTCTCGACAAACACAGACACGTCTGCGTCCGACTCCGTGCCTTCTCTCTTCTCGTTCGACTCGAGAGGCGTTCAAAGACAGCCTCAGAAAAACGGAAATTAGTGATCACTTCACTGACACAAAGAAAAGCGAAAATAATGCACCAAAACAAAAAAATCAAGCGAGGAAATTACAAAATAAATTCTATGGGGGCGTTTGTGAACACACAACAAAGGAATGAATAACATAAACAATTCTGAGACAGTCCAGTCTCCTACATACATTCAGCATGTGTTTCCTTCATTGTAAGTTTTATAGAAGGCTTTTCTTTTTGTTTTTTTGTGGCTCCAGACATATTCGGTTTTTGTTTTTTTGTCCTATATGGCTCTTTCAACATTTTGGGTTGCCGACCCCTGCATTAGACTATCGTTCAGAAGTGTGCATCCCGCTATGGATGTATACAATTAGGGCACAATAAACCATTTGGAAAGATTTTGAGTGATTGCTGGAAGTGTGCGTCTGAAGGTGCATACCCCCGATTAAGACAGGGGCTGAAGATTCACTTGGACAGCCGATGCAAGGTGTGGTGTGCGCTCATGTGGTCATGCTTGCTTGTGAGCTTAATTTGGAGCAGGTCATGAATCATTACACTTGGAGTATGCGCAAATCCATAAGAATAGGACTAACTCCACTTTAGAGGTTGGTGTGGCATTATGTGAATGGTCTTGAGCAACAAAGTGAACTCTCGGAGTTTAAAAAGAGAAACTTGTTTCACTGGGTCGAATGAGCGGAAACACACCACGGATAATCCCTCTCATTTAACCCCCATGCAGTAATTATCCCAAAATTGGACATTTCGGACACTTTGGACGATTTTGGACTGTTGGACAAATGGACACCACAGACAAAACAGTGAAAAATAACATTTTGAGGGGTTGAAAGTGACAAAAAATTAAAAGTGAAAAAAAGATGTTGCACATTGGAAGATGGACATTTTTGGAACGTAATACCCTTCATGCAGCCGCTTAAAAATACTGCATGAGGGTTAAAATTGGTTTTCATAATCAGTGATGTAATGCAATCCATTTATTTTAGCGTTCTGACTAAAATGAATGATATATGGACTGAATTAAATTTTGGGAGAGATTTTAGAATGCAGTCATCACTTATTCCTGACCAATTCCCTTTCGTATGATCTGCCTTTTTTTTTCCTTTTATCCCCTCGCTCAATAATTCACTGACAACTCTTCATAATGAATGGCTCCGGCTGTGTAAAATGCCAGCCCCTCTGCTTATCAGCAAGCTGTCCCTTTCAAGAAACTAATGGAGACAAATGACTGCCAGCAGATGACGTTTGAACACATTATTAACCTCTGAGAAGCTTTTGCGTTTGGGCGTGTCTCATTTGGGAAAGAGCATTTGTAATGCGCGAGTGTGATTAGTGTGTGGGTGTGGCTATTAGCATTCATTGACCTTTGGTCTTGTCAACCCGCTCCGTTTTTCTTCAAATGCCATCTCATATCACAGCAATAGTCGGTTGATGCAAACATTTGCGCACTTGCATCAGCGCACTGGAAGAAAACTCACAAGCAGCGCGTCACTGCATTTTTGTCGGCCCCGAAGAGGTAAGAGAAATGTCTCAAGATGAAGGGTGTAATTGACTTGTGTTTATCTTATTTTATGACACGCTTTGCACCCTTGGCCAGAGTTGGTTAATGGAGAGTTGAGTGTCAAAAGAGATGAAGCTAAACCGGGCTTGTTAAATGGAGCCACGTGCTTAATATCACACTTTGTGTAAGTGACTTACCCAAGCTGCTAAATTCTCTAAGCTTCCTAATTACCTTGCCATGGAAAGTCATACCAGCTCTGGAAGGGCCAGCAGATTAAATATCATTTTGTGTGTACATAATCCAAATATGGAGGTGGGCTCGCTGATTTCTTTCTGCATTATGAAGACAAGCTGTTGTGCGCCCGTGGCTCTTTTGTCCTAATAGTGTTCTCTGTCATTTCCCTTTCGTACTTCTCTGTGTGTCTCGCTTCATTTACTTCACTATGTTTTTCTTCCCTCTCGCCCCACCCCCCCCCCCCCCCCCCCCCCCCCCCCCCCCCCCCGTGCGTGTGCTGGTCTTCTAGATCATTATTGGAGTCTTATCCGAGTTGCATCATTTTCAATGTTGATTGAATTTGCTCCTGACTTCCTCTTTTCAGTTTCTTTTAGCCATCTTTTGTTTGGACGTCTATTTTTCTCAATTTCTCTGCATGACACTTCCTGACCTGACCCCCCCCCAACCTCCCAAAAAAGTTATATCATGACTGCTATCACATTTTAGGTTATTTTGCTACTGAAACACAAGTCATTAGAGATTATGACATCATTTTTGTGAGATCAGTAACGTTCTTTATGGACCGATGACCCACAGGGCGCAGCTTGGTTTATGCTCGATTTGGCCACATGGCTCCACACGGTGAAATTACGTCATTTGGGCAACCACACCCCCTCTGCACCGCCTCCGCATGGGCCAAATGTTGATTATTTTATCGGTCATGATGCAAGTGTATTAATGGACACAATCGGTGTATTGCGGGCATCCGTTTAAGGTTGATCACGCATTTTGCACTTGATTTGTATCTTGAGACCTTTCCCGAGAAAAATTCTGGTTACACATTCACCCGGCCTTAAATACTAGTGATGTCTTTAAACATCAGCGGATATTGTCTTGCCATCTGTTTGGAAAGCAATGATGGGCATGAGGCTTAATCTTAGACCCTTTATTCTGTATGCATACAGTGTGTTGATGAGTGTGTATGCACACAGGCTTGCCTTCTTATCGGCGGTGTCACACAGGCACTGAACCAACAAACTAGCCCAAGGCCTTATCGCTCCAAACACCACCACATTGTTTACTTGGGCAAACGGATGCAAACACACATTTATTTCATTTTCTGGTACCTGAATTAATTGTAATGATCGTCAGCGTGTATCCTGCGGCCACGTGTGCCTGTAGAATAGTTGATGAAACCACTTGGATATTTGAGGCATACCCGTTTGTCTCGTCTTCTCGCACAAGTGACGCGATATTCCCTGACGTTTTGTTAGCTCTCTGTGGATATTGTTGGGGGACGAGCGGCCTTCTCTCCCCCGCGTGTTCGTTGTCTTTCGGACGAGGAGAATGTTGATAATCACAAAATGAGCTGCAGAATCAAACTGATATCAAGCATGCATTTTATTAGAGACCGGCTGCACAAAAGGACACTAAATAGACTGCTGTTTAGCATGATGCACTATTAGCTGGTGGTATTAAAGCGTGACACCCAAACAGATGTGTCATTAAAAAAAAGATGGCCCAATGTATCACGGAGACTTAACAGCTCAAATCATAAAAGACTAATGATTATTAGAATAACATTGAAATTGATTACAATGGAGGTTGTTAGGATAGAAAGACACAGCAGTTTGTCCTGTGTACGTCTCTATTATCTTTTGTGGAAGGCAATAAATGCCGCTGCCAGGTCAATGAGATCTTTTTAAACTAGACCACTGCGGATGTTAAGTCTAGCTCTATTCTGGTAATTGGCCCTTTTCCACTGAAATGTTCTTGCTTTCTAGTTCCTAGGACGAAAACATACTCGCACAAGCACAGTAATCCCTCGTTTATCGTGGTTAATGGGGACCAAAGCCACCCGCGATAAACGAAAATCCGCAAAGTAGCAACCAATTAACATATATATATATATATATATATATATATATTTTTTTTTTAAACGCCCCACGTGGGCCTTTGGCTTGAGCAGAGCGCACTAACACACACACACACACAGGCCAGCGATCCCGTGGTGTGCAGCAGACGTGTTTATGATTAGTCAATTAAGGTTGTTTAGACAATTAAGGATGGAAGAGACCTGCTTTTGTTCTTCTAAGTCTCTCTCTGTCTCTCTCTCACTCTCTCTCTATCACACACACACACACACATTTTTTGCGGACTCCCCCCCCCCCCCCCCATTTTTTTTTTTTTTTTTATGAATATGTTTGAAAAAATCCGCGGTGCACTGAAGCCGCGATAAACGAACCCCGAAATAGCGAGGGATCACCGTATAAAAAAAAGTTTTGTTCGCAGTCTCAAGACCTGCATGACAAAAACACTGTCAAAACTAAAAAGAAATTCGTCAGGGCAAAGATATGGAATGTTTTAGAATAGCCATGTCAGATAATTCAAATAAATCAACACTTCCCACAGCTTTTTTTACATGCAGTATACACATGCATTTAGATAGACCAAGTATCAAACCCGTGGCCCGGGGGCCATTTGCGGCCCGCAGAATGATATTTTGTCACCCCTTACTTAACATAAAGTCTAATATTATTTGCGAAATTTCTCTTCTTTTTGTTGTCGATAACCTGGCGTTTGTGCATGTTTGTGCGCATGCGCGTTTCTTAAAATCACTTATGGGCTACGATAGGACGGAGGAAGAAAAAGAGAGTTGAATGTAAAGTGGAGAAGGAATGGATAAGCTGTGATGAGGGGAAAGTGAATTTCTCTTGCTTTGGGAACTTGTCAAGCCCGTTGACACTCTTAAACAAGGCCCACACACACACACACATCTGAGGTTCGGAGTGAAATGTAATTTCTCCCCACCTACCTCTCCTTCTCCATATCCTGTGTGCTGTTGTGGAAGTTAACACTCCAAAACAAAAGCAAAATAAGCAATCATCACCTCGGCTAAGCATTCCTACCAAGAAAGTTTTGTGTACCAAAGTCATTTTGTATAGTGCTGTTTTTATGTGTACTAAGGATAAGATTACTCCCTATGTAGTGCCCTCAATGTATCCCACAATAATGCATATTAAAAAGTAATCAAAAATGGTCACTGCAAGAGCTATTGTGCCGCTTGGTGTGAAAAATTGTCAAATTGTGTCAAAATTCACCCTGCTTAAAGCAAAATAATGTTCTAGAAATGTTTTCATTTGTGCCAAATGTATTATTGAAGTCCCAACAGCTGGCATTCCTCTGGTATGTCGTAATCATCCAGTTTTACCGTATTATATGTTGTAATAATCGGTGCGCCCGATTGGTGTTTGAAAACTATTTTATATATGACTAATCAGTGAAAAATAATAGTCCAAGATATACTATATAGTAATTACGGCGTAGGGAATAAGTGGATGATTCCGAACCCAACCATGGTCTGCAACAGTAAAGTTGCAGCCCTTAAATGAGGTGTCGTGATTTGGTTTGGGACCAACAGGTGGCACTGTAGGGCTCCCCCCCTGCAGCTGCACACCTGTTGGTCGTTATGTAATTATTAGTATAAAAGGACTCCCGGCCGACCACTCATTGACGGGTCATTGTTTGCTTGTTTTCTACTGTCAGGTTTGTTTCTGTTTTTGAGAGTTTTTAGCTTCTGCCATGGTTTTTGTTTGTTACTTTGGATTCGTTTCGTTCTTTGGACTTTGTTTTGGATTTACTTTTCTCTGCGTTTTAATACAATTCTTCAAGTTCACCCTGCTCCTCCCTCCTGCCTGCTTTTTTGGGGTCCTCCACCACCTCTCAACGTGACAAGAGGGACCCGAATTGCCCAAAATACGCCCTGCGCCATTATGACCCATCACCACCAGCCTGAATGTTCAGTATTCAAGGCAGGATGGAGCCATGCTTTCAAGTTATTTACAACCAATTCTGACCTGCCCATCCGAATGGCACAGCTGAAATGGTGACTCAAGGAAACATTTTTTTTTTTTCGAGTTTTCTGTCCAATTTTGCAGAAACTGTCCCCTCCATTTCCTTTACTTAGGTCTCAGAGGGTGGAACCAACATGGTCCTCTGCCACTGTAAACCATCAACCAATGTCATGTTCATCTTGTTTTCGCCATTCTGATGCTCACTTTGAACACATGCATAATTGCATTTTCCGGGTGTGGGTCGTAGTTCTAGCGCTCTCCTTTGATGTGTTTCTCTGAGAAACACATTAAAAAAAAAATGGCAGGACATGACATTCTCATGTCCTGCCATTTTTTTTTTTTAATTCAGAATTTTACTCTATGCATTATGGGTAGAAAGAACATGAGATAACATGAGAAATCAACGTGTTCTATAAAAATGGCAAAAGAAGAACAAGGAAAAAGGAAAAAGAAAGCAAAGGGGGGTCAGAATGGAATGGTCTGAGAGATTTTGAGAATGAGATTATTCTGATCGTGTTGCCGTGGCAGCTGTCGCTTTCTAGTACTGGATTCATCATTTTGTGATTACAGGCAGATAATGAATCAATTTATTTTTTTTAAACTGGAAGTGTGCACATAGTGTTGAGTAAAGCGTGAACTGTTGTGGCTCAACTGATGCACGGTAGGAAATGTTTGCATCATCCTGCGTGTTTACGAGTGTCATTAACCTGTCACTCCAAAATGCATGTCTTACGGGATGATAACGACGCCGCCTTGCCAGTCTTCCAATCATTGATCTGAATGCCTCTGCACTTTGCTTGTGTGTTGCAGGAAGCAGGTGTTGATCCCGAAGGCTGGGGAATGTAATATAGGGGGTCACAAGAGTCACTCCCAAATCATTTTGCCATTGTCACAACACATACTTGAGAAAAATTGCCAGAGGATGGAAACGGCGTTTAAAATGAAACATTGAAGGCACACAGGTTACAGCTGTAGGGCTCACAATGAAAGTGATATAGAGGGATGATTTCACGAGCACTTTGGGGGACTGCATGCAATCTCACACACACACACACACTTACACACACACACTCCGCCACCAGCTTTGTCACACTTTTGCCATTAGTAGATGCTGAGGGCAAGACGAAGGGCCAGTCTGCACTAATCTCGAGATAAAAACTTTCAATGGTGATGCCTCGCTCTTTCTTTTTAATCCGTGGGCTCTGGAGGATTTGAGATGGACTCTCACAAAACAATCCGTACACTGGCGACGACCAGACTGCTGTGATCCAGTGCAGTCCACTGGGAAAAAGAAATGATATACTACTGCGAATGTGTACTGTGTGTCATGCAATATACCAAGTAAGACTATTGTCTATTTACAAATCACCAGGTGTTTGGAATGAAATGTCTTTGTCTATGATTTCTTAGCTTTGCGATTGACTGGCGACCAGTCCAGGGTGAACCCCAGCCTCTCTGCCCAACTTGATTGGCATTGGCTCCAGCTCACCTGCAACCTTTGTGGATAAGCTGTACTGAAAAATGATGGATGCTATATCTATCTTTCTATTGTCTTATATATAAATGTGAATAAAGAAATAGCGCATTCAGATGAAGAGGAGATTAAAAATATCTATTTACGGACACTTTAGCGTTATTGTACCGAGCAGCCAAGACGTATTGGCATATAGTGTAGCGATCTTATGTCACCATTTCCCTTTACACCTCTATGATGACTGTCACCCTTCTGTTGTATCATAAAAAAAATAACAAAAAAAAAACCTAAATACCAAATAAAAAAAAAATCAAAACACTGAAATTAATTCTTAAGGTGCAATGAGGCAAAAGCAATTCAAACTGATTTTTTTTCTTTTTTTTTTTGCTGATCTATTACTGTTATTTGGTCAATATAGGGCAAGGCATGAAAATGGCTCTTCTAGTTGAAGACTTTGTAGAACTTAACATGCATTTGTGCCTGTAAACATCTGCAACTCATACATACAAACGCCATTAAGATTCACCCAAGAGCAAATCACACCAGACTGAAACAAGAAAGAAAGACAACATGCTTGCTAAGAATTTAAAAAAAATAAAAAAATCTGTCCTAGTTATTGCGAGTCTCTCTGTAGATTAGACGACCCTCTCGCTTGTGTGTTTCCTGTTTTCGTTCTTTCTGTTATTTGGCCTTTTTATCCTTTTTGGGTGGTGGTGAGGGGTGGGGGTGGGGGGGTATTTCATGCCTTTTTTTAGGCTGGTGTCTCTTTTTGAAATGGAAAAAGTATGCATCGGTATTCCAATAGTGATCTGTCATCCATCCTCCATCCATCTTCTATACCACTTAATGTGTAAAATAGGGAGGGGGAGAGGCCTTGTATGACTCTGAAGTTTGGGTTTGGGAGGTGAAGTCTTTCTTCTGCGTCACTGTTGCAGATGCAATGAATGACAAATACGCAAGTGATTTAGGATTTTGTCATTAGAAAATGGAACTCCATTTTAAGTCACGTCAGCATGAGTGGATGGAGATTAAACATGCATGTATGTATGTATGTACAATATAGGTAGGCCGATGTATGTATTTATTACAGTATGCATTTATGACATGATTTTTAAAACACATGTTAGACAAACACGACATGCTGTCGGGATGTCCGGAAAGGTTCTGGACAGATTCGGACTCTATAAATGTAGACTCTGACGCGAGGCCGACAAAATACAAATAATGACGCGTGTACAATAACCAGAATGACAAAAGGCAAGGAGAAGTTAAACGGAAATTGAGTAGCTTGTCACAAAAGGACAAGGGTCCCCCCCCATAGAGCAGACCAGAGTAACTGGAGAAAATCTGGATTCGAACGCAGATGTGCCACTCGTGCCTCCCACAGTGAAAATGAAAAATTGAAATAACGTGGAGGCGTGTGCAAGTGTGCATACCCTGTGAACTGGTCTGTGGCTGTGTTCGGAATTCATCAATCACATTCAAATTCGACTTAAATGGGATTCCGCATACGCCTTCCACCGTTTAAAGTGTTTGTGATTTATCCCAAATAAAATTCAGTTCTTCCGATTAACCCTAAATAAAGTTATCTTGTTTTATTGCACCATGACTAATGTGAATGCAAAATCATGCCATATCTGTGTGGAGTGTAATGCTAGTATTTGTACACTAGGAGGCACTCTGACAGCAGTACAGTGCTGATTTTTTCCCCCCCTTTTTTTTCTTCACATCCATTCTGCATAACACACACGCACAGATAATCGAAGTGACTGGAAATGTGGAAAGGACAGAAGGAAAAGATACGGGGGGGGGGGGGAAATAATTGGAGGAAGGAGCGCAGGAAGGAAAAGTGTGAAAACAGGAAAGAAGTCAGAGATGACCAAGGTCAAACATTTTTGACTCTCGTCTGTTCATGCTGTTATGGTCATGGGTGTGTGTGTGTGTGTGTATGTACATGTATTGTGTATGTATGTGTGGACATTGCCGAAATCAAAAGTTTGAAGCTTGAATCTAGGTTGTCATGGAACATTGCGTTCAAGTCATATTTCCCGTCTGAAAAGATTCCGTCTGCTATTAATCTCTTCATTCTGTGAGGTTAGTTCTGATCCGGGCATTTGTACAAAGGGTCAAGGTTGTGCTTTTGAGTGGACAGAGCAGTTACCGAGTGTGCATCATATTGGTACGTGTGCGTCTGTGCACCCACCAAGGTCGGTGCAATGCATTCACTGTTTCATTATGAAGTGGAAATTGTATGAACGAAATTGCACCGTGATATTTGAAACTCGGGAACATGTAGTACCATGACAACCGATCTTAGTCATTTTTGTTTTCCTTTATGCTCTCTAACACACACGCATATGAGCACACGCACACACTTGTGGCGTAATTAAAAAAAAAAAAAAAAGTTGCAGCGTCTATTCAACCCTCTCCTGTCGTACATTCTGTTCAGTTTAACAGCAAATTGAAAGAATGAAAAAAAAACTTTGCTGGGCTTCTTCTGTGCAACGAGTACAAACATATTTTATATGTCATGTATCAAACACGGATTTAACGTAACAGCGATCCCGCAGCGTGCAGCAGACGTGTTTATGATTAGTCAATTAAGGTTGTTTAGACAATTAAGGATGGGAGAGACCTGCTTTTGTTCTTATAAGTCTCTCTCTCTCTCTCTCTCTCTCTCTCTCTCTCTCACACACACACACACACACACACGCACCCACGCACACACTAGCAGCATCGTTAACAACACTTAGACACTGATTAAAGATCAAAGAGTAACCCACGTGACAAGACGGAAAGAAGATGCACAGCCAATCAACATGGCTTTACATCTTCTCAGCCCCCCCCCCCCCACCCCACATGTACTGTATATGTTGCTCTATGTGACTCACTGTTGTTTTGCGGACTTCTCGCAGACCGTTTGCAGACTTTTTGCGGACTTCAAAAAAAAAAAAATATATTTTTTTTAATGAATGTTTGAAAAAATCCGCGCTGCACCAAAGCCGCGATAAACGAACCGCGAAATAGCGAGGGATCACTGTACTCTCTCTCTCTCTCTCTCTCTCTCTCCGTCTCTCATGTTTGGGATGATAATGTGCATATTGTATGTGCCATAGGTTGTATCCTCAATTTCACAATGTGGCACTCTTGTGTCATGTCGATCATGGATTGTCGCACAGCCCTACGTTCCAAAATTACAACTCACTTTAAATTTGAGTTTGATCGTCATTTTGAACTTGATCCGGATGCGAACATAACCTCCCACTACCCGCACGCCAAAGTAACGCATAAATGTTGCGGCTGCACCCGACAAAGCGTGAGTGGTTTGAAAATCCGGTGCCCACAATTATAGTACCAAGGTCGTTTTACGCAAACAAGCTAGAAAAGACAACAAAGACATGGTACAACGAGGAGGAAGTTTTGTTTTGATTGCTGCAGTTCTTCTGCACGTTCCTGCCCCTGCTTGACTCTTCTCCAGCTCGGAATTTTCACTTCATGTCAAAAGCGGCTTTTGTTGCCGCAGTGGCTCTTGATTCTTTGACACTATTTTTTTTTTTTTTTGCTCGCTCGCGTGCACGCATTACCCCTAGCCAAGTGGCTTTCTCTCCCTTTCGTCTTGTAATCTTTTAACATCTTTACCTTTTTTTTTTTTTTTTTCTTTGTTGGACGTTTTCCCGGATCTCCTTCTTCGTCATGTTTGCGCAGGCCTTTTTTTTTACACCCTTTGGAGCCTCCTATTGCATAAGCTGTGACATCTATTAGCTTTTCAGCCAAGGCTATCATTTGCACAAGGTTCACCAAGTGGCAGGGTCTGACCCCCCCACGCCCCCACCCCCCCTCCGCGTACAACCTTCAACATCTCATTATCAGCTATGCCGTCGTTCTCTCCTGTCTTTTTATTTCACTCCCTGTGCTTTCTGTATTCCTTGCCCTACCTGAAGGAAGTACGCTTCTGTGTGTGTGTGTGTGCGCGCGTGTGTGTGTGTATGTGTGTGTGGACGTACGTTTTGAGCAGCACATCCGTAAGGAAGCAGCTCCTTCAGAGGGGAAGATTTGAGTGGAATCTTTCATATTCACCGAGCACAATCACGTCTCCAAAGTATGAGGTACAGAAATATAATCCTATAGTGTACAGTATTAATGTTGCCATTTTTAATAAATTGATCATGTTTTAAGTATACTGTATGTATCCTAATCTATATATCATACTTAATGGAAAGTGCAGAGAGAGAACAGTATCTCGCAGCCGTTTCAGTCCTGATTTTGATGGGATTCATTACCATTTAGTGTTTATGTCACGTTGCGAGGTGGTGGTGGACCCCGTAAAGCAGGCAGGAGGGAAGAGCAGGGTGTAGTTGAAAGATTGTATTAATAAAACACAAAACTAAATCTTAAACAAACAAAGTCCAAAGTATCAAACCAAAACCATGACTGAAGCTCAAAACTATCAATACCAAAAACATGATCTAAACATGACAAACAAACAAACATGACAGTAGCACAAAGCAACAATGACCCGACAATGATTTCTCGGGCTGGGAGTCCTTTTAAAGTCCTAATTGCCTAACGACCAACAGGTGTGCAGCTGCAGGCAAAATCCCCACAGTGCCACCTGTTGGTCACAAACCGAAACATGACAGTTTATTGCTTATGAGGGTCTGCAAATTGCTTTATCAACTAGATAATTACTAAAAAGAAAGAAGGAACAGAACTGTGAAAAATCCATTTCAAGCACTTATTCGATTTAAAAAATATATATTTCTAGTGCAGATTTTTCTTTTTTCTTACTTCCGAACAATAGCTGCAAAGTCCAAACTTATTTGCTCGGCAGGCTCTACAAATGACCGATGCTGATGTTGAAGGGTTTCCTTAAATCCTCCACTGATGCATCACAAGCAATCGCTCAAAAGCGCCACTGAAAGTAAACGGTCCCGTCCGCCCGAATCCAAATGTCTCGCTCGCTCGGACTGACGCGTTTATCATTTTCGGACTACATTTTCCTGCTCCCAATTTGTTCATTCCTCATCGTATGCTTTCTTTTTCCTGTCGCATCACACCGTGCTGATATCAAAAGCTGCCGCTGGCCAAAATATATGCGCTCTCCTGAGTTCTATTCTAGTTTTTCCCTTTTGCTCCAAGACCAGCTGAGAGTTGACAAGCCTTTCTGGTACTTTTGAAATGACCACATAACACGCGTGCGTCTATGTACAAGGGCGTGTCTTTGTTGCTTTCCTGTTTTCTTACTCCTTGTCTCGTTGAAGGAAATACATTATGCGCAACAATACTGCAAGGTAAAGTCATTTGCACGCCACACTCTGCAGCTCGGTTCGATAGGCAGCAGTGTGTGCATTTTTCGGAGGTTTTTCAATTTGGATTGGACATAGATAATTACTGCTATTTTTTTTTTTTTTGTAGTAGTAGCAGTTGTTGACGTGCAATATGCCGTCCTCTGTATCTTCAAAGCTCCGTATTGATGTCTATGATCCAGAATATTCTCGACCTGATTCTCCCACTGCACTCCTGCACATGTACTTGTTCTACTTCCTCTCTCCGTCTTATTCGGTTCCCTAGGCGCTAGACGCTTCTTGCGTCTTCCCGGGCGCACGTTACTTGTCAAGCTTGAACACACTTCTGTCACCGACACCTGAAGATGGGCTCCAATCTTCAATTTTTTTTAGAAGAGGCGCTCTTAAGATTTGTTTTTTCTTTTGAGAAGGGATGAACTGCAGTCAGGGAGAATCTAATAAGCCACGGAGGATTGGTTTTTCCAACAGAGGATAAGGGGCTCAATTCATTTTAAATTTAATTTGGAAGTGCGGCGGTGTGACTGTCACCTGAAATATACCAATTTGAGAAGATGACTTTCGACCCCATCGTACATGCACAGTCCTGTGTGACAGAGTTGCATTCAAACACGGTGGAACGTCTGACATTGATCTTGTCCCCTTCCTTGATGACCTCTTCTTTCATTGAGGAACCAGTTTTCCCATTGGCAATATCCATCTGTCCATTTACTATACAGTAATCCCTCGTTTATCGTGGTTAATGGGGACCAAAACCACCCGCGATAAACGAAAATCAGCGAAGTAGCGACCAATAAACATACTGTATTAAAAAAAAAAAAATTGCCCCGCGTGGGCCTTCTTGCTTGAGCAGAGTGCACACACAAACACACACACACACACACACACACACACACGCACACACACACACACAGGCCAGTGATCCCGCTTGTTTATGATTAGTCAATTAAGACAATTAAGGATGAAAGAGACCTGCTTTTTTTCTTATAAGCCTCCTCTCGCTCTCTCTCAGCAACACACATACACTCATCTGTGTGGCACACGCGCGCGCACACACACACACACACACACACACACACACACACACACACACACACACAGGCCAGCGATCCCGCGTGTTTATGATTAGTCAATTAAGACAATTAAGGATGAAAGAGACCTGCTTTTGTTCTTATAAGAATAAGAATAAGAATAAGAAAACCTTTATTTGTCCCGCACTGGGTAAATTTGCAATCTTCAGCAGCAGAATTGAAGGGGGGGGGGGGGGGGGGGTAGAAAGAAAAACAAAGTATTGCATGCACACATAAATGCCTTATAAGCCTCTCTCTCTCTCTCTCTCTCTCTCTCTCTCTCAGCAACACACATACACTCACCTGCGTCCCGCGTGCACACACACACACACACACACACACACACACACACACACACACACACACACACACACAGGCCAGCGATCCCGCTTGTTTATGATTAGTCAATTAAGACAATTAAGGATGAAAGAGACCTGCTTTTGTTCTCTCTCTCTCTCTCTCTCTCTCTCTCTCTCTCTCTCTCAGCAACACACATACACTCACCTGCGTGCAGCATGCACACACACTCACGCTCACACACACACCCACTCACACACGTGCCCCACGTGGACCTTCGCACTTGAGCAGAGGGCGCACACACGAGCACGCATAGTAAACAACACTTAGACACTGATTTTTGCAGACTTTTTTTTTTGTTTGAAAAAATCCGCTATGCACCGAAGCCGCTATAAACAAACCGCGAAATAGCGAGGGATCACTGTACCACTCTTCCTCTGTTGTATAACAAAAACCTCCACCGAAAACTAAAAGTCAAATAACTGTTTAGTTGCCTGAAATGTACATGCATAATCATTTGGAACGCAAGTTCGATGCAATCCTGTATTTTGACAAAGGCCTTTTACAAAAGAACTGATGAGACGCCCAATTGTGTGACTGCGAGTGCATCAGGCTGCTGTTAATGTTGCTCCACCATTATGTAGATTAGCCCTTTTCCCCTGAGTGCACGTTCGCCATTTAGAGCTTTCAATCACACAAATGCTTTATGGGAATACACACTCGCACGGTACAAAAGCACTTTCAATCATTGTTTTGTGCGTACTACTCGTGACAAACACACAATTTGTGATGACATGCTGATTTAGTTCGATTAATCACATCTGTGCTTATGCATGCCCGGCGCACCCCCTGACACAAACTGACAACAGACCAAGGTTATTCCCTGTTTTTCAGGTCCCTGCTCATTATGGTCTACTGCACTGTGGTTATGAGCGTTGCGAGTGAGTGAGTGAGTGAGGGAGGGAGGGAGGGAGTACGGGGTGGGATTGTGTGTTGATTGTTTTTGGACAGCAATACTCAGCCACATGTTTTAATGGAAAACTTGTGATCAATACTCTCTTCAGATGAACCGCTCAGCATTCAAGTCCTGTGTTGGCCCTTTTCCACCTCGCTAGCGCTAGTGCAAGTTCCAGGCCAGTGCCCAGGTTTGCGTCAGTTCTTTCTTTTTCCATCACCAAAATTGACTCCCACTCTGGTGTTTGAAACTGCTGCTCAAGATATGGCCCCAGTGTGTTTAAAGGTCCACGGGAAATGAAGATGGAGGCACGGTCCATCGGCAGGCACCCTCCTGCTTTGGTGATGCATGTGCGCCCGCATGTGTGTGTGTGTGTGTGTGTGTGTGTGTGTGTGTGAGTGTGTGTGAGTGTGTGTGTGAGAATGTGCACGCTCTATCACTAGCTGGTTGACATGTAGTAGTAGATTTACAATGAACTCAAAGCAACACTGATTGCTCTGTATTTATCGCGCTGCTTGGCCCTGTTGCATAATAGTTACCATTCAATGATGGCACAAGACTGCAGAAAAAGAAACCAACATTAAGTGCAAGAACATGTGCATTTTGTACATTTTTTCACCCTCCCCCCCCCAAAAAAAATATTGAGGTACTATTTTTGTCCTGCATTCCGATTCTGCAAAAAAATACGATGCCTACTTGCTTAGTACAGTCAAACCTCGGTTTTCGAACGTCTCGGTTCTCGACCAAATCGGTTTTTGACCAAAAATTTAGTGTTTTTTTTATGCCTCGGATGATGACCGAATTTCGGTTCTCGAACAAACTGAGCACACTTGAATGCACCATTTGACTCCTCTCGCCTTCCTTACACGAGGAAGTGACGCTTCTTCGGGTTAGACGAGGAAGTGACGCTTCCTCGTGTTGCTTCCCATTGTGAGCAGACGTGTTCAATAAACATTTTTATTTAAAAAAGAGCGCGGTTTCGGTTTTTGAACAATTTCGGTTTTCGAACAGCCTTCTGGAACGGATTCTGGACGAAAACCGAGGTTTGACTGTATAAGGCAGTAAGACTCAGTGTAAGTTCCGCAAAAACATGTCTGCCATCTAGTGATGGATGGTGATATTACAACTAAAAACTACAGACGACCCAAGCATATTCGCAGTTCGACATTCGCATATTGGCAGATTTTTTTTTGTCTCGGATTTTTCAGATCTTTTTTTTCCTCCATCTCCCCTGCTTTTTTGTGGAAAAATATATCTCATGTTTATCATCGTTTTGTGAAGAATATTTTGGGTTTGTAAACCCCCCTCTAAAAATTGTGAGGTTGAGGGGGATTAGCCAAAGGGTCACTCTGAGTGTTTAATTTTTATTTGGTTTTGGGGTGGACTTCATAAACAAATCGTACAGGCAAATGCTCGACTGCGTGTTCCCTATGTGACATTGTTGCGGGTGCTTGTGTGTTCATGAGTATCCTGCTGGAAAAACCAACACGAAAGGGAAACACGGGAAGGTTGATGGAGGCAGTAAGACCCTGAGGATGAACAGAGCCATGCGGGCGGGAGGAGGAGAGAGGAGGAGGAGGAGGAAGAGGAGGAGGAGAGTGTGTTCACTCCGAGCTCTGCGAGCCACAGCTCGTGGAGTCAGTGTATCAGTGTGTGTCCCAGCCCGCTGCCTGCGAGTGTGTGTGTGTGTGCGTATCACCGCGTCGCTGTGTGACGCCAATGCGAGTGTGACTCCGGCGCTCTCACTGCGTACCACAGGTGGAGATGACATGACCGCGTTCGAGAGGAAGAAAGGGAAGGACCTGTAAGGGCTTCACACACCTAGCTTTTTACCTTGAATTCCTCTACACACGTGCTTACATTCCATCATTCTTCAGCTCACAAGTTACTAGATTAGTGTGCGTGAGTGGGGTTTTTTTTACAGCAGCTTATCATCCTGTCAACGTTGACTGCGTGAGTGCACAGCAGCCCCAAAAAAACAAAAAAAAACAAAGCGCATGTGTACTGACTTTTTTTTTTTTTTTTCTTTTCTGCCTGCAGACGAGGTCAGCAAGTGTTACTGCGTCCAGAGGAGAGTTCAGCTCCTAGCTTGACAAGCAGACACTCCACCACGTTTCCTGAACAAGTCCAGGTAAGAGCTCTGTCTTTCCTCACGTGTCTTGTGGCCACATGGCCCGTTTGCGCTCAAAACAGGAACTCAAACAGGATGCCCGATGCTTGCCCACTCTCTTCTCCCTTCCCTTTATTTATTGTCATCGCCCTTATCCAGTCTGTCACAATCACGGGTTGATAATGAAACAAAGCTTTATGAAATCTGTCTCAATGACACACACACACACACACACACAGTGTTCACTTGAAAAGCGCCAAACTTCTTTCTCCGTAGAAGGTACATTGGAGCTCCTGTTGCTGCAGCCTTCTTGTTCCCTCGATTCATATCACTTGTTGTTTGTGCGTGCGTGTGTGTGTGTGTGTGTGTGTGTGTGTGTGTGTGTGTGTGTGTGTGTGTGAGTGTAAGGGCACAGAAAAAAAAAATTATTAACATGAGAGGAGGCAATTAAAACCAGTCAGTGTTCGTTTGAGTAGTGGGTGAACGTTATTGTGTCTTTGTGCTTGTGTGTGTGTGTGTGCCTTTGTGTTAATTCGACCTGTCCATTCAAGTATCAGGAAGGAATCCAAGTTACTCCTTTTGTGCGTTTGGTCGATGTGCGTCATGCAAGCAGAGGCATTCAATTTAAAATGACCACTTTTTGTTCTCCCAACCCCCCCCCCCCCCCCCCCCACCTTCCCCTCAGCACACACGCGCACCGATTTTAGCAATCGCCCCCCAGCATAATGATTGCGTTCCGTATCGGCATATGTGCAACAAGTGCGCGTTTGCGTCATCAAATTCAAATTAAAAGACGTTTTCATGAACATTGATTGGCTGCCGGTGCGGATTTGCTCCATTCGGAAACAAACGACTTATGTATGGAGTACACACGCAGTGAGCTGCATGCAAATGTACACGCCACACGCACACTTAATGGCTGTCGTGTCTATTCCAACACATTTGATCCTCCTCCCTCTGTTGCCGCTCTCCCGTAAAGTGGCGAGTTTGGTTCTGTGTTTATTTGATTTGCTTAACCTTTATTTCTGCAGTGTACTTGTGTGCGTTTGTTCCTGTTGAGGTATGTGTGTCTTGTGTTGCTTTCTGTGCTTATTGTTCTCTCGTGCGTCAGGCTTCCACATGCGTATATCCACAGTCGGGCAATGACGCTTTAAAAGCTTGCTTAGCAGCATTCCGGTTTTGGCTCATTGCTAAGGTGTCACCATGACGTGAAATCCTAGGAAGAAGCTTGCTGACTCACGTGCAGCGCCACCTGTTGGTGTTGCCCCAGTGAATTGCACATACTCAGAAGTGCATCACGAGGGATTCATTTTTTGCCAGCTTTGGCCTCATGACAACGATTGCAGTTCTAGCATATGTCGAGATGAATGAAAAGAAATGACCAAAAAATGTGCAGCAGCGTGGATCGGTGGTACACTTGGCCCACGTGAAGGTTTTGGCGATATGAGTCCTTGTGCACACTGCACGTACTGTACGTGTGTACACATTTTTTGCACGAGTACTTGAAGCAATGAGGCGGCAAAAGTTAATCTCTTCCCGGCCCTCAGCAGAACAGATGTGAGGATTAATTTGCCAGGGAATCGTGTGGTGTTTACATGCTGGTGTGTGAGCTGCAGGCTGAAATTCAGTCAGATAAATGTTGGCGTGTAGCTTCGGGCTGAAAATAGGGGATACGGTGCAACCTCGATGGAATTGCCTAATAGGGGTATTGAAGTACGTTTTTGGTGGCCCCCAAAATGTCCAATAGAGGATGCAATTATGATGAGTTCAATCCAGGTTCCACTACATTTATTTGGCAACATTAAGCATTGTTGATTGTAATGAATTGTTCATTTTCGCTTGTTCCGGAGGGTTTTCATGCACAATTAACACCTACTTGTGATCTGATGATGGATTAGATGTAAGACATCAAATTTTGATGATGCAAGTGTGCCAGTGAATGAACCAATGATTCTCGGTGTCACTTGTGGGGCGTCACGGCGTGCCGGCCAACAAAGTCATTTCAAATGTGCTTTCATGCGTTTGTCTTGTGTTTGAATGCAAACAATTGAAATTGCATGAGCAAATGCTACTGCGGCGATTGATGGTTGTGTCCGTCCGGTATGTGCACCGTGTTGCTTTTTCTTTCCTGGCCTCTTGATGAGTGACATGGAAATATTTGCCAGTGTTTATTCCTCTTTGAGAGGTACATGGACTTCACCGGGGTGGGGCCATTTTTTTTGTTCATTTAGTTCCAGATGGTCTTCCTTTTATCCTTAACACAAAAAAAAAAATGGAGCTGAATATGAACTAACCATGACAATGTTGATCAAAATGCAATGTGTCATTGTGTTTGTTTGTGTTCCACCGCACCAAGTCGACAAAGACTTTTCCGGAGGTGTGTCTGTCTGATGAAGTAACCATAAGTTTCACACGTAATTTTAACTACGTTTTGTCAATGGATATGAATCGAAGCATCTTCAGATTTTATGGAAGGTAAGGAAAATGAGGAATGAAAACATTTGACAAAAACGATATTATCTGATTGCAAAGGTTTGTAGTTATTTTGGACTATCAGTCTAGCGCACTGGTTCGCAAACATTTGCTGGTTTCTTCACATTTTTTGCTGGTTATGTAAAAGGCTGTGATGTGTCACCTGCTGTTGCACTGCGATATCCACTGGGTGAACAGGAAGCGGTTCATTGTCTTCATCAATGAGGAAAAAAAAAAAAAACCAGGACGCAGCTCAAATATTGTTGTTGTCTATGGCAAATGATTGCACATTTCCCCCTCCTCAAATACTTTTCATCTCAAAAATAATCTCATTCATTTCATAAAGGAGCTCTCCTTCAGACAAAATCGTTTCGAGAAAACAAATATTCGATCCATAACTGATGGCAATGATGATGATTAAATTATATGATAGCTGGATGACAGAGGCAAATTAAAAATAAAAATTGCCTTCAAATTAGCCTCAAATGAGACAGACCTCCAATTGAAGCGTGACGGCCCTGCTGGGGCTTCCTACAGAGCACAGCACAGCACAGCATCAATGTCGTCTTGTGGAAACCACTTTCATTTCTGCTTTTGATTTGAAAAAGCACACAGGGTATTTTCCACTCAATCACGTGTGAGAAGAATAAACAAAAAATGCATGTGTTTTTTGTGCATTGGTATTGTTGAAACAATTCTGCTCCACTTAATTGATCGGGTTCATTTTATTATTGTTATGAGGTCATTGTTTTCTTACCTTCAGACAATAGGCATTTGCTTTCGTGACATATTCAAAGGCTTTTTTGCATGGTGCGAGCTGGGCATGACCGCAGACGTTGTTCACAGCTGTGTATTTGTTCACTATAGGGGTCGAGATGACAGCTGATTGTAGATTGTGCTCATATTTGCCTTTTCGCAGTTTACCCTCAAGTTTCTCCACTGGGATGTCTAAAAGCCACTTACTGCACATGTCCCTGCTGGCACAGTTGAGCTTTTAGAGTCAAAGGTATACAATAAACCAGAGGGATGCTGACCTCTCAACCTATGGAACGTTTCAGGTGTGAATTAGTGTCGATTAAAGTGGGGTGTGTAATCTGTTTGATGCCCAAATCATATAAGCAATGCATGGTAAATATGTTCAGATGGCACCGTATATGGGTTAAACCGGGGGTCGGCAACACGCGGCTCCAGAGCCGCATGCGGCTCTTTAGCGACATCTAGTGGCTCCCTGGAGCTTTTTAAAAATGTTTGAAAATGGAAAAAAATTTTGATAGTAAGCTAATATCGCTCAAATAGATAGAGATACATGTTGCAGCTCCGAAAAAAGGAGAGCTGTGGTGTTGTTTTTTTTAAAACGGACACTTTATTTATGCTTTTAACAGCCTCAATAAACACAGACACGCCTGCTTCTCTCTTCTCTTTCAACTCAAGAGGCGTTCAAAGACAGCCTCCGAAAAATGGAAATTCATGATCACTTCACTGACACTAAGAAAAGTGAAAATAATGCACCAAAACAAAAAAAATCAAGCGAGGAAATCATAAAAAAAAATTCTATGGGGGCGTTTGTGAACACACAACAAAGGAATGAATAACATAAACAATTCTGAGACAGTCCAGTCTCCTACATACATACAGCATGTGTTTCCTTCATTGTAAGTTTTATAGAAGGCTTTTATATTTTTGCGGCTCCAGACATATTGGTTTTTGGGTTTTTTTGTCCGATATGGCTTTTTCAACATTTTGGGTTGCAGACCCCTGGGTTAAACTATAGGTGACAGCAGTGTGTGTTCGGAAACAAAAAAAAAAAAAAAGGACCCCCTCCGTCCCCAGTCCCCTGAGTAAATCACATACAGACATCAACCTCTCTTGAGGTTGTTTTCAACAATTCCCCCGATGCTTTTCTTCTCCACCTTTTATTTCACCCTCTATTCAACATTCAGTCATTTTATTATTACAATGGAAGGGAGGGACATTAAATGGAGCAGTCAGAGAATAGCCCCAAGATTCACCTCTAACTCTTTCAGTGTCCATGCGAAGATATAGAGATATAGATCGAGATACTTAAAAAGTAAACGGACAGACAGACATCGATAGACACATCCTATCCATCCATTCTGCAATCCGCTTATCCTTACAAGGGTCGCGCCCAATCGCAGGGGACACACGGACGAAACAACCATTTGCACTCACAATCACACCTCGGGACTATTTAGAGTGTTCCATTAAACTGCCATGCATGTGTTTGCAATGTGGGAGGAAAAAACCGGAGTACCCGGAGAAAGTCCATGCAGGCGTGGGGAGAACATTCAAACTCCACACAGGGGGAGAGAAAGCGAGAGAGAGAGAGAGATAGAGAGAGATGCTCTATTACTCATTCTGTCTCTGCACTGCTGACCTGGCCTTGGTGAAGTGAGGAACATCTAGTCTTTATTTAAAGAGCGTGGGAAGTCGTCTGCCCACATCACTTCTGTAAACTTTGCAACGTTGGGATTTTTTTTTTTCTTTTTAACTCATTCTAACATTTTCTATCGTTAAAATGACCGTTTTGGATCCACAGCCACATACATTTGTATGAAAGAATTTGAAACCTTTTGATCCCCACGGAGCTGTCTGAGATTCCGTGACCTCGTCTTATCTTCTTACCTTTGTTGGAGGATTTCCCTATATGCAATTACTGTATATACTGGATATTAAAGTAAGAAGGTGAAGCTAGAAAAGCTGAGGGGAAATTATCTGTTGTGTATTAAAGTGTTGGGTACACCAAATAACAATATCCTGAATAACTCAGTGAACAACCACTACATTTGAACTGCTCATCAGCGTGTTTTTCTTTTTAGGCTGTCTCCCCTTCTTTGCATGAACTATGTTATCAAAATGGGTCATGGTTATTTGCAGTTGTAGATGTACGAGTTTGGTCTGATGCACAATTCATTGTCTTGAAGCAAGCACACAAAACCTCACACCAGTATACATCCAGTGTCTATTGAGCTTCAGATCTAGTAGGACGGAGAAAAACAAATATCACTTAATTTTTAATATCCCGGAGGGATCCACTAGAGATCAACATAAGTCGCTCTGAATATAGTTCATTTATGAAATAGATCAAACACACACACACACACACAGTGTTCACTTGTGTGTTCATAGACTGCTATCAAATTAATCTATTATAATTTAAATGAATTAATTTCCGGACTATAGGCCGCGACCTTTGTCACACACTTTCAACTCTACGGCTTATTTAATGAAGCGGCCTATATAAAGACTTTTTTAACGGCCGCCTGTGTACCGTCTTTCTTTGTAAATATCTCATGTAACAATATGGGCACCTGCGGCTTATAGACAGGTGCGGCTTATGTGTGTACAAAATGTTTTTTTTTCCCTTAAAAATGTAGTGGTGCGGCTTATAATCAGGTGCGGTTTATAGTCCAGAAATTACGGTAATCATTTACAGACCTAGTTTAACTTGAAATCCTTGGAATTTCATCCTCTCACAAATAAATATTCTTAGATTTCTGTCATCCTCCATAAAGGCAGACTAATTATCGTTGTGTTTGATGAAAAATATGACATTTTCCTCTGGAAAGCAATGATTTTTTTTGCTGGTTTTCTGACCAAAGTTGCGGAACAAAGCAGGAAATGGATCGTCATTTATATTTTTCCATTTTCTGCAGTGTCAAATTGTGCAGTGTCTTGTTTTTGAATAAAAGGATAGAAATGGCAATGTTTTTTTTTTTTTAATCCCATTCATCAACGAAATAATCTAAAGATTAATTGAAATAATCATTAATCGCAGCCCTAATATATGTAATTATTCTCAGCATTTCCTCACCATTTTGACTGGGGTTCTTCTATAGATGGATGCTTTCCTTTACTCCAACCATCCCTATTTCTCGAGGCTTGGGACCAGCACTGACTAGGGATGACTTGTCCTTCCCACAGGCCTGGTACATTTATAACACCTGGTGTTTCGAAGCGACCTACCCGTCTGTGTCCCTAAGTTGACCAGACCCTGGTCAGTGGTTGAGTCGAGTTGAGCGTTCACAATCAATCGTTCAGCAAGAGCTGACCAATCGCATCACTCCTCTCTCCTCAACCTGATGTTACCGGAAGCAGCGTCCCATAAGGCTCCAGTGCCGCGGATGTGTTGTTATGGCATCGAGCTTCCCATTTCTACTCCTAGCCGTCTTTACGCCACGGATCTGTTGCTTTTCGTGCCGCCCAAAGCCACCGGAGAGGTAATGTGACTCATCCCTACTTCGACTGTTTCTGCTTTAAGCCTCCTACAATGCCTGCCTGCGTTTGCTACTCTTGTTAGCATTAGCATTAGCATTAGCCACAAGGCCATAAGAAACTTGTCTCATGTCAGAACCTCGACTGTATACGCTCGGATCTTTGGTAAACACGGCGCGTCGCTGTTCCTTTGCCGAACCTGAATGCAAAGTCTATCACGACAATTCATTGCAAGGGAGAAGGCCAACTACATGGCAACATTAACACCGAAAATGAAAACCCACCAGAGAGTACCGTCAAATTAGCCAATGCCTGAAGCTGCACCTTCTCTTTCACAACCAGAAAGATCTCAGGTATATGAGAGTCTTCCTCATGTTGTTAGTGAAAGGAAAAGTGAAAGTAAAGTTTATCCAGCCTGACATTCCACATGTGTAAATTTTCATAATTTATACTGACTGATTCTTTGTGTCTTGTGCATGCTTTATTATTTGCACAGGTTGGATGTTCAAGCACCTATATGCGTGAATCAGGCGACTCACCCCAAGCGAGCAGCAGCAGCCATCTACATCCCAACTAGGGTGTTATCAGCATCTATCGTTCTGGTCGTTCCTTCGCAGGCACAGGCTCCATCCATGCAGCTTTGGATGGATCATCAAGCTGTCAAGGCTTCACCATGCAGGCCAATGATGCCAATTAGATCTTTGAGGCCTTGTGGGGTCTACCAGTTTTCCCCAATTTTTGTAAAATGGTTGTTTGTCTATGTGTGCCCTGAAATTGGCGGGCAACCAGTTCCGGGTGCACCCCACCTATTGCCCGGAGACAGCTGGGATAGGCTCCAGCACACCCCACGGCCCGTGTGAGGATAAGCGGATCAGAAAATGGATGGATGGATGGATAAATAAATTCATGCATTAAAAACTTATGTCCCAGCTGTGTCAACACGTGTCTGATCAATCTACCGTCAAGCTATGACAGAGATTTGTCAAAACTGCCTGTGCACTGGGCGACTACAATGAGAGATACGTGTGTGTGTGTTTAACAAGACCGCAGTGCAAAATGATTTATGTTGCCGCAGCTGGGTCGACTCGAAACAAAAAAGCACAGGGACTGGAACCACCTGCTTCTGAACAAAAGGCCAATTTTGTGACCTGAATTGTGGATGGAGCCACAACTTAGTAAGTTGCAGGACAAACGACTCAAAAGACACTTGGTCCTGAATGTAAAAGGATGTGCCACTATTTTGAAATGGATGATACTTGTTTATCTCATTGGGTGGTGCCACTTGTGACTGAGAGGCTGCCGTGCGCCTCCTGTGATTAACAAGCCAAACATCAGGTTCTAAGATCCAGGTCCAAAGATAGGGAATCAGGGGGCTCCCCACCTGGTCTCCCATCCAAGTACTAAGAATGCCTGACCGTGTTTAGCTTCCAAGATCGGATGATAGATGGGCAGTCACGTTCGAATGAGACTTGACCCGCATTATAATTCTTCATCTCCCCAAGACATTTGGGACAATTTGACACTTTTAATTTGGCTGTGGCAGAGCACACAAGTTCTGAGTAGTCATTCTCATCTGAATGATGCATAAAGACATCTGCCACAAGTGCAGTGAGGCATCAAAAGTATGAGTTGGATAGAAGGTTCTCATCAAAGGAACTCGAGCGGTAAGTATTCATTTTAGTCTCTGGATTTGTTGCCTGCGATTGTAGCAGCTGTCACCTGCAGTGTTGATCCAAGAGTTGCAATGTTCTGATGGCTGTATCAAACAGTGGCACACGATTGTATTGCTGAGATACTTAACATAATAGCACGTCCTACCTATCTGTATTGAGTTTTTTCTGTTGTAGTCTGGTGCACTGTGTCGGGCACATTTGTATTCACTTTGAATGTTAGATTAGGTTGTTGGAAATTCTGTTTTTCAGTAGCAGTAACATCGGTCCCCCCCTCCCCCCAAAAAAACATCACAAAAAGAAACTCTGATCTGAATACATTATCCATTCCTCCGCTAGCTAAGTGGTGATGATTCTGTTTTCAGCTTGTTTAGTAGTGCGTGCTCAACAATGACGAGTAGTCGTTTGCTACCTGCCACGACAAGCTCAGGGGTCGCCGTGTAAAACAGAATGTGTGTCCAGTGTGTCAGTCAGCGGTCTCGCTTTCCATGCTCTGTCCATCTGTTCATTCTGGCTCCTCGTTGGACTCAGCATATCAAGAGTACAAGTACAAATTTACTCGAGACAAATTTTGTAAATATTTACTCGGGCAAAATGGCCAGGTAAGCTAAAACATGTCTGGCTGGTTTGAATATACACATGCGGTGAGCACATCCTGGGGATGCATGCCCAACGCTCTTATCTTGATCTCAGTGCCAGCAGACTGTAATAAAAAAAATATATATACATATATATATATATATATATAAATAATCAGATAGACAGTAAGCAGTGTTATCAAATGATTGTATTAATTGAAAATGATCACTTACTCTGTATCAGACTGATCTGGTGACTTTTCTTAATAATAATAATAATAATACATTTCATTTATAAGCGCCTTTCAAGACACCCAAGGACACTTTACAATCAGACAAAACAACAAAACACCAAACGGGTTGAGCAGCGGCAGCCAGACGCGCCAGCGTTCACTCAGCCCGGAAGTCGGAAGAAACCACAAGGGAGGGAAAGGGGGAGAAAAAAAAAACAAGCTCGAATTATCCTCAATTTGAGGATAGTTTGAGTTAGGCAAAAAAAACTCCTGCAAAAAAGCATATGAAAATTACAACAGGTCACAAGACATAAACAATGAAGGCGGTGATACAAGGGAGTGTATGCGAATGTTAATTGTCTGTTTGTGTGGTGCGTGTCAAACCACAGCTGCTATGTCAAGGTCTGCTCATGGAGACAGTCCTGGCTTATCAGTCTATGGCCGAGAAGGAGGGGGTGATGGGAGGGCACTAGCTTCCATGCGTACTTCCATCAAGGGGAGAGGTCGAGATAGCAGATGTCTTCTTTTTATAGCATCTGTGGATTCTGCGGATTGCTTGTGCTTCATCTTTTGTGTTTGCATTTTGACGCCATACCCTATTTGATGAAAATACTTGAGGCAGAAGTGAGAAATATCATGAACACATATTTGAGACTTATATATATAGATACACACACACACTCTACTGTATAGTCTATGGAGAATAGAGCCACCGCAGGAATGTGCCATCCTGACATACTGGGATGGTTGTCATCACCAAAAACTGACTACAAGCATGCTGCCCCAAGCTTGGAGTTTTCATTGTCACATTGAATTTCTATCAGATGTCAGCCGTGAAACTATGTGATTGACCTAAAATATGTAGTTAGTGAAGAAGGGGGGATTTGTTTTGGGAGCATGCTCAAGATTAGTTCCACGTTCTTGTCACACAGAATAGAGAACTTTTTGTATTCTCACTAATGACCAACATTAATGAAATGCCAACTCTGGTTACTTTAGAGTTAAAAATTCCTTGTGTGTCTTTGCAAAATAATTAAAACTATAGAATTTGTGCTCACTTTGCACGACACAGTACGGGTTTGTAATTAATTTATAATTCACTGTCATTATCTGCCTTTTCCTTGCAAAGTTATTTGAATGCCAGCATTTGCAATGTCCATCAAAGACCCTCTTAAGGGTTTATAATACATTCTTTTGCGCCCCAAAGCAGATAGAATACAAGACGATGAACTCAATTTATGACCATGTCAGTTGGTAAAAACAAACAGTATAGTGAACAGCATGATTCCAAATGAAACAATGGAGCCTTTGAAACCGAACAAATGTGGATTACACTCTTGCAATTATTTTTCATTCGTGCTGCTCTACGCTTTCTTTGGCAAGCACTTGTGTGTCTGTGGCCCCGCATCATCCAGCTTGATGCAGACATACACACACAAGACATACACACACTCCTCAGTGTAGAGGTATACACAATTCCTATCAAATAATTATCTGTGACATGCAATGTCATCAAAGCATTTCATTTGTTTAAAAACAGAATATCGGCAATTCATTAACACCACACACAAAGAAAATAGCTTGTGTAGTTTTGGTAGATAAACAATACAAAATCTTATTGATAATAAAAAAAACACACATACAGTGATCCCTCGCTATTTCGCGGTTCGTTTATTGCGGATTCTGTGCATTGCGGATTTTTTCAAACATTTTTTTTTGAAGTCCGCAACAAGTATACAAACTGTCCACGGGAAGCAGCGAGAGAGAGAGAGAGAGAGAGAGAGAGAGAGAGAGAGAGAGAGAGAGAGAACACAAAAGCAGGTCTCTTCCATCCTTAATTGTCTAAACAACCTTAATTGACTAATCATAAACAAGTCTGCTGCATGCAGCTGGATCACTGGCCTGTGTGTGTGTGTGTGTGTGTGTGTGTGTGTGTGTGTGTGTGTTAGTGCTCTCTGCTCAAGCGCGAAGGCCCACGTGGGGCATATTTTTTATTTTTTTTAATATTATGTTTATTGGTTGCTACTTCACGGTTTTTCGTTTATCGCGGGTGGTTTTGGTCCCCATGAACCGTGATAAACGAGGGATTACTGTAATGGCAAGATAAACTTTCCAATGTGTGTAAATTTTAGTATGAGGCTTATTTTATTCCTGGTGTACCCTGTCTCAATTTTTGCTCACACATTTATTTAATCCGTTTGAAATCTGGGCCTGTTCACTTGAACACAAAGCTGTTATTCTCGCGTATGAAGGGCGACGGGTGGATGATGCACAGCTTCATTGTACCTTGTGCCATCTAGCGGAAGAGCTTTTGATTGTTCTGCCTAGCAACATATGTCGCTGGCATAGAAAGATGATGCATAATTTGAAGTCAATACATCATTTTTAGACCAATTAAAGTGAAACAATAACCGCACATGACACAGTGGTTTGGAATTGCCGGTATAGATGATGAGCGCTTCTCTTGATCAAAGCGCTAGACGGCTTCAGGTGAAGCCTTGCTAATTTACTGATGAGACAACACCTAGGGGTCACCAATGAGAAGGTCAGTCACCTTTGTCTGATCGCCGGCTCCAGCATCAACTTCACCCTTGGCCCGTCTCCGTTCGTCACGTTCTGCTTCCGTAGCGCCGCGTCCTCGATCCTTTTTCTCAGTGTACGTGACTCCTCACACAATTATCTGCCTCTCATGAAGTGCTAATCTTTATGGTTATCCTGACATGGACCATCCAATCACAGACAGGTGGCCATTGATTAATCCACCAATACTAGTGTCCCCTTGAGAAATTAGCTCAAGCACTGCCGCACATCACAGAAAAAGCACACACTCAATATATAGGCAGAGACGAGCGGAAGGACAGGCTGGCTGGCTGCGGTCATGTCGAAGCATTAGATCTTAATAAAAAAAGGAGACAAACACATCGAAAAGAGAAATGCCCTGTCATATAAGACGCAGAATTGCATTATTCTGTTTTATTTGAGTATTTGGTTACGGCTCCTTATTACTATGCTGACATAATCACATTTCCGGTTGCGATCAAAGGCTTTTAAACTTGTCAGCCTCTGGCATTAGCATTGTAAGCAGGTATACGCAAGCACGCACACACACACACACACACTTACACACTTACAATCTACGCTGGCACAGACAAAGACAGAAGGTTCCATGCTAAGCAACATGCCTTTTTATTAAATCAGGCAGCAATGAGATGACATGTTATCCATTCCAAACACAATCTGGGGCTCAGCTTCAATCTTTTCTCAAGCCAGGACGTTTTATAGCGTGGCCACTACCAACCTGTATGAACAAGTGTGCGAGACGGTTCTAAAATGAGAACCCTCTTGTCCTGCTCCTCGGGAAATGAAACTGACATTACTCATCTATCAAGACCACTATCCCTCCTCTCATCTCTCTCCTCACCTCTTTTTTCCTTGGTTTTACTTATTCTCCCATCATGTAGCCATCGCCGCTCCCTTTTACTTGTCCCTCCTCGCTCTTTCTCTTTTCCATTGAATTAGAAGCCAAAGATTATCTTTGGCGTCTCAAACGTAAGATAATCGATCATTTTGGTGCACGGAACGTTGCGGGGACACACACACACGCACACACACACACACATGCACATTAACGGTGTTCCACTGGTTACAGCAGCATCCTCATAGTGCAGAGGCCAAAAATGTGCATGTTCTTCCCGTGCCTGCGTGGGTTTTCTTTGGGTACTCCGGTTTCCTTCGATATTCCAATAACATGAATGGTTGATTGATTGGACACTCTAAATTGTCCCTAGATGTGACTGTGAGTGTGAATGGTTGTTTGTCTATGTTTGTCCTGCGATTGGCTGACAAAAAAAAAAAATGATGGATGGATCATATTCAGTTTTTTTACGCGCTGCGACTATGCTCTATTTATCCTCGTTATTTGTTTCAAAAACGAACACGGTATGCCTTACTATTTTTATTCCTCAACTCAAAACTTGGGGCATCGTTTTCATCTTTTTGAATCCTCCCTATGCGTTTTGGTTTCAGCACACCACCTCGGAGCGCTATGTTCTCACAACTCTTTGGCTTTGGCGTTTCCTTCTCCTGTTTTTTTTCCTCGGGCTTTATTACTTTGCTCCACAGTCTTCGATCAATCTTTAAGTCTGCCGCTTTCAATCATTCTGCCTCTTATCTTTCAAGCAACAGGGTCCCTGAACACAGCCATTCACCATAGGGGCACTCGAGTGTGTTGAACCCTCCGCTAAAAATGAAAGCATTGTCAGATTTTCAATGCCTGTTTTTCTAACCGCTTGAATGTACTCCACATTGTTTGGTTCATGTGGATGTGTGGGTGCGTACGTGTTGTATTCTGAGATGAATGCCAAAGCGTGGTGGGACGCTTTTAAAAAGTTTAGTTGGATACCAGTCTTAATTTTCTAATCTGTGTGCTTCTAATAAACAGTTTTCACTAAATATCTAACTTGACCAAACGGTCACCAATCAGTCTTGAAATCAAGATTCTGACCGGTAATCTCAATTATTCATCATTTTTAGGGCTAACGTCTGTATTTTTACAACAAAGCTTTTCAAAAAATATCATGTAAATGGTTTTCAATGCAAAATACTTTTTTTTTTTTTAAATGAATGGATGATCATTTTGCAAGAAATTATTACAAAAGATGACTAGTAATTAAAAATTCTTCACATGCTAAATATGCTCATATTTCCCTTGTTATTTAGGCAGCAAAATGAAGTTGAACCAGGCATTCGCCCCCTGGTGGTTGGGTGACTACTGCTTAACAGTCAGTGTTTAGTTAGACCTGTAGGGAAAGCCCACATTTCAAGTGTAAATATCACCGATAATGAGATAAATGTGTTTAACGGGTGCCAAAATCATGATTGCAATTAAAATTCGGTTGATTGTGCAGCCCTTGGTGGAAGTGCAGAACTGCCTGCTTACCGAAATGGTCAGAATTACCAAGAAAACTGAAACAAGAATGACATGGTTCTTTAATTTCTCACTTGATGGGGAGGGCAGGCACACCAGAGACCTAATTATTTGTATTCAAGCAATTAAAAAGTACATTTTCCTTGACATGTTCCCCTTCGTAGGCACAGTGGGCCGACTGGTTAGCACATCTGCCTCATCTTAAAATCCAGGCTCACAGACTGTGTGTAGTTTGCATGCTGTCCTCGTGCTTGAGTGGCTTTTTCCGCAGTCACTCGGGTTAAATCCCACCGTCCAAAAGCATGCGTGGTTAGTATGGCTGTGCACGAATTAGCGGTACTCGATTTGACATGCAAAATGGCCATTAAAAACGAACACCCAGATGGTGGAAGGTGGTTTCCATGTGTCCACTTGACAGAAGCCAACTTTAAATCCGCAAATGCAGATCTTGCAGTTTCCTTGGGTGCATTAATCTCCTGGATGGACTCCAATGAGTCAGTTTTTGCTTTCGCCATGTCGACCGCGCTCCTCTCCTACACTGAATGAAAGGAGCCTCTTCCTTTAGCCAGGAAGCTCGTCGGCTGTGTTCACTCCCACAACGCCGCAAATGCCCGTTCTAGCTGCCACGTCTCCGAAAATAACAAAAGGAAGAACCCCCACCCCCATGTGCTTTGTGCTAGGCTTGCGCTGGGTATGAAAATAGAGCTCTAATGAGGTTAAGCGGTATCGCAGATGGGTGGATGGAAAACCCTCAATGTGACCATGAAGTCCAAGTAAAATGTTTTTAAGTTGACCTGCTTTTATTGTGATTGTGTGGTTTAATTTTATGTGGACGCTAGTACAAACAAATTAGTGAGCCCGAGCTACAATAGGTGTCTGTTTTCGCTATATTTAATTACTTTTCTGACCCCTCTAGCGACTATTGCTCAACATTCTTATTTTCTGCACCGTGGAGGGTCGGGAGGGCAAGAAGATTTGTCCCGATAATACTTTATGCAAATCAACAGTTTCATATCCTGGGGTGTATGACATGACATCATCTATTTGGGAGTCCTGACAAGGAACGGCTTGCTTGTTGGTACACCAATTAATGTTGTCATTTTTAAAGTGTAAAGATGTGCTTTTAATGACTGCTGGTCATTTGTTAACGGTTTGTATTTTCCAATCATTCCGATACATACCATATACACACACATAGCATTTTATTGAAACAGTATGCTTTTTCTAAATACAGTCAACCCTCGGTTTTCGTCAATAATCCGTTCCAGAAGGCTGTTCAAAAACCGAATTGTTCGAAAACTGAAACCACGCTCGTTTTAAAATAAAAATGTTTATTGAACACATCGGCTCACAATGGAAAGCAACACGAGGAAGCGTCACTTCCTCGTGTAAGGAAGGCGAGAGGAGTCAAATGGTGCATTCAAGTGCACTCAGTTTGTTCGAGAACCGAAATTTGTTCGTCATCCGAGGCATAAAAAACTCGAAATTTTGGGTCGAGAACCGAGACGTTCGAAAACCGAAGTTTGACTGTATGTTCCAATGAAAAAGAACAAAGTTGATATTAGGCTCTGCCCTCGACAAGCGTTCCAGATTTGAATGTGGCCCTTTTGCAAAATTAATTGTCCAGCCCTGCTTTAGAGCCCCAAAAATATTGACGTTTGACGTAATTGATCGGCCACATTTCGGAGACTAAATGCCTATGATTCATCCATCATTATATTTTCAACTTCATTTTCTTCCCCAAGGTTAGAAATAAGCCTCAATTGATGTTACGTCAGCATGAATAAGTGCTCGAATTCCAACGCAACGCATCAGCAGTGGAAACATTTTAGTTCGTTCTTACCCTTCCATTTAAGGTTCTGATAATGTCATCGCCGCCCTGTGATTAATAACATACACGCAGAGGTGGCCATCCTTTAACCACCAGAACCAACATGCCGGATCATATTAGCCTTTGAACCCCCTCTGCCAAGCTGCGGATGTCATTAATTTCATCATGGACATGGACAGATGAACCATAAACACACACACACACACGCACACACACACACACACATAGTTGTGAAGAACCTAATCGATGAAGAGCCTAAGAATGAGAGCACCACAAAGGTTAAGGCACATAGCGAAGGGTATGAGTTTGAAAGAATTTGCTATTCTTTCCCCCATTGGGTCGTTGTGCTTTCCCTGTGACGGTTATCACCGTGGCAACTGTCATGCAGTCGTGTTGGTGTGGGGGCGATGGGAAGTGAAGATGTGTTATTTCAGGGGAGAAACAGTAATTGGAACTGCAACTTCAGACAGGGACGATGGAATTGAATAATTTTCCTAGCCAGTTTCATGTTTTCATTCTTGTCATCGAGGTGTATGGAGAGATGCCTGAGCAAATTGAATGTGACCTCAATTAAATTTATCCAGTGAGATCATTTCTCCAAAGATAAGAATTTACATCATCACACTTGAAGCAGACAGGGTACGAAGCAGGCAATTAGAAAATGTGGGACAAACAAACAACGTAAGCCTGTCATAGCACACTGCTCGATCACACGATTATTCTCACATCAGGCATCTTTCTCATAAAAATATGTACCAAAAATAAGCACTTACAGTCCAAGTCCACCAAAATCTGTTCCAGGCAAATGCTAGACCTTTGATAGGTTTGTATTTTGTACCTGTTTTGGAATCGATCGATTCAAGGGTCAAACTATTACCATAAAAAAAACAACTTCAACTGGATAGCCAGTTTGTTTAGTAACATTCAAACAGCAGTTGAAAAAGAAGTCAACACTAGCAAAATGAAGCAAAAAGAAAAGGGAAAATAGCAAGATTTAAAAACGCGTAGAGTTGATGCCCATTTAAATGCATGGGGGGAACAAACATTGCTTCCTCAGCATTCACCAAATAAAAAAACAACAACAACAACAACACAAGAAAACAAAACAAAAAAACACGGAAATGTGTTGACCACAAACAAAAGTGCCTTATTTTTGGTGGCAATCCTACTAAATGTATTTGGGAACGAGCTCTCACTGTTTACACAGTTTCCCAAAGAAGCACAAGTGAAGTTGTATAAAATAAATGATCTCTTCAATTATTTCGTGCACAGCCTCAGATTCTTACGGTTAAAAAAAAAGGGCATGTTTGGAAACTGGACTGATTAGCTCCATGTGCGCGTGGGTCTTTTTTCCATAGAAATTGAGAAAGTTCCAACTTTAGTGGAAGTTTTTTTAAATCAGTCATCAGTCTGTGCATGTGTGTGTGTGCGTGTGCGTGTGTGTGTGTGACTGATCTCACAAATGAAATCTTCCCCTCCCAAAACATATGTCACCAAGCCTGGACAAAAAGTTCCCTGTCCCAATGGTTGACAAGAAAGAATGTATCATGGTTAATTTCACATGCTCAATACACGTGGTGACCAAATGTGTAAAGACAATGTAACACAAGTCGTGAAATCTTACTTGAATTGAATTGAATTGAATACAACTTTATTGTCAAATGTGCTGTACGTATGTATAACATACAGCACAGATGAAATTTCTTCCCCCTCAACATAAAACAAGAGGAGCCGCTGCGGGTGTCCGCGCCGCCATCAAAAGAAAAGTTGACCCAAAAAATGACAAAATAATACAAGACAACACATGAAACACAGACAACACAAACACAGACAACATTGTGCAATCTTAACCACTTTCCTGCATACACTTTGTTGTTTGAAGCCGTAATAGATGAAAGAGGAGCGAATCAAAGTGTCCTTTTCACCAGTGGATCAAAGACGTCATGCGACAATGTGCACACGTCTGCTACAAGCTAAGCTTGAAAGCTTCGCTACTGCTTTAAGCACAGATGCAGAGACGCTATTATCACATTTACACCGTTCTTATCAGAGTTAGACGGAAAATCCGCGAAATATTTATGGTCAAGTGACAAATGACCTCTCAAATTCCATCCTGTCAATCTAATGTGAGACAGTGCAGTGATGATGAAAGAAAAATCGCTTCCCTTCAAGGGTGTCATGGTTTGTTTTGTTTTCATCCCCAGCTGGGGTGAAGGGTGTTCCCCTCCAGCAGGTGCACCTGTTCCACTTTTACCAATCAAGCCTGCCATGTATTTAACCACTGCCAAGTTGCCTAGTCTCTTGTCGGATTATTGACATTGCTCACTGTTACTGCCTCAATGTTATTTTCTAGACCAGGGGTGTGAAACTCGTTTTTGTCGCGGGCCACATTGTAGTTACCGTTTCCCTTGGAGGGCCATTATAAATTTTGGGAAACCATATAAATGTTTAATCACCTCCACATATTACATACACAGCGCACAACAAATTGGTGGATAACTAGTTTTAAAATCAGGAGTCAAGAATAATGACTGTTATTGTGGATTACATACGACAATTTGACATTTTTGGTTCAGACTTAAGCAAGCATCATGGAACTTGACATGCTTTATTTGCTTTTGCGGGCCACATAAAATGATGTGGCGGGCCAGATCTGGCCCCCGGGCCTTGACTTTGACACCTGTGTTCGAGACCTTCTTGCTCATGTTCCTAGTCGCACTTGTCCTTTTAAAGTCTGGTTTTGTAAGTATTTTTTGTTATCAAGAGTTTGGCTGATTTTGGTTACGCCTGTTTGGACTCTCGCTATTTCCTTTCGTGTATTTTCGGGTTTTGCCGTTGCCTTGCCTTTTTGCGAGCGCTTTCTCTTCATGTTTCGTTTTCCTGGCGTTTGTCACCAGCAATTTCTGTTAGTGCTTTTTCAGATCTTCGTTTTTCCTTAAAAAAATAGTTTTCTTACAGATTTTATTTGTGTCTACCCTTGTGGGATACCATCCCCCTCCAGTTCTTCCTCGAACTGTGTCAAAGAGACTGCTGCTCGACGTCAGAAACTCAGCAGTGATTATTTGTATTTTTTTTAAATTAGATATGAGGACTGATGACTGTTATTAATGGCTTCTGCGCCCTTCGTCAATAAGCTCTTAGCAATGGAACCAACATCTTCGTCGCTGATATGTCACGTCGCGCCCGTGATACAGAGCAAAAATAGTGTCACACTGTACTGCGAGAAAAGGTAGAGAGTACAGTTTAATTGAAAGGAAAGTAAAAAGTAAGAAAAATAATTATAGAGGCCATAACTCCTGTCACTTCTTGCTAGGATTGTCCTATTCCTCCTCTCCAACCCACTGCAGCTGTCATGGTAACATGGTAAATGTGGCGCTGCTGCACACTGAGTGATGATTTATATGAGACCATTTTTCACTGAAAAATTGGGACCTTTCGGCGAAAAAGATTGAGCTCAGTTTGAAAATGCGAACATTTTACCCCGGCTCTCCAACCTCTTTCTGTAAAGTACACCATTCTGATTTCTAAATGCTAAAACCAGTTGTGTGTGACGACAGTCAGTCAGTCCGAGAATGTCGAAAGTACGTCGCAACCCCAAAAACAATGAAAACGACAAACCACTACTGGACTGGCTCCACATGAGCCTCTTTTCTTTAGTTTTCCTTTTTTTACAGGCCCATAGGAACAGGTAGATAAACATCTTTTTTTAGTTTTACGAGCTGACTCCAAGGTTGTTTCGCAAGGTGAGCCCACGGCTCCCATCAAGCCTGAAGCTAAACAATGATGATAGTGTCACCTGAATGACAGAGTTGTTCCCCAGTAGAATACATGATATGTCCTCTTAGATTTGATCAGATCTAATGAAACAACCGGCTTTTTCAATTACATATTGGACAGGATATTGACGATGCACAGGCCTTATCCAAAACATTTACTGGGGGGGCTCTTGTGATTATCGCCGCTACTTTTGACGGCATACTAGATGATTGCATGTGTGAGAGAGAAACACACCTAGGGAATCATTTCAATGAAGCTCTGTTTTAATTTCACTTGCCAGGGTCAAATCTAACTCACTCTCTTTTGCGTGAGATGAATGCACATACCCCCCCCCAAAAAAACGGTGCAGTCTTTTAACACCCTAACACTTTGAGCCCTCCAGTTGAGCCAGCAGTAAAAGCCTCGGTCACTTTCAGCGGCAGATTAACATCAACCAGGGTGAGATGATGCAACACAGCAGATGCGAAGGGTCGCAGTGGGACAAAATATCGATAGCACGACGTAGCGTATCATTAGCGCTCACTGACCAGCTTTAAATCCGATATTAGCAGTCCATTGTGCAGTTGCTTATTTTTTTTGACGACTTGCCATGTGAATTTCTTAAACAATTTATACCAAACTACCAATAAAAACCATGTTTTTCGTCACGCTTTCCGGAGGCTGCGCTCGATGCGCCACCGCTTTATTGATGTCAAGAATGGAGGTCTTTTTCTATTATCAAACATTTTTAATAAAGATCCAGGGAGCCACTAGATGTCGCTAAAGAGCCGCATGCGGCTTTGGAGCCGCGTGTTGCCAACCCCCAGTTTAGGGGATAGGGGACAGGTTTAGGTCTTAAGGTTAGGCTTAGGAGTGGTTTGGTTCAAAGTTAGGGTTAGGGTGATAGGGTTAGGGGTCAGTCGCTAAAGACATGCGGCTCTGGAGCCACATGTTGCCGACCTCCGGGTTAAATCATGAAATTCCATTGAATGCACTGGTTGAATATAGAAGCAGACTATTTGGTACGTTAGTAAATATGAAAAAATTAACGAGTGAGGTTAAAAGGAGCGATTGACAAGGAAGTCACTTCAACTGAGAAAAAATAAATTGGACAGCCTTCTGTTGAGAGGGAGAAAATGTAACTTGTGATCAACAACAATTTCATAATCTCCCCCTTTGATTTTCCGCATCAACCTTGCGTTGTATTACCTCATGAATTCTATCATTTAATGGTGCGGCGGCTACAGTTACTTAACTTCACTTGGTTCTGATTGTTTATATTCTATATGCGGCATATATCATGGCGCAAGAATCGCCAGTAGCAGCTGCTCCTCGAATTAGCTCAACAGAGTTCACATCTAGTGGCTTTGAACAGCTGCTCAGGACTTAGTTTAAAATGAAGAGTTTCCTTCAATTTTGCTTGATTTTACTGCGCCGGCACCAATTTCCTCTTGTGTTGCATTTAGCTTTCGTGTTGTGGTGCCTCTGAGATCCCCGTACTTTTTTTCCCCCTCTCAAAATGTTTCTCACATGGATTCAGATAATTCCCTCCAAATGTCAACTCTGTTTCGGTGCAAGAGAAGAACTACAAACAATATGTTCTGCCTCTGGGCCGAATGCGTTTCCCTTGTTGCTTTACTTTTTAATGCTATTTCAGGGCTGTCAAACCAAGGAACTGTAGATCAATATCAGAAGGTAGAGCTACGTGAGAATGAAGCAGAAAAAGTTCTTGTGCAGCCTCTTATATGTTTGAGGTCATTGTTTAGTTTTAAATATTACCGTATTGGCCCGAATATAAGACGGTGTTTTTTGCATTGAAATAAGACTGAAAAAGTGGGGGTCGTCTTATATTCGAGGTCTAGACATTATACCCATTCACGACACTAAATGGCGCCAGATATAATTGAAGCGAATGCTGAACTTGACTCCCCAGGCCAAAGTGAACCCCTGTCACGAAGAATAAAAATATAAATAGCGGTAAGAAGGAAAAGAGAAGGAAATAATAGGAGAGAAAACAGAAAATGGAGAAACGTAGCGACAATCTGGAGAAAAGTGGGTTGAAGATCGGCCAGGTTAACCGGCAGCTGAGGAGAAGTTATGATGTCATTTACATTTCAAAAACCAGAAGCCATTCATTTACGAATGTGATTGCACTTTAGTTGACATATTCAAATGTTCAGATATTAAGATTTGAATGAGGCAAAATAACATGCTTTTCCTCTCAAATATATTGTTATAATAATTTGTTTCAGATGTACTGTAATTATTTTCTGTATTAAAATTCATTTGGTGTTCAAAAAGTCTTTTCAAACTTGAGTCTTGAAAAAGAGGGGGTCGTCTTATAATCAGGGCCGTCTTATATTCAGGCCAATACGGTAATGTCATTGATATATGTGGTTCACTATTCTGATTTCCATGCAGACACTGTGCATTTAAGCCTCACTTTGTGGCAGCGTAAATCTTGTCTCTCTCCATATGGGCTCTGCGATTAATTTATCACCAGTCTGACTCCTGGGTGCGGTCATCCTTTCTCCAAAGTCATCTCGGTTAGGCTGTAGCTCACTCGTAATCTTGATGAGGACAAGCGGGGATTTGAGGGGTGCACGTGATGTACAGTCAAACCTCGGTTTTCGTCCATAATCCGTTCCAGAAGGCTGTTCAAAAACCGCAATTGTTGGAAAACCGAAACCACGCTCTTTTTAAAATAAAGGCATAAACTCAAAGGCATAAAAAACTCAAAATTTTTGGTCGAAAACCGAATTGGACGAGAACCGAGACATTCGAAAACCGAGGTTTGACTGTATTTCATTCCTAAATATGACACCAGTGTGTGACAATCCCTCTGAGTCATCAATTGAACGGATTATATTGACAAATTATTTTAAAAGCACTATTGTATCTATCTGTGTGTGTGTGTGTGTGTGTGTGTGTGTGTGTGTGTGTGTGGGGGAGGGAGCACTGTTGTCCTGTAAACGAGTTGACAAAACGACACTTTTGTTCTTCAAAAAATGGTCCTGTGTCCAATAGTAGTGCCCCATAGTAAACGATAATTAGTCTCACGTGCAAATTCCAAGCCAGTGAGTCAATAAATGCCAGTAAAGTAGCGCGGTAAAAGATGGAATGTTTGCTGAGCTCCAATATAAGAGGCCCAACTGCACAATGCAGTGCTTATGCACCTGCTGTTGCATATCTGCTTGCCTTCGGTCATTCAACTAACATAACAGCTGAATGTATGGACGCACGTTGAATCACTCACACTTTGCTCGCTATGCATTTGTACATCCGTGGCTCGCCTTTGTCATGTTTTGTCTTGCATGCGCGAGCGTGTACAGTATGTGTGCACCGTGCATGCGTGTGTATTCGCCGCCCGCAGTATGGGGGTGTCTGTTATTATTAGCACCTGTCGCCATGGAAACTATTTCAGATACACTAATTGGCTTCATAACAAGAAGAGTGGGTACGTGTTGAACTTGCGGCGAAACCCGACGAGGAAAATCGACAGAGAAGAGGAGGGAAAAAGTGAAAGTGGAAATACAGAGCGAAGAGTAGAGAAGACGGCAGAGATTGTTAGCGGTGGTTAGAGAACAGAAGGAAAAAAAATCCTGGGTGCTGAACTTGCCTGTTTTAAAAATAAAAAAAAATAGCACAATATTTCCATGAGTGTAGGACAAGTGGTTAGCATATCCGCCTCACAGTCATGTGTTTGTTAGTTCGAATCCGGAGTTCGGCCTTCTTATGTGGAGTTTGTATGTTCTTCTCGCGCTTACTTGGATTTTGTCAAGGAACTCCGATGTCCTTCCACATTCCAAAAACATGAATGTTATGTTCTTTGAAAACTTTAAATGGTCCTTCGGTGTGAATGTTTGTCTGTGGTTGTTTACACCAGGGGTCCCCCCAACCTTTTTTGCCCCACGGACCGGTTTATGTCAGACAATATTTTCAGGGACCGGCATGTAAGGTGTGGCGGATTAATACAACAAAATAATATGGTATGAGCTGCATGAAAACTGTGGTGTTTTCGAAACATAATAATAAACACAAGGAGCGTCTAACCTGGCCGCAACACTCTGATCGCTATGGTAATGTTTAATACCTTCAAAATACGATACAACACAAATTCAAAGTGCATGAAAATGACAAATAAAACATCTTTCGTATTCCGAAATACACTTAAATGAAACGGAATTAAGTTCTTTCTTTGCGGCCCAGTACCAAATGCCCTGCGGACCGGTACCGGTCCGCGGACCGGTGGTTGGGGTCCCCTGGTTTACACTACTCAAATGTCGGGATATTTGACTTTCAGGTGAAATTTATGGCAAATGTAAAACGTTCACACTACACTGGTATCATATCATGAAAATAGAAGATATAAGTAAAAGGATCCACTGGTGGTTTCCTCATCACAAAGAATTCATTGAAAAAAAGTTAACATCCATTGTGGGTACACCGCAACACAAAATGTCAACGTCTTAAGATCTCATCACATGCCCTCGAGCATCAATTATAGCGCCGACAAGGACGTGTCGTGCTGTTCGCAAGTCGACTTCCCGCTGTTCTTTCAGGGCAGCCCTCAGGTCATATAGGTTCTGGGGTGCAGAGTTTGAAGCGTCGACATGGCGACTCAGCTCATCCCACGGGTTTTCAATCGGACTCGGATCTGGAGAAATTGCGGACCATTCCAATTGTAGGTGACACCCGTCTCCAACAGCGTCACATGACCGAATCCTGCCTGCTGATTTCCAGAGTGACGACTTTGTCACTCATCATTTCCTCCTCCTTTTGCCATGTATGCGCCCTGGCTCGCCAAACCGGGGCGTTGATCACCTCCTCCTACTGCGCAGCGACTCAACGGACCCATTCTTTTTGAGATAGTATAAACACTCGGAAATGTAAAATTGCGCATCGAGAAACCGACGTTCCCAATCGATGACGACATATATCGCCCACCACTACCGTATGTGCACCTCACTCGTGGCGGTCTAAATGAGCGATTGAACTACTACCACCGTCGAAATTTTACATCTTTTGTCGAATGCGATGCAGTCTGCACGCCGTCGGTGTGACGCCGCATAGCTTGTTTTCCTTCCTTCAGAAAACACAAAGAGCTTTTCATGTAAGCTTGTGTTGTCCCTGCTAACAAAAAAGCCTTTTGTTATTTTCTCTGTTGTGTCATTTATTTGTCTGTTTGTGTATTTGAATCCGTGCAAACATTCTGCGTGTCTTTGAATGATTCTGTCAGCTGTTGACAGAATGTACCCAACCGCCGGACTGAAAACACCCTCACTCAGCCACAGTCCCTCTCATCTGGACATGTTCAGCAAGGCTTGATTAACCCTCATGCAGTATTTTTAAGCGGCTGCATGAAGGGTGTTACGTCCTCGAGGATTGTCCCAAAAATGTCCCTCTTCCAATGTGCAACAACTTTTTTCACTTTTCATTTTTGTTCACTTTCAACCCCTCAAAATGTTCAGTGGGAATTGGCCAAGACATAGATATAAATCCTATGCAAAATTTCAGCTTCGTGGAGTTATTTTTCACTGTTTTGTCTGTGGTGTCCATTTGTCCAACAGTCCAAAATCGTCCAAAGTGTCCGAAATGTCCAATTTTGGGATCATTACTGCATGGGGGTTAAATGTTTCTTACCGTACTCTGCAAACTGCATAGGCAGAAGAATACGTGCCGTTCCTTGAATCAAAGCGACACCAGCATTGTCCTAAAACATTGTCTGGCTGTGAGCTTGACCGGCATGCATATTTGAGGCACACAGATGGTATCAGTTCTGAATATGGATGTGGAATATGACACCACAATTCAAACAGACAGCATGGATGAGAGAAGAAAAAAACATGGTTGAGAATAGAATGAAGAGACACAAGGATCAATGAGTTGCAACCTCCGCTGGAAGCTCAGCCATCAATACGTACGTTTGGTTATAATAACATTCTTCTTCCTCCTCTCTTGTGAGACTTCATGAAATATGAGGTACAAATGAGGACTATGTGTGTATGTGTGTGCACGCGCATGTGCAATGTATTGTCGTCGTGTTTCTCTCCGAGTGGGCTTGAGGCCAGGAGTGAGCGCAAGAAGCAGTGCAACAGTGGCTGTCGCAGCATCTGCCGAGCCAAGACTGCGAAGGTCTCTTGCCATACACACAAACAAAAATATTTCACATACAGGACCAAAAAAAAAAGAGAGACACAATTACACCATTGCACACATGCAGACCGAAAATACACTCACACACACACACACAGTGGAATATAACTCGTCTTCCAATGCAAATGCGGTGCATTCGGGTGAATAATTCACCTCACTCAGCAGGCGCAGCTGTGTGTATGTCTATGTATTTTTGCGGATATATTTCGCGCGCGTGCATACGTGAGTGTGTATCCGGGGTTAATGAGGTCTTTAGAAGAGGCCATCGTTTTTTTAAGACTTGAAGAGACGGCCCAGCTACGGTATGTCTCCATGATGCCACGTTAATGACTGGGTCAGGTAGGGAGGGGGTGACAAATGTGAGGATGGAGGGATGAAAATAAAAGAATCGAGTGTCAGTGGGAAATATAAGCTCGACTATCTTTTCAACGACTTTTCCCTTTGATCATCGAAAACAAGGAGGAGGTTTAAAATACAGTCAAACCTCGGTTTTCGAACGTCTCGGTTCTCGACCAATTCGGTTTTTGACCCAAAATTTCGAGTTTTTTTATGCCTTGGATGATGAACAAATTTCGGTTCTCGAACAAACTGAGCGCACTTGAATGCACCATTTGACTCCTCCCGCCTTCCTTACACGAGGAAGTGACGCTTCCTCGGGGAGACGAGGAAGTGACGCTTCCTCGTATTGCTTTCCATTGTGAGCAGACGTGTTCAGTAAACATTTTTATTTTAAAAAGAGCATGGTTTCGGTTTTCAAACAATTTCGGTTTTCGAACAGCCTTCTGGAACGGATTATGGACGAAAACCGAGGTTTGACTGTACTGGCATAGTACAAATAATAACATAAAGGTAATGAGGCGTACATGCACCTGGATGCACCATTGCTGGGCCATTTTCCCCAAATGACTCAACTTTCTTGGGGGAATAATTGGAAAAAGTTTTCATCCTTTGCTGATGGCATGTTAATTCTTAACAAATGGTAGATGATTATGAAGAGAATGGAAGGTAATAAAATGCTCTCACTTCTGTCTTCAAAGTACAGGCTGAAACTCTTCCTCTAATTAGGAACCATTCGATTGATTTGGAAATTGACAACCATATTTGAAAACTTTATATTTTTGTTGGTTACTGTGGTTTTCAGAACATTAGGCTCACCCTATTATTATTAGGGCCGATATCAAAAAAAGGTGTCTATTGCAATACATTTTCAAACAGAAGGTGCACCGGTGCTCACTTGGGTGCAATCAGTCGAATGAGTCCGGGCGTAGGCGGGAAGTGAGCTGATCCAGTTCCTTGTACTTGAAAGGGAGCGCGTCGCCGATATCGTACGTCACTATACCAACCGAGCATTCAGACCGTACGTACAGTCTTCTTCCGTGCTCCGGCCCACCCAGTCCGTGTCATCGCACGGGTGAGCGAGTGGCATATCTTGCGGAGCAGCACGGCTTAGATCTCCGCTGCAGTGTCCGAAGAGCCTCTCATGACACGCTCTCTCCCTCCGACTCCCCGGAATGTGGGGCTCCAATGTTTTATCCGCACCTGCAAACAATTTACACACACCCACAGCGACAAATATAAACACTTTACAGACTTCTACTGGGAATTATTTTGTGCTCAAAAGAAGAAGTTATATTTTGCTAAGTCAAACGTTGCCCACAACTCATTTCAAGGCCTTTTGGGGGGTTTTGCCGAGTGGAGAATGGGAATATATTAAAACCAAATACAGCGTGGAGTGGAGTGGAGTGCAGGAAATCAATCTAAAGTGGTCTTGGCACCGCTTTAAAGTATTGGTGATTTGTGGCTAATGGGCTAAACTAAGCAAAGACTCCATTTTGCCTGCAGGACTTAAACGGTAGCTTTGGTTTCTGTCTGTTCCCCTTTTCCTCTCTTGTATCAACCAAGCTTACCATAAAATGGTCACCCTTAGGGAGCGCCTTGAAATGGCTGCCAATTCGATTGAAACAGGCACAGTGTCACCTCCAGCTCAGGCCTTTGGGGACTGCTCATATCTAAGCTTGTGAGCTTCAATGCCTTTTTCCTGCATCTCCAGTGTCAGTCAGCTTCAGGGAGATGAATCTGGGGGAGATATAGATTCTGGGTAGGGTGGTGATAGCCCTTTTCCACCATGACGAACAAGACTTTGCACAGGTGTGTTGCCGCTTAGCCTGGATTTCTTTCATGCAACAGTTCTTATTCTTCATTCCTCCCATTTCAGCTTTTTTTTTTTCTCTCAAGTTTGGCTTCTTTGGCATCTTCACTTATTTTTCTTTCAACAGTTGAATGACCCTTCATTAGTTTAAATAAATCTGGACTTTATACACCGATGAGAACAATGTTCAAAAAGCAACGATATAAAACCTGACGGCTGTGTCTGTCATACATGTGATGGTGCGACATACAGTCAAACCTCGGTTTTCGGACGTCTCGGTTCTCATCCAATTCGGTTTTGGACCAAAAATTTCCGAGTTTTTTATGCTTCCGATGACGAACAAATTTCGGTTCTCGAACAAACTGAGCGCACTTGAATGCATCATTTGACTCCTCTCGCCGTCCTTACACGAGGAAGCGACGCTTTCTCGTGTTGCTTTCCATTGTGAGCAGACGTGTTCAGTAAACATGTTTATTTTAAAAAGAGTGTGGTTTCGGTTTTCAAACAATTTCGGTTTTCGAACAGCCTTCTGGAACGGATTATGGATGAAAACCGAGGTTTGACTGTATTATATATCCAATTTCACTGAAACCCTTTAAGGAGAGCGGTTACTACAGTGGACCGTTTATCTTGTTATCAGGTAACAGGATGCATGAAAGGGTTCATTTATCTGAAAGTGATTATTTATTCATTGTTCATCTATCTATGCCACTGATGTATGACCATCGGAACAACTACATGCTCTTTATAGATGGCAGAAGGTACAATAAACTTCTATATTCACCTGTTGCCATTCATACCACTGAATAAATCATGGCTTCCTGCACATATACCCGCTTTCTGTTCACTTAAACCGGGGGTCGGCAACACGCGGCTCCAGAGCCGCATGCGGCTCTTTAGCGACATCTAGTGGCTCCCTGGAGCTATATAAAAAAAATGTTTGAAAATGGAAAAAGATTTTGATAGTGGGCTAATATAGCTCAAATAGATATAGATACATGTTGCAGCTCAGAAAAAGGAGAGCTGCGGTGTTGGTTTACACTTTATACTTTTAACAGTCTCGACAAACACAGACACGTCTACGTCCGACTCCGTGCCTTCTCTCTTCTCGTTCGACTCGAGAGGCGTTCAAAGACAGCCAAGGAAAAACGGAACTTGATGATCACTTCACTGACACTAAGAAAAGCGAAAATAATGCACCAAAACAAGAAAAAATCAAGCGAGGAAATTACAAAATGAATTATATGGGGGGCGTTTATGAACACACAACAATGGAATGAATAACATAAACAATTCTGAGACAGTCCAGTCTCCTACATACATACAGCATGTGTTTCCTTCTTTGTAAGTTTTAGAGAAGACTTTTATTTTTTGCGGCTCCAGACATATTGGTTTTTGGGTTTTTAGGAATAAATTGTGTCAATATCATCATGATTTCATTATTTCCACTTGTGACCTTTTGTGTGCTGTGAGATTTTTCTAGTGTAAATGTGGAGCCTTTACATGGAAACACTGCCATGTAGGACTGGAAATAAATGCATACAGTACAGTCAAACCTCGGTTTTCGTCCATAATCCGTTCCAGAAGGCTGTTCGAAAACTGAAATTGTTCGAAAACCGAAACCACACTCTTTTTAAAATACAAATGTTTACTGAACATGTCTGCTCACAATGGAAAGCAACATGAGGAAGCATCACTTCCTCGTATAAGGAAGGCGAGAGGAGTCAAATGGTGCATTCAAGTGCGCTCAGTTTTTTCGAAAACCGAAATTTGTTCGTCATCCGAGGCATAAAAAACTTTTGGTCAAAAACCGAATTGGACGAGAACCGAGACGTTCGAAAACCGAGGTTTGACTGTACTCTAAAATTGTTCCCATACTTCAAATGAATGACTGGTAAATAAATGTGTGACCCTGTAATTAAAAACCGTGAAAAAATTAACAAAGATGAAATGTCCTTTCCTGGCAGGTCCAAATATTTAATCAGATCGAGCTTTTTACGCCAAACTTTTCATGGCAGCCGTTGTGTCGAACTTATCTCGGGAACAAAAGTGAGGACACATCCAGCGACGAAAAGAAAAAGGATTTGAAAGCAGAAGAGTGCAAAGTCGAGGGATTTGGCTTTTTTGTGTCGTCAGCAGTAGAAAAAGACGAGAAAAAAGAAGAGCTCGTCTTGTGTGTTGTGTAGCAAGGAAAAAGGCATCAGCGAATAGCAAGAGCTCACATTAGGAAATCGTTGAAGGAGAGGAAATGCGAGGGCAAGAGACGCCGCTGACGCCTTTGGATGAAATGCTGAACATTGCGCAGCGGCACTCTGACGCATGATACTCAGATGAGGTGGTGACGTGTGATGTGAGGGGGATGACAGACAAAGAGGCTTGAAATCCACCGCGGTGCCAACTTTAGGATTTGACTGGCACATTATTAATGCCGTTTTTCCACAATGTGCTCATACCTGGAAACTGAGTGGCAGAGAAACAGCAGTAGGTTAGATACTTCAAGGGAAGAAAAACTACAAGAACAAAACACCGTTTTTTTAAGTAACTTTTCTGAGCAGGGGAAAAAAAAAAAAAAAAAAGCACTCTCAGCCTGAAGCACATGAGCAGACCCAATGTACGAAACGAAAAAGGCGTGGATGAAGAGGCGCAAGAGAGAAATTGAAATACATTTTTCATATAATCAAAGAATAATGGAATGTTCTTTGCGAAGCATCTCGAGTCATCAAGGCATCAGCTCAGGGCTTGTTGCAACAATCACATGAACACCCCCAGAGAACACAATTACTCTCACTGTCTGTCTTCCCTGCTCGACTTTTCCTCCAGCTCGGCCCTGTCTCTTTTCAGACCTTTAATTATGCATGATTTAATCACAGGGAACGCTAACAGACACCACAGCTGCCGCTTCACACACACACACGTACACACACACGTGTGAATCGGACCTATTTTTCTAGTCACATTGCCTTTGTAATATGGACTCTAAACAAATGAACAGTCACAAAGCTTGGCCTGTGCTCCAACGTGTCACAAGCATTATTTTCATGTGTGTATCAGTCATTTAACTTTTGATCAATTCAATTTATCCGATAGCAATCGTTTTTGAGATCACATCCCTGGATTTTAGTGCTCTCCATTAAATCCCTCTCCGATCAAAGTTAGAATGTTACGCTCAGGACCCAGACCATTATTATTTTTAACGGGGAAAAAAAAATGTCCTCAATCCCACTTCATGAATTTCCGGTTATCAGAGGTTTGCAGCTTTCTCGAGCTGTAAATGAAATAATAGAGTTGTTGAGCCACAATTTACTGTCGACAAAGCATAAAATTTCGCCCCCCCCCCCCCCCCCCCCCACCAACCCCACCCCCTGCCTAGAACTGCACAAACACATTGGCTTGTTCCACAAATGCGTGGTTATTTTGGAAAACATTTGTATTCATGATACAGTACATTCAAGACAGACACTTGGCTTGGCGTTTATCTTTTACTTTTAACTCATTCACTCCCAAAGACGTTTGTAAACGTCTTTTCAGACTTGGTCTAGAATTGGCTGGTACGGAATGAGTTAAGGATTTGGATTGACAATAAAACCAGAGTGAGAAGGTTTTATCGAATTTGACTGCGTTTGTCTTGGTATTCTGCAAGCGTCCTGAGGGGAGAACGACAGGAGAGGCTGGAAGGGCAGAGACGAGACTTATGTCATCCCCCTCAGGGAGGAGACTGACTTCTTTATTCAAATCATCAAGCTTGGCGAAGGTTACCCTCACATGCAGACAAAGTGGACGTATAAGAGGGCAGGAAAGACGGACTGGAGATGTTTTTTTGTTTGTCCTTATTTTGGAATGTCACATTCTCGTGACATCTATCTGTTTAATGTCCGTTTTGTCTGATTTGATTCGGACAGTTGAGTTTTTATACATGCATATGGAATTATGTCTCTAAATGCAGCAGTGGGTGGTCATATACATACACCGCGCGTGTGTGTTGGCTTGAGTGTATTAATACACATGGCTCCGCAATCGGCTCTCCTCTGTGTTTCCATGGAAATAACGGAGCCAAATTGTCAGGTTCAACCAGAAAAGAGGGCTAAGTGATGGAGTGCCTTGTGTGTGTGTGTGTGTGTGTGTGTGTGTGTGTGTGTGTGTGTGTGGGTGGGAGGGGGGGGTGCGTGTACACATGCCTGTTTTTATCGCTTAATGTAGGTGAACTGAATGGCGTGTTAGTTTTGGTTATTGAGGCTGAAAAAACATAACAGGCACTACGGCAAACTCAGCCTCGACGAAACTCTCCATCGGAAATGAAATATTTCTCTTCTTATTACAGCAGTTTGATGCGATTTATCACAAAACCGGATTCTACCGGTGCCATTTGCCACCTTCATCTTTCTTCCGTTCCCTCCGTTATTCCAACGTCTCCCTCTCCTTTTTAGCGTCTCTCGCTGCGATATGCAGCTGTTTTGGTAGCGGGCAAATGACATATGATGAGGTTCATTTCACTGCTTAATTGCTTGAAGCACTTAAATGAAGCGTAGATGCTAAATCTATCAAGTTGTTGTTTCCTGAACACATTGAAACATCTGTTTGACTGTCGGAATGAGAGGGATGCTCCTCAACTCATCCAAGTGGAATTTTAACAATACCGCATAAATGGATGATAATCCTCATCTTTCGTGCAGGATGCAACAGCGCAGGTTCGCGGCACTTGAGGACTGGAGTTGCCCACCCCCGCTTTTCATCAAGGTGTACTAACTTTCTAACTTTTGACTAGGGCAGGGGTCAACAACCCAAAATTTTGAAAGAGCTATATAGGACAAAAAAAACAAATATGTCTGGAGCCGCAAAAAAATAAAAGCCTTTTATAAAACTTACAATGAAGGAAACACGTGCTGTATGTATGTAGGAGACTGGACTGTCTCCATCCATCCATCCATTTTCCGAACCGCTTGATCCTCACGAGGGTCGCGGGGGGTGCTGGAGCCTATCCCAGCTGTCTTCGGGCAGTAGGCGGGGGACACCCTGAATCAGTTGCCAGCCAATCTCAGGGCACACAGAAACGAACAACCATTTGCGCTCACACTCACACCCAGGGACAATTTAGAGTGCCCAATCAGCCTGCCATGCATGTTTTTGGAACGTGGGAGGAAACCGGAGCACCCGGAGAAAACCCACGCAGGCCCGGGGAGAACATGCAAACTCCACACAGGGAGGCCGGAGCTGGAATCGAACCCGGTACCTCTGCACTGTGAAGCCGACGTGCTAACCACTGGACTACCGGGCCGCCCACTGGACTGTCTCATAATTGTTTATGTTATTCATTCCTTTGTTGTGTGTTCACAAACGCCCCCATAGAAATTATTTTGTAATTTCCTCGCTTGATTTTTTGTTTTGGTGCCTTATTTTTGCTTCTCTTAGTGTCAGTGAAGTGATAATTAATTTTCGTTTTTTCTGAGGCTGTCTTTGAACGCCTCTCGAGTCGAACGAGAAGAGAGAAGGCACGGAGTCGGACGCAGACGTGTCTGCGTTTGTCGAGACTGTTAAAAGCATAAATAAAGTGTATCTTTTCAAAAACCATCACCACAGCTCTCCTTTTTCGAAGCTGCAACACGTATTTATATCTATTTGGGCTATATTAGCCCACTATCAAAATTCCAGGGAGCCACTAGATGTCGCTAAAAAGCCGCATGCGGCTCTGGAGCCGCGTGTTGCCGACCCCCGGGCTTGGGGTTATAAAGCATCCCGTAAAATGTATTGCATAGATTTTTTTTGTAGTTCGTTTTTTTGTTCCCAAAATGAGTTAATTCGGATGTATTTATTATTTACACAAACACACTTCCGGGTCACTTCCGGGCTGAGTGAACGCTGGCGCATTCTGGCTGCCGCTGCTCACCCGCAATTACCGGTATTCTTTTTTTTTTTTAGCGTTTTTTAACGGTTTACTCTCGTCATGGGAGAAACCCTACACTCCTTCGTTGTGGCTTTGGACTGTCAGTCGTCGCACGGTTGGCCTCGGTCGCGCTGTCGCGGCGTCCTGCCTGGGATATGCTGCTGTGGACCGTCTTGTCGCTCCGCCGTTTGCCCGTGGGGGGGACTGCTACGGTGCTCGGTGGCGGGGCTTCTTGCGCTCCGCTTCCGGTGGTCGGGCTCCCCGCCTGCGCTGCACCGCTTCCCGGGCGTCGCTCCTCGTCCTTCCTGGAGGTGCATCCGCCACGGATCTCGTCGAGGCTTCCACCTCGATGGCTCCAGGGGCATCACCTCCTTTTGGTCGTCCTCCCGCCGGCCACGCAGAGACAACGGCGGAGGCGGCTGCCGATCCGCGGACCACGGCGTGTTGGCCGGCCTGGCTGGGTCGGCTAGTGCTCCTCGCGACGCCGATGTTGCCGGCGTCAACTATTTAAAACCGCATATTCAGTTTAAATTTCTCATTTTATTATTTATAGTTTTATCTGTGGTTTTATTGTTCTTGTTTTGATTGTAAAGTGTCCTTGGGTGTTTTGAAAGGCGCTTGTAAATGAAATGTATTATTATTATTATTTTTTTTTTTTGATGTTGTATTCATTTATCCTGTGAAGCAATTTATATCAATGATCACATTGTAAAATATTAGTGACGTTCATATTTTGCGCCTCAGATAATCAAAAGCAAAACGACTCACGCAGGAAATTGGAGGTGGAAGCCAAGCAATTTGATTGATGGCGTGGGAAGAAGCGTTTGAGCGTTTTACGTTGAAACGCAAGGCGAGGAAAGGATTGCAATTTGAAAATGAAGGACTTTAGATGACAAGTGAATTGACTGAGACTGTCCATAAATCTATCATTTTCTTTTCCCATGAGATGGACAATTACAAGGTTCTACTGTCTCATAGTGATTAATCTTATTGGACTTCCTTTATTGACTTTAAATTCTATAGATTACGTGAACAAGTGTGTACTGTTGGTCTAAACCAGTGGCTCTTAACCTTGTTAGAGGTACACAACCCAACCAGTTTGTATGCACATTCACCGAACCCTTCATTGGAGAAAAAATATTTTTTTATTATTTAATAATAATTTATTTATTTATTTATGTGGTTATTTATTTATTTTTCCATTGGAGAAAAAATATTTTTTTTATGTTTTTATTTATTTATTTATTTATTACAAACGCAAGTATTAAAAACGGGAAAAAGTCAACACAATTAGTAGAAGTATAAAGTATAAGTTTTTTAATTGGCCAAGCTGGCGTGTCATAACTACCGGTAGTTAATTGACATGCTGAGTCGGGTGTGTCTTAACCTCTAGACCAGTTTGAATGAGCGTATGCAACAGTACCTCCGGGCTTTTTGTGGCATCTGAGATCTGTTTTTTTATTTTTTTATTTTATCATTCTGGAATTAGTCATACGCTTGGAGTTTCTCGGTACAGCCTCCCCCAGCAGTGTTGAGAATTGGTGAACTCAAAAGTGGTGAAATGATGAGCCCGCAAGCTTATATATGCACCTGCACCTCCATCAGCTCTCCTTTCAGGGTTTGTTCTCCTGATGAGACACGGATACGCTGTCAGTGTCCTCGGCCCGATTGCCGTCAGTGCGCCTCAGCTCGGTGACTTCGCCTCCACACGCTGCAATCATGTGACCCTTCCATCTCTCCATTCAGTGTCTGCAATCCAAAGCATATGCTACACTTTGCTCATCGCTTTACCCGTCAAAGTGCCGCAGCGTGTTGTGGGTGGCGTTTGCGCAATGCTGCTTCAGAGCTTTTTTTTTATTTCAGATTGTGCTGATCTCGGCCCCCACGATTTCCCGTGGCCTGCATTTTTGCGTTCATTGTGATGATGATCTGCGTCAGCTTATATCATTGTGGGAAAATGAGGCATGCCTCTCAAAGATTACATTAATTAATCATATGAATGCTGGGCCAATAAGTCAAATTGTCTGGATGACATCCCTATCCCTACGTTGCTCATTTGAATATTTGGGCTCGCTATGATATGTTGGCATGCATTGACTAAAATTGTAATTTGATTCTACCCATGTCCTTTCATCGGTAGTTTATTCATTGACACTGGAAAGGAATTAGATTTCAGATATAGTGTAGGATGGAAACATCGTTACTGATAGTGTGATACATTCACTTGACTTTGGTGCAAGAAGCGTGGGTTTAGTTCTCACTCAGTGACAGCATGAATGTGAGTTTGACAGTCGTATGGCTGTGTACTATGCGTACCCTGCGACTGACATTAGACCGGCCTTACACAGTACAATACAGTGCCGTGCAAAATCGGTTTGATGAATTGAAACTTTTATGTGTGATAAAAAATGCAAAGAACACAGAAATCAGGAAGGGGGCAAATGCTTTTTTCACAGCACTGTGCGTAGACATTTTCTTTTCCTTTATTAATAAAATGTTGAAGTACAGTCAAACCTCGGTTTTCGTCCATAATCCGTTCCAGAAGGCTGTTCGAAAACCGAAATTGTTCCAAAACCGAAACCACGCTCTTTTTAAAATAAAAATGTTTACTGAACACGTCTGCTCACAATGGAAAGCAACACGAGGAAGCGTCACTTCCTCGTCTACCTAAGGAAGTGTCACTTCCTCGTGTAAGGAAGGCGAGAGGAGTCAAATGGTGCATTCAAGTGCGCTCAGTTTGTTCGAGAGCCGAAATTTGTTCGTCATCCGAGGCATAAAAAACTCCAAATATTTGGTCGAAAACCGAATTGGTCGAGAACCGAGACGTCCGAAAACCGAGGTTTGACTGTAATTTTCAGTTACCAATTCTTTAAAACTGCCAATTTAACAACAATTTAAAGTCATGATTATGATCATGATTTAATTAATTAATTTTTTTGTTATACAAAGTGTCAAAAAAAAGTCCCTGAACCTCCATCACACCCAACCTTTTTTGTCCATTTTGCCTTTCTGTGGTACAATTACAATAGAAAATTTCACTCAACAGACTCTTCAACAAAATCACAGAAGGGAGTGACTTTTTGGAATGTTCTTGCATTTTGTTCCTATTTCTCTGTTTGCCATGTAAGACTCCTCTGCACACAACCCGCTGTTGTGGATTACAACCGCCTCCAATCCGACACACTGCACTGCTTAACTTCGCACAGTCCCACTGCTAGGATTGAAATGCTTTAAGATCTTACGAGAATAGCTCAACTGTTCTAACTAAAAGGTCTAATGTGATTACTTGTTCCCAGCAATACATAAATAAATAAATAATTCACAGATGTGAGTGAGTGAGTGAGTGAGTGAGTGAGTGAGTGAGTGAGGTCGATAGAAGGGGGGCAGGGTTTCTCTTCGAGAACCGAAATTTGTTCGTCATCCGAGGCATAAAAAACTCAAAACTTTTGGTCGAAAACCGAATTGGTCGAGAACCGAGACGTTCGAAAACCAAGGTTCGACTGTACTTTTAAGACGCGAAAGATTCCGAGAGAATTTGAATGTCCGTCCCAGTTCCAATCGATTCTCGACGTTTGTTGCCCAACCCTATTCGATAATGACGAACAATATTTCCATCTGCCTTGATTCTCAGGGATTGAATCGCATATTTTTACAGAGTACTAATGGGTTTCCATTTTGATCACCCACTCAAGTTCATAAATATGGTTTCGATGAGCTGCAAAGACAATGAGTTTGACTGATGTTTTTCAGATAACTGGAACTCAGCCGCGAGTGTGAAAAAGCTTGTCAAAAGGTGCACATAAGTGACTGACATATTGAAGCCAGGATGTAGCTAATCAGTCATTTCAGGACTACCGTAAATTTGGCATATTCCATTGCAGTTATTACTTCCCAGATGTTAACGATAAGGCATTTTGTCATTCCCAGACAAAGACATTTAAACAATTGATCCCGAGAGCGTCGTCAATAAGTACATCGACATGCAGAGCGGACCATCCTCGTACCCCTGTCGTTGGCAGGCAGATCTGACTTTGTGTTCAATAAACATGCAGAGCAGTTTAATAGGTGTCAAAAACATTGAATCGGTAAATGCATTTAAAATAATTGCCTGCACAGCGGAAAGATTTCATATAAATCAAGCTAATCCTCAACATTTTTGAACAGTCCTCACTTTTTAATCAGCTTCCAAGACCTGCACAGTTAAGTTTTACTGTAAAATTATCCATTCAGCTGCTCAGCCTCCACCAGTTCGCAACTACCAATTATTTTCTTCCCATTTTGATATGCTGAAGCTAAGAAAAGACCATCGGTGTCACCTGGCATTGTGGAGTTATACATAAATTAGTTTTTGGGCCAAAGACTGGATTCTGTCCATCCGTCCATGCATCTTTGAGAGGTCAAGTCCTCATTCGTGTCGCAGGTAAGCTGGAGCCGATCCACTCTGATCCAAGCTTCTGTTGCTGCTGGCTACATCGTGGACCGGTTGCCAGCCAATCGCAGGGCACACAGACAAGCAACCATTGCCGCTCAGATTCACACCTCTGGATTAGACTAGACGATAGTCTTCAATTATGCAGTAAGCGTAAATTCGGAAGAGTAAACAAATGGATAGAGCACGCTATGGCTGCATCTCAATTTGTGCGTGTAAGCATATGTCAAGCGCTTGTTAAAAGTAGCACAAGTCTTGTGGTTATATATCCCACAGTATTTTTTTCTCTATAGCCTTGAGCTTGGTTTAAAAAGAAGCAGCGCCTTTGAAATTAGTCTTAGATTTCACTTAATTGGCTGCTTGACCTCCTGATTCGAGCTTGACCTTCCACATTCGAAGCATTAATTGAAAGGCAACTCCTCAAGTGAAAATAATTACCGAACCTTGAAAACAACAGAAGTGTATTATACTGTTGGATGCAATTTGCCGTCAGGTGTCTTGCTCTCTCAAATGAACCTGAAAGACAGTCTGAAAGAAGAGTAACAGGAATGCGGCTCTGGAATATGTTATGTTCTCAGGGCTTGACTTGTTACGTTCAACAGACGGGCAGAAAGGTGTATGACGCAAATGATCAAATGTGTAATTATTTCCCTTTTGCAAGGGCGCACCATATTTTGAGTGAAACGTGTGTGTCTGGAAAGCACATAAAATACAGGTTGGGCGTTGGGCTGTGTTTTTATTTCAAAATGAATGATCTCACTCAACGCTTTTGGTTTTAGCTGTCTTTGGATTCCAATCCTCTCCTTTCTTTGCATTCATTTCTGTCTAATCAGGTGGGTTTCAAAATAAATACAGTCAAACCTCGGTTTTGGAACGTCTCCGTTCTCGCCCAATTCGGTTTTTGACCCAAAATTTCGAGTTTTTTATGCCTCGGATGACGAACAAATTTCGGTTCTCGAACAAACTGAGCACACTTGAATGCACCATTTGACTCCTCTCGCCTTCCTTACACGAGGAAGTGACACTTCCTTAGGTAGACAAGGAAGTGACGCTTCCTCGTGTTGCTTTCCATTGTGAGCAGACGTGTTCCGTAAACATTTTTATTTCAAAAAGAGCGTGGTTTCGGTTTTCGAACAATTTCGGTTTTCGAACAGCCTTCTGAAATGGATTATGGACGAAAGCCAAGGTTTGACTGTACCATAAATATTTATTTGGACAAAATCTCCGTTCATTGAAGTCAGTAGTTTGCACTCTTTGATGCACATTTTTTAAATTAAAGTATTACCACCCACACTCATTCATGCTAAAATTGTATGGCCTCTCAAGATTTTTTTTACATCAAACTTCGTGATGAAAACCAAAGGTTGAAGATGAGCTAAATAGATCTTGAATTATGTAGCAAATGCCACAGAACATAAAATCAATGTTAATGACGTACCCTATTTTCCGCACTATAAGGCACACCAAAATGCCTTCAATTTTCTCAAAAGCTGACCGTGCGCCTTATAAACCGATGCACCTTATATATTGATCAATATTCTGATTTCTTGGATGTAGTATTTTAAATGTTCTGAAAAGCGCTTTGTTACAGCTGCGGCGGTTGTGAAAGCGCAAAATAAATAAAGCTGTATTGTATTCCCTTCAGCGTAGCTCCATCTAGTGGATGTTTCTATTCATTTTCTGTGCCTTTTTATGCAGCACGCCCTATATATGTAAACAGTTTTAAAATAGGCCATTCATTGAAGGTGCACCTGATACTCCGACGTGCCTTATAGTGCGGAAAATACGGTATTTGACATTTTGCTCAAGTGAGCGAGTGGGAGGAGCCTCGAATGTGTTGGAGCGCATATCAGACCTTCCAATCGCGCATAGCGCATCAAAGGCAGAATAACTGGCACAAGACAGTTTGATCAGAAACATCGATTTCTCTGAATGATCTGACAGGAAACAGACACACAAGAACTGGATCCTGGTAAAATTGCTCTTTGTGTGGCACTGACAGATGAACAGGATGACTGATGTGTGAATCATGAAGTCTGAATGTGTGTTTAACCTCAGGATATCTACTGGATTGGCCTCATGAACCTATTTTCTGGTGATTATATTTTTATTATTGTCATGATTATTCATTGGACTCGCTGATGCTGTAGCGGTTCACTCACTCAGTGACAATGTGGATATAGATGTGAATGGTCGTTTGTCTCTATATGTGCTCTACGGTTGACTGGCGACCAGTTCAGGGTGTAGTCTGCCTTCCGCCTGAAGTCAGCTGGGATAGGCTCCAGCAACTCCACGCGACCCTGTTCCGGGTAAGCGGTGTTGAAAATGGATTGATAGAGGGATGGATATTATTTATTTGCAAGATTGCTGCCATTTTGAAAACAATGTCGCTTGCTGTTTGAATGTTATCTTAATGGCAGATCAGTCTGTGAGACTTTTTTAAACGAGACATTAAAGTAAATGTGTGAATTGTTTTACTTTACTCTTGATAAGAAGTGACGAAGTTAGTCATCAAACCCGGTTGGAGTGCTCGAAAGTCAATGATAGAATCAAAAGTAGAAGATAATTGGACTCTCCCTTCGGAGTAAGATGCAGAGGGCAGTGAATGAAAGCCGCAAGATTCTCGAGGAATAATCCACAGTCACGGGTGGTGCTGATGAGATGAAGTATGACATTTGTGCTGTGAATGGTTAGAATTGGTCGCAGATTGGCAAACACAGTGCTGCATATCATTACCCTCATCACTGTAGCTCACAGGTGTCAAACCCAGGGCCCGAGGGCCAGATCCGGCCCACCACGTCACGTTATGTGGCCCGCGAGAGCAAATCATGCGTGCCAACTTGCACGATCCTTGCTAAAATTTGTACCCAAATGTCAAATTGTCAAGTGTGATCAATACCGTTGATATTTTGCAATAATTCTGTTACCCTGTTTACACTCACTTGAACAATAATTGCACAAGTAACATTGAATTTGACATGCCTGCTGTAGACCCCATTCTAATATTCAAAACAAAATAAAACTGTAGCAGGACAACTCAATTGATACATGATCACACCATCACCACCTAATACTCTGGACTGGACTCCGTTTATAAAAATGAGGGATTTGTTTTTTTTCTCAAATGAAGAGTATTATGAAATAGCTCTAAAATTGGCGCAATTATCCAAGTAGTGGTCGAGCAATCAAAGGCGCCAGTGATTTTGTTTTTTTCCACAATGATTTTGGAGAGCTTTGTTGACTTTGTTGAGTAAAAGTGTTTTCATCCATATTTACCTAAAAATGTTCCCACTAGGCTGACACGGCCTCCACCCTGAAGATATAGGTCAGGCCGTTTGACAATGACTCATTGTTGTAGTATCAGAGTATTTCCTTCAGTAAGAGTAATCACGTACATTGTCTGCAATACTGCATTCCTACTTGCAGCTAATCTGCATGCTGCTGTCCAAATTAAATGCAGCATTGTGTATGTTCTGCTCGGTTTCAGTCAGCATTCAAATTGACTGCAAATAACTGTTTCATATAAATTATGAACTCAATGTGAGGAATAGTGCTAAGACCCCTTAGCAACATGAAAATTGAATGACACGGACACTTTCACTGTTTTTTTTCCCGAGAATTGGAAGTGCCAGTGGTGTGACAAACTATGTTAAGGCATGCCAAATGAATGGCAGATGTAATTATAATCCTGCTGCATCTACAGTCTGGTTGGATGCTGCACTTTAATGTCAGGTGCCTTTTAGATATTTGTTTGTGTGAGGGCATCAATGCGTGTCAACGTGTTCAAAATAGGTGCGAGAAATTGTGAAATGAAATTTGGCTTGTATGGCGAGCTGTCTGTCTGACAGCCAGTTAGGAAGTACCTGTTTGTGTGCATGTCTGTGAGTCGTAATCCTCCCCATCAAAACGATTCTATAGCCCTCACTCATCTCTTCCAGTCTTTACGAACAGAGGAAGAGAGGATTAGTCACACCGCCTCCACTTTAGCTCTCCATCTCTCTCTATCCATTCATCTACAAGTGTGTGTGTGTGTGTGTGGAAGGGGCGGGGGGGGCTCAGCAGTTTTACGTAAAGCTCCATAGAAAAGTCAGGAGTCAAGCCTGGAGAGTCCTTGATGGTGGAATGCGATTTCTGTTCGCTGGACCATTTTCTCTCAAGCTGACCCTTCCATACTGCACTTTCTATAGCGCAAATACACACTCACATTTGAACATTGAATGCAGAAGTGCTCTATATTAAAAAAGATACAAAGTGCAAAGCGCATCCAGGATTTGTAAGACCACATCCAAACACAAAATGTGACAGCAGAAACGAGCACATATTCTCAAATGGTCAAATGTAGTGGCCTCCATTCTGATCTATGCCTTTAGTCACTCAAACAAATAGATCCTTCTTTTGCTTCAAGAACAACAACAACGAATTAAAAAAACAAAAAAAAACAGGCAGTTCCATTCAATAGCTGTAATTACCGTTACTATAGACACAGATCCATTGGATATATTTTGGTTTGATACGCTACACACACGGCGCTTCCTGATGGTAGGACAGCAGCTGTATGAGCTCCGTAAATAGTGCGACACCGTAGCCGCAAGTCAGTCTGTAACCCGCCAGTGAATTAAAAAAAAAAAAAAGTAAACACAATACACAGCCGCCTTTAAATCCTTTCTGCCACATCGCACAATGCTTTTTGCCTAAGGGCCTAAATAAAAATAACTCTTTTTATAGATTTTCAAACAAACAAACCTTTAGAGAAAGAACATATTCCCCCCCCCCACCCCCTCCTCCCAACACTCTGACAAATATTTTTGTTTGTCTATAAAATTGTTACACCTCTCCATTAGACTGTATCGTGATTAGCGTTCAATAAAACAAAAACTAAAAAAGAAAGAAATATTAATCATCTTATATCAAAGAGTGACTTTATTAACACTGTTTTTTAGTCTATAATCGAAATGATTTGAACTGGAAATTTGTATGAAATAAAAAAATTTAAAAAAAGAAGTGCAAGACTGCCACCTACTGCAGTTAATGTGAAATTAATATTTATTCGAGTATGTCAAAAAAAAAAAAAAAAACATGTTCCCGGGGTAATGCGCCCCACTAGGGGGCACTGCCCCACTATTTTAGAAGGATTTTTTTTACAGCCCCGGGGCAAGTGCACTGTAAAAAATGTAGTAATTTTTCCTTGGAAAAAAAAATAAATAAATACATTGTTTTTTTCACTTAGAAATTCTAAATACATTTTACTTGTTTATTATTATTATTATTGAAAAAGGTACTTAAGGGATGAGGAACCAACTCGGATGGTCCAAGGCTTCCACGACCGGCGATACAGTATACTACTTACACACAACAGAAGCGGCATGGCTCAGGTGCCTTCTCTCAGCCTGAAGAGTGTGAGTTCATTTCTTCAACCTTGAGTACCTCTTATTTAATAAACGATCAAGATGTATTTAAAAACTTTCTGTAAATTTAGATTTTCTGAGTGAAAAAAAAAAACATTACATTTAGTATTACACATTCAACATACATTTGCACATGACATGGTACGAAATACTATCACAGAGGTCCCAGTTAGCCCAGTAAGTCCCAAGTTTTAGTCTTTAATGTGCAAAAGATGCAAGGCATCGAAGGTGTGGATGCAGCAGAATGAACATGGAAGAGGTTTGAATAGCACATGAAGGTCATTTTGTACTTGACAAAAAGATTAGGGTGTTCAGAGTGTGCTTCTTTAATAACGACTATTCTTCCCTCTCTTTCTTTTTCTCTATGCCTTGGTCATTTATTATGTTTTTCTTTTGTTGAATGTTTCCATCAGGTAAGAGATAACGACATACACTCACTGAGTTAGATGTGCATTATGGATGGGGTGGATGGTCGGTAGCACAGAACAAAGATTACACTTTGAATAAAGGGATGCGAACAGAAAGACAGCCGTGACTACCAATTTGTTAGCAAGACATTTGGGCTCTGATGGCTTTCATCTGTTGCCATGGTTGCACCATCACATACCAGCTGGCCTGGAAGAGAGCGGTGCCAGCGCATGCACATGTATTTTTATACTCTTCAGCCAAATTGCTTACATTCACAGAATTAATGATGAACCCTTTCCCAGAAAATTATGTAATTTAAGTAATGACTGCACATTTCGAAATCTCATCCAAACATGAAAGTGAGGATTTGATTCTGCAATATTGAGAAATCACTGGTATTAGAATTAGGGAGCTCTGAAAGGGTAGACTGGAAAAAAAAAAAAAAAAGATCCGTTGGATTTACTTAATTCGAACATGTACCGTACATCAGTTGCACACGCTTCAGCCTATGTAATGTGTTTTCCTCCAAAATAAACAAATGGAATATATTAGTTGAAAACATTTACATCATGTGCAAAAGAAAATCAAGTACTTTTTTTTTCAGTGTACCATCTTTGAAAATCAAGTATATATAGCCAGGTCTCATAGTAAATAAACAATTATGAAAATGGTGGAAGCGTCAGGATGAAAAAAAAAACCTCTCGTCAATCATGCACAGTTGCCAAGATTGGACCATTGTGTTGATTGAACTGCCTGATGACGTCTCATTGTTGTCCAACTGCACCCCCAGATACTTGCATGTGGAGACCACCTCTTAAAAAGCAACTTCAAGCCTTCATTCTAGCTTTGTGTTTACGAGCCTTAACTCCAATGGAATGGCAAAAAAACAGTCCTATCATTGTCTTTAGGTAACGTGAGCTCATCTCTCGAGTCCAAAAATCTATCGGTGCTGGTAAGTATTATAGATAGAATAGTCACAAATGCTATCAACAAAGCAAACAGGCTGTTCCCACGCAGGCGCAAAAGTGCATTTGTTGTTCCTCGATACAGAACTTAATGAGGAATTGTTACACTCCTTTTCCCCTCAGTTTCCCTTTCACGGCTCTTTGCAGCTGCCACATAATGCCATCAGTCAGTCTTATTGGGGAATTGATCGCAGCCAGGGTTAAGGTTGCTTTTGTCTTTGTGTCTGCATTGTAAACAATTAGTTTTGGCCTGTGCTTGGTGTTTGTTTTTCAATGATCGTAGCTTGAGTTGGTGTTTTGGATTAGATATTCACATTTGTGTAACGTAGGATAACAACAACTTATCCTTGTGTGTATTCAGTGTTTTCGAAGCTTAGCGCGCAGGGTGTACATTGCATATGCTGTGTACACCTTTTACACTAAACGTTTTATCCGCTATGCCGTCGCACATCAAACAAACTGTCCCTTTAGGTTGCATTGTTCAAACATCACCGTGGAGCAAACACATATAGCGGCGGACGTGCTGCTGTTCAAAGGAACCCTGATCATAACGACAAACGTGTCGTAAAATACAACCCCTGACGTCAACACATTACATAATAGATACAGAAATATAGAATACCGTATTTTCCGCACTAAAAGGCGCGCCTAAAAGCCTTCCATTTTCTTAAAAGCTCACAGCGCGCCTTAAAATCCGCTGCGCCTTGTGTATGGTCATTACGGTAATATGTCAACCCCAAAATGGCTCCTTGCTAGAGACATGCTTCCAACGCAGAGTTCAAACTTAAGGCGATCGGTTTCGCAGTTGAACACGGAAATAGAGCAGCGGCAAGAGAGTTCAACGTTAACGATCGTCGCTATATAAATCAGGGTGTAGTGTTCTGTTGGCATTTCCTTGAGCGTAGCTCCATCTAGTGGATGCATTGTAGATTGCGTCTTATAATGTGGTGCGTCCAATATATGAAAAAATGACAAAATAGGCCATTCATTGAAGGTGCGCCTTATAATCAAGTGCGCCTTTTAGTGTGGAGAATACGGTAATTTATTGTACTTGAAAAAAATCTTGTTTGTTTACAACTCAATTTGACGTATGCAATGCATTTTGAGATGATGACATGATACGGTTGCTGCCCTGTGCCGAGCAAAGCAAAACAATTACTTACCACTAGCATCAGTCAGTCAGAGTCAAAATGCCACGCGGCTGTCATGATTCGGTTTGAGACCAACAGGTGGCACTGTAGGGCTCCCCCTGCAGCTGCACACCTGTTGGTCGTTGGGTAATTAGTGGCATGAAAGGACTCCTGCCCGACCACTCAGTGTCGGGTCATTGTTGCTTTGTGCTACTGTCATGTTTGTTCCGGTCATGTTTTGGTAACTGCTACGGTTTACCTTCAGTTGCGGTTTTGTTTGCTACTTTGGATTCTTTTTGTTTTTGTGACTTTGTTTGTTCCCGAATTAGTTTCTGTGTTTTAATACAATTCGTCAAGTTCATCCTGCTCCTCCTTCCTGCCTGCTTTTTGGGGTCCACCATCACCACGCAACATGACAACGGCGTGGCTTTATAATGTAATGTTCAATTAAAGGGGAGAGGAGGTAAGCCTCCAAAGGACAAAGCTCAAGATAACAGTGGCAGGATGCGGCTGGAAGAGGCCACCTGCATAAAGACCCATGGCTGTGTTCTTGTTTTAGCCCTCATTTGAGGCCTTTCATTGCACTCAGCTCATGAGAGCACTCGCTGGTGTTTTTTACCATAAAGAACGGTTAAAGCCAGATACGGCGCCTGCGCCCAGGGGTGACCATTGAAAACCGTGTTAAAAGACGCTAAAGTCAGGAGATGTTGGACGCGTTACCGGACCATGTTGCTTCTTCACCAGCATGCAGCTACGGATGAGACACGGCCACCGGATACAAAATTTACACGAGAGGAAATGAATTGTGAAAAATCGCAGTCAAGCAACATCTGCAAGAGTACAATGTTCACCGGTTATGATAGATGTATCAACTCAAGACAGAGAAATCACAGACCACATCTACTCTGGTAAAAATGAAGCGGACTTGACATTTTCATCAGGGCTTCTTCCTCGTGTCTTTGACCACGCTCGGTTTTGAATTGAAAAGGCTAAATCGAGGAGCTCATCTGCGCTAATGGATCGCTGCGAATGCTCAAGACAGCAACAGCGTGCAACCATGTCACGTCACGACCCAGAATGCGTTGCGGTGTGAATAACGATGGCGACTTGGATGCGAATAACGTTTCTACCAAATTTATTCAACTGGAAGTTATTTTCAAACAGTTCATCTTCTAGCTATGCTCCTAACAACCACGTAAATCGCGCAGAGCAAACATGTCATTACAGCGGGGGGGTTCGTTTCGATGCAGGTTAGTGGCATTGCTGATAACAGGGTTCATGTTTAAGTTTATTCTCTGGGCGTTTCAGTCGACGTCATGTGAGAGAAAATAAATATCCTCTTGGTGCAGTTGAGTTCGCCACCTTGAATTTGCATGCGAGTGGTACGGTGCGCTCCCAAGATGCGCGTAAGTTTCAGCACCTATGGATTTCATTTCAACGCCACACATTTCAATAATGTAACTCTCTCTTTCAGAGACACATACTGTAATTTTTGCCCACCGCGACAGTGTATGTATGCATCCTTCCATCCATTTACGAGGTTGTAAATGTTTGAAAACGGATGCAGCGGCACGTCACGAGTACCCGGCACCTCTTTCGCACAATACGTGTTGATCTCAGCGGCATACTCTTCAATTGTTGACGGAATAATTGCCCACAGCTGTTTTGAATTCAAATTGAAAGCAATGTCGCTTTCCCACAGTGGATGTTGTTAGTTTGGAATTCAAAGCAGGCCTCTGGAATAGGCCGATAAGACATATCGAACAAATATGACGTAATTTGTTTGCCGTTTCTTCCTCTCTTGTCTGTGTGGGTTTGGATCCCCGTGCATGTGTCACTGCCATTACATTAATCTTCCTGCTTTTTGGGGACAGAAAAGAAAACATGAACGATAACTCGTCATGGGATTTGGAATGAGGATTTAGCATTTCTCAAGGACACAAGCGCTCAACTGGAAGGATGATCCTTCTGGTTCTCCGGAGCCACGGCGCTTTCTTAATGAAAGAACGGCCGATCCGTCACTAACCTCTCAATCAATCACTTCTCGTCCAATCAGTGAAGTACACTTCAGCAATGCACGAATATATGTTCTGAATGTGTCTTCAGTTTGTCTGAGAACCATGAAGTTGAAGCCCCTTTGGTTGCATTATATGATTGTATGACCGTTAATGTCAAATTACTTTGTAGGTTCTGTCAGTCAAGGTCTTCACAAAGGAGGGGATTTAAGATTGTGTGTTAAGATTTTTTTGTGTGTGTGTGTGTGTCAAGGTGTGAGTGCTTTAGCAGTAATTTGTACCACAGCACAAGAATATTTTAGTCAGACTAATGACCTCTGGCAGCACCTACACAACAGTCACGCTGCTTGGCTCGTTCGTCTGTGTGTGTGTGTGTGTGTGTGTGTGTGTGTGTGTGTGTGTGTGTGTGTGTGTGTGTGTGTGTGTGAGACCACTGGGGTCAGCGTTGATTGAGTGCCTGGTGCCCTGTTGTCAGCACACTTAGCTTTAGTAGAAATAGGTCTCATCTTGCTCGTTTGTGTTGATTTCAATCTTTACCTTCAGCCACCATGACCTTTTTTTTCCCCTTTCCTCCTGTTTTCCCTTTCATAACCAACAATGACTTGGGCCGTGAGAAATTAGAATGCCGTTTAGCATAATCGGCGAAAGACTCATCTGTTCGATTCTAAACTGGATTGCAGGAGTGGTACTGGAAAAAAAAAAAAGACAAATCGTGCATGACATTTGTATGCAGATATAGTTATTTCTGATGTAGAAGTAGAAACATTGTATCAACAAAACCTAAAAAATATATATATTTTGTTCCAACAGTTTTTCCTCTGATGTTTCAGTATGCAAAATAAGCTCACTTGAATTAATAAACTCATCCTGCCAGCATGCAATTACTCTTCTCGGGCATGTTCCACATTATGTTCTAGCTATCGGGGGTTATAATTACACTTGCGAGTTCTACCCGTTGCCAAATGAAAGAGCTAACCTTGGGTGATGTGCCAGAGATTCAGCATAATGAGTTTCTCTGGTTGGATTTTTTTTTTTTTAATGTATGTATGATATAACATGATAAGTTAGCAAGGGACGTAATGCGAGACTATGGGATCTTTTCTTGTGTCTTTAACGGTCAAATATAAAGTTGTAGCAGTAGCGTACACTCCAGAAGTCCTGGAGGAGTGAGCCCCCCCCCCCCCCCCCAAAATAATATTAATACAGAGAGGATCTTCAAATATTCTGTGAGAAGGTTTTATGAGACAAAGATGAACTTTTACGAGGAAAAGGCTGAGGTTTGGTGACAGAAAAGAAAGGATTTGCCCATGATCCTCAACGTGAACATTTCTTTCATGCAGTATATCGGCTCGGTATGCCTTAATTAATACTGGAGAGTATTTGTGTTGTTGTACGGCCCGTGATGGTTTAAAAAGGAAAAGACGAGGTCACAGGAAGGGTGTGAATGATGTTTGGGGACAGGAGATGACCCAGTGCACACGCACGCTGATTCATGGCACAGGTAAAAGGTCAAGAGGTCTCTTCGATGCCTCATTGTATTTCTGTGTGTGTGTGTGTGTGTGTGTGTGTGTGTGTGTGTGTGCGTGCGTGTGCATGTGTGTTCCTGAAGAGAAAAGATAAACACGGAAGTGCTCAGTCGGGAGTCCATTCTGGAATTTTCAACAGGAAATGTTCTCTACCTCTAAACAATGGCACAGTGCACACTCTGTTACATGCATGTACAGCCATGCACACACACACACACACACATACACGTATGTATGCCTCTAAATCTCCAGTAATTTGTTTTCCTTATTTAGCCACATAACATTAGAAACAGCTTTTGCCGTGTTGCAGTTGTAATGGTTTGCAAAAAAAAAACAAAAAACAGATTCTCATGTACAATAAGAGACCACCGCAGGTCAGAGACAAAGGTGACAAAGTTGCATTCGACAATAACAAGCACGGCATTCAGAACCAACGGTGAGATCTGTAACCATGGAGATCGACTTGTCCGCTTCTGCCATCAGTTTCCAGGGCAGCAGCATTTGTGGTTGGAAGCTTCAGAAAACCTTGATGTCTTTGATCATGCAATAACTGTGTTCATAAGCGAACCGCTCTTTCTATTTGTATACCGTGTGCAGGTACACAAACAGTGTGAAGAAATACTAGAGAAGGGTGATGGAGGGTGAGCCGAAAGTGAAGTGGAGCTCGGTGAATGGTGAAAGTATGTGGGTGTCAGGTCCTGAAGAGATGAGTGTGATTTGACAATAAAGTTGTATTCAATTCAATTACAATCCAACAATAACCGTATGACAAGAGTGAGGCAGTCAAACACCTACGGCCAAGAAAGAAACCAATGAGCCAATGAGATGTATGAGACGGGTCTGTAGAGTGACAAGTGACGCTGAGACAGAGAGATTGCATGAATATGGATACAGACGAAAAAAAGGTGGCGTGCGAATCAGTGTGAACGTGAACAGTGGAGACTATTATTGTAGCCTACCTGTCCAAGTTCGTGGCAATGACTCATCCCCCCCCCCCCCCCCCTTCCCCTCCTCTGACTTTCGGGTTCTTCCTCCTCGGGGCTTTTAAAAGAGCTGTCTGAGAGCACCCGAGCATTTTCTCAAACAAAGGTTCCAATCATGCACTTTCCACAAGGTCATTTGTGCACAGGTGTGATATTTGGAGAGCTCCGATTGCCAATTGTCAACATTTGAGATGAGGTCAGTGCATCTGTGATAAATGATGATCATCGGACACATTGTAATGAGACATGTTGCTTTGTAGTTCATGGCACCATAGCAGGAACGATTACGTCATCAACAAATAAAAGGCATAGTTTTCAAATGTGGCTCTTTCAGGTGGCCACGGATACCCCGTTAGCTTGGCATAGAAATTGCACCAAACCTAGGACAAAATGTGCACCAAACGTCACAGACTGTGACAAAACTTGAAAGGTCCGTGAGATGTTGGGGAAATACAGGGCGTGTCAGAAAACTTCAAGCTCTTATGGATCATGAAGAAAAGAGTAACTGTAAACAGGAAAGACGTGTTAAGTTGTGTTTTAAGTCAAAGTGAACTCAGGTCTCATGAATACCACGTCAAGACTTTTATATGTCTAAGCCAAGCAAGTCACGAGTTCTAAATTTGGTGTTGGACTTCAGTCATGTGAATCTTGTCCCCTCATACTGACAGTTGGGCCAACTACGAATCAGAACCGCCTTTATTGTCATTGTATTGCATACAACGAAATTTGGGTCCCACTCCTTAGTGCATTTTGTAAAAATAATAAAATAAAAGAATGAAATAAAGTGAAATAAACCTCATGCTGTTGCCAGTGACCAATAGAGAAGCAAAAGGTGTGGATTTTTTCTATAAGGTGTCTCCCAAATCATTTCCCAGTCACAGTAACAGGTGCGTTTACAAATACAACGTAGTGAGCGGGTAAGCTAACAGTTAGCCTAGCTTATTCTGTTTCTTCTGTTTCTTTCTTGTTTGTATTTTTTGGGGCAGTCAGGATGCCCTGTGGCGCCACACTGCCTCTTACAGTCGGTCTTGATACAACGATAGACATCATTGTGTGAGTGATGTGCTGTGTTGGTCATCGCGAGCAGCCTACACGATGCATACCAAGAGCAGTCGGTACACAGTTGGCGGTTTATTTCCTTGACTCGTGTGTGTGTGTGTGTGTGTGTGTGTGTGTGTGCGCGCCACTTAAGAAGTGAAGAACAATAATTGGTTAAGTGGTTGTCTCAATGCTTCAGTCCCTCTGGTATAGTTCAACATAATTCACCTCCAAGCATGAATGTAAAATGGACATCACGACCAACTGGATGAATGTCATAACTGATAGCGATAATTTACTTTGTCGTCATGGCACCGCCATGGAAATGTTAGTGCCGCATCACATGGACAGTGACTAGCTGCCGATTTAATGAGAGCGCAAGAGTCACATAGTACAAAGCGGTGTTCATTCAAAGAACCAAATGAAACATGACACGTGTCTTTGTGCGTCAGCAATGGGACGAATTAGTTTGCTCACATTAATTTCACACTCGTCAACAGGTCTAAAGAGGCGCGACAGTATGAAATGGCAGCAAAGGTAGTGATGCATATTGGACGTGTGCTGTTTGATTAAAAAGGCGCAAAGCTTTCCTTAAATGTCACTCATGTTTATACATGCGGGAGTTGTTTTTTTTTTATCTTTTGGCAACACTGACAATCTGTGTAGAAGTGTTTTGGGGGTTTTTTGTGCAAAAATGTCACAACAAAAGTGATTGCATTTAGCTTTGTTTACCCTGACGGACTTCCTCTTGAAGTCTTAGCAAAATAAAACCATTAGAGATGACTTTCCCTGTTTTAGTTTAACAACTCCTGTGGAGTAGTTTTTCAACAAGTCAACACTTCAAGTGTCAGAATACTGGAGTCGTTGTACTTTAAACATTTTTTTCAGATTCGATTTTGATGATTTGATGATTTTGACATGTTGAATGAGGAAATAGAAGAGGAAACTGTCAAACGCCATCCTAGTTTGTTTACTTTGAGTTGACTTTTTTCCTTGTTACGTTGTTGCATGAAGTCACAGAAGCACAATGGGCCTTGTCAACATTTGAGATGCGTAATAATATAACATGGGGTGTGTCGAGACCTTTGGAGAGGTCTCGGCACTTCTGGTGCTTCAAATTGCTTCAAATTGAAAAGGGAGCAGATGGAACTCTTTGTGTGATCATTATCGTGGAATTAATATAAATATAATGTGCGTGTACAAAATCCTAGTTAGTGGCCGTTCAGTACAAATGTATGTAGCTCCCTATTGAACAATTGGGTCGTCAAATTGAGAACTCCTTTTATGAAAATGGAAAGACAGAGGTAGAGGCCGGTGCTAAAGACAATGGACAGGGATAAGATAGGCAGATTGAATTTTAATTTTGGGCTGGGACTAAGTTTCAAAGACATTCCCAAAAACTTTACAGTAAATTGCACGCTATTGATCAGAACAGAATAGGAAGTGACACTTGCCTCAAAGGACACCCGTCGGTGCAATTTGCAGCAATCGGGTGCGTCATTCGCTTACGCGGCTGTCAAAGTTGTTGATGAGAACTGAACTCACAAATTAAGATTTTGTCCACCTATTTTATTGATTTCATAGCCCCCAAATCTAAAGTTTCATCTATATTGTGGCCACAAATGAAAAAAAATAAAAAATCCCATGTCATGTCTGGGGCTCCGAAGATGTTCATAGATCTATTCACTGGAGATTTTTTTTGGGGGGGGGGGGGGGGGGGGGGGGGGGGGGGGTTTGTTCTTCAATAAAACACATAATAAATCATGACATGCCCACCAAAACCGGCAAATAAGATCAGGATCATTCCCAAATACTGAAAGTGCTTTCATAACTGTATTCCATTGATACTGTATTTGCAAAGTGCAGTGGGCACAAATTGTGAGTAGAAAATTAAGAGAGCTTTGTTTTAATTATTACTTCCCCAAGCCATTCGCTCCTACCATCATCCACCTCCAGAAATAGCTAACAAATTGCATAGGTAGGTTATAATATCACATCTGAGTTTCGGGCCCTGAATTGACTTTATGACATAATTAAAATGCTCTTAACTCTTGATCTGAAAGAGCTGGAGCACAGAGTCAGACTCCTCCTTGTCGGTGGGCTTTGCATAGTAATGAACGACTCACTTCACATCATTCCTTAATGTTTCCGATAAATGTATCCACATTGTCAACATGTAGTGCAAGACAAGTGCGCATTGGGCATCGAAGGAAAAGGGGCATGTGTCCAGGCACCCGTTGCCCCCACCTCAGAATCTCTCAAGGCCTTGGAAGTTCTGCTGTTGCACAACTATGGATTTTATTTTTTTTGTCCAGCGATGCAACTTTTTGACCATTTTTAATCTGAAAGACATTATGGCAACCGCTTTCAACACTAAATCCGAAAGATTTTCGCCATTTTTTTCCAGCTCTCGTATTTCTCTTTGTCCATATGGGTCCCGTGTGGTTCACCTCTTACTCACCCTGAGTTGATAGACTCCAGCTCACCCTTGATCCAAATGGGGACAAGCACAATCGAAAATGCAATTAGTGGCTTGTGCAATTATTGGCTGTCATTTAGCTCATTCCATCTCTCTCTCTCTCGCTCTCTCTTTTTTAATTAAAAGTTGATAAGGGACGAAGCCAGACAAGAAAAAAGTGTCTTCTCTCTGTTTGTCTCCATAGGAGATTAATTCCCTAAAATGAGGGGAAAGGCTGGCAGATCTTCTTTTCTGTCAGAAAAATTGCATGTTATCTACTCCCCATGGGTTGCGTGTGCTGCATTAGTTATTACAGTCATGATCGAGCCACTTCACAGTATCCGTTAATGTTACCAATTAATTTTTCCACATTATTACTCATGATATTGAAATCAAAACAATTTGGTATGACAGTTTTTCTTGATTGCTCTGACACATTTCTCGGAAGCTGCGCTCCTTTTCTCTTAACTGTGAACACAGATTTTGTCTTGGGGTTGGGGGCTGGCGGGGGGCGGGGGGGGCGGTCACTTCATGGATTGTTCTGACAAGGAGTGAAGTAAGAACGTGTTTATCTGCTAGCGCGACGGGGCCTGTCTTCATGGCTTGGCTGTATTCTACAGTGCATGTGTCTCCAGTATGTTAGTGATGCTACTGGAGACCCGGCTCTGTTGGAATAACAACCAGGACCCTTTGCATCACTACCAGGTCCCTCCGGTCACTCTGCACTGGCTAGATGACTCTTAAGGGAGTGTGCGCATTGCTTTTTAATTCGTAAACTGAGTAGTGGTAAAAGGTTTCAACTGCTTAGAACTCTGCAACCTCTTATGCGCAATAGATTAATCGTGGTTCTTTGCATTTGCAGATGACCCACCTGACTGCTGTGCACCTGAGCTGTCAGAGTCTTTGGGCCCCCTGCTTTCCTTTATATGATGAGCATATTCCACAATGCCCAAAATTATTCTAAAATTTACAGTAAAATCAACTCAGACACAGATTGGAACCGTGGAAAATATCATGTAACCGTACTACTCTTGCGCAGAGTGAAATGATATTGACATTATACAGAGCTTTTTTTTGGCTTCATGGCGCCCACTTGTGTGCTCCCTGCGTAGACTTGATTAAACTTTTCAGAGAGAGCTGTCCCCCAAAGATCTGCTCCAGATGTCTACCTCATTTTTCATTAACTTTGAAATGACATGATAGCGGTTTAGGGAATAGAGTAAAGTCAACATTTTTCTTTACCTGTACATTTTAGTGTCGCTCAAGTCATACAGTGGTAGCATTTCTTTTCTACACTGCGTGCTGACTGCTGCGTTATTCAGATTTTTACGTATATTGCACAGAGGCTCCCCACGGATATTTTAGGCTCAGTTGCTCTTCAGGTGGCCTCTGAGTGTGGCTCTTACAGGAGAAAAGTGTATAGTTCAGGTGATGTGTATCTTAGTAGGAAGCCACTCAGATGTGGGTGTGATGTACCGTACAAAATGTGTTTTATAGAAATGTATTGTCATTATCACTTTTTGCATTTTTTTTATGATAACGACTCTCCGCTTAGTTGACGTTGTGCAGAGCTTCAAAACGTTTGGTGGGGGAAAACACTACCCTCAGGAAAGCAGAAGTGGATTTCCAAGGGGAAAAATAAATAAATATTGTGGTCGATGGTATCGGGCATGTAAACTAAAACATTATCATGGTGTATATTTTATGGTTAATCGCTAATATTTTAAGTACTGAAATGATGTATTTGTGGTGGAACATTTGCTTGATGATACATACTGGGACTCGACCCTCCAACTGCGGGATAGGCTCCAGCACGCTGGGTGACCCTCGTGAGGATAAGCCGATTACAAAATGGATGAATGGATGGATGTACAGGTATGCCATTGAAGGGATGCAGTTAACTCTTTCATTCCACAAGATGTACTTGTACGTCTTTTTAAAATTAGGCCCCGCCTACCAAGGACGTACTTGTGCGTCTTTTTTTGCTTCATAGAGAGGAGGCGGGTCCGATACAATCTGTGAATGAGAATAAGCCGTTTCCATTGTAAATCATGTAAAAAAAAAAAAGTGACCAGTAGGTGGCAGTGGTGCCTCACGTGCTTGAAATGCGTGCTTTTAGAAAAAGCTCTTTTTCTCAGTTTTTTGCCCAGGAATCGCCATTTTCATGAAACTTAGCCATTTTGTAATGCCGATTGCTGAAGAATGGAAAACGATAGAAACAAATTGTTTTTTTCCTGCTGAAAGAAAAGAGTCCAAACTTTATTTTGGTAGGCTCCATGTTTATATAGCATTAGAACCAAATATTCTGTGGGCCTTGCAAGATCAGTCAAAATCCAGTAAAACGCTGCGATTGAGGGGGTTGCTCCAATGGAAAATGGCTGGGATTGAATGAGTTAATATTGTGTATGGGCCATTTTGCAGCATATTACAGTTGAGTAAATAAACACCACTGACCACTTAATAAGGAAATATGTTAATAGGGTCACAGTGAAAGGTCTTGATACATTTTGTTCATCCGTGTGATGTTTCACATTCATGCTATTGATGTTGTGATATTTTTTGTAAACAGTTTAAAGTGCTGGTTTTGCCTTTTCATTATGGGATATTCAGCGAATATTTGTCAAACAGAATCTTTTTCTGCAGAATATTCTGTACATTGTTTCTACTGTCCTGATTTACGGATAGTACATTTACAAATAATACACAGTGTGTATAAGGGTGGCGGTGTTGGGAGATTTGTGGGCAGTAAGTGGGGGGGATATAAAATCCTGATAAGAGGGATCTCTTTAGTTGTGCTCATTACAGATCCCATCCAAAATGTCAGAGCTCTCAGTGAGATGAGAAATGCCAGTGATTAAAATAAATAAATAAATAAAATAGAGAAGTAGGAGATGAGAGGAGACATAGAAGGAAAACTGAGCGTGAGGCGATTTCATGGGAAGTAAAAGACAAAGGCAACAACTCACTTCATATGTTAGTATGACCTTGATTAGTTTAACATTTAGATTTGGGGGTTTGCACACTCACGCAGAAGCAAATTGTGAAGAAGTCCTGTTGATTTGAAAGATAACATGGTAAATAAATACAATCATGCCAATACACCATTATCATAATCATGTTAGCAGAGGATCCAAGTGTTGTCATGCCATTTTCAATTCCGTTAAAAGCTTTGCCCAAATTAATGCAAAATGAAACGGCATTGGGAAGAAAATAATCTTGTTAGCATAATGAAATGATGTCTCTTTTTCCATTCGCATTTTGAAAACTGACATATTCGTTTGTACTAATGTGCACATGACCGTGTCCTCCATGTAAAATGTGTCACGGATCTTCTGGACACTTTATAAAAATCCCAACACAAAATAAAGGCACATGGTTCTTTAGGTAAAAATTGCATCATCAAGATGTCAGTCGTTGTGCAAAGGCTCCCAGGATCAAGGCACTTCACAATGACTTCAAAGCCGACAACAACACAAAGATTGCATGTGAAGTATACATTGCCTGAACTATGCCAATTGAGAGAGAGTTCACTGCCAACTATTTAATCTACTGTTTAAAACTTTTGATAGACTGCAGCTCCTATGAAACAAACGGTACACAACACTGGCAGGCTGTGGTTGGCTGGCAACAGAAAGCGTTGCTCGTGGCAACAAAAGCAGGATAAACGTGCCGGGTAGCTAGCTCAGCTAGAGGCTAGCAAGCCATTGACACCATCACTCTTCCCTTCCAAGCCAACGTTTGCTCACTGGACTAGGAAATGGACTTACTTCGCCTGAGGTTGGGTGGTTGCAGTCCGATGAGGAATTGTTCTGTGCTTTAATGGCATTTGATGTAAACGTGCCTCTGTGACATTCCGTCTGGATTGATTGTCGATGGCTGTTTCAAGTGGACCATGACCACCGGTTGGGAAAGAAATGCAGGGGTGGACAGTGTTACTACATCAACAAAGGTTGGTGGACTTAGATGGAGCCATTGCTCCGAAGAAATAGAGCATTTGACTAATAGACACGGGTCAATAGGCTGTTTTACATCACTCATTTTTACAAAGCATCAAGAGCTCATGCTAATGCTAATGTTATCAAGGCACGACTGGAGTTCCATGACACTATTAGCTCCCTACATTCCAAGCATTCATGAGAAAGGCATTTTATCTGGCCACGTGTTGCGTTAACCATGTAAAATTGATGGACGCGCGACTGAGTTTTCACTAGAATGTCACTAAACAGCATAGAAAAGCATGGTTTTATTGTATTTTGCTGCTACTCTTTTCTTCAGCAAGAGCTGCAGCAAAAGCAAAGCGAAACACCCAAGATTCAAACAGACCTTTGGTCAATGGGCAACCCCCGCTATGAACTGAACCACAATGTGGCAAGCAGGGCTAGCATCTTGCTTGCCAAGAGCTGGCGATAACAGGTGACGAGCTGTTGACACAAAAAATTTGAGTCACCTGACCTCTGAAACGCTCGAAAGAGCCTCATTTAATGGTCTTGTACTTTGTATATCACGCCAATGTTTGGACTTTCTGACTGGAGAGGTCCGCGTCGCCGACAGCGTCACGTCAGTGTTGAGGGTGAGTGTGTATGTGTGTCAGCGAATGCTTCTAACTATAGTAGAGCTATTGTGTGTGTAGCCTCAGTGACACGAATGAAACTCTAGGAAGTGGGAATTGTGTGGTGCCCTGTCTGTAGATGAAACTGGGGTGGAAATGAAGGAATGAGTTTCGAAATGTAATGTGTGTGCACAGCAGTGTGTGCGCTGACAGTGTGAGACCACATTTGCTCACACGCACTGCTTAGAGGGAACATCGCTAATGACACCAGCACGACTAGCATGTTGCCGTTCTCCTCGCTGTTGAAGCCAGCAAGACTAGCACTTAAACAGTACAAGATCCTGCTGGTCTATGCCATTTTATTTTTAGCTAATGCGGGGGGGGGGGGGGGGGAAACATGCTGGACACAGTCCTCCCCTGAACCCCACTAGGCTTTTACAACCACATTTCTAAATTACCGGCCCCAGCCTTTAGCCCAATGGGGTCTATAGACTGGGATCCGAGCCCATAGTCAGGAGCAATAAGACGTGGCCCAATGACGGTGCCTCGCCGCTTCAAGAATGTTATCAGTGCACAAAATGGCAAATGTTTAGGGAAGCAGCTACTCAGGAAGCAGTATCGGACCAGAAGGAATACGCTTCATCCGTCCCCTCTCCCCCTGCGCAATGAAGGAGCAGCAGTGGAAGTGGTATCCAGCTAAAGGGTACCTTGGGATCCACCTTTCGGAGGACGTCACCTCGAGCCTGTCTACTGAAGAAAACTCACCAATGTCTCCACTTACTCCGGAAGCTTCGACATGCCCGACTGGGGAGCTGTGACTTGAGGACCTTCTACTGCGGTCGAGAGCGTGCTCAACGCCAGCATCACGGCGTGGCACAGGAACTGCACGGCTGCAGAAAGGAAGTCTCTTGAAAAGACTGCTCGGAAGATTGTGGGGGAACAGCCTCCCCACAATCACAGAAATGTTGGCTAGCAGATGCTGAAAGAGGGGCTCTCTGCATCAACAAGAACCCAAAACACCCCACGCACCCCCTCGTCCATCCCGTCCCCTCAGGCGGCAGGTTACGAAGCATCTGGAGCCGTTCTTTCCGCAAGCTGTTAGCCTGTTAAACTCAAACAATGCTCTGTAGCCCTGACATCAATATCCCCTCACTTCCTATGGCTATTCATCACAGCAGGGCGAAAACTTTATCCTTGAACATTATTTTTTATTTTTTGGGGGGAGGGAGCGAGTACAAAATGACCTTGTAAATATCATGTGCAATTCAAGCCACTTACATTTTCATTCTGCTGCATCCCCCACACCTTTGCTGCATTGCAGCTCTCACACATTTAAATTGTGAATAAGCATCCCCCCCTGTGTCTATATCCTGTATTTATATTTATCTTATTTTATTGTTCTATTTTTATTTTCACATGTCTTGGGACTTATTTTGTGCCATATGATGTGAAAATGGGTCATGGTATGACATTAAAATGCCATAAATCCTGCAAAAAATAAAATGCCCTATTCGTTTATTTGACAGATCGAAAAATAGTGTGGATCTGATGAGATGTGACAAGCAGATTGAAGGAGCATTGATATAATAGATGTGTTGGGGTTTATTGGGAGATATAATGATTGTGAAAGGTCATAAGCCAGAGTTTGACATTTACAGAGGCATATCTCCACTGGTGGTGTGCGCGCTCCCACACACACGGTGACCCGATAATTGTGGGCAGCAGCTGAGTTTTCACTTGTTCGCATCCTTCACACTTTGGCACACCCCACCTAGCAGAGAGCACAATTCCGAGTGTGAATGAGTGGCAGACAAGAAGATAAAATAGGTTGCGGATGGGGAGGGCGGGGGGGGCGGGGGGGGGGGGTTGTTTTTAAAGTTGGATATCCTTGGTAGAGGTCTTGCAGGCATTCCAGAGAGAAACGAGATGTTCTGTGTGACGACCAGATTTATCAGGACAGGCTGAATATGATCTGACACTCACAGTTAATATTTTGAACATGACGCTTATCTTTCCTATTTATATTCGCCACCCCATCATGAAAGCTGCCGTGACTGAAGCGTCTTAGATTTCTTCCACTATTTCCCGATGCTTTGATCAGATTTCGATGTCCCGCTGTGATGCGCTTCCGCTAAAATCTTGCCGCATGAGAACTGGAAGGGATAAAACTAAATGTCACCAAGTGGGTAAATATCACTGCGGTCGGTATGTACAACATCTGAATTGTAGTTGTCGGGGTTCCCACTCTTCTACTTGATTTTTATTTATGGACCTTTAAGGACTTTTGAGGGCTAATTTAGCCAATTTTAAGGACTTTTTCTCCATTCAGCAGGGGATTCACGGTGGATTTAATGAACAGAAAGCCACATATCACAGAGCTAGTGTTCAAATCATTGGTGCCAAAGGAATGGCATATCTTTATTTTTAGGGGCAATCAGCTAACCCTTTATTTGACATACTGTATGTCAAATTGGCCCGAAATGACCCGAGGTGACCACGTGATCATCATCGGAACTGATCGGAGACGGCGGGAAAAGCAGAGCGGGAACCAGGAAGGCATGTAGTAGCCCGACAGCGGGGAATTTTCCGACAAAATTATTAATTGGTGGGGAAAATTACATACACAAATGAAATGAACACCACAGGTTAATTTTTAAGGATTTTTATTGGTTTTAGAAGCTTTCCCTGAAAATTAAGGACAATTCAGAACATCATTTTCAACTTCTTTTTTTATGGATTTTTATTAACTTTAAGGACCCGTGGGAACCCTAGTTGTGACTCTTTAGTTCAATACCGTCTGCCTTTTCTTGCATTTCCATCGTAAAATGACATGAAATAAGAGAGCCGAGAGTTGATATGATGGTCCACTTTGAAATGCACGCCGAGGGTGGTGCTAAGCACGCTGCCGTCTGTTCAATGGTGGACAAAAAATTGTCCTCCTCCTTGTGTGTTGAAATGAATGAGTGGGATGCGAAGAAATCAAAAAGCCACATTACTGCGGTTAACCCGCCTGGACTGCACCGCTTGGCGGAAATGTGGCTTTAAGCGTGAAATCTGAAATCCAAACATGTACTGTACGTCCACTCTCTTCAGGCAGCATTCCTTTCACCTCTATCGCGATATGAATCGGCTCTAACATTTTTGGCACGTGAAGGAAGATTAACTTTCATGTTTATTTCAGCACTGATTATATCACAGTTGCCCTGATTATCACTCTAATCTTGTCCTAAAGAGAGCATGAACCATGAAAAGATTACCACATGTGTCGTGCATTATAAGTACCATGTATTATTGTTGTTATTCTTATTAGATTATGTGGTTTGTAAGGCCGATATATCTGTTGCATTTTGTGAATAATGAGCGTGTTCTTGCCGAAGAAATGCTGCAAGTGAATTGCCACACATGAGGTTTTCACAGTGCATGAATCCAAGTCATCACATATCGAGGAGAGCAAAACAAATTCTCCGAAGAGTTTTACTGAAAGTGACGCCAGCGTATCACTGTTTGAATGTTGCTTCGAGACGTCTGCAGCTTTTGACATAAAACATGCACGTTACACAAAATGAGAGAACTTCCGCACAGGACTACGACTTGGAGAGCCCAATGTTTATTTTTAAGTGAGAAGCCACACGGAAACTAAGGCATATGTGTGTCTCCTTCCACAGGATGCTCTGCTGCAGCTGGCAGCCGTTGTCGATGTGCGCTCGCTGCGAGTGGCCCTTCGAGATGGCTTACAGACTCTGCTACCCCACACGGTATGAGCACACGCATACACACATTTACAGTATTCTCTGAGTGGGGGAGTTCATGCACGTGCCCTGATAAGAGCAGAGACATCCTATAATGGTGAATCTCTTTCTATAATGTTGGATAACCGAAATAGGTAAAAATAAATAGTGAGAGAGAGAGAGACAGAGAGAGAGAGAGAGAGACCATATTAAAACATTTAAAAAGTATATACAGTTTGTTTGTACAATATTTTACATATTACCTGCTCTCCTATTACATTTGTACAGTTTATGATGTGAATTTGTAAAAAAAAAAAAAGTGGTTTAAAAAAGTTGTTTTCTTGACTTGGAACAGATTAAAATGTTTTACATTGATTCCAATGGGAAACATGGTTTCGGTTTTCGAACAATTCGGTTTTCAAACAGTCTTCTGTAACGGATTAAGTACGAAAACCGAGGTTTGACTGTATGTATATATATATATATATATATATATATATGTATATATATATCCTGTATCTGTAAAAATCCTTTGACCAAAACAAAAAACGGATTGCTCAAAAACTCTACAATATAGCGAGGCAAGGAATAAACAAAGCACTTCTAGTAAATGTGCTTGTGTGTGTGTGTCTTTGTTTCATTCTAGGAGTGCGTATGTGTGTACACACTGGAGGGAAACTCGAGGCTGCTGTCGGACGACCCGCCGCATGAGCTGCCACAGGAGGGCAAGATCAGGTGCGTGTTGTTTTTGTGTCTGTTTCATATATGTGCGGCATGCCACAGGTTTGCTTTTGAGTGGCTGACTGCTGTGCACTGATTTGCTGCAGTTTTGTCACGGGAGGTGGTGCCCTGAGAGGCATTGCAATAAGCGAGAGAAGAGGGATGATTATGAGCTGCTCGGCGCTCAATCACATCACACGCTGGCCTCTCTTCATACCGCTCAGTCTGCCATGACAACCTCTACGGTTCCACCTTCCCTTTTTTCCCCCCTCAGAGCACCCAATTCCCCTCCAAGGAACCATGAGGCACATTAAGAGTCAATAACACCATAAGGTGCCTTTGAGACTTCTGCGTTTCACCCCCAAAAACGTGTGATTTGCCATTGAACTTCATGACCATTGCATTGAATAGATGTTATGCAGGTGAAAATGCAGATTGGTCAAGCGAGACCCGTCCAAAAGCCCATAAAGCCAGTGTCAAATAAAAAAAAAACACATTGTCAGACTTTTCTGGACCGGTCTGATATGTGTGCAAATGTTTGACCGCTGATAATAAGACCTCAGAATGTCATTATTCTGCTACATTTCCATGATGACTGAGTGATTCTTCAGTGATATTGACCCTTCTAAGTTTGGATGTGATCACTCCACTTTCCCCTGCATGAAGCTCCACTTCCTCATCTTCAGTGGCTGTAATACCGCTGGGTGAGAGGAGGTAACGGCATACTCGAGTTCCAAAAGACACCCGGCGATGTCATCTAAAGTCTGAAGTGCTCTCTTAAAGCTGCCTGCTACTATCATGTCTTGCTAAACCCCAACAATACGTTCCTGATGAAACTGTCGTTTTGTCAGACAAAACCACCCTTTAATGACACCTCTTTGTGACACGTGATTTCACACAAGCATGTTTATGCAGGCACAGTCCCACAAGGAGACAAGTCGAGGATCAACCCATTCAGCCATCCATCGTGGGTCAACATTCAGATATGTTTGAATTGATAAACACAACCTTTGTGATTGCAGTTTACAGTAGGGTACCTTAATTAGTTAGACAAGTGAGTGAAACATATCAGAAACACCTCAGTATACTGCTGTATAAAACTATCGCACTGCAAACTACAAGGACAATATTAAAAAAATAAAGTAAAAGCATGGTGGTCGACTGGTTAGCGCGTTCGCCTCACAGTGCAGACGTGCAGGGTTCAAATCCGGCTTAGCCTTCCTGTGTGGAGTTTGCATGTCCTCCCTGTGCCTGCGTGGGTTTTCTCCGGGTGCTCTGGTTTCCTCCCACATTCCAAAAACATGCATGGCAGGTTAATGGAACACTCGAAATTGTCCCTAGGTGTCAGTGTGAGCATGGGTGGTTGTTCGTGTTCGTCTGTGTGTGCCTTGCGATTGGCTGGCAACCAGTTCAGGGTGTACCCCGCTTACTGCGCAAAGACACCTACGATAGGCTCTAGCATGCCCGCGACCCTCGTGAAGATGAAGCGGATTAGGAAATGGATGGATGAATACAAATGTCATTAAAAAATATTGAACTTCTCTCTGACAGTGTCAATGACAATGTGCATTATTACCTTTGTTAAGGAGGAATACTAGGATGCAGCGCTTGCATTGAATATCATTATTCCTACACAATGTGTGGCCAACGAGTTCGCACATCCACTTATTGTTCAGAGGGTGAGGGTTTAAATTCGGGCCCTGGCCTTCCTGTGTGGACTTTACATGTTTATTCCCACATCCCCAAAACATGCAGGGTAGCTTAATTGGAACTTTGGTGAGAATATGAGTGTGAATGGTTGTTTCTTCAGGGTGCAGGCTGAATCTTGTCCATAGTCAGCTGGGATGCGTTCGAGCACATCCGCGACTCTGGTGACAATAAGTTGTACAAAGGGGTTACATTTTTGCAGGCTTTTTTCACAGTTTGTGATCCGCATTAATCAAGTCACCTGCTCCTCAGGCAGACAGACAGCTGCTTTTTATCATGCTCTCAAATAAGAACGATTCGCTCACCGGGCATTTTGGGCACAGGAGTCGTTAAAATAATCATTTCATGTCTTACCGAGTCTGGGGAAATTTCAGCAATTTTCAGCACTTGACTGAGAGTGAAAGTTACCCCAGGCTGGCTCAAACATAATTATTGGGCTTTAAAATAAAAGTCAGAGAAATATAAGAATCTGTATTCTTAACTTATATGTGGGCTGTTGTCAGTTGGAACCTATATAAAACTAAAATGGTTACCGGCCACTGCTTCATTCATTTTGGTCATATACTTTATTTCAGGAGTGGGTATTAAACTGGTAGCCGCGCACACTAATGAGTAGCCACGAAATAGCTCTCAGTTTCACAAAGGTTTGTGACCCCTGCCTTCGATCATATGTCATCCATCCGCACATGTAGTATAAATGTGGCATTAATAAATGTGCCTATTAAAACGCGACAACCGTTGAGTAGGAAAGCTCTTCAAAAAGACCAACAAAGCATTTCTTACTTTAAGTGCAGCATGACATACATGAGGTAAAATATTAGCTATATTGAGAATCAACAATATTTTTGCCGAAGCAGAAGAATTGATTCACAAAGCTCTGCCCATCTGTTTCAAGCACACTAATCACAATCTGCGCAGAACATGCTCAAGCTACATAACAATTCTGATGAGTAGCAATTGATTCAGATGTTGCATGACTTACATGAGATAAAATATTAGCTATATTGAGAATCAACAAAATTTTGGCCGAAGCAGAAGAATTGATTCACGAAGCTCTGACCATCTGTTTCAAGCTCACTAATCACAAAATGCGCAGAACAAGCTCAAGCTACATAACAATTCCGATGAGTAGCAATTGATTCAGATGTCGATGCTCATTAAGACACCCCCAGTGCGTCCTTACATGCGTTTCATGGATGGCTGAGCGGTTATGTCTAATTAAGTTCACAATGTACATTTAGGAGGATTTCAATATCATTACGCCCACCCTGATGACATGAAGTCCTCACTCTCACATTCACAGGCCACAGCATTATTCTATGGTGTAGTACAGGGGTCGGCAACCCAAAATGTTGAAAGAGCCATATAGGACAAAAAAAACAAATATATCTGGAGCCGCAAAAAAATAAAAGCCTTCTATAAAACTTACAATGAAGGAAACACGTGCTGTATGTATGTAGGAGACTGGACTGTCTCAGAATTGTTTGTTATTCAATCCTTTGTTGTGTGTTCACAAATGACCCCATAGAATTTATTTTGTGATTTCCTCGCTTGATTTTTTTTGTTTTGGTGCATTATTTTCGCTTTTCTTCGTGTCAGTGAAGTGATTATTAATTTCCGTTTTTCGGAGGCTGTCTTTGAACGCCTCTCGAGTTGAACGAGAAGAGAGACGGCACGGATTCGGACTCAGACGTGTCTGTGTTTGTCGAGACTGTTAAAAGCATAAATAAAGTGTACGTTTTAAAAAACCAACACCACAGCTCTCCTTTTTCGGAGCTGCAACATGTATCTACTGTATATCTATTTGAGCTATATTAGCCTACTATCAAAATCTTTTTCCATTTTCAAACATTGTTTTTATAAAGCTCCAGGGAGCCACTAGATGTCGCTAAAGAGCCGAATGCGGCTCTGGAGCCGCATTTTGCCGACCCCCGGTGTAGTACAATAGCCATATCACAAACGGCATCATTATAAATACTCCATATTTAAAATTACACCAATGCTGCGTAGATACCCCAGCTTTGACTGCGCCGTCAGAAGCATGACACTTGAGTGCTTGTGCTCCGTGGAAAACAACATCCTTTTTACTGTCAAATCCCATTTATTGCTACATGGCAGCTAAATTATGGTGGTGTTCCCGGGCCTCTCCTGACCACCCATGGGAGCTACTATATTTGTTTTTTTGCCCCCTCCCCTGTGTGTATTTACCCTGTGTGATTATACAGTAAAGCAAATGGGCACTACGTAAAGGTCAGCCCCCTTTGCCACCGTTGCAAGCCGCAACAATAATGCTTTTTGTCCGAAACACACCATTCCTTAGTGAGCCCAGATAAATGGCTATTTTAAAAGTCAATGCACCATACACATTTGACTGCAACGCCGGGAGTAGAATGCAGACGCTTTGTAATGGTTATTTTTGCCCTTTTGTGTGAGTCACCACTGGAGATTTCAGGAGGTATGAAATGAAGCAGAGATGACGAATTTACCTGTGTGCATGGGTGGACTGACATTTTTTTTTTAATTACTCATTTCCATATTCACGTGGCAAGGAGTGAAGCACAAAAACAATGTTCCAGCAATAGCTTCATGTTTACAGTCAGCTTCAGATACACATTGAAATTATGCCTGTGAAGATTATGTCAATACTAGTTGTGTCACATTGCGAGGTGGTGGTGGACCCCTAAGAGCAGGCAAGAGGGGAGGAGCAGGGTGTACTTGAAAGATTGTATTAAAACACAGAGAAAACTAAATCCTGAACAAACAAGGTCCTGAAAACAAAACGAAGCCAAAGTATCAAACAAAACCATGACTGAAGCAAAAAAAAAACTATCAACAACAGAAACATGACCAGAACAATCATGACAGTAGCAAATAGCAACAAACAAACAGCACCAATGACCCGACACTGAGTGGCTGGGCATCAAGTCTTTTAAAGTGGCACTAATTACACAATGACCAACAGGTGTGCAGCTGCAGGCGGAGCCCTACAGTGCCACCTGTTGGTCACAAACAGAACCATGACAAGTTGGAGGTGTAACCAACGTAGAAATGAGAGACATTTCTCTGGGTGCCAAAACAAGGTGAGAGAAGATGGAAAATCAGATCGGGTCCAAAAACATTGTCTATACCCTATATCAGCATTTGGAGTTTCCTGAAAGAAGAAAAAAAACACTGGTGTTCCAAGAAACAGACGCCAAACAGGTAGCTTGGGGAAAATCTGTCACAAATCCTCAAGTTGTTCAACGGATCTCAATATAAATTCTTCGGAAAATAAAACTGAGCGGTTGAGCTTGTCACATCTTTTGATGTCAAACCTAAATCTTTTTTGTTTGTACAGAAATAAAGGAATCGAACCGCATGGTTCCAGCGTGTACTTCTTGAAGGGAGCGTACTGTTATTTCTCGATAGAACACATAGAATTCCATCAATCTTATGTCATTTCACAAATGGGTCACCGGAGCTTATTGTTTGGCTCTTTCTCTCCTGCAAGCACTTTCCAATTTGCCCCCTGCTGTTCTTTGTCGATCTTCGAGATCTCCGTTTTTCACTCTGTCCACTGAGTTAACTGCATTTGTCCAACTTAAATCAAATGTGCTTCCCACAACAGGAGTGTTGTTGATCAGCTGAAGCGATGTCAGTGTGCCGGCTTCCCCTCATCAGAACTGCCAGACAAATACAAAATCTATCTCGCAGACCCACTTAAAGCACACCAAAGAGGTATGTATAGATATATTGTGCTTCACAAATTTTATCAATGCAAGAATTACTCCAGAAGTGCCGGAAGTGCACAGGTATGTTTCAATTCAATTAGAAATTCCTCTTTCCTGTCAAAAAGGTAAAAGAGTTCACTGAAATTGAAAAAAATGCACGTTAAGGCACTCGTTGCTGGATGTTCTCTCGGGAAAATAGGTAGCGGTGGGAAGAAATATGGGAAGAACTGTGCACAATGAAATGTATGTCCAGGGATGGACTTGATATATTCTCTGTAAAACAAGATTAGTGTTTTATCCAAAGGGTTCCTCATGATTCGAGCGGACATCTTGATGTGAGTGTGCTTGTTTGAGGATGAGGGTACTCCTGTGTACGTAAGTACGTGGGAGGAAAATTACATGTAAGAACAAGGGGGGAAAAAAAATAAGAGGATCAAAATGGGAACATGGAATGTCATGCAAAGACTTTCTTTGAATTGCAAAATATTAAACAAGAATTTTTTTTAAATGGTGTGTTCGAAAGCAGAAACGAAGTGGATATTCATTTGATAAGATGGTAGGGAACAGTAAGAACAATAAATACTTCAAAGCATTCAAATGAATTGATAAATAACATGTTTAACCGTGGCCCAAGTGAGGAGAAGCCAAAGACAGAAAATGTAGTTAATATTTCCCACATGTCCAGAAAATTGCACTGTCATGAATGAAAAAACCCCAGATATATTTATTTATTTATTTATTTATTTATTTAATTTTAAATTTAAAAAATATATATATATTTATATATATATTTATTTTATATATATATATATATATATATTTATTTTTTTTATGCTTCTGCTGCTGCTCTTTCTACAATGATAATAACAACAAGTGTTACGCAAGGGCGTTTATTTTCGTCCTTATTGAATTCATATCGCATGTTCCATTCACACACACACACACACCCAACAGGAAAAACAAATTGGGTGAAAAGAAAAAGATTAAGAGTGAGGCGAGGCAAGGCAAGGACATGGAGGGGAAATGAAAGGGCGCCTGAAAGAATGAATTTAAATTAAGGCCTTAAGATCTCTTTTGTCTCTCTTGCCTTCTTTCCTTGCTTGCTCTTCCTTTCAGCTGTTGTTATTCCTATCTTGGACCAGGAGCGGACCAAGGCCATTGCTGTCTTACTGGTCAGTCCTTGCTTACACAAACCCGCACACAGTACGGTGATTGCAGACCGATGTCTATAGATGCATTGTCACAAGAGATGTAGAAATTTGCCATCAAATGATGTCCCTAGATCCAACTAGATGTTGTTCTTTCCTTATCTGTGTGTGTGTGTGTGTGTGTGTGTGTGTGTGTGTGTGTGTGTTTTGCAGGTGGGCTGTAGTGCTCTCTCAGATCAAGATGAAGCGCATCTTACTATGCTGGAAAAACATGTATGTTCATCATAACGGCATTATCTCTTGTTTTGACCTTTTTTTTTTTTCCATGACGCACATTCTGCATATAAACAAGCCGAAACCTTGCGTATGCTTTATGAACCCGTAAAGCAATTTTCCATCTCCTCAGAAAATTCCTTGACCGACCTTTTGATATTGTTGTGGAACGCGTGTGTGCTCATTGGTGTGTGTGTGTCTTTGTGTGTGTGTGTGTGTGTGTGTCTTTGTGTGTGTGTGTGTGTGTGTGTGTGTGTGTGTGTGTGGCATCGCAGGCCTCTGTGGCATGCGTCCGCGTCCAGCTTGTTCAGGCGTCCTACCAGAGACCCCCACTCAGCCCCTCACCCATTCAGTCCCACAATGCACTGCTGCACCTCGACATCTCCGACCAGGACTACAGCGAGTTGGACCGCAACATCCTTCAACTTTGTGGTATGTAAACGCACGCGTCCACATCGAGTGAGGTGGGCAATGTTACTAGAGTGTGACATGCTGATGAAGGGATCAATGAATTTTGAATCGACTCGTTGGCGTTGGGGAATGTGTGGCAGCTAGGGTGAAAACGGAATGCATTGCTTTGTCAATGTTTATAACCTTAACGCATAATGGAGCTTGATAATGCCGCTGCCGGATACACGAGCATACGTAAGCTTTATTTACCGGTTTCTAATTGGCAACAAATGAAAGCTGCCCTGGGGTCTCTTCAGCCTCTGCCCGTCTCTGCATTTTGTCTTTCCTCCTCTCTGTCAAACCTTCAGTTCCTCCTTCCTTGCAGTCTTCACTTGTCTTGTCTTCATTATTCCAGTATCTGTTTGCTGGTTGGCGTTCGCCGCTCCCTGACCCCTCTTGTCACAAAGCATCTCTCTGGGGATTGCTTTCTGTCCAACCCGCGTACATGTTCTGCATCCCTGCCTCGGACTTTTCTTTTTTTTTTTCTTTTTTGTACCGTGGCTCCTCTCTGTTTCACAGTCATCACTCTCTCGCTCTGCCCTATCTTTTAGGTGAGCTTTATGACCTTGACGCAGCGTCTCTCCAGCTCAAAGTCATCAATTATGTAAGTGTTTGACTTCAGTCATGTACTCCCACATGCATACATACTATACCTGCCAAACGCGAAAACCTTTCAAGTGTCTGCTGCCAATCGGCACCGCAATTTGTCACGATAGCGCTTACAACGTTGTCGCTAACATGGCGATCATATCCATGCTTTTAAGCTGTAGTGAAACAAATACAAACAAAGAAAGGTGATTGATTGGTGGGCTGAAAGCTGGCAATTTAAATGAGCAACAAACATGGGTTTTAAAGGAGTGACGGGAGGGGAAAGTCACATGGTCTACAGATGTGTGCAGTGGTGCTAAAGACCACAAGTGGAAGAATACAACCGGGTTTGGGTCAAATAGTTCATTCATTCATTCATCTTCCAAACCGCTTTATCCTCATTCGGGTCGCGGGGGGTGCTGGAGCCTATCCCAGCTGTCTTCGGGCAGTAGGCGGGGGACACCCCGAATTGGTTGCCAGCCAATCGCAAGGCACACAGAGACGAACAACCATGCACGCTCCACACTCACACCTAGGGACAATTTAGGGTGACCAATCAGCCTGCCATGCATGTTTTTGGAATGTGGGAGGAAACCGGAGTACCCGGAGAAAACCCACGCAGGCCCGGGGAGAACATGCAAACTCCACACAGGGAGGCCCCTGGAGCTGGAATTGAACCCGGGACCGCTGCACTGTGAAGCCGACGTGCTAACCACTGGACTACTGGGCCTCGGGTCCAATAGTTGTTGTTGTATTTTTATTTTTTAATAAAATGGGCACGAGAGGACCCAGAAGGATATGAAGAAGAAGTAGCAGAAAATTGCAACAAATGACCTATATATAGCGCTTGGGGTGTTTCTCATTGGATTAAAGTATTTGGGAAAATGGGGTGAAGGGGCCTTTTATATGCGGGTATGTACAATTGTATGTCAATGGGGGATGAGTATGTTGGCTGTGGCTGGTTTTTAATCTTGTCCTGCAGCCATCTCGGTGGATTACAGGAGTGCGAAGAAGCACTGCTATTTTGATACCGAAGTGTGTGGGTGGATGCACGCGCATACAGCATGTGCACTGATGTACATGTGTACCCAAAATACTGTCTGCAACCACCTTAGGTACACTCGTGTCATTTTTGTAATACCTGCACTGACTACACATGATTACAAGCCGGTAACCGGCAACTTGGTACTGCACAGGGAAACCAAGACAACGAAAGTATTTCTCAAAAAATGATGAGATTTATTGAAGAAAGAAAAAGAAAAGAAAAAAAACATGGAGGGACACCGTTCACAGATCTGTCAAGGGAGCCCCCCCACCCCCCTCCTCTGCGTCTTGCGCTCTCATTTTATCTTGTTGGGAGTTGAAGGTCAGGATTTTGAGCAGAGTACAGACTAGTGCATGTGCAGGCAACTTTGCTTATCCGCAAAATAACTGGTCAGCATTCAAAGGTACAGTCAGCATTCAATAGTACGAACAATTACTTCCATTTTAGCGCTGTCATATGTTCAAATTGCCATTACATGCGCATCAAAGGTTTTGACATAACAAAGAGATGACCGTCCAGTTGTTTTGACTGACACTATCAGATGTTTTATAATTGCATCATACAAAGTGCCGTTAACAGCTCTCGTCCAGCATGATTATCTTTATAAAGGCAGAATCTCCTGTAAGTAGTTCATTAAGAGCTCAATTTATCCAAAACCTTCCACAGCTAATCAAATGTTCTTTAGTGTAAGAGGAGAATCATGATTTGTCAGACAGTCATGAATTGAAACCTGATCATGCATTTTATGTTTTATAGGTCTACTAAACACATTGCCGTGTGAGTCCTTATCAATATTTCTCACGTGTGTTTGTGTCCACATAGCTGCAGCAGCAGACTCAGTCACAGTGTTGTTGTCTGCTGTTAGTGTCTGAGGACAACCACCAGCTTTTCTGCCAGGTACATTCCGAAGCCAAATACGCAACGTCAACAGTGCCTCTTGGTGATTAGCCTCAATCATTATTAACTACTATTGAATTCCTGTAATGTCTTGTGGCCCCATACTTCTGTGACCTTTTAGGTGGTCGGAGACAAAGTTCTGGAGGAGGAAATCAGTTTCTCGGTGAGACCCGCAATCATGTTTGCCAGTTAGTGAGTCGGGTGACATATTGTGTCGTCCGAAAACATTACACGATTGAAATTTGCTCAGAAATTGCACATGATGCAGTTGATTGTGAATTATAGAACGACAGTCAAACCTCGGTTTGCGTCCATAATCCGTTCCAGAAGGCTGTTCGAAAACCGAAATTGTTCGAAAACCGAAACCGCGCTCTTTTTAAAATAAAAAATGTTGACTGAACACGTCTGCTCACGACGGAAAGCAACACGAGGAAGCGTCACTTGCTCGTCTACCCGAGGAAGCGTCACTTCCTCGTGTAAGGAAGGCGAGAAGAGTCAAATGGTGCATTCAAGTGCGCTCAGTTTTTTTGAGAACTGAAATTCGTTCGTCATCCGAGGCATAAAAAACTCAACATTTTTGGTCGAAAACCGAGACGTCCGTAAACCGAGGTTTGACTGTACTTATTACTCATCATCGTATCAAAAGTACATTCGATAATGACCGAAACAGGTTGATTGTGGTGCCCAACCACTTTGGTGTAATTTTGACAATGCACCATTTCTTTGGACTTAATGCCGAATTATTGAACTGAATAGCAAACTTTTTCACTTTACTGATCATTTGCTCTCTTGTGTACAGCTGATGTTTGGACGTTTTGGTCAGGTTGTCGAGAAGAAAAAGTCAATTACTCTTCGCGACATCAGTGCTGTAAGTTAAACCAACTCACATTGAAAAAAAACCCCGAACTTTCAGTTGCACGTGATTAAAACATGGTCAACTGACGTAATTTTCTGCTCTTTTTTTTTTTCCCTCTCAAATGGAAGTTTCATACATTTTAACTCATTCAGTCCCAGCCAATTCTAGACCAAGTCTGAAAAGACGTTTAAAAACGTCTTTGGGAGTGAATGAGTTTTAATCACGTGCAACGATGTACATGTCTGAATGAAGAAAATCCAAACTATCCAAGCATGTTTTTTTTTTCAGTGATCTGTCTGTCTATCTCTCAGTTTCCGTGTTCATTCTGTGTGCACACTGAGCCAATCTCCCTGCCCGCCAGGAGGAGCGCAGGCAGCTGTGCAGTATGTTGGCCTGTGAGATCTCCTCCATGCTGTGTGTCCCAGTTGTGAGCAGGGCTACGGGCCAAGTGGTGGCTCTGGCATGCGCCTTCAACAAGCAGGGTGGACAGAGGTATGTATGTTTGCGAGTGACTTCAAGGTCTAATTACTTTTGCGTGTGATTCTTATGCATTCAAATTCATGCGTTCTCATGAAATATTCCAACGTTAATTTGACAGCGGCCTACATGAAGGGTCGCCTTCGACCATACGGCGCACCGAGTTAAAAGGCGTAGTGTCAGTCGCGGGTGCTATTTGAACACATACACATGAGGCATTGGATTATTGGACGCACGCGTGGTTAAAACGTACGCTCGCTTAAACAATACGGGAGCATGCATGCACGCTAGCGTATGTTTTTGAAAAGGCAGCGGGAGTTTGGTTGTAGTTTATTGAGGTATTTAACAATGGACAGTCAAACCTCGGTTTTCGTCCATAATCCGTTCCAGAAGGCTGTTCGAAAACCGAAATTGTTCGAAAACCGAAACCACGCTCTTTTTAAAATAAAAAATGTTTACTGAACACGTCTGCTCACGATGTAAAGCAACACGAGGAAGCGTCACTTCCTCGTGTAAGGAAGACAAGAGGAGTCAAATGGTGCATTCAAGTGCGCTCAGTTTGTTCGAGAACCGAAATTTGTTCGTCATCCGAGGCATAAAAAAACACGAAATTTTTGGTCAAACCGAATTGGTCCAGAACCGAGACGTTCAAAAACCGAGGTTTGACTGTACTCACTTTATTTTTTTATCACTCCTCACTATCGAATCCATCCAAGTCCTAACCTTCTGGATCTGAAATGAACAGCTGGGCAAGTTCACAATCAAACACAGCAGGATCCCTTTTTCTTACCCTTAATTCCTGGAAATTCCCAAACATTCACCGACATATCCGTAGAAAGTTTCCCATTTTGAAACTTTTACAGGATTTTCAACCTTACTGGCATGGCAAACGGATCAATCATTCTTTCAATTGATCTTTTCACTGCTGTTTTCTATTAATCCCCCGAACCAGCAGGATACACCCCACAGCCCACATCAATCGACTGTATCAAGCTGCGGGCGATATGTCAGCTCACTTCTTGTGTGCGTACGTGTAATTGGCAGGAATGTGACCTCTCCCTGGTGCCAGCTTTGTCTGCCATCTTATATCGGTATCTTCAGGTCTCTTGTCTGTTCTTCCTGAACATTCACCAACATCACATATCCACGCACTTGGGTACAGTGATTATCTTTTGAAAGCACCCTCGCTCTGCAGCCTGCGCTAGCTGGGGGGGAGAAAAATCATGTCCTTTGCTTTCTTGGTAGCTCATTACTATAGTAACAGCCGCAGGATTGTGGCAGTAACTGCTCTCACAGGACGCCGAATCTTTTCTCACACACTCAACATCCTTCCATTTTCTATACCGCTTATGATGTTCAAGGTCGCAGGGAGGCGGAGTCTATCCCAGCTGACTCCACGTGAAAGACGGACGACACCTTTTTGACTGGTGGTCGGTCGCCCCATTATGGAGACGGACAACATTTCACGTTCACGCCCTCAATGAACTGTCATCTTCTTGAGTTTTGAGCTTTTTGTAATTGGTGTTGCAGACCAAGCTTGGTTAGTAATTACAAAGAGAGATTCACAACCCCTTACAGAAAGCCTATGGGAGCGCCGCAGCAGGGCATCTATCTCTAATTGTACGTTGTATGATCTCTGTGTGCCATTTTCCTTGTGCGCAACTGTGACTTCTGGTCTTTTGAAGCGGAATCCCGCCGGCCTTTAAACCTTTCGATGTACTTTAAGGCTATTTTCTTCATAGGAAAGAACAAGCCGATACTTTTTAATTTAAGAAAAAAAAGAGGGAAAGAGAGAGACTCAGGACCACAGCCTGGCGTTCCATTGAACATCCGTCACAAAGGGCTATAGTGGGGGTGAACTCGATTTGACGCGTTTGGAGGCCTGTTTGAGGCTGGATATGATTCCTGCCTCCTTTGCAGGTTTCCCCACAAGGCTCAGTTAAAGAAGCCCTGGGAGGTATTCTTTAAATCGCCCAATTGCCCGCTAATGTTCCACTGCCCTCTCTTGACAGGAAGAGACAACTGCAGGCAATGATCTCAGAGGTCAGAATCTGTTAGCAAATTTTCATTTGCCTGTTATATATTGTGACGTGATCGGATATGAAATTACACGAGTAAGCAAGCTGACGTATTTCAACTGAAACTATTGAAATTTGCCGCAAATTTTGTCCTGGAAATATTTTCTCCTGTGCCCACATTCCTTCATCAATCTATTAATACCGACATATATTTAGGCGGGCGGCCCGGTAGTCCAGTGGTTAGCACGTCGGCTTCACAGCGCAGAGGTACCGGGTTCGATTCCAGCTCCGGCCTCCCTGTGTGGAGTTTGCATGTTCTCCCCGGGCCTGCGTGGGTTTTCTCCGGGTGCTCCGGTTTCCTCCCACATTCCAAAAACATGCCTGGCAGGCTGATTGGACACTCTAAATTGTCCCTAGGTGTGGGCGTGGATGGTTGTTCGTCTCTGTGTGCCCTGCGATTGGCTGGCAACTGATTCAGGGTGTCCCCCGCCTACTGCCCGAAGACGGCTGGGATAGGCTCCAGCACCCCCCGCGACCCTAGTGAGGATCAAGCGGTTCGGAAAATGGATGGATGGATATATTTAGGCCATATTTAGAAGCATACAAATAACTAGACTGCTGAATTAACACCTCTATGGGAGTATAGAAAAACAGAGCATTGTTATGTTTCTAAAGGTCACTTTTTTTTTTTTTTAATTTGATTCAGCTCTGAGTCCTTGATCCTCTTTATTGGCTGTAGTAAAAGTGCATGCAAGAACAGAGTCACCTGTTCCCCCACAGACACACAGAGGCCGACGAACACGCCATCCAGCACTGTTTCTGCTACACTTCAACGGTCCTCACCTCAACTTTGGCCTTCCAGAAGGAACAGAAGCTGAAAGTAGAGTGCCAGGTAGGTAATGTGCCGATACACTCATTCTGTTTGCATGCTTTCATTTCATACGACATGAGCGTTTCATCAAAAAGCTTTTTATGTCCACTTTTTTTCATCCACATAGGCACTCTTGCAAGTGGCCAAGAACCTCTTCACACACTTGGGTATGATGTTGTTCTGTCTTCCTGTCTGCATCTTGCCTGCTGTGACGGCGGACGTGGCAGAACATTTATTGTTTTTGCCCGATATATAATATATATAAGTGATCGCCTAAAACAGGGGTCGGCAACCCAAAATGTTGAAAGAGCCATATAGGACCAAAAAAAACAAATATGTCTGGAGCCGCAAAAAAATAAAAGCCTTCTATAAAATTTACAATGGAGGAAACACATGTTCTATGTATGTAGGAGACTGGACTGCCTCCGAATTGTTTGTTATTCATTCCTTTGTTGTGTGTTCACAAACGCCCCCCATAGAATTTATTTTGTGATTTCCTCGCTTGATTTTTTTGTCTTGATGCATTATTTTCGCTCTTCTTAGTGTCAGTGAAGTGATCATGAATTTCCATTTTTCGGAGGCTGTCTTTGAACGCCTCTAGTCGAACGAGAGGAGAGAAGGCACGGAGTCGGACGCAGACGTGTCTGTGTTTGTCGAGACTGTTAAAAGCATAAATAAAGTGTACGTTTTTAAAAACCAACACCACAGCTCTCCTTTTTCGGAGCTGCAACATGTATCTCTATCTATTTGAGCTATATTAGCCTACTATCAAAATCTTTTTCCATTTTCAAACATTTTTTTATAAAGCTCCAAAGAGCCACCAGATGTCGCTAAAGAGCCGCATGCGGCTCTGGAGCCGCGTGTTGCCGACCCCCGGCCTAAAGAAACACATGGTGCGTGGAATGTAGGAAAATATTAAAATATTAAAGACGCCAAAAGCCATAAAATAACAAGGGCATTTAAAAGTGAAGGCTTGTCTTGAACAGTCGGCACCGTCAGTACAATTACTCTTTGCTGAGCCATCATGATTGCTGCTCGAGCAGATTCGATCAACCTGCGTGCGAAACAATCAGCACCTCTTTGTATAGAGCACCGTTCACAATAAAGCTTTTATCTGATTATATTAAAGAATCACCGTTAACTCCTGGTTCTATCTGTCTTTGTCTATCTAGTCCTTTAACTACTGTAATTTCCCCCCCCCGTTTTAGTTTAACTCCCATCTCTTTTATACTTTCAGATGATGTGTCCGTGCTCCTACAGGAAATTATAGTGGAGGCCAGGAACCTCAGTGGTGCAGAGATGTAAGTCAGCGTGTGGGGGTTGCAGTGTGAATGTCTTCATTTCCCTTTGCAAAATGCTATCTTGCCTCTTTTAATGAGGGTTCGCAGTGACCCGCGATGAAATAGAATGAATGTCATTTGGAGGGCTTTGCACTGTGCTGGTTGTCTCAGTTTAAACATTGCAGTGTGTCTTTTCAGCTGTTCAGTGTTCCTGCTGGATCGCCATAGCCACGAGTTAGTGGCCAAGGTGTTTGATGGTGGTGTGGTTAGCGACGATGAGGTATGTCGACATTCTGCTGCCATTTTCAAAGTCACGGTTACGATCCACTTTGTTTGGTTGTTGTTGTTTTTGTTTTTTTTTGCCATTTAAGGATCTAACCTCAAAATCACTGAAAAGTTTTACAGTAATCCCTCGTTTATCACCTCGTATCAGCGAAGTAGCGACCAATTAACATATATTTTAAAAAAAAAATTTTAAGTCCGCAAACGGTCCGCAAGAAGCTGCGAAAGTCAGCAAAACAACAGCGAGTCACATAGAGCAACATATACAGTACTGTACTCCATGTATATGAATTTTTTTTTTTAAGTCCGCAAAAAGTCCGCAAACGGTCCGCGAGAAGCCGCGAAAGTCAGCAAAACAACAGCGAGTCACATAGAGCAACATATACAGTACTATACTCCATGTATATGATTTTTTTTTTTTAATGAATATATTTTTTTTAAATCCGCGATGCACTGAAGCCGCGATAAACGAACACTGTATTCTTGCAAACATATTCAGACATGCATTAAATGCGACTCCTGCATTTAACCCAACTGACCCAAGTCAGATGCATAGAAATGTGGACATAAAGGGTCTCCACACCTTTATTCAGTTGTCAGCTTTCAAAACGTTTTGACACCATCAATGTGACCTACAACGTGTGCGACTACACTCGGGGGGAAGATCTTGATACATAAGACTTGACAGGCGTCATGTTAATGATCAAGTCACCACTTTGATTGTGTTGGTGCTTGCTGACAGCGCCAGACACGTTGGACCTTGTTGCTACAATGCAAAGAAGAAATGTAACACAAACTTACATGGGTGTATTTGTATTACGCATTTCCATGTGTGCAGAAGGAATTCCGTATCCCAGCAGATCAAGGCATCGCAGGTCACGTGGCGACCACAGGTCAAATTCTGAACATTAAGGACGCCTACTCCCATCCTCTTTTCTACCGCGGTGTGGACGACAGCACCGGTTTCAGAACTCGCAACATCCTCTGCTTCCCCATCAAAGATGAGACCAACGGTAAGATCAATGATGGCAGTCTTAATGTGACTTGGAATTCTCTTACAAATAGCAGAGAGCACATGTCCTTGCACTGGTGCACTTCCAGGATAGCTCCGCTAGCACTTTGGAAACGTTATAATTGAAAGGTTGCAATTTTTTTCGTAGTGACAGAACTTTTTACCTGTTCTCATCGGCCTCATGTCACTCTAGGGAGAAAACTAAGATAGACCTGTCCATGTTTTTCTAGGTACAGGTGGTTAGGTCCAGATACCCAATACCCATCTTAGCCCTCATGCAGTATTTTTAAGCGGCTGCATGAAGGGTATTGCGTCCCAAAAATGTCCCTCTTTCAATGTGCAACAACTTTTTTCACTTTTAATTTATTTTCACTTTCAACCCCTCAAAATGTTCAGTGGGAATTGGCCAAGACATAGATATACGTCCTATGCAAAATTTCAGCTTTGTGGAGTTATTTGTCACTGTTTTGTCTGTGGTGTCCATTTGTCCAACAGTCCAAAATCGTCCAAAGTGTCAGAAATGTCCAATTTTGGGATAATTACTGCATGGGGGTTAAACATCCACCCATCCATTTTCTGATCCGCTTATCCACACAAGGGTCGCGGGGCGTGCCAGAGCCTATCTGAACCGTCTTCAGGCAGTAGGCGGGGGACACCCTGAACTGGTTGCCAAGCAATCGCAGGGGACATATAGACGAAAAACCATTCGCCCTTACATTCAACACCGAGGGACAATTTCGAGTGTTCCATTAACCTGCCATGCATGTTTTTGGAATGTGGGAGGAAACCGGAGTACCCGGAGAAAACCCACGCAGGCACGGGGAGGACATGCAAACTCCACACAGGAAGGCCGAAGCCGGAATCGAACCCTGCACCTCCACACTGTGAAGTCGACACGCTAACCACTGGACCACCAGGCCGCCCCATCTTAAAACATACCGGGCAGAATATCAACATTTTTACGTATACTATAACAGACCAAAACATGCACAGGGATTTACCAAGAAGACAAGATATACCATTGTGTTATCTTTTTATAGCTACAGTATAACAGCATCCCAGGTTCTAGAAAGACTTCCGACAAGATTTTAGGTGCATGGACAGTTTCCCTGCGTTGTTGGGGGATACAGTGCAGTGACTAGGCGTTGCTGTCTTTCTGTCACTCTCATGTTCTTCCTCATATTCATCTTCATTATCTGACTTTCTTCTATTTGTAATCCACCTTGATATTCCCCAGAGGTGATCGGGGTTGCTGAGTTGGTGAATAAAATGAACGGGCCGTGGTTCAACCGCTTTGATGAGGATCTGGCCACAGCTTTTTCCATCTACTGTGGAATCAGTATTGCCCATGTAAGTCTCTTCTCGCCCATCCATTTATTTACATAACTGTTTGTGGGATTTGGATTCGTATTTCAAATTGCTCATATCCTCTTTGATTGATTGGGTGATTAAGGAAAATAATCCGGCCGTAATTACACCTTCACCTTGATCACGGGTGTAAATTAGTACATAGTGCACCCGAGAATATCAATATTGTCTGACAAGCGTGCATCAGCTCAGAGGGAATAAAAATGTGAGTCGAGTCAGAGTACAGAGAGAACGAAGGTCTCCCGGGAAATTGGAGATTCCTGTACGTGATAGAAGCAAGCTGCTTTTATGTTGTAGTGCAGAGGCTTTGTGGCACTGCCGCGAGTCCATTCAAGCTAATCTGATGTAGTTGACAAAGATTGTTAATACAGAGTTTGCGATAGGAAGGATTATCACAGAAAGGCTACTTGGGCGACAGTTTTTCAATATGGGAGTTTTTGGTTTTTTTTAGAGAATAGAACATTTGCTGCATCGCCCCAATTCAATCGGATTCAAACCCGCAACCTCTGAGACGGATGTGCGAACCAGTCAGCTGCGGTGCCACCATGAATTGGGTCACATTTAATTTATTTGAGTAGTTCAATTCAGCAAGGGAAATTCCTTTAATCACAGTTTAAAAAAAATTATTGAACTATTGAAATAAATGAAGTGTTCCACAATATTCACATTTATTGAGATGAAGCTGTATATGTTTATAGTTTCCTAGTTATGATGAAAGCACCCTTTTTACATCAATGGCTTTAAATGTTGTAAAAATGGATTTACTAGTTCCAACCTCATATAAAACGTTTCCCGCATATGGCTTTTAATGACTGCAGATAATTGATAGTTTGTCAAACTGTAGGATTTTTTTATTTAATAAATGGTTGCCCTCCAGGCAGTTCATTTAACAATTACCAGACCAGCTGCATTACTCATCAAAAGCTACCATGCCGAGGACTGCGGTGAAATATAAGCAGCCTGCAATTTGGATTTGCAAAGGTGGATTTAGTCATCTAAATGTGAGATGGCTTTGTTTACTATGACTTTTGCATTTGGCACTTGAAAGGAGAGCGGGCTAAATTCAAAAAAGCATTACATGAATGGGGAGAGGAAAAAAAGAGCGTCAGCTGGATTTCCCTCAATTAGAAAGGTTGCTGCTTTTCACAATTATATATTTCACCTCACTTCAGACTCAGAACCAGATTTATTGGCCAAGGGTGCAATAAACACACTCGGACTTTACTTCCCAGCTACAACCAGTTCAAAGGAACATAGACAAGACAGCAATAACCAACATGGGGGAGACAGAACGAGAAGCCTGACGGCTCGCGGTTAAGCGCCCAGATATCTTAGATGTGAAAGGAAAAGGTTGGGAAGAGAAAAATTATTGACTCCATTCTCCACAATGGCAGGATGGTTTGAGCCAGAGAAAAAAACCCTCAACACATGTAGTGGTATATTTAAAAACACAGTACAACAATTTTTCAAGACTTAACATGCACGCCCCCACAGCTTGTTACCTTCCAATGAACCGTATAAATATTTAATCACCTCCACATATAATAAATTGGTGGATAACTAGTTTTAAAATCAGAAGTCAAGCATAATGGTGTGTTGTAAGTAATAAATATGTAATATGTACTTATTACATGTAATAAGTATGTAACGGGATAATGCAATATATCTATGTTATGATGGATTACATAAGACAATTTGAAATTATGGTTCAGACTTGAGCAAGCTTCATGGAAAAGTTCACAAGCTTGATTTGCTCTCACGGGCCAAACAAAATGATATGGCGGGCCAGATCTGGCCCCCGGGCCTTGAGTTTGACACCAGTGATCTAAGGTCTACCCAGCAGCATATGTCCCAAAGGGGCAAGAAGGCTCCCCACCGCCTGCAAAATACAAACATGGAGTCTGTGAAACATGTTTTTGGATATAGTGGAATAGTGGTGGTCGACTGTATTGTGATAAATTTGGGGAATCGCAACTATTTTTAAAAAATGTATTAATAAGCAATGTATGCAACTGTTTGCTGTGCCCTTAGTCCTTGCTCTACAAGAAGGTTCACGAAGCTCAGTTCAGATCTCACCTGGCCAACGAAATGATGAAGTACCACATGAAGGTAAATTTAAATCGCATGGCTCTTAACTCACCCGCGGGGAACATTGATTTGAATCTTGGTTGCTTTGTACGCAGCATCATTCAGTGTGTGTATGCTACAGCTTTCAGAGGACGAGGTGTGTAAACTGCTGGTGGTCGGGATCGAGCCGGTCAAGAAGATCCACCCTTGCTTTGCTGAGTTCACCTACACCCCGCGCTCGCTACCTGATGAGACCACACCTATGGTAAGCCGAGGGAGTCTTGGACATGAAGAGCAATAGGGCCGTATGAGGGAAGATGTATGGAAGAAGTGGTAGGGATGAGCGATTGCGCAGCAACCTGATTTTCCCGTGTGTGTCTGCAGTGTGTCCTCAGCATGTTTGAAGACATGGGTTTCATCAACACGTACAAGATCGACCGTCAGACTCTCGCCAGGTCTGATATTCTCAGCAGTCGTAAATGCATTACTTGTGGCACTGCAAATGTTTATTTGCATGCAGTTTTGTTTCTTTTTCACCTAACTATAATGTATTTTCTCCCCTAACGTGCATAATTATACCTGGCACAGGTTTAAAACTTAAAATCATTTGATTTTGGCCACGTCTCATATACTGATACAGTATTTGACTCCGTTTCCTTCACTCATTCACTCCCAAAGATGTTTTTAAACGTCTTTTCAGACTTAGTCCAGAATTGGCTGGTACTGAATGAGTTAATCAACTATGGGGAAAAGTATCCATCAAAAAAATCTATACTTTTCAATAAAGACTTTTTAACTCATTCACTCCCAAAGACGTTTTTAAACGTCTTTTCAGACTTGGTCCAGAATTGGCTGGTACCGAATGAGTTAATCTTAAATGGAGACCAACACTGATTTTTCTGAACTGCTGTTTGACCCCTTTGGGTAGGTTTTGTCTTATGGTCAAGAAAGGCTACAGGGACCCGCCATACCACAACTGGATGCACGCATTCTCCGTCTCCCACTTCTGCTACCTGCTATGTAAAAACCTTGGCCTGTCCAACTACCTCGAGTGAGTCTCCCAACCCTGATCCCGAATAAGTCTTGACAGTGGCGCCACTTGTTGCCTGTGGGGAATAATCGATTTCCTCCGCTCTCATTTTTTTAGGGATATAGAGATTCTAGCTCTCTTTGTCTCCTGTCTGTGCCATGACCTGGACCATCGTGGCACCAACAATTCCTTTCAAGTGGCCTCGGTGAGAACATACGAGTTTGTTTTTTTTTGTTGTGTTATTTTTTTTAATTGCCTTTCAATCAAAGAAACGTTTGCGATGAAAGGCTGCGTTTCATTTGTTGACCGTCTCTACTTTCAGCAATCTGTGCTGGCTGCTCTCTACAGCTCAGAGGGATCTGTGATGGAGGTAAACGTGCAGTGAGAGACACCCAAAATGTGTGATGTGGCGCCACGTTGCAGTACTGTACATGCTGTGAATGCGAGATAGTAGTATTCGCTTCCATTGCTTTACGTACAATCAAGCCTCAGAAAACGGGGAGGAGACGAGACAAGGCGGCTTCTGCGCTTTTCAAAACAGTTCATGATTTTTGTATGTGTTATTGTTTTTATTTGTCATGTTAACCATGATAAAATGTTATTTAAAATACTGTGTATGGTATTTGGCATAGAATAGGATAATTTCCATCATTTGTAGTGGGTAGAATAATTCAGAAACGCGATGTCGAACATGGTCAATTGACTGTGTTGTGTTATACAGTGATCCCTCGCTATTTCGCGGTTCGTTTATCACGGCTTCGGTGCATCGCGGATTTTTTCAAACATATTCATAAAACAAAAAACAATTTTAAAAAATGTTTTTTTTGAAGTCCGCAAACGGTCCGGGAGAAGCAGCGAAAGTCCGCAAAACAACAGTGAGTCACATAGAGCAACATATACAGTACATGTGGGGTGAGGTCGGGGCTGAGAAGATGTAAAGCCATGTTGATTGGCTGTGCATCTTCTTTCTGTCTTAGTACGTTACTCTTTGAAATTTAATCAGTGTCTAAGTGTTGTTTACGATGCTGCTGGTGTGTGTGTGTGTGTGTGTGTGTGTGTGTGTGGGAGAGAGAGCGAGAGAGAGAGAGAGAGAGAGAGAGAGAGAGAGAGGAGAGAGAGAGAGAGAGAGACTTATAAGAACAAAAGCAGATCTCTTCCATCCTTAATTGTCTAAACAACCTTAATTGACTAATCATAAACACGTCTGCTGCGCTGAGGGATCGCTGGCCTGTGTGTGTGTGTGTGTGTGTTAGTGCGCTCTGTTCAAGCGCAAAGGCTCACGTGGGGCTTTTTTTTTTTTATATGTATATGTTAATTGGTCGCTACTTCGCGGATTTTCGTTTATCGCGGGTGGTTTTGGTCCCCATTAACAGCGATAAACGAGGGATTACTGTAGTGTATTTTGTGACACCCCATGGTCAAAACCTACAGGTGTGGGGGTTTTTTCCCTTTTTTTCTCATTCATCTTTTTATGACAGTCAAATTCTTTCCAGACTCATTTATATTTTTTTTCCCCCCCTGACAGAGACATCATTTTGCCCAGGCCATCGCCATTCTGAACACCCAAGGCTGCAACATTTTTGATAAGTTTTCACGAAAGGTGCCATCTACACAACATTTACTTGTATCTGTTCGAACTTTTATTAAGTTGGTGTGTCATATTTTGCCGACTTTAGGATTACCAACGCATGCTCGATTTGATGAGGGAAATCATTCTGGCCACAGACCTGGCTCATCACCTTCGCATATTCAAAGATCTACAGAACATGGCTGATGGTGGGTACCAGACGGTGGGAGATGGGACAGAATCACCATCAATTATTTTTTTTACCTTTTAATTAATTGTCAAAGTGAACCTGTTTTCCGAGACTTTGTCTGATTTATTACAAATAAACACTTCATAACCAGATCACCTATAAAGGTACATTTTGTAGTAAGTGAATGCTGTAAATGATATATATATATATTTTTTTTAATATATTGCATCCCAAATTAATACAGTGGAAAGAACCTTTACCATTCCAATGCACATCTACTTGAGGGGCCAGTCACTTATTGTGTTTTTGCATGATATAATTGGCTATTACCTCTTGCCCAGTGTTGTGTTACGAGTGAATGCAATCAATTAAAAGTCATTCTGGCTGAATGTCGACAAAATGGAGCCTATTTTGAGCTACTTCAGCAATTCAAGGACATTACAAATTTTGACCGAGTGCCCGTCAGTCATGGACTTGCGCCGAGGAGTACAGTTCCCATTCCGACATTTTTTTTTTAACACTAGCACGGTCCTGTCCTTCAAAGCATGAGTGAGAGATGAATACGGAGTTTGCAATTTTAGAAATTCGTTGCATCTCATTTGAATGTTACATTTGAAATAACATGATGACGTTGTGTGTGTATGTGTGTGTTTGTGTGGATGGCTTCAGACGGCTACGATCCAAAGAGCAGTACCCACCGCTCCATGCTGCTGTGCCTGCTGATGACATCATGTGACCTGTCGGACCAAACCAAGGGCTGGAAAACCACACGCAAGATTGCCGTCAGTTCTCTTGTTCATTTGTAATGCATGTACTGCTTGTTGCTATTATAGTGGACAGCGGGTCTTGCTAGCTTCAACATCCTGTTGATTGAATATTCCTAAAAATTTACAAATGCCATAACAGAGGTTTTAGTTGTGAGCAAGGACATAGTCCTTGATTTTCAAGGGAATTGTATGAACGGCAAAGTTTATAGGATTATGTTTAATCTTGCACGGTCCGGTTTTTCAACACCAAATCTGTGACCCTCAATTCATAAAGACCTCACATATTGGCTTTTACCGTTTTGCCATGATACCTTCATCTTTCTGTCTACATAAACTGATTCTAAAACATTGATCAAATGATTGATTTGTATCCTGGTGACGGTTTAATTACAAAAAAAAATTTATAAAACAGAATTGAAAAGATCAATCAGATATCCGATATGTAAAACATGTCCCTCTCCTTTGTCTACAGGAACTTATCTACAAAGAGTTCTTCTCTCAAGGAGATCTGGTATGTGCCAAGAGACTGTAAAATAAGCTATTTAACATATGTATCAAGTGTTTCTAAGATCTGTGATGAATACAAGATATTTTGGTTGTGTGTACGTGTAGGAAAAAGCCATGGGGAACAGGCCCAGTGAGATGATGGACAGGGAAAAAGCATACATTCCAGAACTGCAGATCAGCTTCATGGAGCATATCGCCATGCCCATTTACAAGTATGTACCCAACAGAACGCTGTAAAATCAGCACTTCCTGCACCTGATCAGGGTCACCGTTGGAATCTCCACCAAAACAGAAACTTTGCGTTGTACTTTAGCCATACATCCATTGTTTCTACCGCTTATCATCAGTCGGGTGTAGTCTTCAGTTGATTAGCAATTGATTTTCGAGTTGTGCTTTTGCAGCCAAATTTCGGCCACTTTTTGAATTCTAATAAATTCAAGAAAGTCTTGATCGAACTGGACTAACACCAGCTCAAACTAGACTGTAATTCTGCTTACTTGGAATGCAAGAGTAAATCCAAATGTTATCAATTGAGTTGCATTGTGGTTGTGTACAAACAGGCATTTCTAGATGATAAATATTATGGGAGATCAGTGAAACAAAATTAATAAAGCTACGCACGCACGCACAGCATCTCGCTCCCCAGTACCAAGCGAGAGCCAAAGGTAAATGTGAACACAGTAGCGCGTTTATTGCCAAATGTCTGGATAATTTCCTCAGAGCCTGGCAGAAGGGACTGAAAAAGAGAATCAATGTTGACTGTTATCCAGCCACCATCTGCCAACACCTGAAGCATATCGGCTCCATGATCAGCTGGATTTTGTATTTAAATGTTGCTGCCCTCAAGTGGCCAAATACATGTATAGCAGGTGGCGCCATGTGTGCAGTAGAGCTAAGATCGGTCCTAAAAAAATCGAGCTCGACCCGACCGGGCCCGAGGGTATTTAAACCCGACCCGACCCGAGCCCGATCCCGATCACTTAAATTGATTCGCAGGCCCGATCCTGAAGCAAACCCGAGATTTCATATTTTATTTGTGAGGACTCGGGAGGAGGAGTGGTGATTTCTGATAACAAAGCCTGTCTTTTGTAACGAAATCTAAGTATAAGTACAGTATAAACATTTACATCTTTTATATTTCTGTTTCTGAAGAGATTACATTAACCGACAATTTTCCATCATTGACGGCTTTTTTTTTTAAGAGTGGACGGGGAAAATTTAAGGCCGTCCGTCATTTTGAGGGGTTGAAAACAGGGCCGTAAACGACAACAGCAGTACGTCCTTAAGAATCGAGCGCGGCACTTTAAGAGAGAGAAGCAGAGAGACTATGAAAAAAAAAAAGTCAGCGAGAGAGAAGCCCGACCCGACCCGAACCCGAAGCAATGATTGACATTTTAGGGCCCGGGTCGGGCTCGGAATCGGGCTCGGGCGGCCCGATCTTACTTCTAATGTGCAGTTAGTCCGTTCGTAGGTAAGATTACCCACCGTCAAATCGGTTAGTTATTGAAAAGACTTTTTTTTGGCGAGGCAGGGGGGGGGGGGCTACTTACCTCTGAAACTAACATCCTAAATTAATTGTGTTCTATTAGGCTGCTGTCTGAACTACTTCCCGGGGCCACTGAGCTCTACGAGAGGGTGGCGGCAAATCGAGAGCAGTGGACCAAAGTGTCCCACAAGTTCACCATCCGGGGGTTGCCTAGCAACAACAGCCTAGACTTCTTGGACCAGGAATATGAGCTACTGCAGTCCCAGGGCGCTTTCGGGAGTGACCACCTCTGCCTTAACGGCTGCCTGGACGATTGTGAAGGGGGGCACGGCCAGTGACACCAGTAGCCCGTCTTCAGGGTCATGAAGATTTTTTTTTTTTGGGTGGTCCGATTAATGAGGCTGGGACACATTTTCACGGCCGAAGAAGGAGGGGTCCCCGCTGCTACTTGTCTTAGCAGCCATGCGGGACGGACAGGACATCATTTCCAACAAATCCCAACGAGACGAACGATCCAGAAACATCTGAAGGGTTTTTCATGATCACATGCTCCATGTTGCTGGTGTCCCCAGCTCACGATGGCAGAAGGTGGCGCAGTGACAACTGGAATAAGATATTTTACAAAGTTCATATGTGCAGTACTCCTCCTGATTAAGATTGTACAAACACATTGACACACATGAACGTCTTGACAGAAACTTTCGGGGGGGTGATACGTTGTCATGTAAACATATTATCAAGTGCTTATAAGTTGAGTGACATGTTCCATGATGTTGAATATTGATTTGAATAGCTTGAGTGTCATTCACACACAAGCAGCTGCCATTAACTTTAAAGAATGCTTGCGATGTGTTATTCCCCTTTTTCCATCACTCTTAATTTCATCAAAATGTCAATGCAGTCCACGTTTTCATGAGAATATTTTTGTATTGAAAATTCAAATGAAGTAGTACGGTCCATCATTTCTGCATTAACCACAAAAAATCTGCAAGGGCAATTTGTTTTGACTTTTGACTCAAAGTCTTTTGGGCAAAAACAGTTTCGACAATCACTCCTCTACTACCGTCATACTACATTAGGGAAAAAAAAAAATCGAAATCAAAACCACACCACAACTTTTTGAATTGTTTTCAAGGGAGTAAATTCTTTCACCACTCATTTGCCAACTTTTTTTTTGTTGTTCCTATTCTCACAGAACCACTATAGACGAAGAAAGTGAAGCCCTTTAAACGATCCATCCCACCTGTTGTGTACATGAGCCAGAGTTTAGCGCGCTCCACCAATTGTGTCATATGGATCTGCCTTATTGTGCATCTTTGCTGCCTTTCTTAGAGCTTTTAATATATACAACGGAAATAAAAAAGAGCCTGTTTTATTATCGTGTATTTGTTATAGACATAGCTTGACTATCAGTGTGGTGACTGAAGAACCAGCTCAGACAAGGTATATTTGTGAAATAGCCTTTGTAAAGACCTCGATTTTGTCATTTCACCCATTTGGTTTAAAAAAAATATGAAGCCACCATTTGGCAAGTATCACTGATCAGGTGTTGCCTGTATGGCTAGAAAAAGGAATCAGCGATGTCGCCATCCATGAAATTATTCCCAAAGGAAAAGTTATAAGGTTTTTTTTGTTTGTTTGTTTTTCCAGCTCTCGGATTGTGCCTCATTTAGAAACGTTGGGGAGTCCTTTGTTAAACGTTGCACCACATTTACCTTGTTTTAAATAGGAAATGCTGCAGCTTTTGTGAAGCCAACCACTGAGTTACACAACATAAGTCTAACGGAGAACACTGGATGTAGGCTGTGTGTGCCCGTCGTGCGTGGATGGGAGCGAGTTCATGACCAAATGAGTGCATGAAAAGTTTGGCTGTGTGGGTAGCTGGGAAAAGAAGAGGTTTCAATTAAGACAGTTTGGCTTATTTGAAATGATATTATTACGTCCCTGGTAATGCCATTGGGTTTTAAAGGAAAGTAAAGAATAATACAATCAGGGTGTATACATGTACTGTTTTGTCTTTCAACGTGTGTCCTGGGCAGTTATGTTGGTGTGCGTATTTTACTTACACAGCATGGCTTGAGTCTTAACTACTCAAGTGCTTTAAAAAGGGCATAGATTTATGTGTTTTTACAGTTACTCTCCCACTCAAGCTTTCTTTTGCGTTGCTCCATACCATTTAAGTTTATTTGAAGCAACATCTGTAACGCTGCCTTTTTTCATGTGCAATTTTGAAACGTCTGCCTGAGTGAAAATGTAAATTCTCCTGGCGCTTGTTAATTTATTTCCTGGGATTGGAGCTCCCTGAGGCGTTCAAAATAAGGGTCACTGAAGTGTGACCGTTTTAATCCCAGAATACCTCAGAAAGTTTCGATCTCATTATTGAGTGTGTTTCTGTCGTCGTGCGATGCCTTTCGAGAGTCAAGGCTTATTTGGCCAGGTGAAAATTTGGACTCCCTGGCCAAGCTTCAGAGTTAAAAGTAAACGTATTCTCTTGTAGAGTGACGATGTGGGCTATTGTATATGTCAAATGACTTTATTTTTCTGCTCCATTATTGCCAGCTTTGAAATGTCCCCATCACAATGCAGCAGGACTCAAACCTGTGATAAGGCCAACTCATCTGTGATTTACATGGTATCAGTGTTAAAAAAAAAACAAAATCCTGTAAATAGGAAGGTTTGAAGAAGGATGGGTTACGTTATTTGTCATTATTGCCATGGGAAATACTTTCTATGTAATTAAAGTGCTTATTATGACCCCCACCCCCCACCCCACTCCCTCCGAACTGAGTTTTCAAGAAACATGAGGAATTTTTTTTACTGTATTCTGGAGTTTTGATCATGTCGCACAAACAGGAGCCAAATCAAATCTGATACTGTATAAAAGATGCTTTACTGGGTAATATATAGTAATGGATTTCTTTTTTTTTTGTTAAGTCTTGAGAGCTTGGGCTATGTCTTGACTTTCAATGAACAATGATATGGGTGGGTGTGGGGGGGGGGGTTGAAGACAAATGGATTACTTTTTGTTTGGTTCATATGTGGAATAAATGTGATGAAAGGTGTCAACATTACTGACTCCAACTGTTTGATGACTGGGAAATCGTATAAATGTTTAATTGCCTCATCATATTATTACGTATGTTATAAAATCAGAAGTCAAGGATTTTTTTTTTTTTTACGGTAGTTGTTCAAATTACAGTATAAAAAGTTGGTGAAAAAAAATGTGTGTGTGTGTGTGTGTGTGTGTGTGTGTGTGTGTGTGTGTGTGTGTGTGTGTCACCCTTTGTCACCCAGGATAACATGAAGAACATTCTACTGTGCAAAACATCCTGACACCGGAAGATTTCACTGTTTCTCGGTTGGAAAACATGCAGTAGTAAGAAAATCAAAAGACAACTAACTGAATGTGTTTTGTCAACCAGGTTCCAATTTGCTAATTATTTCAATTCAACAGCCAATAAATTATGCTTTTAATCAAACCCACTGAGCAGTTTTGAGAGGACAACAGAAGATGTTCTGCGAATTAAAGTGCCGACATCCCATTCGAGAATATTCAATTGCAAGTCAATTGTCTGACAGCGTTAACGACATAGCATCACCCATCCTAGCCACACACAAGTAATAAAAGTGGCCCAAACAATAAAGTTTTCATTAGAAAGAAGCACCTCTAACAAGACACAAGTTATGATGAAGATGATGAGAGCAATATCATCCACAAATAAACAATATTAAGCCTGTGTGCCGTTTGATGCAGAGTAACAAAAAATGCTAAATTCCCTCTAGCAACTGGAAGAAATTACACATTTTTGGTATGCTTCTTTTTCTGATTATATCATTTTTTTGAGCAGAAGCTAATGTTTTTTTAACCTGCCTCACGACACGACACATCACCACAAAACATTGTTAGATGCATCATCAAACTTTTTTCTGGATTATGATCGTGGACGGAGAATATATTGCTTATCTGAATTTGTTGCCATAGTTGTCGAGCGTGTATCCTCTGCGTTTCACGATCACATCCCTCTATGACGCTAATTTGCGCTCCCTGTTTTCCCCAAATTCAATATGAATCAAACAATCGCTCAATAAGATCTCAAAAGCAGTCGATTAGTCTCTGTTTCCGTCTTTTCGCGTCATGTCGTCATCAAGGCAGGTATCAACAAGTAACTATTTTGACCAAAGGAGTAAAACGTTGTTAGAAAATAATTTTTAAAAATCCCTTAAAAGCAGTAGAGTACCGATGCCTAAATAATCTATTTAAGTACTTAATTACCTTCCAATGCTACTAATTCTGAAATAATAACAATACTGAAGAACTGCAGATGTTACTTGGGCAAAATGAGTTGTAAATTAGACCATCAGATAAATGACGTCCATTGTGTTTGAATGCAACTAAAATCAGATCAAAGTGTGTATGTTAATTCATGTTCAAGTGCAAATGACAATACACTATTGAATACAGTAGTGCCATGTTTTCGGCAACTCTCGCGTGATTTGGAGCGCGTGAGCTCTGCGCAATGAGACTTGTAGCTCATCCGCCATTCCTGAGCCAAGTACTACTAGTGAATTTGGCTGTCAACAATAAACTTACTGCGCCGGGACACGGAGCGACGAGGTCGAGTGAAAGCTAGTCGTCGGCTTCGGTACCCTGTTGTCGCCCCGTCCCTCCCCGGAGAACTTTTTAATGTGAATATAGAGCTCACGGACGAGGCAACCATGTCCAATCTCAGCAAAGGCGGCACCAAGAAGGACACCAAAATGAGGATACGGGCCTTTCCTGTAAGTGGACGCCGGAGACGATGCCTTGCCTGCCCGCCAGGCGGTGACTCGATCACCGTGGTCTCAGGCTGATGGCTGGCTAGCTCAGAAGCTAACCAGCTGAGCTGGAGATGACTCGGAGTAAACAGTGGCGCCGTCAAATGTCGTCTAACCCCCAAACCTCCCACACACACACATATTATAGCACTTGAGATGAGTTGCGTGTATTATTCAACGAACATCGAGGGACGTCTCTTCAAATATTTTCGTGTTTGTTGTTTTGCTAGTTAGCTTGAAAGCTCCCTAACGTTAGCTTGATGGTCGTATGAGTCGTCGACGCTAACATTAGCTCGACTCGTGACACTTGTTGTTTTGGTTATTTTCGGCTTTGACAATAAAATGCCGACCGCGGATATAACTTGATTTGAACGTTTATGATAACTGACATCTGTGCCCTATCATGTCAGGTTACCTATCAGCGACATTCAAGAACAAACAGACGTCACTCCATGTCGATCGATGCTAACAATTATTGGGGTAGTTAGCATCGTTCTGGGTTTGCAGAGGCTGTAATGGATACTGGATCTTAACTCAGTGGATCGATATTTTCAAATTGTAGGGGTGTTGGAGGAATCTTATCCGTCCACCTGACACCCCCTTTGTCTGCTAGTCATCGGACGCCCTCGTATTCAGCTGACCTCGTTTAGCATAATTATAGAAATTCATTCGTGGAACTGGTGAAGGGAGCTTGTATATCTTCCAAATGGACCTTCTGGCTGCTGTTCCTGTTCTAATGATGGCTTAAACCATGTGACCGTGGCCTCAAACTGCCTAACTGTTGTTAACTTGATCCGGGTGAACCTGTTGATAAGGCCCAGTGGAATATACATTCATGCTTGGGCTTGCTTCTTGACAAGATAAAATGTAAGGTGGGAATAACCCCCTCTCCACCACAGCCCCCCCCCACCCCCCCTCACCCCGAATAATAATCACTTTTGGATAAATCATGATCATCATTCAGCTCACATGGTGGATGGAGCATGCGGTTAGCACATTCGCATAGCAGTTCTAAGGTTGGGTTGAAATTTGTTGTTCTGGTCTTCATGTGTTAAATTTGCCTGCTCTCCCCGTGCTTATTCTTGCTTGCTTTATTTTTATTTTATTTTTTCCCCCCCTGATACTAGGGTTTCCTCACACATTCCCAAAACACGCATGGTAAGTTAATTGAAGACCCTGTGAATGGTTGTTTGTCTCTATGTGCTCTGCAATTGGCCTGGCAAACGGTCTAGGGTGGGTGCAGCTAGTCAGCTGGGATAGGCTGCAGCTCACCCGCGATAGAAAAGAGATGGATGGATGTTCACAATCGTCGCTGATGGTGTACTTGTACACCCACCTGATTTATGTGCGATCAAGTACACCCGCCGTGATCCCAATGAGGATGAGCAATATGGATAATGAAAGGAATCTCAGTGTGAAAAATGCTTTAGAGAGTAGATACGAAATTTTCGTGCCAGTAAAGGACACATTCAAGATTCACTTCCAAATGTTGGCATAAAAATGCAAAAACATTGATGTCCGATTGCCTTGCAGATGACCATGGATGAGAAGTATGTGAACAATATATGGGACCTCCTCAAAAATGCCATTCAGGAGATTCAGAGGAAGAACAACAGCGGCCTGAGCTTTGAGGAGCTTTACAGGAACGCCTACACCATGGTGCTCCACAAACACGGCGAGAAACTTTACACCGGCCTGCGGGAGGTTGTCACTGAACATCTGATCAACAAAGTAAGGTCGACTCACTCGCACGGAATCACAAATGGCTGTGATTACAGCTGAAAATAAATGACTTGTGACGTTTTTATTCCAAATTAACCAACTTTGCAACCGCGTTAACAATAACCTCAAGAACAAGCAATCCGTGTATTTGTTGAAGGAAAGGAATCTAGGTGGGTAGTTGTTGTCCATCGATTAATGTACTCCCACACGGCATCACACTGAGAAGTGTTTCTAATGTAGTCGTAGCCAATCTTAAGGCTACACGGCGGCTTCAATGCTGCAAAGAGCCTTCAGTATGATGCAGTGCAGGTCATCACCGCTCTTAACTGCAAGAATTAACAGATTGTTGATAAGAAGCGGTGTCTCGCTGACGGCCGCACAGCTCTTGTTTTGGTTCTGGCTCATGTCATGCAGTGCGACTAGCAGAGCCTCGCTCTATATCATTCATTTCGTCAGTGCTTTCACTCACTGCCCCTTTTCTGACACCAGTTAGCTCATGGTTGGTACACCAGAAGGTTCTAGAGTTGTAAGAGGAATGAAACCATATCCTTCAAACCTGTTCAATGGTTTAAAAGAAAAAAAATGTGACACACAAAAGTTACATCCCTTTTCATACCATACTTTTTAAAAATTTGTTTGAGACAAATGAATCCTTTTGACTGCCTGATCCGATTTGCCAGCAGCACATCGATTTGTAGATGTGAAAATGGCGTGTGTTGTTTAATCTCATATGATTATTCGTCAAGTCTCCAGTATGGGGGAGGGGGAAAGGGTGGAGGTCAGCTTGCCCTTAAAATCTACTGTGACGTTTCTTTTTACCCCTTGTCTGCTGAGTCACACTGCAGGGACTCGAATCACGCTGCTGAATGTCTGCTAGTGATGTTCCGTGATCCAGCAAAGGGTCGATCTTCATAAAGGAAGACAGGAAAACCATAAGAACGTTGACATAAATAGTGCAATTCTCCGTTTAATTCTGGTCACTGCAAATGCATCGTGTGCGGATACATACACACTTGTGTGTTGTTGTTTTTTTTTTTCCCCTCCGCAAAGGTACGAGAAGATGTCCTCAACTCCCTGAACAATAACTTCCTCCAAACTCTAAACCAGGCTTGGAATGACCATCAGACTGCAATGGTGATGATCCGGGACATTCTGATGTACATGGTCAGCTGATTTTGTTTACTCTGAGCTTCGCTGAGCACCTTGAGACTGCCCGCCACTTCGTTTTAACATCATCAACACACACTCCTCTTTCCACAGGACCGAGTTTACGTGCAGCAGAATAATGTGGAGAATGTCTACAACTTGGGTCTCATCATATTTCGAGATCAGGTTGTCCGCTACGGCTGTATCAGAGACCACCTCCGACAAACCCTACTGGACATGATCGCACGTGAAAGGAAGGGGGAAGTTGTGGACAGGTAGAACACCAATCATCATTTTGTAGATTTGTTGCCCTTATCTTTGAGTAAACAGATTTTATTTGGACCTGGTGACAGTGGAATTAATGCTTGGTCTGCGATCCATTAGGGGCGCCATCAGAAATGCTTGCCAGATGTTGATGATCCTCGGTCTTGAAGGCAGATCAGTTTATGAAGAGGACTTTGAAGCACCTTTCTTGGAAATGTCTGCAGAGTTTTTCCAGGTCTGTCAAATAGATTCGACAGTGTCGCTCTGCCGATTCACGTGTTGCCAAGGTTTGACTGTATTAGACAAAAGAACACGAAAGCCGGTTCGACACGTGGTTCACAATTCGGTCAAAAACAAATAACTAGGATGACCGAATATATCAAGAAAATGAATGTTGCATTTCATGTTTCTCTTAGATGGAGAGCCAGAAGTTCCTCGCAGAAAACAGTGCGAGTGTGTACATAAAGAAAGTAGAAGCCAGGATTAATGAGGAGATTGAGCGGGTGATGCACTGCCTGGACAAATCCACCGAGGAGCCAATTGTCAAGGTAGTGGAGCGGGAGCTCATATCCAAGCACATGAAGACCATTGTGGAGATGGAGAACTCTGGTCTGGTCCACATGCTCAAGAATGGCAAGACCGATGGTAAGACCGCTTTTTACTCTGCTGGTTTTTTCAGCACAACAAATTGTGTGACATTGCTCACTTCTGTTATTGGGTGCAAGAGTCCAATCAAGAAGAACTACATGCACAAAGTGGAGCAAAATTGGCCTTTTTTGACAGCAAGAATATATGGACAATGAACAAATAACAGGGAACACACTAGAGGAGATGTACATTTAAAAAAAAAAAAAAGGTAAAAATAAGTATTTTGGTCCACTTTACAATTAGTGTTGATTCTTCACACAAAAAAATCACATTTTATGTCATTGTTTGAAGCCTGAAATGTGGCAAAAGGTCAAAAAAGTTCAAGGGCGGCTAATATGTTATCCATATACAATGTGTGCGTAGTGGAAAACTTGATTTGTCACTCACCTATCTCAACTATGCTATGGTGAAGGTCCTTTCACACTCGACCAAACGAAAACAAACTGGAGTTGATTGCGTCAATCGGTTACCAGCCTACAGTCTGGCCGCTTTTAGAACAAAGAATGTGTTTTGTCTCCAGTATGTTCTGAATGTTCACAAATATCTGACTTTATTTTTTTTATCATGTTAAAAAGGATGAATCCTGTTTGTCAGCCACTAAGAATGTACTTCTAATGTGTGTGTGGGGGGGGGGTTCTGTGCACGCCAATCCCCAGATCTGGCATGTATGTACAAGCTGTTCAGTCGAGTTCCAAATGGACTGAAGACCATGTGCGAGTGTATGAGCTCGTACCTTCGGGAGCAAGGCAAGGCTCTCGTGTCAGAGGAGGGAGAAGGGAAGAACCCCGTGGACTACATCCAGGTACACCGAGCAGCCCACAATGCATTTTCATATGCCGGCCAGTCAAGAAAAGAATAACCTGATGCCATGATTCTGAGTGGTAGAGAATAATTTGGTTTGAATTAAGTGTCCTGTTGCACTTAAAATTGTCACCATTATTTAGCCTTGAAATTTTGAGCACAGTAATCCCTCGTTTATCGTGGTTAATGGGGACCAAAACCACCCGCGATAAACGAACAAAGTAGCGACCAATTAACATATACAGGTAATTTCTTTTTTTTGTCTTTCTTTTTTTTTAAGTCCGCAAAATGTCCGAAAACGATCCGTGAGAAGCTGCAAAACAACTGCGAGCTTCTCGCGGACCGTTTGCGGACTTTTTGTGGACTTAATAAAAAAAATAAAAAATAAAAATTGCCTGTATACGTTAATTGTCGCTACTTCGCGGGTTTTCGTTTATCGCGCGTGGTTTTGGTCCCCATTAACCGCGATAAACGAAGGATTACTGTACTCAAAATTTCAAGGCTAAATAATGAACCGAAGCCGTGATAAACGAAACCGCGAAGTAGCGAGGGATCACTGTACTTTGAGTACCCTAAAGGGTATTCGGTAGGTGGGTTCACATATTTTGTGTGAAGTGAGTGCATTTATGACTTGTAATGAGTCAGACAACCGATGAGTCTCTCATTTTGTGGTTGTTTAAAAAAAACAAACAAAAAAAAACAAGGTGAATCAACATTAAAAAATGTGTTTTGTCCAAGCTCAGCACTGAAAGCAAATACAGTCCGGGATCATAAGACTCCCTCCAACAAGAATTAAACTGGGATCCAACTGCCCCAATTTTTGTGGCTTCCAAACATTTGGGTATCTGGCTGTTTTTGTGAGACCCTGTTTCGGTATTTTGGACGTGGGGTGTTTTCTATGTGAGGTTGCTGTTCCTTTGATTGGATGGCCCTTCCTTATTCTCTCTTCTTCCCACAGGGTCTACTGGACCTGAAGTTGCGTTTTGACCGATTCCTCCAGGAATCCTTTAGTAACGACCGTCTCTTCAAACAAACCATTGCTGGAGACTTTGAGTACTTCCTCAACCTCAACTCGCGCTCGCCTGAGTACCTCTCACTCTTCATCGATGATAAACTGAAAAAAGGAGTAAAAGGGGTGAGTTTGACCGTTCTAGCCCCAGGCCCGCTTTCCCCAGGAAGCATCGTAATCATTGTTTTTTTTTTTCTTCTTTTCTTCAGCTGACAGAACAGGAGGTGGAGTCCATACTGGACAAGGCCATGGTGCTGTTCCGCTTCATGCAGGAGAAGGATGTGTTTGAGAGGTACTACAAGCAACATCTGGCCCGCAGGCTGCTCACCAACAAGAGTGTCTCGGATGACTCCGAAAAGAACATGATCTCCAAACTCAAGGTGTGTGACAAATCACCAGCATGGACATAAAGAGTTCTCTTTTAACCTCACAGCACACCTGTTTTTCCGGCATATTCCAAACGCAAGATCACGATTTTGAGAACAATGTACATTCCCACACAATGGTCAGCTGATCTCATGAAGTACAGTTAGTGTGTATCATTTCTGAGCCTCGTCCTTTTGCTCCTCCGTCGTCAGACCGAGTGCGGCTGTCAGTTCACGTCGAAACTGGAAGGCATGTTCCGAGATATGAGCATCTCCAACACCACCATGGATGAGTTTCGACTACATCTGCAGACCACGGGGGTGAGCTGACGCCAAACGCCACACCTCCCCGCCACCAGGCTGACCGCCGAGCTGCGAGGATAACCGATTTGGTCACAAGATGGATCAATATGTCAATCAAATAACTAGTTTGTTTACTCTGTATGTTCAAATATATTTATTTCCAGGGGGCATTTCATATCAATGAACATTTGCTTAGAAATATGACAGATTCTAGCTATTGGCTAGTTTTTTTTAATCTGTAGTCCCCTCGGCAGGTTGTAACATTTTAAGTAAACGTGTGTACACAAGGACTGCGCATCGTGTCAGCATGGCCGCATGGATTATTGTGGAGCCCACCGGACTGTTCTTTACAACGCAAGACACACTCTGCTGCGACGTTACTGTCTTATTTATGTATTTACGCGTTGCCTCAGGTGTCTCTCGGAGGCGTCGATCTCACTGTGAGGGTGCTGACGACAGGCTACTGGCCGACACAGTCGGCAACACCCAAATGCAACATCCCTCCTTCGCCTCGACATGCTTTTGAAGTCTTCAGAAGGTCCGTACATTTAACAGGACGTTTTGCTGTGCGTTTTTTTTTTTTAATCGTGAATTTGTTTTTGCATTTTGTTTTACTTAAAGCATTGTTTGAATTGCTGATGTATTCCCCAGAAGTTTCTTGCCAGTTTCAAGCTAATCTATTCTATATCAAAGCAGGATCCATTATTTGTGACTATTCTTTGACGTTGCTCTTGCGGCGACTTCATTGTGCACGTAGGTTTTATCTTGGGAAGCACAGTGGCAGACAACTCACGCTGCAGCACCACATGGGCTCCGCAGATCTAAACGCCACCTTCTATGGCCCTATTAAAAAGGTATGTGCCGTTCGTAATGTTCAATGAAAGCGATCGTAGCATCAGCAAGAGGTGGACAACCTGTGACATAATTTCTGCTCGGTAGCATAGCTCAACTTTCTCTGGCACAATTCAACGTGTTGACTCATCTTAAAACAGGAACATGTTTTTCTAAAAGAGAAATGGAAGAGCTAATGTGTATGCTTTTTTTAAAAAAAAAGTGATAACAGATGTGTCAACAGGAGGATGGGTCAGAAGTCGGTGTCGGTGGAGCCCAAGTAACTGGTTCCAACACCCGGAAGCACATCTTGCAGGTGTCCACCTTTCAGATGACCATCCTCATGCTTTTCAACAACAGAGAAAAGTCCACCTTTGAGGTGACATTCCTTCTTTTTTTTTTTTTTTACTCATTTATACAAACTAAAGAACACAAATCGACTGCGTCTTTACTGCTGATGCTGGACTCTGCCTAAGGACTGACTCCCAATGTGTCCGTCCGTCCGTCCCTTGGTTTCCCAACCCTGTAGGAGATCCAACAGGAGACGGATATTCCGGAGAGGGAGCTGGTCCGGGCGCTGCAGTCGCTGGCCTGTGGGAAGCCCACCCAGAGAGTGCTCACCAAGGAGCCGAAGTCGAAGGAGATTGAGAACGGCCACGTGTTTACAGTCAATGACCAGTTTACCTCCAAACTGCACCGGGTCAAAATCCAAACAGGTATGGCGGTCCTTCAAGTAAATTAGAGCTGTCGTGTTCTGGAACGCAGTCTTTTTTTTTTTTCTTCCAAGGACTGATGTTCACGTTAACGTTTTTTTTCTCATGATGCACAAAGTGCCTTGAGTCATGATGGTAGTCTTGACAGTTGTCATTGGTGCCCCCTAGTGGCTGCTAAACAGGGGGAGTCAGACCCTGAGAGGAAAGAAACCCGACAGAAGGTGGACGATGACAGGAAGCATGAGATTGAAGCTGCTATTGTTCGCATCATGAAGTCGAGGAAGAAGATGCAGCACAATGTCCTAGTAGCAGAGGTACGTTGGCTCAGTTTTTTTCCTTTTTTTTTGTACATTTCTGTGTTCATCTCCTCAAAAGCAAAGTCCAATTTTCGCTTTTACTTAATGATTTTTATTGTATTTTTTTTCTCCAGGTCACACAACAGTTGCGAGCACGATTCCTCCCCAGTCCTGTAGTCATTAAGAAGCGTATTGAAGGACTCATTGAGAGGGAATATTTGGCAAGAACGCCAGAGGACCGCAAGGTGTACACCTATGTAGCGTAAACCACGTGAATTCAGTGCACCATACAGTCGGGAGAAACAGCGAGCCTTGTTTTTGTGGACTGCTATGCGTTTGAATGAACTTGGGAGTGCTCTCATCATTGATTCTGGGATACACTGGGAAGTTTAACTTTTCTTCCATAAAAAATGTTAGGAGAAAAAACAAACAAAATCACGCAAAGGATGGGGAAGTTTTCTAGCAATATTAGATTTCTCCTGCTAACAGAAATGACTGCAAGGTCTAGTTTTGTACAAAAGTTATGTTTCTTGTGGCCTTTGGAGAGAATTGTGAGAGCCTGTTTGACCAAAAGGTTGAAGGAGGGAGTGTTGTTGCTCGGTGGTTACTAAGCAAACGTGTTGTGGCTACACAGAGACTTAAGGAAGCTTTTGAATTCACGCCCCAGTTTTAATTGTAGATGTCTGTGTTCTGTTTGTGTTTTGTGGCACAACGATGGCTGTACAGACACTCTTTTCCCCCTCTCGGAGAACGGGAAACGGAGCAAAGAGGGCAAAGTGTTAACTGGCACGCACTTGGCTTACGGTGATGTCGGTTAAAATTCACTTTGAGTACTTGAGAAAACTTGACGAGTGCTTAATTTATTTTGCAAAACTATCTGTTTCTGAGGTTGTTCAATGCCTGGAAGTCAATAATTGCTCCTCCTATACTGTTAAATGCCATTGTCACATTACAATATTTTTTCAGAGGCTAAACCACCGCACTTTTACCACCCGACTCCTTCATGGGAATACGACCAATTTAAAGATCCATAGATGTTTTGGTCCATCATGACGTATGACTCAGGCCTGTATGAGTGACCACAAAATAGCGGCTGCTCTCTGAATGGCTACATCCCTGTGGTGCAGGTTGCAATGAGGTTTTTGTTTTTTCATTCTTGGTTGCATTTTGAATGGGTGGAACCTTACTTGCACCATGTTCTAATGTGTACAAATTGTAAAATAATTATTGTACTCACTGCGAAGGTGGATTGTACAGGGCCTTGTTTTCATCATAATAAATGTAGAATAAAACCGATGTTCTCTCTTTTGATGTTCTTCCAAGATGAAGGCCCAAGCAACTGTCAACCGCCGCTGCAGCTATCAATTAAATGTACTTAAAGCTAAACCCACTCATTCATCTTACTTACACTGAAGGAGCTCTGCAGGCATCCCACAAACCAAGTGCAACTCTCACATTTTGTTTAAGTACACTTGTATTATTTGACATTTTGGAAAATCACCAAATGAACTTGTATGTACCATTTTACTAAAGGGAACACATAGTTACGCAAATGATTGCACGCCCCGGTGGATGTGAAATGAAAAGGCTAAATAAATGAAATACCAATTGGATCCAACAAATGGCACAATTATTGTACAGGGGTAACGTTGATCGCATTGTTTCATTACAGTTAGCTTTTTTTTTAATTTTGCGGCATGACTGTTTCATTACAGTTAGCTTTTTTTAGTAGCGCATTTTTTTCCCCCAACTTGTTGAGTGACGTTGTACCGAGTGTTGTGGTCTCCGAACGTGGTAACGAACGCAAGCCTTCCTAAACGGGGGCATCCTCCGAAGAGCCAGCTAAAAAAGTGGGCTATAATGCGCTTAGCGAGCTCTGAACAAACAATGGCTTTAAGTTGAAGGCTTCCATACACTTTTCGATCTGTAGAGGCCGTCTGGGCTCTTTTGTCTCGGCGCACGCCATCTGCTCGCCGCATTAGCGACGGCTTTAACAACACTTCCGAGTCTCCCCCTTTCGCCCAGGATCAACTAAACCCAACATCGACGAGTCAAGATTCGTCGTTTTTTTTCTGGCTAGCCGAGTTAAGAACATTACAGTGTGTCAGTTGAGCCCAACGGTGTCTGGGTGACCGGTGACGTCACCGCCTCCGTGTTTGTTCCCCACTTTTTTTGGGAGCAACATAACGGCGTTCCCTCGGTGGGAGAAGAAGTTATCCAGGATGCTCGCCTCTTGCCACGCAGCCTGTCAGCCGTCCCCGTCGAAACTTGGTCTGCACTTGAAGAGTGATCTGGGCCATGTTGGCACGAGCGATGCTGTTCAAGAGAGCGCAAGATGACCCCGAAGCTGGAATTGCCAAATGAGTGTAAGCGTTGCTCGTGGTTCGCTTGAAGGTAGCTTCAGGCTAACGCCAGTTAGCCAATCTACGCCTTTTGACCGGAGACAAAATGGAAAGTAACTTTCTGGAACCGGCTGCCATTTGCTTCCAACATTTTCAATTTTCCTTTATTGCTAGCTCCGTTTTTAAATGATCCATGCATTTTCTGTCGGCTTTGTTTGCTTTTTAATGCGTTCTCGTTGAACCGTACGAGTTCCTGATAGCTAACAATGCGTTGTCATGACGACCTGACTGAAGCGGCAGGTGTCCGGGGCCACCCCCCACGAGATGGATTCAGTACGTTGTTTTCGAAACTTGAAATCATGTTCTTATGTTCTGTCTTAGATCAGACTCCAGTAGGATGTCAACATCTGCCGGTAAGTGTGCTTAATTCCTTACCCTGAACAACACCACTGAAATGGCTCATTTAGTGTGCTCATCATATAATAATAATACTAATACATTTTATTTATAAGCGCCTTTCAAGACACCCAAGGACACTTTACAATCAGGAACAAAAACAAAACACAATACGGGTCGAGCAGCGGCAGCCAAACGCGCCAGCGTTCACTCAACCCGGAAGTCGAAAGAAACCACAAGGGAGGGAGAGGGGGAGAAAAAAATATAGACAGGCTCAAGCGAATATCCCCATTATTAGGTACAGTTGTACAACGAATGACATTCTACGTAAGAGCTGTCAGCGTTTTGCCAACGCAAGGAATATAATGTTCACTTTTGAGTGACAGACAAAGACGTATTTGTTTCAAAGTGATTTACAATGTGCAGTTTTGTACTACTCCAATCTGTAATCACATACTAAATATACTGTTGGATTCAAACAAAAGAACACTTGCTGGACACACATTCGGTACTCCAGCACCGATGGCTCTCAACCAATGAGAGCCAATACGAAGCTTTATCCGAATTTCTGGCACATTTTAGTAGCAAGCAATGTTTGTACAAAGTTGGCGACTAAAGAAAAGACCCACCATTTAAACCTGCTAGATATTTTTTCCCCCCTTACTCTTGCATTCTAGTCCAGTGCGTCACCCAGGGACCCCACATTGTCCTATTGTCACAAAGTCGAGACCCACTTTTATAGAAAATTCTAATAAAATACAATTGCATGAAATGCAGCCACTAGGTTTTACTTATTACACAAATAGTTTTATTTTTGTAAAGTGCACTATCAATATTATGTCTTCTTTTTCAGACATAAACAAAGTAGAAAGTGCAACTGCAACACTTTGAATGCCTGACCAATAAACACACCAAGAGCGTTTATGCGAAAAGCATTTGAAACACCACTCGAAGTACTGTTTGCTCAGTATTAGTTGTCTTTCGACCTGTACTGATATTCAAATTATTTTGGTGTACCGCCAAAGCACGTTGCGGACCAGCTCGTTTGTGGCCAAATGCTGAGCTGTCGTATTTGTTTACGGACTAGCTTGTGTGGCTAGTACTTGAGCGCTTACGTTTCCTTTCCCTTACCTAATGTGTTCCACATGTGAGACAAACTACTCTGCATCGTTGTCACATTTGGAACTTTTCTTCATTAGCTGAGCTGATGAGCCGGCGCGCCCGCGAGCAGCACCAGCAGCGCCTCTTGGTTCTCAACTTGCACCTCCTGGCCAACCCCGGAGACTCTCTGCTGCTGCAGCACAGCCTGGACCGTCTGATCCGCTGGATCTGCCCGAGCCTCCGCGTCTTCCATGTGTCTGAGAGGGCTTCTCCCCACGGCGGCTGCGCTCATCTCTATCCGGCGGCTGGTAGGGGCCTTCCTGAGCTCCTGTGCTAAAGTCCTAAGCCAGGGGTCGGCAAACCAAAATGTTGAAAGAGCCATATAGGACAAAAAAACGAATATGTCTGGAGCCACAAAAAAACAAAAATAAAAGCCTTCTATAAAACGTACAAAGAAGGAAACACATGCTGTATGTATGTAGGAGACTGGACTGTCTCAGAATTGTTTATGTTATTCATTCCTTTGTTGTGTGTTCACAAACGCCCCCCATAGAATTTATTTTGCGATTTCCTCGCTTGATTTTTTTGTTTTGGTGCATTATTTTCGCTTTTCTTGGTGTCAGTGAAGTGATCATGAATTTCAGTTCTTCGGAGGCTGTCTTTGAACACGTCTCGAGTCGAACGAGAAGAGAGAAGGCACGGAGTCGGACGCAGACGTGTCTGTGTTTGTCGAGACTGTTAAAAGCATAAATAAAGTGTACGTTTAAAAAAAAAACAACACCACAGCTCTCCTTTTTCGGAGCTGCAACATGTATCGATATCTATTTGAGCTTTATTAGCCTACTATCAAAATCTTTTTCCATTTTCAAAAATTTTTTTTTTATAAAGCTCCAGGGAGCCACTAGATGTCGCTAAAGAGCCGCATGCGGCTCTGGAGCCGCGTATTGCCGACCCCCGTCCTAAACCAAACCTCTCGCTTGCTTGTTTTCATGAACTTTTCATTGCATCTATTATACTGTCTAATGTTTTGTTTTTTTCCCCAGGCTCCCCTTCCCTCGCCATCACTTTCTTTCTCCACGAGGCTTATGGAGAAGAGCGAATCCTGAAAGTTCTGGACTTTTTCCAGCGGCCCCCTTGGCAGTACCACCACACGGAGAGCTGCAGCAGCAAATCCGCCGGGCTCCACACTTCCTCCGGCAGCTCGGCCGTCAATGCCCTGTTGCGGCCCTACCTCCTGCCCAGTCGGGACTTTTACAGCCTGGGCGCGGGGATGCCCGTGTGGGGGGTCCGACCGGTGCACTGCGGCGGGGAGATCCTCCGCGTGACGCTGTACAGCGCCTACGACAACTACGAGGACGCCGTGCGCTTCTATGAAACGGTGCTGCAGCAGCAGGCGGAGGAGCAGAAGACGGGCTTCTGCTGGTTCACCCTCCACACGGGCAAGACGCCGCATTCTTCACACTTTTGAACGACAGCCGCTTGGATATTTTGTTTCACGGCTTTGTTTTGTTTCGTGCTCCGCACAGAGCCGGGCCTCTGCCTGCAGCTCGCAATCAAGCAGGTGTCAGCGGGGGTCTGCGTGGAGCCGTGTAACTCCGCCGTGCTGCAGTTCAGCGTGGATGAAATCGGCCAGTTGGTCCCCTTGCTGCCCAACCCGTGTACGCCCATCAGCACCTCTCGCTGGCAGACCGAAGACCTGGATGGAAACAAGGTTCTCTTCCAGGTTGGTCACCCGCAAGTCACGAGCGCCTCACAACTCGGTTATCAAAGTCCACGAGGTCAAAAATTCATCCATGTTCTACGGTCGTGCTGAGGCAAACACAACTACAGTGAAACTCCTCTACAATGAAAACATGTTTACAGCAATACATTTTTCACAACAGGGGTTTTTTCACTGTAGCAAATTTGATCTCAGATGTAAACACACACACACAAATTTACGACCAGCATTCACTTACATCCATTTCTTGGATAATGTCTTTTATTTTACTTCCTCCATCTTTCATTTTGATCACTTTTACCCTCTCTTCCAGCGTCAGAGCTCTTCTTGTCTAAGCTGCTTGACATCCAAAGGTCCATTTTGTAGCCATGTTAGCAATGCTACGTTCTTGCTGTGTCTGAAACTAACAATAACAAATACTTCCTGGACTACTGCGCATGTGTGGTGGTTGCTGTTGCCGTTTCCGAACGAAGCAGTAGAGGTCGCTGTTGGATTAGACTTCGTTGTAGTGAATCTCGTCGCGAGGCAAGAGCAGAGAAAAAGATTTCGTATGACACAACAGGGTTTTTTTTTCATTGTATGTGGGGGCAGGAAAATTAGAATGGTATTAATGCATGAAGATTTTTTTCACACTAGAGGGTATTTTCGCCCATGTAGGTTTCGTTGTAGAGGAGTTTCACTGCAACACTTTTATTTGAAACATGTTCACATTTTGTGCGTTAGAATAGTGAATTCCGGGATATCTGGTAGTTGTTTTTTTTGAAGCGTTGAGTAAAACACTTTTTGCCCTTTTTTTTTTTTACTATGGCTTCAGTCATATTTTGACCCCCCCCCCAAAAAAACCTACCTGAAACGTCTCCACCACAGGATGCTCTCCACCTGTTGTCAAATCCCTCTATTCCTTCTGCGCTGCAGGTGAAAACCCCGACACAAGCCAAGCCACCTTTGACCTGCGCTTTCCCCCTCGCCTCCACCCTGCCTCCCCGGCCCATGCAGCTGAAATGCGGAGGACACACCCAAAACCTATCGCCTAGCAACCTCCAGGCTCCGCCAGCCTGGCAAAGCCGGTCCACAGGCCTGAGAGTCGCCAGTGAGAGCAGTCCGGAGAAGCCAGCGGGGAGCCAAGGATCAGGTAGCCTCTGCAGCACTCCTCCAAGCAGCTCTTGCTACTCTTCCCAACGCAGCAGCCCGGCCCCGCCGCCTTCCTCCGACTCCCCCCTGCGTCCCCCGCTCACCCGCTCGCTGTCCCGCCTACTACCGGAGGAGAACGAGCGGGAGGGGGAAACCAACGTGGACACAGGGATCCCCGTGCCCGCCGGCATCACTCGCTCCTCTTCCGTGGAGCTTTTGAGTTTGTGTCAGCCGCGGAATCCCTCGGCCAAAGCGCGGAGCCCCTCCAGGAAGTGGCGTTCCTCGGATTGCGCCGACGACGTCGGCAATTTCAGAGCGCGGCGCACGACGGATTCCTCTTACATTGAGACGAGCGGCGCCGCCGTGGAGCTTTTTGTCAAGATGCCGTCATCAGTCGCTAATGCTGAGGAACAAGCCGACGAGTTCTTCATCTGAAGCCGCCGGAGAGAGCCACACGAAAGTCCAGTAAGGTGCCACTTTTGAAGTATTCCGTGACTTGTTGCTCTGACTCAAGACTCGTAAATGCCACATCAGAAACATACGTGTAAATATTTGTCCCAACGGTACAGAGAGCAGTGGATATTGTGTAGTTTTAGTTCAATGTTTTTGTGTGAATGTGCCATGCGATTTGACGGGCGACTGGTCCAGGGTGTCAACCTTGACTTGCTCAAAGTCGGCTGAGATATGGTCCTGCTCACCCGCAGGCCGCGACCCCGATGAGGGTAGACGCTGTTCGTCAAATATTGTGGGCCATAAGAACGCTATAGAAGATAGGCGGATGAATAGTTTTCTAGTTCCAATGGCTTTGTATATCGATACGCCACTAATGTGTTATTTTGTGAATAGGAAATATTTTATTTGCTCGTAAAGTAAAAAAAAAAAAAAAACATCAGCACAGAAGCTATTGGAATTGATTAAACGTAGCAAATAGCATCAATATACAAATCCTTTCCAGTAGGATTTTTTTTTTTTTTAACACCGAACAAATGATGTTTGTATATTTCGGAGAAATGTGTACCGTACATTGTTGTGAACAAATATTACACCCGATGAACAAACTTTAGTGGTGTGGAATAAATTGTATTTCAGGATGAGCTGTTGGAAGTGGTAGATAAATCCACTTTTTATTTGATATCACAAGTTAATAGCACAACTTGAGTTTTATGACTAATGATGTCAAACATTGTTTGCTGTCTTGTGCTCGTACATTAATCACAGTGTTTTCAAAGTGCTGCTTCTTGGGCCTTATTCACGTTTTAGTACTGTTCACGCTTAACGTTTGCTAAGTCGTTTACAATTCTGCATCAGAAAAGGCTAATATTACAGTGAAACTCCTCTACAACAAAATCATGTTTGCAGCAAGAAATTTTTCACAACAGGGGGTTTTTCACTGTAGCAAATTTGAAACAGGAAAGTGGGCATGGTGTTAATGCATGAAGATTTTTTCACACTAGGGGGTATTTTCACCCATGTAGATTTCGTTGTAGAGGAGTTTCACTGTATACATGTCCATTTTTTTTTTATTAAAGGCTTTTGAATAACTGTGATATCATTGTTGCGACGTGTTCTTGTGCAGTCCACACTATTGTTCCAACGTGGCTACAATTGCACATCTTTATGAAGTCATTCAACTTATCTTAGATCATTACTTTAAATGTTGTGTTGGAGAAATGTAAATCCATCTTGTTTTTCCCCGAAGTCTTTTCATCCACAGGGGATCCCAGGTTTACGACGGAGTGCTGTTGCTATGGTGCCACACGTAATGAGAGTTTTTGATTAACTGTGCCAATTCAGTAGTACTGTAGTCGTAAACATGTCAATGTTAAAAAAAAATAAAACAAATGTTTTGGCCATGTACCGTATTGGCCCGAATATAAGACGACCCTGATTATTAGACAACCCCCTCTTTGTCCAAGATTCATGTTTGACAAAAGACTTTTTGAACACCAAATTAATTTTTTATACAGAAAATAATTACAGTACATCTGAAACAAATGATTATAACAATATATTTATTATTTTGCCTCATTCAAATCTTAATATCTGAACATTTAAATATGTAAACTAAAGTGCAATCACATTCGTAAATGAATGGCTTCTGGTTTTTGAAATGTAAATGACGTCATAACTTCTCCTCAGCTGCCGGTTAACCTGGCCGATCTTCGACCCACTTTTCTCCAGATTGTCGCTAAGTTACTCAATTTTCTGTTTTCTCTTCTATTATTTTTTTCACTTTTCTTTCTTCCGCTATTTTTATTTTTATTCTTCGTGACAGGGTTTCACTTTGGCCTGGGGAGTCAAGTTCAGCATTCGCTTTAATGATATCTGGCGCCATCTAGCGTCGTGAATAGGTACAATGTCTAGACCCCGAATATAAGACCCGCACTTTTTCATTCTCATTTCAATGCAAAAAAACACCGTCTTATATTCGGGCCAATACGGTATATAAAACAATCAAATGCACAATAAGTATGGTGGTAGGTGAGCAAGCCTTTTTGCGCTCATGCAAAAATGACTTTGCAGCTTTGCAACCTCCCAGAAAATAAGATAAAGAAGCACTGGATAACTAGCGCTCTCTTGCGCTGATTAAAGAATGTCATTGCCTTGAGGAGCTACACCACAACCAGTCCAATTCAGCTCCTTGACCCACTGGCCCACCCTGGTGACTCGCACTTTTACTGGGTCAAACCTCCAGAAGTGGCGCTGCCTGAAAAGGTAGAGGCGCCCATCCGGACGACTCAGCGCCCCGTTGGTGCCCTGCGGTACACCGGTCCAGTCTTTCAGCTTGCGGGGGTAGTAGGGCTCTCGGCGAAAGGTTTGCAGGTTGAAAACAAAGTAGCGGGAGCCCTTAAGCAGTACCATGTGACCCAGAGGGGCGTAGAAGAAGGCGCAGTCCGGGTGGCGAGGTAGGCCGACATCAGTGCTCTGCCGGGGGAAGCCTGCGTCAAGTACTTGGCCTGTGTAGCGCCATATATGCTTCCCTGAAGGAAAAATAACAAGCACTCCATTCAAGAGTGCATAACAGCCACAACACCATCTCAACTGTACGATTAAAAACAAACAAGCAAACCCCCCCCCCAAAAAAACCAAATACCTTTAAAGAAGTACCACTTTGCGTCTAGAGGCGAATACGCGGCCGCCTCGATGGCCGACGGGAGGTCAGCCCAATGCTGACGGAGAGGCGACGCGCCACTCACGCGCCCCTCGGGTGACACACTCCAGTACAAGCTGCCTCGGAACACCAGCACCGTCCCGTTCGGGTCTGGATTCAAGACAACAATAACACTTAGGAAAGAAAGCGGCAAAGGCAGCTGCCTCCAGTGACCCTGGATAGAAAAATACGTGTGTGACAGTGCTTTAGTAGTGTGTGTGAGAGTGGTTTTAATCATGCAAAAACAAAAACAAAAGTGTGTCACATGTGTTTCAGTGTGCTGGGTGATTCAAAATGATGTCACTTAAATAGTGTCCCCAATAGAGGGCGCAATGAGTTTGCAAGTTTGTCTAAAAATAGAGACGGAATGCAATTACAGTACGTGCAAATCATTTTCAAAGACAAGATGTTTAAACTGATAAACTCGTTTTTTTTTTGGGGGGGGGGGGTCATTTGTTTTGTTTTTGGGAGCAAATTTTGACTCATTTTGAATTTGATGGTGAGCCAGGGGCACGTTTAGCACTGTGTTAGATCGCCTCTCCTCAATTAGCATTTGGGAAGCACAGCCTGGTGGAAGTGTTTGGCCTTTCCTGCAGAGATTTCTCTAGATTCTAGAAATCTTTCCATGATATTATCAATTATCCATGCTGTTTAGAATTAAAATGAGAACATAATAAGACACTTGACCTTGTGAGTTGCCCCATTAAAATCATGCTTGAAACAGACAAATGTCTCATTCCGAGTCATGACTCACCCGCAGTGATGGCATCAAACACACCCGAGTGGCAGTAGAGAGGCAGACCGCTGCTCTCGTCGGACATGTGGACGTCCATGAACTCCCACTCCTGCAGGGCGGCGTGCAGCACCTCACCGGGCAGTCGCACGAGCCGATCGCCGGGCGGCTTACCTGAACCATGGCGTGAAAGAAGGACAAAAAAGGCATCAAAAGCAGGAAAAGGGCCCCGGCTCCCAGGCTGGATTGTCCTCTGACAGGTAGAGAGGTAAGGCAGACTGGTCACTGGCTGAGAGATTGAGGGGCGGGGTATAAACGTGCTCATTTGCATGAGACACGGCAAGCCCCGCTAAACTAGCTCATTTGAGCAAGGCAACTGGTCTGCTGACTGATCATCCCCCACCACACCTCCAAATTGTGTATGCCGATTTACAGGACCGGTTGTGATATTCTACTGATGTTGTTCAACAGAGCATAAATAAAAAGTCCAAACAAAACAATCGTCTGTTCTTTTACCCTGTGCAATCGGGAAGTCAGCAACACACACACGCACACACTTGGGGTTTGGGCGATTGGGGTTCGGGGTTTTGGGCAATTGGGTTTTGGGCGACTGGGGTTAGGGGTTTTGGGCGACTGGGGTTAGGGGGTTTGGGCGATTGGGTTTTGGGGTTTAGGCGATTGGGGTTAGGGGATTTGGGCGACTGGGGTTAGGGGGTTTGGGCGATTGGGATTTGGGAGTTTAGGCGATTGGGGTTAGGGGATTTGGGCGACTGGGGTTAGGGAGTTTGGGCGATTGGGTTTTGGGCGACTGGAGTTAGGGGTTTTGGGCGATTGGGATTTTGGGGTTTAGGCGATTGGGGTTAGGGGATTTGGGCGACTGGGGTTTGGGCGATTGGGTTTTGGGCGACTGGAGTTAGGGGTTTTGGGCGATTGGGGTTAGGGGATTTGGGCGACTGGGGTTAGGGGGTTTGGGCGATTGGGTTTTGGGGTTTAGGCGATTGGGGTTAGGGGATTTGGGCGACTGGGGTTAGGGGGTTTGGGCGATTGGGTTTTGGGGTTTAGGCGATTGGGGTTAGGGGATTTGGGCGACTGGGATTAGGGAGTTTGGGCGATTGGATTTTGGGCGACTGGGGTTAGGGGTTTTGGGCGATTGGGATTTGGGAGTTTAGGCGATTGGGGTTAGGGGATTTGGGCGACTGGGGTTAGGGAGTTTGGGCGATTGGGTTTTGGGCGACTGGAGTTAGGGGTTTTGGGCGATTGGGATTTTGGGGTTTAGGCGATTGGGGTTAGGGCGTTTGGGGTTTTGGACGATTGGGGTTAGGGGATTTGGGCGATTGGGTTTTGGGCGACTGGGGTTAGGGCGATTGGGGTTAGGGGATTTGGGCGATTGGGGTTAGGGGGTTTGGGCGACTGGGGTTAGGGCATTTGGGTGATTGGGGTTAGGGGATTTGGGCGATTGGGTTTTGGAGAACTGGGGTTTGGGCAATTGGGGTTTGGGCGACTGGGGTTAGGGCGTTTGGGCGATTGGGGTTAGGCATTTGGGGTTTGGGAGATTGGGATTTGGGCGATTGGGATTTGGGCGATTGGGTTTTGGGAGACTGGGGTTAGGGCGATTGGGCGACCGGGGTTAGGGCATTTGGGCGATTGGGGTTTGGGCGATCTCTCACACACACACACACACACACACACACACACACACACACACACACACACACACACACACACACACACACACAAACACACAGGCTGTTTTAGATTGTCATTGCCTCATACTTGTGTCTCATTACTCATCGCGCATGCACACAATCACTTAGACACACATAGCTAGAAGCTGCTATAACATGTCCACAGCTGTGCTTCTCGTCCTTGTCAGTTTTCATTCACATGGAAGCAGCTGCGGTGTGCACGCGGGACGCCGTGCACACGCTACGACAAGAAAGTCAGAATCAACTCGATGCTTTTTGTCGTCAGCTAGATTGCACCTGGGCACAGACTTAACCACACACACGCCCAGATGAACTGTTTAGGCACTTGAAGAAAAGATGTGAGATGTCTCAGCTTGTTTTAAACAACACGACAGTGGGAAGAAAATAATTGCACCTCGCCAGGAAGTGGTTTTGTGCGTTGTCTGTGAATGAAATAGGAACATGTTGATGACTGTGTTGTGCACAAAATGTCAGGTGGCATGCTCACGAGCATTTTTTGGAGGCAGACATCAGGAGATCGACACGTTTTATTTTTGAAAGCAATTTTTTACATTTTAGGCAAAAATCGGTGCTCGGCGAACGACATATTTTTCTGTGATGTCGACAACACTGTTGTCTGCATGCAAAATTTTTCAGAGGACCAAAGGGCTAAGACGTGCGATACGTTTGTTGTAATCTAAGCAGACACTAACCGAGCCACGGCAGGACCCAAAGTGTGAAACATCATCTCACCGTACAGCTGCTGCACGGCCAAGATGTCATCCCAGCTCATGACCAGACTGCGGCCCAGCTTCCTGTAGTACGGCGACATGAGCGCGTGACGCACGGGCGAGTGCTCCAAACCCAGAGTGTGTCCGATCTCGTGGGCCATCACCATGAAGAGATTATGGCCTTTATGTCCGTTTAGGGTCCACCTTTCCGCCTTGTCAAAATGGGCCTCCCCTCGGCGGGGGAGGAAGGCGTGAGCCAAGGTTCCGCCTGAAAGGCACAGAAACGATACAAGGTCAGATTTTTCGCCCTCTCGCTTCACCTCTCAATGTACATAAAGAGAATGTCTAATGAGATCAGAGCAAATTAAAGTAGACGCGTTTAAATTGGAGGATTTTCTTTGGAAAATTCAAATTGCAGTCAAAATATTATTATTAATAATATTGCACAAAATGAAAATTCTGAAGACAGGAAATTCCATCCATTCATTGCAGACATTCTAATATCTACCCTTGGCAATTATCACGAGGAAATTCACTTTGTCCCAAACCTGGTCCGTCAAAGGCGTTGCCAGCCCCGTCATTGTGGTCACCCTCATAAAAGGCCAGCCGGATGTCTGCGGGGCCTTGGGGGGCCTCCTGGAACGCCAGGCCTGACACGTTGCTCCACACCTGGAAAGCGGCGCTCACTGCCAGTCGCACTGAGCCCAGAGACAGGTGGCTGGGCCAGTTCACTATCTGGTAGGCCAGGTGACTCTTGTACCACTTGTCAGCTACAAACAAACACACACACACACACACACACGAAATGAGCCATGCAAGTGTTGACCTACTAAGCACAAAAACTGGATAAAATGACATATTTTAGACTGAATACACATCACATCAATGCACAAGTCAATCGACTTCAATGCTATCATCTAACAATAATTTTGTACTTTTCACGTTTTTACATGATCATTTTTACATGACAAGTATCGCATATTTTACATTGTAGAGAACACGTTTTTACAGGAGAATTATTACGTTTTTACATAATACGTTTTGTGGGGGTTTATTTTGTTTGTTGTTTGTTTCTGGTGTGGCAACAATATGCTTGCATAATTTACTCTTGATCTCATCTGGACTTGGACTCGGACTTTGTGGACTCTGACTTGGACTTGATAAAGAGGAACTTGACGACAGCCTCGCTAAAGATTGCTCTCTTGTTTTCATTTGAGGCAGGCTCGACTGTACTTTCATCTTGTAATTCTATCTATTGACTGTTGTGTTCGAGCAGAGCCGCGACTCGCAAGTTCAAATGATACATTACCCGTAAAAGCTAACTAAACGTCTCAAACTAAAAACCAGTACGAGTACAGGTCGACTTGCCTGTGGGGTTTTTTTTTTTACAACTCACGCCTAGCGCAAGCCCGTGTGGTCATAAACATACCCAAACACTTGTTTATGGATATGCAAAAGTGGAGGAAATGCAGTACACATTCAGCTACTGTTTAATTGACACAAGTTACCCTGCGGTGTATACACAGGAATACACAAGGCGTCTTTCTGCAACCGGAGCAAACACACAAAGGCAGCCAGGCATGCAGTACACATCCACGGCACACAGACACAGCGGCTGCATGACAGGAAACAAGCTTTAGATACGCGGGAAAAACTTTTGGAACATCCAGCGTTAATGTTGCTGACGGTGAGCAAGGAAATTATTTACTGTTTAAAAAATATATATAATGTATATACCGTATTGGCCCGAATATAAGACGGCCCTGATTATAAGACGACCCCCTCTTTTTCAAGACTCAAGTTTGAAAAAAGACTTTTTTGAACACCAAATTAATTTTTATACAGAAAATAATTACAGTACATCTGAAACAAATGATTATAACAATGAGGAAAAAAAAAAGCATGTTATTTTGCCTTATTCAAATCTTAATATCCGAATATATCAATTGTTTGAAGACTCTGCCTCATTTATCACCATCATCTTGAAGTTTACATCATAACTTCTCCTCAGCTGCCGGTTAACTTGGCCGATCTTCGACCCACTTTTCTCCAGATTGTCGCTACGTTTCTCCATTTTCTGTTATCTCTTCGATTATTTTCTTCTCTTTTCTTTCTTACCGCTATTTTTTATTTTTCTTCTTCGTGCTCCCGCTATTTTTATTTTTATTCTTCGTGGCAGGGGTTTGCTTTGGCCTGGGGAGTCAAGTTCAGCATTCGCTTCAATGATATCTGGCGCCATCTAGCGTCGTGAATGGGTATAATGTCTAGACCCCTAATATAAGACGACCCCCACTTTTTCAGTCTTATTTCAATGCAAAAAACACCGTCTTATATTCGGGCCAATACGGTATATACATATACATAGATTCAATATTCAGATACTTAAGTCTTGAAATGTTTTTTCCAAGGTTGATGTGTCCACTGAATGTGGTTCTGGCAGTTGTCAAGTGAGAGAGCCGCATGACGTAACCAAGAGTGAGGATAAACACAGCCCTGTTTTATCTTAGGGGAGGCTAATATTAGAATGATCTCATTCAAGTAATGACAGGCTTAAAGTACGCCAGACACAAAACACATTCATACTCACTCCACACTTTAAAAAAAATTCTCATTGATTTTTTTTTCATGCAGGTTTGCGCTCGAGTGAAATGAGCGCACCCGAAAAGAACAGCATCCTGTACGACTTTAGTTTGTAAGTGTCACCTGCCCAATTTCTACTGTGCATTTTCTCAATAGTAGCAGCTTAGCTGGAGACCATCCAAATGTGGGGGAAACGCCGGAGGCCAAGCCAGAAAATTTTCAGTGGGGTGGCCAGCGTGATGCAACAACTCAGTGAGGAGCGGCCGTGCATGTGTCCATCATTTTTTATCATAGGGTTTGATTATTTTAGAGTTTGCAATCAGAACAATTGTACATTTAGTCTTCAAATATTACGCTAATATTAAAAAAAAAAAAAAGACCTAAGAACACTGTTGCCATGTGAAATTGGCAGGATGGGGGTGCCCTTGACCACCCCTCGCCACCCTGTAGCTCAGCCCCTGGGAAACACAGAGGACTGGTCATTCTTTTTTTGAGGGGGATGGAGGGCGGGAAATTAAAAGATCACTTGGATTTTTGTTGGGGATTAGCGATGAGAAAATCTTTTAAAGTGACAGAAACCTGAAGTAAATACTCACTTTCAAAAAAAGGTGGCATCCACTTGCTGCATGTAAAAGACAATCAAAAGATTGTCATTTTACCGACAACATATGGAACAACACTGTATTAGTTTCCTAAAGAACAAAAAAAAAAAAGACCAAGTTAAAGAAAAAGTAGGATGGGGGAGGGGGTACATAATGTATGATTTCAGTCCAGGGGCCTTCTCTCTCACTGCTCCATAGTGAGAAGGTCCCTATGGACAGCTGAGAGGCCAGGAAGTTTGATACGCACAACATTCCTCCACTTCCCTGATGGAAGCAATTGCAATGATGCCCAGTGTAGCGCCTGTGTGGTTATCTCAGGCCTTAGGAAGTGACTGCGATGAGCAGATAACAGGAATTTATTGTTTGTGTAGAAGCTGACGGGGTTGCGGGTGCTGAAGACAACGGTTGACACGTGTGAACTTATTTCACTTAAAAGAAAGAGGACTCAGGGGGAAACACCATGCTGAGAAAATTTGCTTTGACAGGCTGTTAACCTCAAAATGGGCTTGCCATCTTTGGCTTTAGGCTCTATAAAAATTTACAGAGGCTCTGGGTTTTTTTTTGGGGGGGGGGGGGGTTGTCCAATGTACAATGTGCTTCTCATTCAATATTTTCAGTTCAAAGGAATTAATCCAACGTATTATGCAGTCAGATTCCTTGAATGCAATGTTACAGGACACATTGTGTTGCAACAAAAAGTATTTTTTTAAAGCAAATACTTCTTTCCTTTAAAGTTCATCTTAATTTGACTGAGCGACTTTTATTTTGAATTGGGGTACACATTTGACCATGAGGATCTGTACTTGGGCTCAAGCACTGGGGTTGTGTACTTTGTGACTAAAAATTGTAGTTTTTTTAATTATTTTTTTTAATGATTTCAAATTGTACATAAAGTCTTGACAAAGGCTCATTGTTACCGACAGCGGGCACAAAAATTAACTTTAAACTGTATAAAATGAACGGATGGCTGGATGGACTAATTTTACAAAAGGTTGCATCTGTTGAAGGAAATTTCTCGCCAATTTATTCAAATGGTGTGAAATTCGCCTTGGGAGCTGTGTGATACAAACGCAGGGCAGAGGTTTAAAGGGTGTTACGACCATGGCACCTGTGAAAAATATACGGTAGTTGAACGCATGCATACAGCCACCACTTTGGTAGCACTTATCAAGAACGTGGGTGGTTGGAATGTCAGCTCTGTAAATATTAGTGGGAACGTCCGTCACAACACGCAAGTCAAGGTTTGTTTTGCTACATGCTCAGAAGCGGTAGGAGCAGTAAATGCTTAAGTGAGTTGAGCACTTGTTTTGTCTGGAAAAAAAAAAAAAAGTGGTATTGAATGTTAATAATTTGGGATACAAAACGGTGTTTTCAATTTATACTAATAAAGGTTATGAGCCAACCGCCCATGTACATCCCAGAAAATGACAGAAACTGTGGCTACAGACCAACATAATTGGACTGAGGCCATAGTGCGGGAGTACCACGGCGGTTTTCAATGGCGAGCTTCCAGGCTGATTGCGCATTATCGCCGTTCCGTATTGATATATCAAATACATTTAGCAACATAAATACGCCGCTTCTCCCCGTTTGAGCGCGGCGTTCAGCGAGTTGCGGACGCGTTTGCCAGACGGAACATGTCAGGTACCAACATGACGCGGCAGGCGGCACACATCGGCCGTCGGTGCATTCCCCAAACGTTAACCAACTCTTCATGTGACAGTGAGGAATGCGCCGACGTGACCCATCACAAAAGTCACTCCAAGGTTTTCTCATGAGAAAGTACCTTCGAGAAAATCCACACAAGCAATGTGTACATCTGAATATTGAGGAGTGCAATCATCACAAATGTCATTTAAAGTGCTCTAAACTCGCGACGGAGGACTTCATTATTTCAAAGCGTCTGCAAGAAATTGAGCATTTCAGGGCCGTCCCTAACCGCCGTTCAACATGGCGGTGTTTAGCCACGTTAAATTGCACTGAGCTTTCCAGCCATAAATACTTTTACAGCTGTGTTTGAAGCCGAACATTAGGATAGTACCCTAAAGGCCTGTCTATTATCTACCAAAAAAAAGCACTAAGAAGCAAAATCAAAGTGCTGTAATAGGCAGACAACGCCTGGAATACTGTGAAAACTATTGTAAGGTGTGATCTTTGTTTTTTTTTGTGCCATAATCGGCATGATTTGTACCCCTCAAAAGACCTGCGACAATAAATACCACGTGATTTTAGTTTACCAAAAGGTGGACCCTCCCTGTTAAATACAAAATGAGACACCGGCGCACAGCATGCACGCACCCATTACAGCCGTCTGAACCAAGGCAAAGAAGGCCGGCATCTATAATGCACATTTGAAATCAACAAACACGCCACCTTTTATGGCAGAGCGCTTCCTGCGGCGCCACGGCGGTCCTGCTGCAGAACTCCCGGCAGTGAAGATGATGTTTACCCTCTGGGCCCACACCTGCTGGCTGCCCTTGTCCGACACGCCGCAGCGCGGCTCGGCCATCTGCCTGAGGGTGGCGCTGTCTAATTCACCTGTCACGGGTAGGCGAGACAAGCGCTGGAATTTCCTAAAAAGAGGGCAAATGTTTGGATTAACGGCGCATTCCTCACACGCATTTTTGAGATGCCATTTCGAACACGTTACATTGGGAATAGTGGTTAGCATGACTTACCTGATAGCTCTGCGAATCTGGTTTCGAATCTCAGCTCCTGCCTTACTGTGTGGACTTAGCATGTTTTCACTTTTCTTCAAAGAACACGCGTGGAGCATTCATTCTAAATTGTCCAATTGGGTGGATGGGAGTCTCGGTAGAGAGATATTTTTATTTTGTTCTTTATCGAGCGAGGGACAATGCAGTCAAACATCCCAGTACTGTGCTAAACAAGCTTGCAATTGATGTAAAATGTCAAAAAACTAAGTGATCAAATATATGTGTGTATGTACAATTGTGTGGACATGTCATTGACTAAATATGCGCTACAACGGCCTCAACTTTTGTTCCGAATCAGCTTGTTATTACTAGTTAAGACGCGACTCTCTTCTCATTCATTCCCGCTGCGTCACTGTGCTTTAAACTGTCGACAACGCGGACGCTGGGCGTCAAGAGAGTTTTCAGGGTAGGTTGTACCAATGCATTGAAACGAGACGAGTCATTGGATAAATGCTGGTTTTGTCCCGCCCATTGGACGCTCTGCGTCTCTGGGAGTCTATGGACAGTGGGCGTTTATAGGCTGGCCCGGAACGCTGAGTTTTTCTGCATGATGATTGGATGATCGGTCTAAGGGCTGAATCCTTTTTGATTGACAGCAAAATGAGCCAATCACCGATCTTATGGTGAAGGCAACCTTCTCATTTTTTTGAAAAGGAACGGAGAGTAGAATTCACGTATAAATAAACGGACACATTTTATGATGTAGGCCGAAATTGAGCTTCCCCTCCTTGACAGACCAGCATTCGCCACTGATATACAGGTAGTTCATATTTAGTGGTAATTTTCAACTCATGTCCCCAGTTGGGCTCTGCCACATTGCAGTATATAGTACGTATTTATTTAAAAGTAAAACATGCCCTATAATTCAATAACTCATTAATCAAAACTAGAGTTATTTGAAACCTTCATTCACAATACCACACAGTAGACACTACTTACAGGGGATTCCAGTCGTGTGTGTTTTTTCTTGAACCAGGTTTTAGTTCAGGTGGTGAGCATTTTAAAATCAATTTTTTTTTAACCCCCTTTTTGTTTGGGGTATCATAGCATTTTTCTGATGTAAAATATGCTAAGGTTGGGAAACAGCTGGCATATACAACATACAATATTTCAGACAAAGATAAAAGATATTTAGGTCACAATGCTGCTTAATGATTTTACATGGAGTCCAACTGTCAAGCTTTACACACAGACAACAAAATGGCCGTGCAGGGATTGAAGTTTAATAAACAGAGACTGATATGAAAATGTTAAATCCAGGGACACGCAGTGGCATGGTGCAAATGAACGCGCCCTGCAGGCAAACATCAATTGCATAGTTTGACTAACTGGGCCTAAGTTAAGCCTGCTTGTGGGCATGTTCAATCTTTTTCCATTACTATACTGGCAAGCATGCAGGTTGGAAGGCGAGGTTGAGGCTCCTGAAATTCCTGGATGGTTCAGGGAGGGTTCACGAGAGGTTTGTGGTTTAGAGGAGAGTGAGGGACCTTGGGGGGGCCTTTTACCAAGCAAAGCCTCCACCCACTGATGAACACAGGGTACCATTTGGCTCTCACCGCCGCAAATAAAATCGGTCACATGACGTCATGGTTTTGTGGCTTTGAGAAAGGGAACTTACTGGATTGCTGACTGCATCTCAACTGCATTGTGGATGAAGTGGTCATCATGAAGGTAGCCATATTTTTCCAGAAATGCCTGCAATTGATATCATGATCATTAAGCGTGGAGGCATGCAAACACAATGTACTGTAACTAACCTGGTACATGGTAACAAACAGTGGTGCTGATGATTTGTAATAATCATAGTGCTTGGTCAGACACTAGCACAGGCTCTGTGATTACAGCTACTAGGTGGAAAATTAAAAAACAAGGCAAAGCAGAAATGAATGCGCAATATAAAAATTCCTGTCTGTCTACACGCAAAGAATTATGCCACGGGGTATTGTTTAATGGACGGGGAGAAGTAACATGCAGCAGTGTAAAAACACAACAGAGATGAGGTTTGAAAAACGAAATCCAAAGTCTAAACATCCCTACTGAAATTGCAGGTTCTTGTGATAGAAAATGAAAACAAAATACAATAAATCATTGCAAATCTGTCACCATTAATGTGACCAGTAACTTGTAGAACTCAACAGTATTTAAAACAAATGTATTTTTTGAAACGGAAAGTAAACAAATACAGTATATACAGGTACTGTATAACATTGCGTGAGTATAACCATTTAAATTTTTACTCTTGTGAAATGAGTCAGCGCACACCTACCACCATTTAATTCCTCTCACAGCAAATAAAATTCTGATATTCTTGTAGACTATAGCTTGACACGTTTTGGTTTGTTTTTTTGCTTTCTACCAGAAGGCGCAAAGTTTCAAGCAGAGGAAGAGGAGCGAGCAGTGACAACAGAAATAGACAGACATCCCCAGTGAGGGAAATTCAAGTACTGTATTATAAATACGTGAGAACAGAAAGTTTCCCCAACCCCCTTTCTTAAAAATGTTGACTACATCAACAAACAAGGCAAAAGGAGCATATACATTTCCTGTGTTGGGGGCGGTGAGGTAATTAAGACCCAGGAGAGCTCCAAAATTGTAAACAGCGTACAAAACATCACACAAATCTCTCATTCAGAAACGATGAAAGTCGACCAACTTCAGACATAGACCTCAATAAGACAGTGTAGTTGTTCTAAGGTCAACAGTTAAGAGAGTTTAAGAGAGTAAGTCAACAGTTGAGAGTAAGTACCTGTGGGTCGGGCAGCGGAGAGCCGCAAGCAGCGCGGGCGCTGATCAAACAGGTCGCAGCCAGGACCCAGGCGGGCTTCACGTTGCTTGCTGCCCGGTACAGGTTCATCGTGGAGCGGGCCCCGCGTTGGCACACGGCGCATTACTGGACTTCAGACGGACCTCTCATGACAACAGCGGTTGTCCGGCCACAACCAAGCGCACAACTGCGTCTTTCTGGCTAACCGTCTCCATGCCGGTGAGCGGTGACTTTAGCAAGCGTCGGGTTAGGCGGGAGCCGGCCCCACCCCTCCCCTTCCCGAAACTACGTTTATCAAGCCTTGTATTTGTACTTCCTTGAACCCAAACTATCTTAATATTGTTGTCGCTAACAAAACGGTTGATCGGTTTGTGTAAATTCGGAGTTCCAGGTTTACAATCAACTAACTTTTTTTTTTAAGATTTCAATTTTCTTCAAAGTAATTTAAAGCATTTAGGGTACATAACACAAAACGAAAGATCACAGTTTAATATTTGTTGGGGGGAAGAGAAACAAAGTAAAACATTTTATTCCGTTCATACAAAACAATGGTACGAAGTCTACCACACATCTGTAACCAGGACAGAAAATTAAAAGATGTACAAATAAATGAAACAAATTAATTTGAGCACATGCCACAGCCAGTGAGTCCTTGTCATAGTACAAACTGTCTCACATATAGAGTGAATAATATTCTTGACTTGCAGCAGATGATGAAAAATGGGGACAAGTCAAAAATGTCTGTTTTATCCCACTTTGACAAATCTCTGTCTATGGGGGGACTCTGTGGCTGGAGTGATGCCCATCTGCTCTACACTTTTAATATGGCCGCTCTCTTCTGTCATCCCTCCGGTCACCTCTGAAAGACAGATTCAGACCAAAAAAATTAAAATGGACAAAGTGTGAACCATCACTAATCCAAACGCACCGTGCATCTTGATTTTAACGCAGACAGCCATCTTCTTTTAGCTAACAATTGTCATGCCGTCAAGTTTGTACACAACGTTCACATTCCAAGCAGTGGACCATACCGTAAAATGTGTCACTTTTCATATAAAACAGTTCAGTCGTCCACATAAGCTTAACCCTGGAGAACCCAAGAACCCTTTTCTTCTTTGGAAAATGATGAATTTTACATTAAATGACTGCTATATGTTCACTGAACACCAAAATATATGTTTTTTCAAATATTCAAAGCTTTAATCCCAATTTAGGATTTGGGCCAAATTTGACCCTTTGGGATTTAAGGGTAGCATTTGAGTAGTAGAATTTATAGGGGCCAAATTTGACCCCGTAGGTTCTCCAGGGTTAACAATCAAGTGGATGATGCCCTCTGCTGGCAGAGGAAGCTGAACCTAGACAGATCTGTTATTACCACTCATTTACATTAATATGAGGATTGCTGTTTCATATTAATTTTAAAAAGTGTTTAACACAGGTGATATTCTGATAGTCAAAGACAAATTAAATTACCAACCTTCCTCCCATTTTGTATCCCCCTCCATATCCACCACCACGATCACCACCATAGCCTCCACGGTCACCGCCACGGTCGCCACCACGGAATCCTCCGCGGCCGCGGAATCCACCCCCTCTGTCGCCGCCATAACCACCTCTGCCTCCGCGATCTGCAAAACAAGTGATGCGTTGCAACTTTCCACATGTACATGAATGGAACCAAAAAAACAGATGAGGATTGCGGGGGGAAGGCAATCGGGCACCTCCAAATCCTCCTGCATCTCCAGGTTTGGGGGCACCGCACTTGTTACACTCTTGTCGCCGTGCGAAATTCATGTTGCCGCAGGAGCTGAAAACAACGCAGAACGCAGGAGGATGTGAGTGAATCCGAGATGGGCATCAGATGCGTATACAGTTGTTGTCCGTTGCAGACAAACCTGTTGGGGCAAGGCCAGTCTCCGCCCTTCATGTCAAAGCTAGGACCGCCACCCCCGCGACCTCTGAAACCTGCAAGCGTACAGGGGAGCGAACATATTAACACGTAAAGGGGGCGGATGTGTGAAATCGTTTTTTTTCTCTCTCCGTCCACCGACCTCCTCCTCTTCCGCCACCTCGTCCTCCGCCACGCTGTGTGAACTCAGCTCTGCGGGTGGCGAATGACACTTTGATGGGTTTGCCATTGAATTCTTTGCCTGCGACGACAAACAGGAGCAGTTAGAAGACACCAAATGATGGGAATATTTGCAATCCTATGTCGGTCTGCGTGCGAGTGCCATTACCGTCAAACCAGTCAATGGCAGCTTTGGCAGAAGGCGGGTCATCAAAAGACACTGTGGCTTCGCCTTTGGGCTGGCCGGTGGCCTTGTCAGAGTAGAGGTTGATCATTGGCTGACCAGTCTTCTTGTTCACCTGAAAGTGACAAAATTCACAATTTCAAGAAGCCATATGAAATCCAGCTCCTCACTTCTTGTTAAGTGTTTGGAGCATGAAAAGTTTAACACCGCGCAGACAGCAGTGGAACACATTTGAGATAGCGAGCGGAGGTTTCTCCGGGGTAAACACCCAAACTCAATACCTTAATAATGCCAATTTGCTTGAAGTAGTCGCCCACTTCCTGAACTGTGGCCTCTTCTCCCAGGCCTTGGACAAAAATGGTGTTGTTGTCAGAGTTGTCCTGTTCCCCACCTATGGGGGTGGAGGGTGAAAACAAATTCATCAGTAGTGATCAAAGAAGCCACCACAAGCATCTTTAACTCATTCACTCCCAAAGACGTTTTTAAACGTCTTTTCAGACTTGGTCTAGAATTGGCTGGTACTGAATGAGTTAAACGAACGGTGCTTAATTGTTTGAAGAAAACACAATCCGATACCGTTAGTGACTTTGATATTTGGTTACTAGTGAGTACAGTCAATATGATCAAGCATGGTCTGCTACTTACCAGAGTCATCCCGTGAGCCATAGTCTCGAGAGCCTGCAAAACAGGTAAGAGGACGAAGAGCACATGAGCAAGAGATCTTCAACACCTTGTCTCATTTCATATCAATCCACATCCTAGCAGAGTATAACAAAATAGAAAATTTAACAAAAGTCCATGTTTACAGATGTGTTTGGGGTTTTCATACCGTAGGCTCACAGTCACCTTTCACCGACAAACAGCCTCCTTCCGTTTTTTCCCCTTTCGTTCTTTATTTTTCTCCTTTAAACCACCACATTTTCAAGTTCTAGGAAGTTTACCTCTTCATCCCGGGAACACCTGCCACGTTAATAATAAAGCGTTGTCCTCATGCAACCATTACCATTATTTTACATCTCAGGCCCCATGTCTGTTACCGTATCTGAAGACTAAAGAGAAAACCAAATCAGTCGAATCCCTTGCGGTCTTGGCATGATATTGATGGCATTCAGAGTTGTTTTATCCCCAGTTTTCCTTTTGTGCTAACTCAAGTTTTTTTTTTCCTCCCCCACCGACACAGTTCTGATGCTCGTCACTTACCACCGAAATTTTTGAAGCCACCACGGTCACCACCTCTGCAGAGGAAAAATTGGAGAATTGATGGCTTTTCCTTTGTCCCAACTGAGAGCTCAAAGCTCCCCTACATCCCACCAGTTTGCACTCCTGTCAGGGTGTGTGACTATGTGGAATGTCTCACACGAGGAGTGTTGTTAGTCCTTGACAATTATCAGTGGACAGATAGATGACCAGGTAGTTTGGACTCAAGCAGACGTGTGAAGACAGTTATCACACGTCGCTTGGTCACCAGAGTGTAACCAATTTGATACTTGTTGCCGTTTTCCATTCAAAGGAAATTTAAAAAAAGAAAAAGAAATTAGAAGATGGTGTTGAAATAGCATAGTCAGGCAAATTTGTGTTTTAACATGAGAGGCCAAATTGGTGAGAAGGGCTTGATACGCAATCTTCCACAGAGTGCGGTTTTGACATCCTTTAACTGAGGTCCTTGTTATAGTTCAATCACTGTCAACACCTGTAGTATAAAATGTAGATCCATGTTAACAGAACACACATGCTGGCCATTTGTCAAAAATACAATAGTTGAATGAAACCTGTAGAATGCGAAGCAGCTGACGACGTCGCTCCAGGTCTAACCGCAGCGTTTCAGCCAAGAGTTCCTTGTTCAAAAGCTACATGATCCTCAGAACAAGGACAGACCAAAGTGTTTGACTCACACTTCCTCTCTCGATTCGATGGAACTTTGAAAGGCTTCGGTTATTGGCATGTTAACGCTGCTTCTTGGCCGTGCAATTTATTTGCGCAAATCTTACACTTGCATCCTTGAGTCATGTATTCAAGTGACTGGTTTTGCCAACACACAAATGAGGCAAAGTAAAATAAATTATAATTCTTTTCTAATCATTGGAATGCTGACGTTTTGTTTTTTTTAATTTCTGAAATATGGGTCATTGCGAGTCATTTTGCCATGCTGGGTCACAAAAGATTGTCATTTCCCACTTCCCCAATTGCTGACAGTTTACTGCTGATCGGACTTGTGCCCCTAGTTTGGGCACTTCAACCATCTGACATAAAAAAATAGACCATGAAACTGCTGACATCCACTAGGAACCTTGTGCAGAGTCAAAAACGGCTCGGCCCTCGACAGAAACGAGACTGGCTGAAATAGATTTGGAAAGAAATAGAAAAAAAAAAGTCCACGCCTCTAAAAGGAGATAGCGAATTAGGTGTGCATCTTGTGTTCTATTCAGATATAGCACACAACGCAAATGCCCATTTACCATCAGCTGAGGTTACCGACTTCTGATATTCATAATCATTTGCTTAATAAAATATTGATTCCCAAATCTAAACCATGTGAAACACGCTCCCCCAGCCTGTCTTCCAAGTTAGGCATTGTGGCTTCTTCCATCTTGATAAAACTCCTGCTTGAAGCTTTAGTGTTGAGACAGTTGTTTTACCATACACCCCCATAATGACAACACCCCTGACTGCTTTACCATTTTCTTAAATGCATTTTTGAGTAAGTCAGCAGTTTTGCGTGTGAATTGAATACAGAGGGCCTCGGATAAAGCTGTCCAAAAATGTGACACTTCGAGGTTACGGATGGCACAAAAATGTTGACAAATGACACGAGAAGTCCTACACATGTAGCGCCCATACTTCCAATATTTCCATTTATAGCCAACAAGTGTTTTTCATACAAATGACATTCGAAGGTTAACCGCAAGAATACGTCACGATGCGACAAAGGCACTAGCAGTTACCACTGTATTTACCGTTTCTCATTTGATTGTCTTTTACTTATGGACCAAAACTGCCCCCCGCCCCAAAAAAAATGCCTCCTGCAATTTAGATTTAAATAGAACATAAATATTGATAAGATTATGGCACGTTCCGACTTGTGTACAAACTGCGGTTACGTCGACATAGGAACAGAAACTCCATCATAAACCGAGGACCCCCTGTATTATAGTAGATTATAGTAATAGAGCGACACAGAATTCAGGTTACCGGGCCTAATGTAGTGCACACTGTTGATTTCAAGTTTGATGGGTGAAGTTGTGTACCATGTTACAAAATATTGAAGTACCTTAGGGGTAGTGGCACTGCGCAACTTACCCCATACCAGGATTTCCTCCTCTTCCGCCACGGTCATAGCCACCACGGTCATAGCCACCACTGCGGTCATAACCGCCACGGTCATAGCCACCTCGGTCGTAGCCGCCACGACCCCGGCCTCTGTAACCGCCGCCTCCTTCGGACCGGTCTCCTTGGTCACGGCCATACCTGCCACCCTGTCCGGCACTGTCCCCTATCGCATTTGGAGAAAGACAAATAAGATCCGCTGCTCTTTGATACATAACCTACAAATGGTTACTTCTTTACCTTCACTCCATCTTCCATAACCACCACTGCCGCTGCCACTGCCGCTGCCACTGCCGCCGCCACTGCCGCCGCCACTGCCTCCACCACTGCCTCCACCACTTTGTCCCTGGCCACCGTATGATCCTTGTTGGCCAAAGCCATCTCCACCACTTTGTCCTTGACTACCATATGACGCCTGTTGTCCATATGGCTTCTCACTGTCAGTTAACAAAAGGAGTCTGTCATTTCTCCGAATGTACAAAGGCATGTTGAACAGAAAAACAACCAAGAAGACCTTGTTCAACTTTTGTATAATTAAAAGGCTCACCCAGATGACTCCTGTCCATAATTATCATAGCCCTGTTGCTGCCCATAGCCTCCCTGAGACTGGCTATATCCCTCTGTCAAAAAAAATATTTTAAAAATGCCTGTCATTATCTGGCTTTGTACAACGATAGGTTTACACACAAATCATGATACAACACCTTGTTGTGTTCCAGATTGCTGTCCACCATAACCACCATAGCTTTGGCCCCCAAAGGAACCTGCACCATTTCCTTGGCCTTGACCATAACTCTGTAACATATGAGCAAGGACACATCAGATAGACAATTCGGGATACGTCCAATACCAAATAGTCAAGGGTTAAATGCAGATTTTACCTGTCCACTCTGCTGTCCGCCAAATGAGCCATAACTGGAAGACAATTGTGAGGTACAATTAAGTATCCTTCAAAATTGGAAACCTTCACATGAAATAAATGCATCAACGTAAACTTACCTCTGTGAGCCACCATGCTGTCCAAAACCCGAATCTGGAAGAACGGGATGTTTGAAAATTATTTAAACGACATGAAAGAAGAGCAGAACGTTCATCATTGTAAAGGATATCCAGTTACAACTCAAGGCAGCGACTCAACACGCCTTCCATCACGCTGTTCCGGTGAAAATGGCGGTCAAATGAGGCTCCGACTAAACCTTGGATCGACGCAGACGTTTGGAAAACAGAAGTTGACCAAATCGCAACAAACTTCAAATTGAAAACGATGGTGATTCGTAGAATATGCGGACTGAAAGGGAGCGTTGCGTATTTGCAGAATAATGCATCTTCGCATCCACGTGTGTTGACTTTAAACGGAAGACAACGGCTAAGTTGTAAACAAAGAGACATTCATGCAGACCATCGGGCGCCTCAGGCCAAGTTAGCGACGAACGCCATTGCCAGGCCTATTTGCCATTTTATGGGAATAAGAAGATTGAACATCATAAACAAGGACAAACTTACGAGTTGACCGAGTACGCCAAAAAGTTAACAAGTATTTAAACCGATGCCATTCACCTATTCAAAACGACAACTCCAAGAAGTAGACGGTTTCCACCTTAGGCCTCGCGGTGAGCAAGCGAGTTAGCCAGTTAGGTAAGTTATTTTCATCTTGAACTCACATAAATCGATCCGCATTACATTCAAATATAGAATGAAAGTCTTACCGGTGGCCATGGTGCTCGCCTAAAAATCGATGGTGTGCTTCTCCAGAGATATATTAAAAAACACCGGTAAGTGTGTCACAACGCCCCTCGGTTGAGTGCTAGGCCAACCTCCTGCTGCACTTCCCTTATGGATATTCTTCTTCTACTAGCTAATAAAGGCGTCAGATATCCAAATTGCTATTGCTCTACCGCCATCTATTGTTAAAGAGAATTAGCGCGCCTCATCGCTCATGGTCCATTTCGACGTGTGGGGTGGAACTAAACATTTGACTGCGCCCACACGATTGCAAATCTGTAAACTCCCCAAGTTTTTTTGTTGTTAAACTGTCTCCTTAGCGGCTATTATAATGCACCGTCTTATGATGTAAAGATCACATCGAAAATTACAAGCTCTATCGATTGATTTAAACCCACAGTACTAAACTCCATCATACTGGGAGTCCGCCCTCTGCTGGGGATATCTGCTAACTGCACCCCTCTCACTCATTTATTCGCGGAGGACGTTTTTTAACCACAACCTTTGACCCCAATGGGCAAGACATGCAGAACAAACGTCAAGTCCTCATTTCAGGGTATCGGAACACGTTTGACGAGCTTCCGTGGCTCGACTACCCTCTGTTCACCCAGAATGGACGATCATCCTTTTTCTATCCATTATTATATTCTAGTTGGTTTAATTGACCGATTATTTAGGTTCGTACACATACTTGGTAAACAAATATATAGTCACTTTTGAAATATTTTCAGCATAATAAATTCGGAAAAGTTTACAGTTTCTTTGCACTGTGTCCATAAAATTAAAAAATATGGATATACTGAGGAGAATACTATGTATACCTGTAATTTAAACTTCTGTGTACTCACATACATACACAGAATAAGGAATAGACAGAAGTGTCACCACAATAGGCACGCGCTCTAATTCGTGTGCCGCCGGTAGCTCCACCCTCCGGCAATCCGCCATCTTGTTTTGTTGAGTGAGCGTATTCTGTGTCGCGACTATGGAATGGAATGGAATGGAATACAACTTTATTGTCAAATGTGCTGTACGTATGTGTAACATACAGCACAGATGAAATTTCTTCCCCCTCAACATAAAACAAGGGGAGCCGCTGCGGGTGTCCGCGCCGCCATCAAAAGAAAAGTTGACCAAAAAAATGACAAAATAATACAAGACAACACATTAGACACAGACAATCGTGCAATCTTAACCACTTTCCTGCATACATTCCTGTTGTCTGAAGCAGTTATAGATGAAAGAGGAGCGAATCAAAGTGTCCTTTTCACCAGTGGATCAAAGACGTCATGCGGCAATGTGCACACGTCTGCTACAAGCTAAGCTGTAGCAACAAGAAGCTGTAGCATCCATTAACGAAAAAGAGTAAGACTATGGTCGCGAACACAGTAAAAGCCACAGAATATTCCTTATTCTGTGGTAAAAGCCACACGTAGAAATTGCAAGAGTTAACGAGAAATCAACGTACTTTGTACATATTTACATTTTATTGGCACAGAGAATATGTACAAGAACCGGAACTGTACAGAACGTATAACTTTTTACCATACTAGAAATTGCAAGAGTTAACGAGAAATCAACGTACTTTGTACATATTTACATTTTATTGGCACAGAGAATATGTACAAGAACCGGAACTGTACAGAACGTATAACTTTTTGCTTTGGTGTCTTTGAGTCTATTTTTGAGTCGCTGAGTATGTTGATGCTCCACCTTATACTTCTGTTGCAAGATCTTCACTGTTTTTCTCAATTTATCAGCTTCTGCTGAAGCTTGATCCAACTTAGATTGTAAAAATTCACATGATGAACAGGTGTGGCTTTCCATTGGGGTTACATTAGCGGACTCCACAAATACCGTGTCATTATCAATGGAATCAGTGGGCAATCGTGATGGCTTCAGCTTCTTCTTTGGTATGACTGAGATGCGAGGTGTTGGTAGTTTACGCTTACTTCCCAATGGTGGAGGTGGATTTGGGCAACTGACGATGGTAGGAATGGCACTTGGAAGTAGTCTGGATCCATGTATGTCATTTGGACACATGTACGCATTGGGCTCGAAGTGCTTTGAACAGATCTTCTTTGCTCTGATGTTTTGAATTGTGAGGTCAGCCCGGCGTGTGTTTGTTATCCATTTCAGGCATCTGTAAGAAAAGCAACGAGGGTTCAAATCAAGTTGAGTCAATCCGCCAGTAGCCACTCAGATTCCAAAACTTTTTTAAACGACCAGACACTGAATGTGGTTCACAGCTTCGGATCTCAAAAGAAACTAATGATAATAACTCGTAATAACTAGTGAAAATCGCACCCCCCTAGCGTGCCCTTGCTAAAATTAAACTACATTAAATAAACTTACCGATCTCGCTCTTTATTCGGATTAGGAAATCCATGCATTTTGATGCATTTTGCCGTTCTTTCGTCGATCGTGGTCGAGCAACTTGAACAGTTGATGACGCAGCAGTAATTTCCATACCACTTTTTGTTATTTGGTGGATTATCCATCGTTTATTTCGTGTACAGTTCTGATTTCTCAACAAACTGTAATCGGGAATCCATTTTTTTCTCACTCGGTTCTCAACAAAAAAAAATGGCGCCACGGAAATTGCCGAAGTTTACCGGACTCACCCGAAGGAGCCTATTGACGCTTCTGTCTATTCCTTATTCTGTGCATACATAGAGTAAGGAACAGCAACAAACAATGGGTCAGAGCCAATGTTCCCTCGAAATTTCCATCCATCTGAGCATTCACATCAACTCTCCGAGCATTTCTTGGACCACGGTGAGCAACATCAGACTTGCACACGGTGGCCAAACCCATATCACACCCGTCCTAAACCTGCGGTCATAACAAGCTACGGGATTGTGGTATGTGATGAAAAAATTCTAATCACCTTTATCTAAAAAAAATAAAATCGGCCCAAGTTAGTTACTGTACTTTTATTTTACCACACACGTCATTTTAAGCACAATTAATGAAGCTACTCTCTATAACTACGGTCACACATTATCCACTCAGAAATAATGGAAAACAAGTCGTTTAATAAAACACACACAAAAAAATCCTAGTCAGCTGACCTTGGAAATGCGCGAAAGAGCCTCATTATAGGGGCTCGTCAATTATGTCCATATTTGGACTTCCTGATTGTCCTGAGCAGTCCGGCAGTCGCCTGCAGCCTCTCGCCCGTGGTTGGGTGAGAGTGAATGTGTGTCAATGTACGCATGAAACTATCGTAGATCAACTGAGTGTGCAACCTCGCACTACTGAAACTGGAACGGAAGCGGCAATAGTGCGGCGGAAATGAAGGAAGGAGCGTCGAAATGTTTGTGCACGGTGCGCGCCAAATGTCACGGTGTGCGCCGAGAGAGTGAAAGAAGTGCGCAATTGCTCACGTGCGCATCTTAGAGGGAACGTTGGTCAGAGCCCAGAATCAGAAGTACCTGTGTGGAACGTTATCTGTTTAGCATAAGCATGGGAAATTGCATCTAATCATCTTCTACTGTATAGTACAGTACTTAGCCGCAATAGGCTCGTGGGTGTCTATCCCAGCTCACAATGTGCAAGAGGTGGGGTTACACCTTGGACTGGTCGCCAGCCAATTGCGGAGCACTTACTCTAAGTAAATAAAATCTCGAAGTAATGTCTGATTTACAGTGCAAGACTTACACCACACCTACCACATTTAGACAACTAGAGTATTTCAAGTAGTGTATCACACGGCATTTGCATAAGTGCGTTGAAACACCTGACTTTACTCTCAAAGTCCAGAAAATTTATAAAATCCAACTGTTAGATTGCAATAAGGAACTCAAGGTGACAAATTATTGAATTTGTATTAATTTACATATAAAAAAAGGCAGGCGTAATTTCAGCATGAAGAGGAATGGACAAAAGTGACAGTACTCAGCGAAGTGTCCCGGTCTGGTTAAAGTACATGAAACATTCAGAAGGAAAAAGTAAAATAATTGAAGTAAGGTTTACAAATCCAATATCTAAGGCAGTGTTCAAAAGGCACAGGTTGCACACGAGCTGGCTAGCATAATGGCAACATTTGTTTACTCATCAAATCCATGCTTCACATACAGTTTCTAGGGTAACCACAGACCACGTACGGAGAGAAGTGTTTCCCTATTGTGGAACATAAATGACTGGACAACATACATCTGTTGCATTAAAACGTATAGTCAGATGTGTTTCAGTGTTACTGGCACCGGACAAACCAGTCAAATGCATTAAAAAAAATAAAAATAAAACTACAACGCCAAACGCTGTTACAGGCCAGATTTTTCAATTCTGTAACACGTTAAATTGTATCTATATATTTTCTCTTTTGTTTTAAATTGCATGCTTATATGAAGCAGACTACAGTAAAGAATCCCCTTTGCATCACCTGGCTCACAGGGGTCAAACCCGGGTTATCTAGGTCCACTTTCTCCATGTTTTCCATCCCTCCGATCATTTCAATCAGGTGTGTTGCAGCAGGGAGAGATGGAAAACATGCAGGATAATGGCCCTCAGGGACCAAAGTTTGACACCTGCGACCTACCTGCATTTCAAGTTAATTACTGATTAAACCAAGCAGTAAAAGGTCCCTTGTCAAAACATAAAGCTGCACATTGCATTACATTTTGATGGCAGTTAACTAAAAACAATTCCCTCAATATCTTCATATCTTATAACACGTTTGATTGTAATTTTTCGCTGAAGGAAACATGCATACAGCCGACCCCTGCACCCTTGTTGTATTGCACCCGCGAATTTGCTTCTTTTTTTTTTTTACCACCAGAATTTGAAGTTTAAAGAGGAGGAAAGCAAGACCCCTCCAGAGTAATATACTTTAATTACCGCTTATTACAGCCAGTTAAAATTAACAGCACAGAGGACCCGCACAGTGCTTTCGGAGGCTGAAGGACAAGTGCTGAAGATCCAGTTACTGTATACACATATGTCACAGATGAGTAGTAGGCTAAAGCTGTGCATTGGTTTTACTACATAATCAGCAGAGGTAGGGCTTCCACTTTAAACTTCATGGACCAGAATGAAAATGAAAGACTGTTAAATATTTTCATATTCAGTCCCAATAAAATAAGACCTAAAAAAAAAAAAAAATCAAACAAACAAAAACCGATGCCACCAATTAAAAACAACCACTTGAGAAGTGAGATGAAGGTCGGATTTGAGAGTTTTAACTCCACACGTCTTGCGAGTAACGTCCCTTGGTCATCAGTTTCTTGATGTAGTCTGTAGCCTGGGTGCGGGTCATGCCTTCAACATCTTCTGCTATCTCATAGAAGGCCGTCTGCACATCCTTTGCCATGTTCCTTGCATCACTAAAAGTCGAGACACATCTGGTTAGACTTGTTTTTGTATTAATGAGTTGTCACGTCGCAAGTTTCCATGTGTTCATCAACAAGGAGATAGCAGTATAAACCACGTTGAAAAAAAAAAAAAAGGTACAGCAATGCGCATTAATAGTGACTATTCTCACCAGTAAAATATATAACTCAACAATTAGTGTCCGCAGTGAATGTTTTTAAAAGAAAAGGTGGTGTAACAGCACCACATGACCCCATCCCAGCTTTTTTTTTAGGATCATGTTGCACCCAAAATTTTTTTTTTTTAAAGTTAACCATTATTTGCTAAAAACAATAAAGTTAATCAGATTGAAAATTAAATACCTTGTCTTTGTAGTGTACTGAATCAAAGACAGGTTGGACATGATTTGCAAATGACAGTATCGTTTTTACTTGTGTTTCACACAACGTGCCAACCTCAAAGGAATTGCTTTTGTATTTTCACAGCACAGCACGGTACCTTAATGCAAATGCAACTTCTCTATTCTTATATGTTTCTAATTACAAATACTGACAAAAAACAACAAAACAAAACAAAAAATCTGTAAATTATTCAGACCATAAAGAAACAACGAATAAAACATACCCGCAAATGTAGATATGGGCATTTTCTGAGTGAATGAGTTTCCAGATGTCCTCTTTATTTTTCTTCATGAGGTGTTGCACATAAACCTGGCATGTACAAAAAACAAAGCAAATCAGAAAACCTCGTATCGGTTCAAGATAACTATCAAAAGAGAAGGTTTGAACACACAAACTGCAGTGTGTCGAACATGAACACGCTTTCACAACAAATCGCAATTCATGGTTTCAGGGCTGCAACTAACGATGATTTTAATAATCTATCAAAAACATTATTTTTTTTATGAATTAGATTAAAAAAAAACATTTAAATGGCCATCCATTTATTAACAAACGGGACACTGTTTCAAACCGATGGTGCAGAAAAGTGCACAAACAGGATGCTACAAGAACATCCATGACGTGTGATGTAGCATGAGTAACATTATCAAAACCACGCAGCAGGTGACTGACTTAATAATCACGCGACACAATAAACTGATCACGAAATTCATTGCCAACACTTTTAAATATCGATTTTTATCTATATTGATTCACTGTTGCAGCCCGACATATTTTCACTATTTAGCTAATACATTTCTTGCCATTATGTTTGCAAAGTCAAAATACAATCTCGTAATAATTTGAGGAAAATGTGTACTAGCAAGTGAGAGGAGTGTCTCATATGGTACCTTTTGCTCCTGGTCTCGGGAGAAGGCAACATTAAGCCGTGTTAGAACTTGATTCTTCTCAGCCTCCTCTAGCTCCTCCTGGTAGAGGAAATCTTCATTCTTATGTCTGCAGCCACAGAACAACAATGTCTCTCCAACTTCCTTGCCTGTACACAGACAGGAGGGAGGGAGGGAGAGAGGGGGGGGGGGGAGAGAGAGAGAGAGAACGTCAACAATGTGTGTGATATTTCTTCTTGTCATTTATTTGATGCTCAATTTTACACAAAGACTTGTTAGGCGGGCAGGCTACAACATCATCAGCTGTGAGTTGCTGTGTGTTGTTCAAAATTATGAAATGGCAAAAAAAAAAAAAATCTCATTTTGATTTTGATGCTTGCAACATGTTAAAAAATAGCTGGAAAGACTGGGAAAGTCGAGGAATGCTAAACCCCCCAAAAATATTTTGAACATTCCACAGGTGAATAGGTTAATTGGAAACATATGAATGTCGTAATTGGGTATAAAAGGAAGATCCGCGAAAACTCAGTTGTTCACAAGAAATAATGTTTTTTTTTTATCATCTACAATCCATAATATAATCTCAAGATTCAGAGAATTTGCAGAAATGTATGCACATAAGCATTAAAGCCAAAAAAAAAAAAAAAACAGAACCTAAACATAACCCAGTCCTAGCTTTTGCAGCATGTTCCAGGCATATTTGAAAAGAAACAAACAAAAAGTTGATCAGTTTGAACATTAAATATCTCGTCTTTGTTAGTCTGCCGCAGATTTGAAACCTCTCCGCGGAATTGAAAGCAGGCCGCGTAAATAAGAGTGAGGTGCAGAATATTACACTTACATGTAGTTCTCATCCCGGCCGCTAGATGTCGCAGTGAGACAGGCTATGTTCACACTGCAGGGCATGGCGCCCAGATAATTTCCTAAAAGAATTCTTGTTACTTCATTCGTAGATTATTTTGCTTTATAATCATTATTTTGTGTTGATGGTTACGTTTTACACAATGTCGCGACTCCGTGGGAATTGAGGTTTATACACAGATATCATCTCTTGTCATTCTAACCTTGTGGAGGCCTGACTTTGAGAACATTTAGCCAAACAAAGCCAGACGTTGAGGAATACCTTGCTGTTTGAGCCAGCCCCTCTCCTGAATGAAGCCCATGAAGGGAGCGATTCCTGTCCCGGGACCAATCATGATCACCGGAACGCTGGCCTTGAAGGGTAGGCGGAACTGAGACTTGCGGATATACATGGGAACAGTCGATTTGTGGCCGTTGTCAGTGACCAATTTGTTCTTCAGCCAATTTGTGGCCACTCCCTTGTTGATACGGTTCGTCTTGGTCATGTACTCCACGACCACAGCACAGATGTGGATGCTGTTCGAATGAACCTGGGGAACAAAGAAAATACCATTTGTGAATATACAAGTAAAGCGCTGCCTGCATTCATGTAGTTATTGACGAGAGACTTACTTTCGAGGAGGAGGCTATGGAGTAATATCGAGCCTGCAGACGAGGCAGAAGCTCACACAGGTGGTCAATGGGAGGCTTTAAAGAGGGCATGTCCTCCAGAATGGCAAGAATGTTTCTGCAGGGCTCCAATACCCAACTGTGGTAGAGCGCCTGAAGAGAAATAAAAACACAAAAGATGCTAAATACTGCTGCCCTAGTGACAAAATGTACGAAAATCTGATGCAGCTATCTGTCATCATTCTTGACCATGTTGACATGCTCCAATTTTTTTGATGACAATACTAGAGTATAATTACTTTGTTACGGTTGAAAAAAATAAATATCCTCAGCATTTTTCTGCCACTGGAAATGTATTGTCATACCCCTGCAAAGAGGTTCTGGGTTCAAATCTGAGACATTGCCCTTTTTAAGTTGGGTTTTACATGTTCTCCCTGTAATTTTGTGGGCTCTTGTGTATTCTGTAGTCCAAAAATATATACAGTCAAACCTCGGTTTTCGAACGTCTCGGTTCTCGTCCAATTCGGTTTTCGACCAAAGATTTCGAGTTTTTATGCCTCGGATGACGAACAAATTTCGGTTCTCGAACAAACTGAGCGCACTTGAATGCACCATTTGACTCCTCTCGCCTTCCTTACATGAGGAAGTGATGCTTCCTCGTGTTGCTTTCCATTGTGAGCAGACGTGTTCAGTAAACATTTTTATTTTAAAAAGAGCGTGGTTTCGGTTTTCGAACAATTTCGGTTTTCGAACAGCCTTCTGGAACGGATAATGGACGAAAAGCGAGGTTTGACTGTACAATAAAAACGTCTTGTATGTCAAATAGTCCAGTGATCGGTTGGGTTTGTTCTTTGTTAACAGTGACATTCAGTGACATTATTTAATGGCTATTTATATATTATTATTTAATAGTCATGTAAAATTGTTGTAACGGACTGTTCCTCCTTATTGTTTTAGTTGCTATGCAGTATAGGCTTGATGTCTCACAGAATGTAAACTTGTCAGTACGTTGAGCTTTCTACCAGAGTGTCAGCTCTCTTCCGTGTGTTCTGCATCCAGCCCTGCTCTCTGTAGTTACTTTGTATTTTCATAGACAAGACTTTTACTTTTCTTTGCTCCTCAGGTGACAAAAAATGTACATTCACGAGGATGAGCAACAAGCACTGCGGGCCCACTACAGCTTTTATTTTATTCAGTCTCCACCTATTATCACACACACTGACCTTGCCCTGAGCGGAGGAGGAGGCCATCTTGCGCATATTCTCCTGTTCTTGAGGGTCCGAAGCGTATTGTGCAAGCTCATAGAGGACATTGGTGCGAGGAGGGTGCGTGATGTCGAGGTAGTGAGTCAGAGCTGTGCGGTACGTTGTGGGGCAGGGGAATGGGTGTTTCTTATTCGACTCCTCTGAAAGATAAACATTCAATATGTATACATTTGTTGCCACATGGAAATGTATACACGTGTATATCTTTTTATTGTATTTAAAAATTAAAAAAAAGATATCAATGGGGCCACACCCCATCAGCTCAGCCTGTTATCACTCTGGTATGAATCATTCTCTGCTCAATCAGTCGCAGTTATTATGGTATAAATAAATTAATAACCAACACCACGCACTTGCTGCTATTATAAAGGAGCTGATTATGCAAGTGTAGCTATCAGGGGGGAAATGTCATGACGGAGTGAAGGGAGGAGCTCTTTCAGTCAAATCACTTTGCGCTTTCAATGGCATACCATCAAGGTTGTTCAGAGAGATAACCACATCAAGGTCCACACCAAGGACTTGTCCCAACTTATTCACCAACGCTGCTTCGTTAGTAGGGAAAACAGCCACATGGTCTCCTGACTCATATCTGCAATCGCGGAATATCACGTTAGCCTTTGGCCATAGGTTGGATGAAGGAACTCAGTTTTATGAGCCTCATTTAAGCAGTACACACCCATGAAGCCCCAAACTCACCTTATCTTGGAGCCTGAAATATCTAATTCAAGGTGCATCAGATGCCTCTGACCACCTTTGTTGAGTGTACGGTTGACAGTGACTGGGGCCAAGAAGGGATTTTTAGAATCATACGGCCTGTAAAATCAGAGGACATAACTTTAGCCTGATGCTGTAATGACAAAGAATATCTAAAATCACTTGGGATAATCTTTATCAAATTTTCAGAGTTACATTTTCTTCTATGTTTATTCTCAACCCACAACAATTTTTACACATTTTAAGTGGCAAATGTTCGGGTTATTTATACCCATAGAGAGGTTTGGAGAGTACATTTCAGAGTGCAAAAATTAAAACAAAACGTCCACTAGGTGGCAGCAAGCCTTCAATGTCCTACAGTAAGCTTTGCTGCAGGCAGATTTCTCTACTACAGTACTTACGGTTTCTGGACCTCAAAACTCTTCAGACGACCAATCTCTCCCGTGAACACTTTATTCATGTTGATGTCAGTGTGCTCCTTCAGCTCATATTGCCGTATGCTATGAGACCAAACAGCACTTTACGTTAGACATTACATAAACTTAAATTACGTCTCCTTTTATTCATTCACACAGGAGAGAAGACTAGCTTCTAATGTAACATTATGTCAAAAGATAAGGTATATTTTATCTCTGACAGTCCAGTCAAAAAGAACAGCAACAATATAAAGTATTTACAAAGACTAGATATGCACCTTGAGTCATCTCCTAAGGCTTCCACGCCAAAGTGCTCACAGACAGCTGGCCAAAACTGCTCTCGCCACGAGACAAAGTCTTCTTCCAAGCTGAGAGAAGAACAAAGAAATGCCAGGTGAGCAGTGAGCACACAAGTTATTTACAGCCGGAGAAATTTCAACTGTTCGGATCACTTGCGTTTATCTGATGACTGATGCATGATGTTATTTCAGGCATCTAACCCAGAACACCATCAGAAATAGGAAGGTATTATTTTATTTTGTCACTTACTTGCCATCATCATCTCCTAAACCGAGGTCAAAGATGCGCTTGGCGCCGAGTTCCTCCAGCCTTTTGTCCACATATTTCCCCATGGCATTGTAATGCTCATATGTCTTGTTGCCCAAGGAAAATACCTGCAGAAAAAAAAAATAATTCCAATCAGGCATGCGCAACATGTTGTTCATGGGGCCAGCTACTCATATTTTTTAAATGTGGACATTTCTGTCTGTTATTTCCAGTGAATTAATGAGAAAACAAATATGCAATGACTTCATAAGAAATGTAAAGGAAATTTAAATTAAGGAAATCTCATGCATTGCTCCAACGATGACAAATGTCAAAACATTCCAAAATTAACACTCGGTATGGCGAGTTTACAAAATGATTGCGGTTGCAGAGTGACTATAAATCCAACGTATCCCTCTCAATGGGCTAAAAATAAATGTCCCCGCTCAGTAGGAAATCCTTTGAATTCTTTACAAACTCCAGCAACTCTAGAGACAGAGAGAAACAATGGTGGCAACATTCAGCAGCTTCAGAGTTGGGCAAATTTGATGGGCCACTGACTGAAAAACCTTTATGATGGTAAATTCACTTTGGTGTGTGACCACAGATCAAAACTTCCAACAAAATCCACATTTGCGTTATCATACACCTCACCGTGAAGTTCAGTCCAGAGAGGTCTTCATCATCATTTTCCTGCAGCCAGTCATAGAAATCCTGGGCATTATCTGTTGGGTCTCCTTCTCCATAGGTGGCCATGCAGAATATGGCTAGCGAGTTTTTGATCTCGGACAAACGAGATAGTTCGCCCTGAAGAGCATGACAGGAACGCAGAACAGCACTGAGCATCAAAAGTATACAATTTCGAAAATTAGTAGTAAGTGATGTGTTGCATATTGTTCCTGGGAGTGTCTGAGGTCATGATACCATTATTGTGTTAAGTAGTATTGTTTTGCAGTCACTCGCTCAGATCAACAAATGACTTGACTGAATTGGACCTTTTCAGTTTTAGCATTTGCAACATATGTGAGTTTGCAACGTTATGAAGCTCAGTATTTAAAAAGGGAAAAAAAACGTTTGGAAAAAAGGAAGCAAGAAACTCTGCATGTACTGTATGTTGCACAAATTGCTTTAAGTTACCATTTCATATTCCTCTGGGTCAGCAGCCATTCCCTTCATCCCATAACGCTGAGCGTCTTTGGAGAGCCTGTTGGCAAATTCCTCAGCTGTGCCAGTCTGGGAGCCATAGAACACAATGATGTTCTTTCCCTGAAGGGGAAGAAATAAGTTGAGGCGAACAGAAAAGAAAACGAGTGAAATAGTGCTAATAGCTCAACGCACAACTTTGCGATGAGAATTCACAATGCAGAGCAACAGGCCAACGTTTTTCCTGCCGCTCGCTAATGTCATTGTATCTGAATTATTTGCAGCAAAACCACACGAATCAAACCCGAACTATTTCTAACCGTTATTCACATCCTTTCATCCTCGTCCAACGAATGATGCATGCGCCCATCACGAGTGCCGTTTAGTACTGAAGTTTACATGTGTTCTTAGACTTATGATCAGAAAAGGTTTTTCAAGTGTGAAAACCGTACATGTGGGAGACACTATGAATGCCAAGACCCAAATACCGAAACCACATTTAAAAGATGCATGTGACCAAATGGCGCTGCACAAAGACAATGAATAGAAGGGGGGGGGGGACTTAAAATATCAATCAACATTGACAAAGATAATTCTAGCTTTGAGTCATATTGTCAAGAGGTTATTACGAGAGCAATATTTATTTGTGGGTTTTCATAGGAGGCTAAACCGTTAACCAAAATATTTGAAAGACCTCGGTGCAGTTCGAGACCATTACAGAACATCACCACAATAATAAACACATTTCTGGCTCAGTCTCACTCAGACGGTTTAACTTTCAACTGAAACTTAGCAGCGGAGTCTCCGAATATAACATCCATGTTGACCGAGCTGCAAGCGAAGACTTTCAAAACATTGCTGCATCGTTTGCAACACATTTAGCAACACAAGTATACAGTGAAATTGTTGGAAATAATTTAATGGACTTACCGTTTTCTTCATTTTCTCGATGAAACTCGTTTCTCTCGTTGTGGGGGCTCTGGAGAAGACAAAACGTTTCACTTGTTAGACTAAAGCGGATGGAAAATGAAGATATGAAAAATATATTTTTGGAATCAGGCTTTCACGACGCTTGACTTTTTATTGCATTACAGTGCCACAGTAAGCTCAGTGACCAGTCAAGATGGCATTTTATTTTTTACATCAAAAATATTAAACTTATAAACCCCATCACTAAAAATGTGTTTCGATTCATTTTGCCACAGCTAACAGTTTAGCACATTTTGTGATTGATTGTGACTGAATATTTACAGTCCTTGGAGATCTCTAATTGCTGCGGCCCTCAACCACGTAGTCAATGAGAGCCAGAACGAATTCAAGAGGTGATAAAAGGGTGTGAACAAATCAAAGCTACACGGGTAACAATGTAATGATTTCACAGTGCATTCTTAAGAGTGACGTATGTTTTCTAATTCAGCTGCAACCATAAGATGACTGAATGCAGTCTGTGCCCAAAACGCCAGAAAAGAAATGTAACCATTGGATGTCAAGGTGCTCACCCTTTTAGCGCCAGGCTTTCAATGGTCACACAGGTCAAGCTTTCCTCTTTCAGTCACATCATTCGTGTGCTTTGCTGAGCTAACTCCCCCTTGGGATTGGCAGTGCTACAAAAACATTTGCCTTGTTTTGCCGTGTAAATCCTCTTTTGATACTCACTCCCCCTTAAAAATCTTGGATCATCAATCACATACAATAATTCATCGGGTAAACTGCAACAACATCTAATTGAGGAACTCGATTATCTGTAAAACAGCTAAAGCCGGACTTCTGTAAACGTAAGAAAGCAGTTAGAATTCAAGCATGAGAATCCAATGCCCAACCTGCCATAAAACAGTCTCCCGTGGTTCACACTTGTACTCTGGAGCGAAGATGACTCCAGATGGAAAAAAAAAAAAAAAAAAGCAGACATTTGCCCTCAAGCTCAAGCATTCCTGTCAGACCTAATATAGAGTCTAAGAACATAATCAGATGGTTTTGGAAATGTCTGCACCAAATGCAACAAACCTGAGCACACGAAAAAACACACATAGTACTCTCAGGGGAAACTCATTGTACAAAGAGCGGAGTTTTTGTGCGGTAGCCATCTCAAATACTGCGCTTCCAAGCCCTCCTCTCTCTCTCTCCCTTGACATTCTTGTGTTTCTGTCACAAAATAAAATGGAAATGAAACCTTCCCCCCTCCCCCACACTTGAAACTTTACAGAGTCGGTTTCAAGTTAATTGTCCAATGTATTATCGCGCACTTCTCCGTGAGCCCGTCTAGTGCTTTTAAGTAAATCAAGCACATTGACCCATCATGCGTGACAGTGTCAGGCTTGCGCATGCAATGTTTTCTATTTCTTTTTTTTTTAGGTGACTCACTACTGATGGCAACCGAACACAGCAATTAGTGGTTTAAAAAAAAAAAAAAACATTTAATAATTTTCTCATGACTTACTGGAAACGCTTGGTCGCATTCGACTCCATTGTCAGCACATGAGGAATTTACTTCCCGTTCTTAAATTCGAGAGCACCTCAAACTCTGCCATGAGCCCCAAACCGAGCATCTTTTAGTTGCAGTTAAAATCCATCTTTGATAGAGAGGAAAGCAATCAGGTTACTGACCTCTCGGCAGCATCTCTCCTGTCTTCTGGCAGGGAGAAAACACAGCCCATGGCATGTGGCCCTGTAGCTCAGCAAAGCCACGATCACCGCTGGCTAAGCAGCGCCACACCGTGAACAGCCACGCTCCGTCTCAATAGCAGGATGTCAACACTCCGCAGCCACAAGCAGACAAAAACAAGCCCAGTCCAGAAAGACGCTAAAAAAAGCGTTTGCCAAGAGTGGTCTGCTTTCACCCTTAGAAGCTCCGGAGCGTTATCTGAACTCAGCCTCTTCCTGTGCGACTCTCAGAATTCAGTCTGTTTCTCATACTCGCATAATCAAACATGCACATTGCAGCCCCGTCAGTGTCTGGACACAATGGTGGGAAACTGACTTTCCCATAAAATGTAGCCGAGCTGCAGACCCACATTTTTGACTTACAGCAGTACACACTGAACCACTCCGGGGCTGAAAAGCCGTCCCCCCTCAGGCCCGCCCCCTTTTCCTCTCCGGCCTGAAAGGTGTTAGGCAAGAAAAAGTCTACAAGATCCATTCTCAGGATTTGGCTAGTCAACTAAACCAAAGCCACTCCTCCGTGGACCACTAAAAGTGGGGAAAGAGCTGACTGGAAGGTTTCTGTCCCCCGCCCCCACATCACCGGAGGAGAGAGGGGAATGCCATTGCTATGGCAACCTCATTTATCATAAAAGGATTCCATTTGTGACAAGGCCCAATGGCAGAGGAGCTCATCTGACGCACATAAAGAAAAGAAAAAGCAGGGAGAGGGGAAAGATGGGGGGATGAGGGGGGGAGCAACTCAGGGTGAAGAAAGAGTTGCTTGTCTTTTGCCTCAACGTCCACCTTTTGGAAAGGCTTCACAAAAGAAGCTTGGCTCACAACTTTCTCATGATTTCAGGGCCAAAAAAAAAAAAAAAAAAGGCGCAGGATATACATGGAGACTACGCCTCCTTCTAAACAATTAGCTAATCGCCACACTCTCAAATGGGACAGCAGACCATCTTCGGGCTTGTGTCATTTTTATGCTTCCTTCCTGTATCCCCTTCTCCTCCCCTCCGCAGATCGACTGAACAAAATGCTTCCTGATGGTCATTCCTCTGGTGACCAACACCCGCACACAAAGTCAGTTGTTTTTGTGACAAGACAAAACCTCAACCACACAGAGAGCATAGTTTTGGGGTGGTTAACTAATATGTGTTGTGGTTGGGGAGGGTCTAGAAAACGTATCCAGTTGCCTTCGAGTTCAGTGGAAACAAAGCAAGCCTCCATCCCATCGTGTGTTGTCACGTCGGGAGAAAATAACCAAGGGGGAAGCTTTGACATGAAGCGGACCCAAAGACGAGAAAGATGAAATGAAAGCTACATGTTCAAGGTTTAAGCTTAAGACATGATGACACAGTGAAACAATTTGGGTTTCGCAACATACTCCATTTGCACATTACCTTTAGGATCAGAAAATGACCACTATGAACTGAAAATCGATCAATTTTAAAGCAGACTTTCAGATCAGTGTGCCTCTGATGGAATTAAGTCCAATACTGTATTTTGTTATGGATTTCTAATTTTTTTGTTTTTTGGGTGACGCCAGCACAGACTCAAAAGGTGATGGCCAAAGAAAAGTGTGATGATGGCCATGGAGATCAAATTTATTGTAGTGTTGTAGCCAAAACGGTACACATCTCAGTCCGAGATGCTCAGTGCACAATGTGGCGACAATACATCTACTGCTGAGACAACTAATCCATAACATCAATGAAAATCGACAATTTACAGTGTTGGCAATAATCTCCGATTACGACATCAGTTACCCGCTGTGTCACCAGATTATTATTACCTAAATCACACACTCCATTGATGTGTAGTACAGAGCAGTGGAAACTATGGGACTTGAGAGTCTGCTCTCATGACATACTGTATAGTATACGTAACCACCCCCCCCCACCCCCCCCAAAAAAAAGAAATAATAAAACGATGTTGAATTTGGATGACGTAGACCCTGCTGCTTAATTCTTGGATCCTGATGAACCCATTACACTTTCAGTGCATGCAGAGCTGTTGCACCGTATTCCATAGACAGGTGCACATTTTCAATCCAAAATACATGTCTATGCTCAAAGCAGCCAAACAAACTTGGTCTTATAATTCTAAGTGTTATAGTGATTTAGAAAATATTCAAAATTATTTTGAAAATACAGCTCGTAATTAACTTGGGAGGGATTTACCTCTGCCACCCAGTGGACATAAAGGGAAACGCAGTGCGAACGCATCATTTGTTTCTTGTCAGTCCATAAATAAACCAAATAGGTACGTTTTTTCAAAGGTCAAGTGTGATGCCAACATTTATTCATACAGGATTGCATTTTTTTTAATATACTTTATACAAAATGTTATTATAGTGTATAATGTCTTGTTTGGTAAATGGAGAGTTATCTGGACTGGACACTATGAATCAAAAAATGAGAAAAAAGAAGCATCACAAAATAAAGGGCAAGTTTTGAAATCGAGCGCTTTTACTTAGTAGGTGATTTTCATCAATTTAATGACATACGTGTAAGATTTAAATGGAATACAAAGGAGGTCAGGTGTGAGAATGTGACGTCGTGGTGGCACAGGTTTGAATCCCAAGTTAGGTTGCCAATGCAAGAGTAAAATGCCATTACCTTGGTGCAAGACCCAGATTCCCTGAACTACGTCCTGGGGGGTAAAGCTGTCCCCTGCTCCAGCATGTGTTTGGAGTGTTCACGACTGAGATATCTTAAATGATTGCATTTAATATTTTATCAAGCTTTATAAACATGTTATAAAGACGCATTACAATACAAGTATGGATGTGTTCACAACAATGAAGATGATTCTTACTCTAATGTCCCTTGTTGAAACGATTGTGGAACCATTGCCTGATTTCAGTTTGCGGTGTTTGTATAACCAGTTCAATAATCAACCATCTATGAACCTACTGTACTCATTGAAACAACTTTTGGAATGACATTTTGAACAACCGGAGCAGGTCATCATCACAGTTGTGAAACATTAACAAGAATGCAGTGGATGTTCTTTTGAAAGTTTTTTTGTTGTTTTTTTTGCCACCCACACTTGATGATAATGCTCCCAAAATGTTGTTAAGGAAATAAATAAAATGAAATAGATAAATAAAAAAAGAAGAGTGAAGGGGACTCACATTATTTCAAGCTTCTTGAATTCAGGGATGGGTTCAGGCTTCTTGCGTGACATGAACCAATAGATGACAAGCCCAACGATGAGAGAGAACAGGAAGAGGTCGAGATTGCTGAAAAGAGGCTCGTCCTCGTCAGCCGTGGCTTTTGTGTGGGTGTCGGGGTCCATGTCTGCCAACCTCTTGACAAAAAAAAAAAAAGAAAAAGTTCCTGAACAATCTCTCAAATGACAATATCAATCTGACAATCAATCGTCAATCTATAACCCATATAGGTTGATGATGCAAGTGTAAAATGCCACCAGTTACACATATGCACAATCCATATAAACCCATGATCGCCTCAGATTAAATAAATATACATCAGAAATTGATGGCTAGCAAGTTTGGAAATCAGAAGCCAGTAAGTAGTTGTTTGTTCAACGAGTTATCAATTTACTTGAAACTACTCGGTAGCAAAAAGTGCTTGCAATATCTCATATCTCTGTGTTGCGAAAAGTGAAGACAATTTGCAAGAAACAGGAATTTGACGCACACGATGGCTGACGGTCGGGGTCGGGGTAGGTGGGAAGTTTGGCGGTCAAGGTGGGTTGGGCCGGCCATGATGCCCAGGACTGGCCCGGATATACACTGGCCGCTCGGTAAAATTCACATATTTTCCCACAATTCCCAATGGCCACGCCACCCCTGGAACCAGTTAAACTGCACTGGGAAATATGATGATTAACAGATGTGGGCAATCCCTTTACTTTCTCTATACAATGGCTGCTTTTGTCCACGCATTATTGAACAAATTGGCTGGAAATCAACAGAAATCTCGAGCCCAGCTTCAAGAATAGCATCAGTCTTTTTTTATTTTTTTTTAATGACTGGAAAAAGATGTGCTCTTAGCTCATGTTTCACGTTTTTTTTTTTTTTTTGGCTGTTCCCAGTAACACAGCTGCGCTTGCCTGCGAGAAAACCTAAAGCCCACTCGAACACTTACCCATTTTTAACCTTCCATTGATTCATCCATCAACTGCTTATGCCGTTTAGTTCTTTGATTCCTCCAGTGCCTTCAACACCATCCAACCCAACCTACTGGGGGACAAATTGCAGCACGCCGGAGTGGACCACCACCTCATCTCATGGATTACAGATGACCTCACAAACCGGCCACAATACGTGAGGGCACAGAGCTGTGAGTCGGACAGGCTTCTCTGCAACACCGGGGCGCCGCAGGGGACTGTCCTGGGTCCATTCCTGTTCACACTCTAACACCTCGGACTTCAGCTACATCACTCCAACCTGCCGCCTTCAGAAGTTCTCTGATGACTCCGCGATCGTCGGAACATCCAGGGTACGGATATAGAGAGGGTGACCTCCTACAGGTACCTCGGTGTCCTTCTCAGCAATAAACTAGACTCGTCTACCAACACAGACGCTCTGATCAGGAAGGGACAGAGGCTCTTCCAACTGAGGTATTTTGAGGATCAGGGGGTCACTCCTTAAGACCTTCTATGACTCAGTGGTGGCTTCAGCCATTCATTATGGCATAGTCTGTTGGTCAGGCAGCATCTCAGCCCAGGACAGAGAGAGACTGGACCGACTGATCAGGAGGGCCAGCTCTGTCCTGGGCTGCACCCTCGACACTCTGGAGGAGGTGGGCAACAGGAGGATGCTAGCTAAGCTAACAGCTATGATGGACAGACCCTCCCACACCCTGACAGCACTGGGGAGCTCCTTCAGCCAGAGACTGATACATGCGCTGCAAGGAGAGGTACCGACGCTCGTTCCTGCTGACTGCTGTCAGGCTACTGAATGGACGCACCTGAAAACCTGGACTCACCCCCACTCAGCCATTTGAAATACCACAGCCACCTTATGCAGCATATATGCAGTTGCAGATATGCTTATATCTTGTATTTTATATTGCATTCTGTACTGTGCACTGTTCATTTTTAAATGTATTTTGTGCATGCAAATACTTTGTTTTTCTACTTTCTTCCCTCCAAATTTTGCTGCTGTAAATTGCGAATTTCTCCATTGTGAGACAAGGTTTTCTTCTCTTATTTTATCTTACTCAAAAGGCTCTTATCGTAAATCATATTTCCATTTGAAACGAATGGAAATGCCATTCATGGGTTCCAGCCCAATGAAAAACAAACAAAAATAATAAAAGTAACAAACGTTGGCAAACATTTTGCAAAGATTTGCGACCTTGCATGAACCCTGATGTAAACAACATTCGCTGCCTTGAAAACACTCGCAAAGCTTTGCCACTCAGTGTGATAGGGGCTGAAACGGCATTGGAAAAGAGTTACCGGTAAGTGAACCGTGAGTGCGAGAGACAGGTTCGCGATTGCGACACATCCTAACAGGATAACTTCAAAAATAAGTTTAATGAGCGTAATTTTATTAGGTGAGAAGCAAGCTTGTTCCACACTGGTTGCATTTACTGAGATCATAAATCAATAGTGTCGTTTCTAGATGAAAGAAGTCATGAATGTACCCGAAAACTACATAGAGACATGATGCAAATGTATTGTTTACCATTAGAAAAGGCAAATGTATCAAACAGAGACATCCCACATGTTCAATATGTGTATAATCAAATTTAGTGTTTTTTTTTTTTTTAAAGAGGAAAAAATTGAACTTTGAGTTACAAAAAGCAATTGGCACTAATTTGGTGGAATGGTACATATATATAAATATATAGAACAATACATTATGTATACACATTATATATTGTATACACATTGATGTATGCACATCTCCATATTAATTTGAAATAAATCAGATACAGCCTTTTAATTTCCAATGAACGCATTGCAGAGGTATTCGATCGGGCAGATAATTGAACGCAAAGACTCAGACTCGAGGGCCAAAAAAGCGTGATGGCGACGTCCCTAATAGCTTTAATAAGTGAACACACACCTGATAAAACACTAGTCTCAAGCCACATAAACCTGATTTTAGGGAAAACATTAACAAACGATGTGAGTGAGAAGTGAGCAAAATTGAGCTGGGGAAAAAAAAAACATGAAGGGAAATTCACGTTGAATTGTTAGCGATTGATGATAACAACAGCCTGGCATTTTAACAGGGTTGTGTTTACAACTCTTACATTATTCGGTATTTGGTTCTTTCGGCTGCAGAGCATTTCCTTCTAAGCTCAGGACAACGGATAAGAAACTATGAAAGACAGTAAAGTTTTTCTTGCATACTGTATGAGACTGACTTAACAGGAGCCAAATTATTTCATAGAAACACCAGGAAATACACTCTGGGGTTTTAAAAAAAACAACAACAGAAAAAGATCAGTTTGAAGTCCACTTTTGGTCTGAATGTATTAAGTTGGCCCATGGTGCATGTCTCCAACACAACTCATCGATCTGTGTACTTCTGCGAACAGGTGAGCTAAAGAACTGATTCATGATGTTGGAAAATAACTTTTGTGATTAAGAAGCTTGACTGAAATCACAAGGATATAAGTCACATTAGCCCAAAGGGATTCACTACTCGACTCGGTACCAGTCATACGTGATACGGATTAATTTCATAAAAGTGTCTATTCACCATCATGTGAAACTTGGGTTTCTTGCCAATTACAATCCAATGAAAGGGAGCTTTCAAAGGCTCATGACATCGGTGTGTTCAACGGAACGATGGTTGGACATATAAATAGTTCACCCACACAATTCACAAGATGAAATATAACATTAGTATGAGCAACGATGAACGTGCCAAGAAAAGGTTAACACGTTCTTCTCGATCACTGCTGCCCTTTACACTGAAGTACACATAAAGACAATATTGACAACTAGCTAGCAGGACTTTATTTTGGCCCCCTCTGGACAAACAGCAACGAAAAAGCACATTGCGCCATAGAAGCACTTGTGTGACAAAGTACTGTTAGTCAGTTACGTCCCACATGGTTTAAGCCGGTGTTCATTGCAAACCAAGGTAGCGAAAACCTGACTTTAGCCTCACATTGCGTAAGCCCACATTACATCTTTCAGCTACTTCGAGTCTAAAATTGAACTTCTGCTCCTTGTTTTAACGATTATATCCAACGCGTCTTTCCTAAATGTAATTCCATCGAACTGCCACTCATTAAAAAGGACTTGTCAATAATTGTGAGTGTATAATCGATCTTACCTGCTTGCCTCTCTAACTCACGTTCACGAAGCTCACAACCCAGGAGGAAACTTTACGGCATGTTGGACCATACCATCATAGTCTTTACAGCGGGGGTATCCGGTTGGGTAGTCAAAGTAAATGCCATAAAACCTAGTCGTTCTATGTTCTTTTTTTGTTTGCTTATGCACTCGAGAATATGATTTTAGCAGAAAGTTATATACATGTGACTGTGTGTGTCGTCAGATGTATTCTGTAATCAGAGAGAACACCATAAAGCTGACTCGTTTTTCGAAGTAAACCCCTACAAAAGCATTACCTAATGTCGTTAGACTATTGTAACCTACCATGATATATAACTGCTGAGGTATTCGAGAGCAGGGTTCATGGTTATGTAATCTGGACAGCACAGCAAGCCGTGTAACCCTGACAAACTAGACACTGACTCGTCAAAGTTGTCCTTCCAATATTATAAGTGTTTATATTCCTAACACATCTGAGGAATAGCCCAGTATGCGATGATTCCTCCCTCACACCCTAAACTTCACATCAAGAGTATCCATCCCAGTCTAACTCGGTGAACCCTCATCATCAAATGAAAAAGTGCAGCGTCATGCATGATAAAATCAGTCAAAGTACTCACACTCTGTATTTCATCAGAGGCATCAATTTAATTTCTGATACTTTCGTAAAATAATAGTTTAAAAATACACAGTCAAGCACAACAATAACAAAATAATTACGCTCCATGAGATACAATATTCATTTCGATAATTGTGCACATCAAGAGAAATAAATATTTCCACACAAATACTCTTTTCACGTTTTGACTTGACATATATATATTTTTTTATTATTTATAATATTTATACATTCTATCTGTAAATGTTCATACTAAACTGACAAGAAGGGAGAAAAATCTTGTCACATGTCGAATGTTGCTGTTTAGCTGGCTACCATTGGCAAGACAGAAAACATGTTACATGTTAATGTTTGCACATTTAAAAACCACACGATGTCAATCAAATTAGATCTCAACCACAGTTTTCACCTCTTTCTGTTTACTGTATTTTTTTGACATTGAGTTGTGAGCGGCACGCGGACGACTGGTTAGCACACCCGTCTCGCAGGGCAGAGGTGCAGTGTTCGATTCCCCGCCTACTGCCCGAAGACAGCTGGCATACCCGCGACCCTCATCAGGATAAAGTGCTTCAGATAATGGATGAATTCATAAAGAAACCAAGTCTCAAATATAGACCTTGAAAACTGTGATCTCTAACACACAAATCCAGTGTTTCCCAAACTTTATTGAACCAAATCACCAATTTTATATTGCAAAAGATCTCATGGTAAAACACTAAACAAAAATTACACCAAAAACACTATAAATACAGAAATAATGATCGGCTTGTCTGGACCTGTCAAATTAAACACAATGTTGATACTTGCATGAAGCCATGACTTGTTCTGTTGTGCAAAAGGTGGATAAACAGGTTTATTCTAATTTCTGCCTTCTAATGGAGGAGCATTAAGATGTTCTGATTTCCGCTATACACCTATGTTTGTTAATAAACAACAACCTTTGGACAAACTGAGTGAAAATTAATGATTTTCGACGATTCACTTGGGTGCCACAGCACCTTACTCAAGATAAACTACTTGTAGTGTTTGAATCACAGGATCTTTGTTTTCTGATTCCTCCGCTTGACCTTCTGATGGACCACAGCAAGAGTCGTGAAGAAGTTTCCCGTGAACAGAATAAAGAAGCAAAGGCTGCACACCAAGACCTGGCATTAATAACAGAATGAAGGTGAATTATTGCTCTGGTTGATTTTCAATTTTAAAAAAATAGATAATGGTCAGGCACGTAGGCAGTCGGGAGCAGGGCTATTAAAAGTTTCAATTCAGTTGCAATCTGGACAAGCTTTTTAATTCGAAAAGTTAACTTGGGAATTCAAACTTCGACTCAACTCAGAATGGTTGCCTCAATGTATTGTGAGTCAGGCATACCTTTTAAATGAATGAGACTGAATGAAAACATCAAGAGTGAGTGAAAATTGGATTGTATGAGCGCTGACCTGCCATTCTTTGCAGTCTGGGAGCTGAGCCATTCTGAAGAGAGAGATGCTATTGAAGAGCTGCCAGAACTACAAGAAAACAGGAGGTCTTAGAATTGTATTTGTTTTTACGTGAAAAGAAAAATATAACAAATAGTGACACACCAAATATTACACGCAAATGTAAAACCCAAATAGATCTTAGCATGTAAACATGCAGAATGCTGACATGAGCCACGTGCATGTGATGTGTGGTATCATGTCAAAACCATGACAAAGCATAATGATTTATGCAAACTCATCCGTGAGTCATGTGCGGATGTTCTACTGACATGTTCTACTCACATGACCGAAAAACAGGAAGGGCAAAAGAAACGTCAGTCCTTTCCACATCCAGGACTGAAATCCCTCTAAGAACAGAAATCAGCCATGTAATTTATTTGCCATTATGTTCATGTTCTGAATTCGAAACATTTATTTTTTTATGTACATGCCTTCCACATGAAATGAAACAGACAGCATATATATTCAGTGCCCGAGCTCTGTGTTTGTGAACCTTACCCACGGTCAGATCCATGTTGTGTCTTTCACCCAACGCTTTGAGTCTGTAGAGACATCCACTCTGATAATAACACTGCAGACATTGAACAAAACCTGCATGTTCATGAGAAGATGTTTTGATGACATCTGAAGAAAAATCTGGTATAACTTCATTTGTCAAAGACTTAACCTTACTTTGATAGAGGGAGTAAGCCAGGAATTGGTTCCTGAAAATCTTATACAAGTTGCCATCTGGCCTTGAGTGCAGAAGGGAGGACACTTTAACCATACAGTGCCAGAAAACTTTCACGTTTGCTATAAAGGGCTTTCGATGTACTCACCATGTCAGCATTACACCAGACAAAAAAGCTGAGACGTAATGATGGAAAACCCACCAGCCTTTAATTCTGAAACGTAGGTGACACATGGAGAGAATTAACATCCAAAAGAATTTTTAGAAAGTAAAATGTCTTCAGAACTGTATTACAGTATCGGGCTGACCTGGAGCCATTGTTGATGAGGATACTTTCCCTGATTGTTAATGTGCAGTAATACCAGACCAACAGGAAGTTGAGGATAGCATCAAGAAATCTGAAGCCATGTATCAAAATTAAACACAAATGTCCCATTGACATATGGGAAGTTCCACTTTTTTTTTTTTAATGGAAATGCTTACCTGTAGTTCACAAAGAAATAGCATGTAAAGGAAAACAGCAGCAGGATGACAGTGAGGTACAGCTTGAACTTCTCATATTCGTCTTTGTAGGCAAATCTGGTCATGAGTTTTCAAAATGTGACAAGCAGAAATATCCGGAAAATGAAGTTAGTGAGATGCCTTTGGGAGCATTGTTGACTATGCCACATAACCTTATCCAGAAAAGGTCACCTCTTTCGGGAAAAAAAAAAAGAGCACTTACTTTAACTGTTTGCTAAGCAGAGTGACATTCACATTTCCAAGAACCAGAGAGAGGTACAGCCTGAAATACAATCACATTGACCCTTTGTCCTGATTTCGTTTTTAATATAAATAAGAATATAATGTAAGAATACGATTTTAACTAGACGAAACACTGATATTTTTAGCAAGGTTGATTGATTTTAATTTGTCACCCATTTTTCCTTGGGAGAAAAGATTCCATTTCAAAGAAAGAATTGGTTTGCAGCTTTATTTTCTCTCTTATTTCATCAAGGCCATCATCTTCCTCCAACAGTCCTTTGCTGCACCTGGTTGATGAGACAAAAACACGACCGGGCTTATCACCGGCATATCTGCGTTTGAGTGTCTTAGTGTATGCCTATTTGTTTGCCTGTTTGAAAGCCTCCCTTTTCAGCTAAATGTGTGTGTGGGTGTGTGGGGGGGGGGTTTGGGGGGGGTTGGCAGCTACTTTTTCACAAGAGAGGACATCTCCTTCAGTCTTGTTTGTTGACGGGAAATGGAGGAAGAGCAGCTCCTTTGGAGTTTGGAAATTTCATCCAGTTTTTGTAGGTATAGCCTGTGTGCCTCCTGATTGACAACAAAACAGAATTACAGAAACATCAATAACCACAGGAAATTATGCAGTCGATGTCATTGAGCTTTCCGCTAGGGAATTTTAAATCTAGAGAACTATGAGCATGTACTTTTTAATATTAAACACAAGGTTGGTGATTACTCATTGTTGCTTACCTGAGCATGCTGATACTCTTCTTCCAGGCATTCCCACTGGTGCAGAACATCTGTTAAATTTTGCGACGTTTTGTGAGTCATTTGCTGGCCTTCCATTGACACCAAAGTCTTTGCTTTAAATATAATTATGTGCCGAAGTATTATTCGTCAGGGTGTGTATGTCATTATCGCGGATAGTTTATTGCACCGAGTGAACTTTGACTGGTGTGCGAAAATTCAAACTTGGACATTGTTCTGTGTTTAGCTCTGTGTGCCATTGTCAAACATAGCTATAATGGTTAGTTAATCCTGACTAAATCATACAGATTAGGTGGATAGATTGACACAGTTTTGTCTGATTTAATAACTACATTTTTATTTTGAATATGTGATACAAAAAACAAAACAAAGAAATGTGATATCTACAATGTAACACTGTATACCACTGGTCTAAAAAGGAATATGACGTCAAAATGTGCATGTACAATTGAAAATGTTCACCCAGTACTACGACCTTACGTTTTCCGGTTTATGGTACATTGAATCGTTACGTTATCAAGATCGTGACGACTCTCCAAAATGGATGAAAAGACGAAAAGAAAACTGCTCAGGGAGGCTGTCAAGAAGCTGACAACAACATTGAAAGAGCTGCAGGTATTTCTGGGAAGTACTGGCTGCCCGAAGGCAGCTTGTACTGTAGGAAGCCTTCTTGTAGAACTGATAATTGCTGTGTGATAATGGTGGTTTTAGTTGGATAAGGCCAAGGCAGCAAATGCACCGGTCCGGCCGCCACCAAATCACGTGACCAACCGCGGCTCACATCAACATGTCTCAATCCATCCAGTAGAGGGTGATAATGCGCCTTGCTTGCTAAGACCCGTTGTGTTCTTGGCGCAGTCCACGAATAAGAAAAGCTACACAGCCACACACAAGCAGCTACTTGGACTGTCATACACACAGCTGATCGGACAAAAACAAGCAGCGGACTAGCCAAAACGACAGACACACAGATCTAGACATTTATCAACTAGAACCGGGACTTGAACGGTCGATGTACAGCTAAAGAAATAAAGGACACTGCGAGACTCCTTAAGGAATGGGTCACCGTCAGATTTGAGGTTTACTCGGATGCTAAACAACTAAAATTGTCTCGTACGCCGGCGTTAAAGGTATACGCTGTTGAACGTATGGCGCTAGGGTGCTCGTAACAAGTCATATATGTGCGTGTCCCGTCAATTGTAAGGGAAGTAATGTACGGTGCGGTTTACGTCCTGTCCACGGTGACGGGCTACGTCCTCACCTCCGCGTTGTTGCTCAAATGCCCGACTCTTCTGCATCGGAAGAAGAAAGAGAGGTTCCACAGCAAGCACATTTCTCATCGTGGAGGTAAGTGAGCGGTGGTACTCTTTCAAGCAGTGCGTATGATTTAATTCTTGTGGAAGACAGCAATAATATCCTAATTCAATGTCATGAGATCCCATACATATCAAGAGGGGGGAATTCCCAAGGTAGGAAAAGCAGTCAGTCAGGAATTTAAGAAGCACAAACACTTGTGTCAGGAGTAGAGATTCTGATTCAATTCTTGAACTTCGATATTAAAGCACAGACTCCGAAATCGCTACGGAAGATTGATTTGAATTGATTGACTCCTGTCTGCATTTCAGGAGCAGCAGAGAACCTTGAGAACACAATGGCGGCTTTCAAACAGTAAGTTGACCTTTGACACGCAGCGCCAGGTGAAAGTCTGCTGCTGAACAATATGTGTTGCTCCTCGCAGTGCCGTGGCTCTTGGCACTGACATGTTGGAGCTTGACTGCCACCTGACGATGGATGAGCAGGTTGTGGTGTCACATGACCCACATCTGCAGCGAGCAACTGGTATTAATGCCTACATCTCTGACATGCCATATGGGGTAAGTAGAACATTTTATTCGACCGTATTTTAAGATCCTTAAGTTTTAAGCTATTAAAGGTCCGTTTCAGGTTCACTTGTCATCATCACACTTGTATTTGCCATCATCGTCTCCAGCTCACCCATCTCGAAAATAGATGGATACTCTCAGATTACTCTCCCATTCTGGCTACAGCGCACTTGACATGAAACACTTACTTTCCCTGTAATCTTAATTTACTCACTCACTCACAGTACTTCACCGCCATATTTGACCGTCGGTCTCCACGCCTTCTCCACTCTCTGCTGTTTGCTCTGTGCAGGAGTTGCCACCATACCTCTGCAAGCTGGATGTGACCTTTCAACGGGGTAAGCGTCTGCTGCTGGAGCACTCCCATGCACGCTCACATGTCAATCGGAGCTCTTAATCAAACTGCCGTCGCTGTAAACAGCTAAAAATCCCACGCAGGTTCTATTACATAATTACAACCATTTTTATATGGGGGGGGGTGCGGGGGTGGACTCGACTGACCTTGTTATCTACATGTCCTTGTGTGTACAGAGTGTATATGCGAGGGGGGAGAGGACAAACGCATTCCTCTGCTCAAGGATGTTTTTGAAGCGTTTCCCAACACCCCTGTCAACATTGACATCAAGGTTAACAACGATACACTCATCAAGAAGGTGCGTGTGCGTGTATCTGCTCTAGAACAAATATCAGTATGAAAGCTTCTTTAATTTTGTCTCTGACAGCTCCATGTCAGATACACGTTTCCTTCTACATTCAGATTCTGTTTTTGGTCATTTTTGTATTTGCGTGGCAGGTTTCCGAGCTGGTTGTAAAATATGACAGAGAGCATCTTACAGTATGGGGCAACGCCAGCAACCAGATAGTCAGGAAGTGTTACAAAGAGGTATGTATGTATGTCTCCTGTTTCCACGTCACCAGTCAGTCAAATTTGTCATGTTAGTTTCAAAACAAGCCATTCCCACAGTCCGCAGCAATCCCTGATCATTTTGGATTCATGTTTTGCAGAACCCTCGCATTCCTGTGTTGTTTAGCTTTCCCAGAGTGTTGCAGTTGTTGTGTCTCTTCTACACTGGTCTTCTCCCTTTTGTTCCTTTAAAGGAACAGTTCTTGGAGATCCCAATGCCCAATATTGTTAACAAGTAAGTATGGAAAAGTAGACACAATGTTTGTCGGATGTAAAACACATACAGTGAAGGAAATACTCACAGTGCTTCATCCCCCCCCCCACACACACACACACATTTTATGTTATGTTACAGGCTTAATCCTAAACTGAATTATTTATTTAGTTTTCCTAAAAACTAAAAAAAAGTCATGCACGCACAAGCATTCACTGACTTTACGCAAGACTTGTCAGGTTATTGAATAATAATAATAATAATAATAATAATAATACATTTTTATATGGTCCTGAAAACGTGGACTCACCCCCACTCACCCATTTTTAATATGCTTATATTTATATTTTATATTTAGATTTATTTATATACTTGTGTCTTCTACTTTCTCCCTTTCCTAATTTTGTAAATTGGGAATTTCTCCTTTGTGAGACAAATAAAGGTTTTCTTAACTTACCTTATCAAGCAGAGGACTTAACCATTTTATCCCGCAATTGCTTTGTCAAAAATGACCTGGCCCGTCTGTTAATTTTAAAATCAATCAATGCCCTTATTTAAAAAAAATAAATTAAAAAAAATCAATATATCTCTTTACAGACTTTATGATCCGAACAGAATGAGCAAGAGTCGGCGCCTATTCACGTGGCTTGCAGACAAGTGAGTTGACTCACCACCTTTGGAAGTCAGTCAATTAATCACCTTTGTGTCTGATTGTTGGAATTAGCTGCACTTAACATCATTTTATCTGGTCCCCTACTCTTTTTTTATTTTTTTTAAGTAATATTCGTACCCTTACTACTCTCTTAATTCATTTTTTTCCTTTGCAGCTTATTGATGAGGAAAGCGCTCTTCCAGCATCTTACTGCTCGGGGAATACAGGTGAGGTTTTAGGAGGTTATTTGATCCTTCACCTCTATGTTGTTTTGTGCAATTTTGTCCTGGAGTAACCCAACTTGATTAGGGAAACAATGTCACATATCATTATTTACCCGTTTAATAACATTCTATTTTTCTTGCATGCGATGGTAACATTGATTATATCTGTATGTTCAGAAAAACCCAAAGGTAATAGAACTGATGCCTCTGGTTTCAGGTGTATATTTGGGTGCTGAACGATGAAGAAGACTTCCAAAGGGCATTTGACTTAGGAGCTACAGGAGTTATGACAGATTTTCCCACCAGGCTGAAAGACTTCTTGGATCGGAATGGCCTTTCCAAGCCTCAGTGACTTGTCTACAGCCACTTGAACGCTGCCATAAAACGAGGATAATTGTGTTTGAGCACTGCACATTTTTACACTAGCAATACCGTTGAACCCAAACATTCATTGAAGTTCGGTATTAAATCTCTACACACCTTTTATGTAATCGTTACAACCGCAGCTCGATCATTTTACTTGAATGTATTTGTAACGTTGGCAAAACTACTCAAGCATTAGATGTTGCACGCAAAAACACCGGCAGATGGTGCTGCCAATCACAATTGACCTCCCATTTTACTTCACGGGCTGATGTTTTGTTTTTGGTTTCATTTTAAAATCTGGTTTCACGTTTGCACTGATAACAGGACTTTTTTCAGAGACAGGAATGTCAGTCCTGACAAGATTTGATTTCAATTAACTTGGTCAACATGGCCAATTCGGCATTCAGCTGCCGTCAGACAGCAAGTGAGTAAAAACACTGGGAAGTTAAATTTCACATGTGCTCAAGGACAGTACTGTGGTTATTTTCTTGAATGAATAACATATTTCAATTCAAGAGGCGTTTCCATGTGCAAGAGCATTTACAAGTTTCTTTTAATGAGTTGCACTGTTGTCTTTGTCTTTTTATTTCCTGGGGGAAAAAAATCGAAACATTTTGTCAAGAGACCAGAACATAATGATTGACTTTGCTAAATAAATGCAGAGAAACAAAATAAGAAATCAACTGGAGGATGATCAAACCACTAATATTCTCCAATCCAGATAGGCGACCAAGCACTTTGAGTCATGATGATTGAATGTAATGTTGGATGCGTTTTTGGTGTTGTCAATGAAATTAGCTTTTATATGTGTGTATTTATTGATTAGTACATCTCCCCCCAGTCTTATAGTCTACTTGCATTGCGGATATTAAATCAACTGAAATTGTTTACATTATTTGTATTACATTGTGTCATTGATGCATGCACGTTTGAAGAATTACGAGTGTGTTTTGGTGACGTGATCTGTTTTGACAGTCTCACTTCGTCATGTTTGCACAACTGACAAGAGTTTTGTGGTATCTCAGCTGTTTTTTTAAGACAAAATAAAAATGTACACGATATATTTCTGACAGAAACTGGTCACGTATTCGACACGAGGGGGAGACAGAAAGTTGGATTGAGAACTATCGGTCTTTCTGAGTACATTCTCGAGTTACTAATCGCACATATTGCGTCATGGTCAGTGAAAAAATGTCCCCCCAATAAAACATAGTATTTAACACCTTAATAAGACGGTTCTTCATAAATCACTTCAAAAAATATACTGTACTGTAATTCGTCTTCTCGATGATTCGGTAAAACGTGGACGTACAGTCAGCGAACTTGTTGTTAACGAACCCTCTTTCTAAACCAATGAGCGCGATGTTGCTATGCTGTTTCACTGAAATGATTGGCCTTTCGGTATGCCAATCATTCTTCAATACTTCCCTTGCCAAAGATCAAACAGTCAAGCTTGAAGGATGAATCTTCACCAGTGACACTTTAAAACGTTTTGCCCGAGATTTTTGACGTGATTCAGCAATTCATCCATCGTTAAAATAAAACTTTCCTAGACCGAGGCCGCTGATTTTAGGGCGTTTGAATGGTGGAGCGGAGCTATACATGTACAAATACGTTATTTGTCAAATAAAACATTTTAAAACGTGATAAATGTTATCAGTTACATGTACTGTATGTCCACGTCAGCTATCAGCGAATCTGATTTGATCTTTCTGTAGATAGACACATTACATACGCGGCATCATTTTTTTGCGCATGTGTGCGTTTACACACTACAAATGTTACTGTAATGTTTTTCTTAGCATTGATATAAAAATAATCATCATGGAATCGAGTGTATATGTTACTATCAGGAGAAAATACAATACTGTATACGTCTTTTTTTAAAGCGTTTACAACGACGTTAAGTAAAGGGAAGGGAAGCCTCTTGCTCCGGCTGGCAGTCTCCACACTCTTTACCTTCCTCTCGAACTGTGCTGGGCATCGTTGCGCGTCAAAACATTGAGTCTATGCACGACTTGCCCGGGCCCAGGAGAGCAGAGACAAGAGACGGGAAGACAAGAAGCCGAGAGGACATTTTCACCTTGGAAGAAGCCCCAATGAACGCTTAAAATTGGCACTGTCACGAAGAAAACGAGGAGGTGCGACGTTTTTCAGGCAACGCGTTGGTTCCTTTTTCTCCCCCACAAAGGTAAAACTAATTGCTACGTGTTGTTGTTGTTGTTATTGTTGTTGTTACCTTCAGTGTATTTCTTATTACACACTGTATTAATCACAGTTTTTGTGTTAAGAGTGGGTGTCGATGTCAGTTCATCAAGTCTATGGTGCTTGATTTATTTATCACCACAGTCGGGACTGTGGTGTTCCCCTTAACGTGCTATTTATTTATTGTTGCCTTCTTGTGCATTAATTTATTTTGGTATTTGAGGAGGTTAAGTCTGTCATCCACTTCATCCTCACATGTTGTTTTGTGGCGTCTCTCCGAGGCGCGTGCGCCACCGTGCGCGCGCACGCGGCTATTTGTCGCGAACGCTGCACATTACCTCAACCATACGCGATCGATGCAAGTGATCCTATAACCCTCTCACTACACCTGCCAGGTCACTGCAGATTTTCCAACTCAGTGTCGTATTGCAGTGTGTGTTTGTGTGAGTGTGTTTGTGTGTGTGTGTGTGTGTCTGCCTGCGTGCGTGTGGGCGCGCACAGGATTGCTGAGCTCAGGCATCCCTGCCATCTGGGCTCCGTGTGGTGGCTGAAGTTCTGGCCCAGATAAAGTGTGCCACTGCCTGTGTGACCTGATTCATACAGTAGGCATCACACACACACTCTCTGCAGGCCTTCAGCGTCCCCACCAATTCATAATTTTAAGTACAGTATTTTGATTGATGTGATACGTAGTAGGCCTTCCTGCGCGCAAGTTTTGGACAGGCTTTTCCAAAACGTTTTGAAGGGCTACACGTGTTTATTGTTTGTCTAAAAACTTGCAGCCTCGCCTGTAATTGCATCACTTGTCCAGGTGCCTATTTAAGAGTACAGTGATCCCTCGCTATTTCGCGGTTCATTTATAGCAGCTTCAGTGCATCGCGGATTTTTTTCAAACATATTCATTAAAAAAAAAAAAAATACTGTATGTATATATTTTTAAAAAAATATTTTTTTCATATACATGGAGTACAGTACTGTATATGTTGCTCTATGTGACTCGCTGTTGTTTTGCAGCTTCTCGCGGACCGTTTGTGAACTTTAAAAAAATATATATATATATTTTTTTCCTGTTTATGTTAATTGGTCGCTACTTCGCGGATTTTCGTTTATCGCGGGTGGTTTTGATCCCCATTAACCGCGATAAACGAGGGATTTACTGTATACTTATGATCTGATGTTATCATTGGGACCGCATAGGCCTGTATGGCAAAAGTGAGTACACATCTCAAGTTTTGGTAAATAATTTAGTATATCTTTTCGCTTTAGAAACCACATTTTGTTGTTAGTGTACAGTTTGTATAACAGTGTAGTCAAATGAAAGCACTTGCTCTCGTACTCGGTTGGAAAATAGTTTCCATTTCCAACATCATTCTCCCGATATAGCCACTGTCCCTCCTCTGTATATGTTTAAACTCCTGCGTCTAAAGTCGTTCCTCTGCGTCTCCAAACCTTCCAGTCTGTTTTCCCGAAACTGCCGTCCTCACAGAGAATCTCATCATCTTCAATTCTGACACCTCCAGCTCTGTCTCCCGTTTTCAGGTCATTGCTACTGTCTCGAAACCATACAACATGTCTCGCTCGCTCTCCTTTTACTTTGAATGAAATTTGACATTAAAAAAACGTTGACATTAGCGATTTCCTAGCTCTGCCCAACCAGTGGCATTTGATGCGCCGCGAGGCTCAGTGATGTCACTCTGCTGTATGCCTTGGGTAACACCAAACGGGGGAACACGATGAAAGAAGGTGAAGTGCTGATTCGCCGCTCGTGGGTGCATCTCGTGCGCAGCATTCGATGCACACTTGTACTTCCCCTCCCTGTCCCCGTCTGACTCGCGTCCCTCGCTTTGCCCCGATCGCCGTCACAAACGGCAGCGGCGGTGGCATCAGTCGCTTATATAACAAAGGGTTTTTTTGTCGGGATATACAAGGGCCCTTTCGGCTGGTGAGACTCATGGCATGTAGCCCCCTTTGTGATGACACTCCGAAATGACCAGAACGGCCAATGCGGTGACCTCAAACGACACGCGGTAGGACTGATGAATAGACAGTGGCGGCAGAGGAAAAAAAACAAATGCAATTGTGTGGCGAGGCCTTTCGATAAGGAGAGCACAAGTGTGGGGCGATTGAAATGGACAATGATAGAAAATGGACAAAACATGAATTTTAACCTTTTGCTACTTTCTTCACTTGGCAAATGGATAGCCTGCTGGGAAGTAGAATTGCATCTCGTGATTGATTTGACAGGAACAAACTGTGTATTTTTTGCATGCAAATTTCGCCATAAATTCTCTTACCGTTGCACCAGCTCACTAATCTCAGTCACCCAGGCGAGCAACACGAGTATTTTAAGGGCTTGGACTATTTGGTATCATGCAGCGAGTTCAGCGTGAGGCTCACAGTTGTGTTAAGCTAAGAAGATTAACTCTGCAGCCTCATGCTAGAGTTCGATGTGAGCTAGCTTTCCTGCCCGCATTGGTTTGGGTGAATGGGAAGTGGGCCTGCAGTTGTGGACAAACACCCCAATGCAGCTGCTGGGGGGGAGGAGTTCTGGAAGTGGCTTGAGCCTGCAGGAGTTGTTGTCAGCTTGAAACTTTGGGTACACAAAACTTTATTTGCTTTTTTTTTTTGAGCCAGCTGCTTCTCCTTGAAAGAATCACGTGCATGCAATTTGAAATCTATTGGAGTACTATTTGTCTGCATGTATATCAGGGGTGTCAAAACTAATTTTGGTCGAGGGTCACTTTTGTAGTTACGTCTTCCCTTGGAGGGCCGAATTAATGTTTAATCATCACATATTATTATTGTCCAAACACAAATTGATGGATTGCTAGTTTTGAAATCAGTCAACGATTTGTTGTTTGTTCACATATTGCGTAAACGGTGTCCGAAAATTATTGCAAAATCTCAATGTTATTTAGTACACATGGCAATTTGACATTTCGGTACAGATTATGGAATCTAGTTGACACACGTGATCTGCTTTCGCGGGCCACGTAAAATGATGTGGCGGGCCAGATCTGGCCCCTGGGCCTTGACTTTGACATCTCTGATGGATATGGATACAGAAGATGAGATAGTTGCGCACGCTGACGGTGAACATGAAACACGCTTTTTCCATGTTTTAAAAAGACAACCCTTTTTAACATTTCACTGAAAAAAGGTAATTTGAGAAAACGTATTTTGTAAGTCATGCGTGTGAATCAAACACGGAGCCCTTTTGTATTAAACAGTATCCAAGAAGTAGCTCTCACTTTCAAAAAGGTTGGTGACTCCTGTTTCAGTGTTTTGTTTTTGAGAAGCAGGTATACATGAATTATGAATACAAGCACTACGATTTATATTGATTTTTATTTTTAATGTTGAACATGTAGTACAAAAAGAAATCATATTGAAACTGCTGAATAATTTAAGACCCCCCACTCCCCTAAAAATGGTTTTTGCATCAGCCTCTGGTTTTATCAACAGTGCTCTCATGTTTAAGGGAATGCAATGTTTTTGTCAGGTTGAATGGCCACTTGGTTAACCAGCGACTAGAATGTGGTGCCGATAATTGAGCCTAATTTGAGCATTCCAGGAAAAGTCAGCAAAGGCCTGATTATCAGGTTTCTCAGAAAACTTATCAAGCATTTTTTCTTTTTTTTATGTGGTGTGGAGAATGTCAAGATTTAACTCTCCATCTACGATCTGCTCCGAGAACATTCTCGGTCAATATTCACCCATTTTAAACCTGTTCAATATTTTCGATTGTAAATCCTTGTGTGTGGTCAACATGAAGTTGGGCCAAACAACAGAGTCCATGAATGTGATGTTTTGCGTAACGTGTCTCACGAGTCATTTGCCACTTTGGCAACAATATTTCTTCAGGTCAAAAGAAGAGTGCTACTTTTGTTTTCAAAATAGAATAATTGCAATTATTATATTGGATAACATAGACCACTCTATTCAAGTCAAATGAGTGCTAAACAGCTACATTTTGTCTAATTAAAAACAAAACAAAACATAAAACAGTCATATTTTAAGAAAGGCTAAATGGCAAACAACTTCCATAAGTTTGATCCTCCTCAAAATGATATAAACAGTCCAGATGATCTGGTCGAAGAATGCGTTTGTGCATTCACTAGACCGGGGGTCGGCAACACGCGGCTCCAGAGCCGCATGCGGCTCTTTAGCGACATCTAGTGGCTCCCTGGAGCTTTATAAAAAAATGGAAAAAGATTTTAATAGTGGGCTAATATAGCTCAAATAGATATAGATACATGTTGCAGCTCCGAAAAAGGAGAGCTGTGGTGTTGTTTTTTTTAAAACGTACACTTTATTCATGCTTTTAACAGTCTCGACAAACACAGACACATCTGCGTCCGACTCCGTGCCTTCTCTCTTCTCGTTCGACTCGAGAGGCGTTCAAAGACAGCCTCCGAAAAACGGAAATTCATGATCACTTCACTGACACTATATATAATGCACCAAAACAAAAAAAAATCAAGCGAGGAAATCACAAAATAAATTCTATGGGGGGGCGTTTGTGAACACACAACAAAGGAATGAGTAACATGAACAATTCTGAGACAGTCCAGTCTCCTACAGCATACAGCATGTGTTTCCTTCATTGTAAGTTTTTATATAAGGCTTTTATTTTTTTGCGGCTCCAGACATATTTGGGGTTTTTTTGTCCTATATGGCTCTTTCAACATTTTGGGTTGCCGACCCCTGCACTAGACCAGATCATCCGCTGTACTAAAATGCTCATAAGCGCTCTCCACAATTGTCGTGGAAGTATTTGCAAATGATGACACATTGTTTCAATCTTTCAAAGAAAAAAAACAACAACAACATACTGCAGCCCTCAAATGCCGACGTGTTCAAGCGCCAATGGAATGCCGAATGCTTCAAGATGCACATGCAACAAAACATGCGGCAGAATTGACGACGCGAGTTTAACCCTTTCATGCACCCTGTAAACCGATGACATGATAAGCCGTCCACTATCGTAACCGCTGTCCCTGAAAGGGTTAAGGCAGCAGCCATGAGCTCTCCCGTCCCTCTCTGCTTTGCAGGTGTTTGCCTCCCGACCCACCGCCCACCACGGCCCTCACCTGTGTGCTGCGGTGCTTCCCTTGTGAGCCGACCTGGGCCGGCAGTCCCTTCTTGCACCGCCCGCCAACCCCGCCCATGGTCAGAATGACGCGCTCCAAGACTTTCCAAGCCTACCTGCCCAGCTGCCACCGGACGTACAGCTGCATCCATTGCCGGGCCCACCTAGCCAACCACGACGAGCTCATCTCCAAGGTAAACCCGACAGCGGTGGCGCTTCACTGAGTTGACTTCACTCATTGCGCAACAGTTGCTGCACCCGGATTGCATTTAAATGGCATTACGGCCATTAAGGGAAACCACTGGGGTTACAGATGTGCTTCAAATGTTCCAGCTCACATGGCTTCACTTTTGCAAGTAGAGTCAAACCTCGGTTTTCGTACTTAATCCGTTCCAGAAGACTGTTCGAAAACCGAATTGTTCGAAAATCGAAACCATGTTTCCCATTGGAATCAATGTAAACATTTTTAATCCGTTCCAAGTCAAGAAAACTTTATTAAACCACTTTCTTTTACAATTTCACACCGTAAACTGTACACATGAATATTTTCCACAGTAGAGTTGTAAAAGTAAATAGCAGATCGGCCTCCTATATGTCCAATATTCTCTCCTGTATTTCCTGGAGATGGATTATGTTTTAAGATGATCATTGAGTTGTACAGTCAAACCTCGGTTTTCGTCCATAATCCGTTCCAGAAGGCTGTTCGAAAACCGAAATTGTTCGAAAACCGAAACAACGCTCTTTTTAAAATAAAAATGTTTACTGAACACGTCTGCTCACAATGGAAAGCAACACGAGGAAGCGTCACTTCCTCGTGTTAGGAAGGCGAGAGGAGTCAAATGGTGCATTCAAGTGCGCTCAGTTTGTTCGAGAACTGAAATTTGTTCGTCACCCGAGGCATAAAAAAAACTAAATTTTTGGTCAAAAACCGAATTGGTCGAGAACCGAGACGTTCGAAAACCGTGGTTTGACTGTATTATGAATGAGTCCCTTTTACACGTGCAATGAAAGCAGCACTCGCCAAGCACACACACACACACTTCTTTCGCAGCAGATAAATGACCTGGAACTGCTCGGCTTTGATGGTTTTCATTAATACCTTCTGTGAGCGTCTCTCCCTGCAATATGAAAGGGTCCATGTGTGTCACAGCCGACTCATCTTCGCTTTCTTCTCGCCTCTGCAGTCGTTCCAGGGCAGCCAGGGCAGAGCCTACCTGTTCAACTCCGTGTGAGTGTCCGTCTTTTGTTCTTTGTTGCCTCCATCTGCTTTCAATTAGCTTAACTTGAGCGCCTATGCACGCTACCCTTGGGAAGAATAGCAATTTTCCATACGCTGTTATTGAAGGAAGTTCGCAACGTATGTTCTTCCAGCAGGTTGGCACATTGTTTTTGTTTTACGGCTGCGGTGTAGACAGAGCAAGCCTGCCTCGGGGGGGGGGGGGCCGTCATCGTCAGATGAATTTAAGGCCGTTCAAGTCAATTGTAGGCAGACCAGTTCTCTGCTCTGAGAGGGAGTGGGTGGGATTGAGTGACTCACTCACTCTGTGCACATTACACTCTGTATGAAACAGACCAAGATAAACTCACTCCTGTCTCTCTCTCTCTCTCTCTGGACCCATTCTTGTTCTTATAGGGTGAACGTGGGGTGTGGTCCTGCAGAGGAGAGAGTTCTGCTTACAGGCCTGCACGCTGTAGCAGATATCTACTGTGAGAACTGTAAGACCACCCTGGGCTGGAAATATGTGAGTGCCCTTTGCCGATTTTCAGTACCGCACAGCAAACAGCGTCAAAGGTTTCCGAGATGATTAACAGCCAGGTCTTAATTTTATTTGCACCTCCTATTATATTTGGACCACCGCCGCATTTAGGATCAGTGAACCTGCAGGCGGTATTCCGTACGAGGCATCTTTATATATCGTTGTGGATGCTGTTTGGAAGGTTGGGAATAAAGTCTGACATTTAACTTGAATAAACTGATGGCCTTTTGGAGAGACGATATTGCTGTAACAAGAGACTGCAACATTCGGTTGAACAAAAACACACACACATACACACACACACACACACACACATATATATATATATATATATGTATATATATATATATATATACCTGTATATACGAAAAGTGAGGGAAAAGACAAAAATGTAATAATGAAAATGTTATTTTATTTTTTATATATATATATATATATAAATATATATATATATAAATATATATAAATATGTATATAAGTATGTATATATGTATGTGTGTATATATATATGTATATATATATACACATATATATATATATATATATATAATATGTAAAATAGTTAACGGTACTTTAAAAATAAAATAACATTTTCATTATTCCTTTTTTGTCTTATAGTGTTCCCTCACTTTTCGTATATATATATATGTATATATATATACATATATATATATATATATATACATATATATATACGAAAAGTGTATCTATACGAAAAGAAATATATATATATATATATATAAATAAAAAAATTAACTATTAGGGTTAGGGTTAGGGTTAGGGTTAGGGTTAGGGTTAATTATTACATTTATTTAATTTAATTATTAAATTATTACATATATTATTAACCTACCGTCAACTACTTTACATCCATCCAAATTCTGTCTTTGTATTTCACCTCGACTACGAAAAACCGAGCCTCATCTGTCTGTTTTCAAAATCAAACGCGGAGCCTTGAGCACCAACGCTTGCTCGCGCTTTACTGTGCGATGTTGTCGATCGGAGCTGGAGTCACCCAGTTAAAATCCATATGCGGTACGTATTCAGCGTTGGTGATATGTAAGAAAGGACTTGAATAGGAACCGCGCATGTTATCTTCTTTCACGTATCAGCAGAGTCGATTGAGTGCAGTTGTCGGAGGTGAACCCAGTCAGCATGGAGGTGAGAATTTACACTGTGGGCACGTGAGCGTCTTCCTCGAAGGTGGCCCAGCACAAGTACACAATATCCTTGTTGTTTGGCGCCTGAGAAGGCTCTATTCATCGTCCGCTTGGGCCTCACCCCCAACTCTTAACGTTCCCAGCATAAACATTTTCCTTCATTAATCTTACGAGTCGTTTTTTTTTTTTTTCCAACCGAGGTTCTATTCCTGTCCCATGCCCACATGGTGGAGAACACATGGCAAGTGCATACACACACGCACGTAATAGTACTTAATCGGGGTGTGTGTGGGGGGGGGGGTAATGACATACATATCAGTTGCAGCTGTGTCGGGTTTCTGCTGTCATCAAAGTACTGAGGCAATGACCTTGACCCGCTGCCCTTATATACCAGAAATATGATCATGCCACTCTAAATCCACACAGTCAAAGACAAAACAAGGCAGACAGACTCCACAGTCAAAGACACTTCTGACCTAAAGCCCCCCCCCCCCCCGCTCCCCCCTAGATTAAAAAAAAACTGAATAACACAAGTATAGTACAGTATATCCTCTAATTGGAACTTTTGGTTGCGAAACTACAGGTTATTTAGTTTTGGTTTCTTGCTACACCCAATGCCATCTTTTAAAATGTGGTGGGAATTTGTGACTTGGGACTGGATGAAAATGACGACGGATTCGAAAGCAGCCTCACTCTGGCCAGAATGTGATTGTTTCATTCTGAACGCAGCCACATCGCCGTTATTAGAGGGTGTTCACACTTGTGCAATCACATCCGTTATTTTTATTTCACCTCTTGAAAATGACTTAAGTAAAATCACATGAGTATGGGCCCCGCCCCTCCAAATCACCCTTAAAAGGCTTTTTTTTCCTTCTCTGTACTTGTGTCTAGTACACTCCCCTGATTTGCTGGTATTCTTTATCATCAGAGTGAATAATAAGAACGCATACAGATTAAAAACATACCAATAAAGTGAAAATGCTTTTCAATCCCGGTTAAAAAAAACTGCTCTTTTCCCACAGCGAGGATTAAGGTCTTTTCAAAAGTATTACGTCTTTGGAAATCTTGTTCTTGCACGCTATACTCTTTTTAGGAATTTGAGTTAGTTATTTGAAATCCATTTTTTAATTTCTTTACTGATCTTTTAAATCACTTTACCGTTTACTGCTTTTAAATGTACTTTCAATGACAGAATGTGAAGTCCAGTCAAACCTCGGTTTTCCTCCATAATCCGTTCCAGACGGCTGTTCGAAAACCAAAATTGTTCGAAAACCGAAACCAGGCTCTTTTTAAAATAAAAATGTTTACTGAACACGTCTGCTCACCATGGAAAGCAACACAAGGAAGCATCACTTCCTTGTGTAAGGAAGGCGAGAGGAGTCAAATGGTGCATTCAAGTGCGCTCAGTTTGTTCGAGAACCGAAATTTGTTCGTCATCCGAGGCATAAAAAACTCGAAATTTGTGGTCGAAAACCGAATTGGTCGAGAACCGAGACGTTCGAAAACGGAGGTTTGACTGTATATTGAGTTAAGTTGTGTATCGGCTGCGCTATGAGTCAGTTGTTCCTTTTTTTCCCCCCAAATAACCTCTAGCTACTGGTAAACGTACCTATAATATGAAAAATGTTCAGTTCTTATTCTTCCCCATGTATAACATCGCCCGCTATATTAGATCTTATTTTTCTTATTTGAGGGGGGACAGGAAAATGAGTCATGCAATTTTGCCGTTTAGAATCAATTCATCTTGTTCACATTGTTTTAAATGACAAAAAGCCCACCCTTGAACAGGGGTGTGTCGACTTTTTATACCCACTGCATTCTGGTGTCGACCAATGCTCTAAACGTGTTACTGGTTTTGTCTTTGAGCACAATGTGAATGAAAATGTCAGCCGCCCTGTCCTGTCTTTTGCCGCACCCACAACCCCCCCCCCCCACCCCCCTTTCCAGGAACATGCCTTTGAGAGCAGTCAGAAGTATAAAGAGGGCAAGTTCATCATCGAGCTGGCCCACATGATCAAGGACAACGGCTGGGACTGAGCGACGAGCCCGCCAGGAACACAAACACAGTGGAAGGGGAGAGGGTTGGGTGAATGGATGGATGGTTGGGGAGGGCGGGGAGGGTGTTAGGGGGTTGTAGTGGGTGAGTGTGTGACTTTGGTTTGGCTGATATACCATTAACCTCTGTAAGTCCCTGCCCATTCCTCCCCACCCCACACACCCCAATGACGCCTTCTCGCACACACTGACACTCACACGCGACACGCCTCAAGTCGCCGACATCTAAGCTGGGAGCTGCGGTAGATGACCTTTGACCGCGAATGAGACGACAGGTCTCCTTTTCTTACTGAAACCCGATTCCGGATCTTTATGATGTTTCGAACACCAAAACCAGCTCAGAGGAAACGCATCGAGCAGTCAGCCTTGCTTGGCTGTTCTGCCCCCCCACCCCCCACCCCAACCCCCTCCGCTCTCCCCCCCCCCCCCCCATAGCTAGCGATGACCTAAGATGATTATAGCAAATCGACATGATTGGGGCGGTGCCAGCTGGGCCACTGATGACACTTGGCACAGACATCCGAGCACAGCGGGCGGGCGGGGAGATTGACGCTCAGCGGGGCCGTTCGCTCAACGTGAAGAGGCGGGGCAAGGGAAAGATGGTTGCTCCAGTCGTGCGGGTGCTTCGACGGCTTCTGGCTGGGTCCAGCTCAGGGTTAGCCAAATTAAAAGACAACGTTAGCTCGACCGTCATCAGCTTTTCGTCAAATCTTGCTGTTTGGTTTGAAACGCTCAAAAGTGCCCTGGAGATTTCTGGTGGTTCCCAAAGTCTCGTTGTAGGCTCAAAAGACAAGAAAGCTTCAGTTGGATGGCGGAAGATCCAAAACTGTGACTGCGCTTCACAGAAATAGCCACAGTATGACAGGTTTCATGGGCTTATCGTGTTTCTGATTATTTGCAGCAGCACAATGAAGTGCGCTGTGGATGCTAAAAAGCTAATAATCCACATGGTGGTGTGCCGTGTCTGTGCGATCTCACTTCAGAGGAAATTACTTCTTTGACTTGGACTGACTTTAGCGGACATGACTTTTGTGTTCATAGACATCAAACTCACACATGCACACTCAAACACATATGTACGAGGACCTGCTACGGACTCCCATGGCAATGATCAGTATCTCCTAGCGTAATATCCAGCTGTCGTTTTTTTTTTTTTTTTTAGTACCGTGTTGTTGTTTTTTTTTGTTCTTTACACTCCAGTGGGTGACCTTTATGTGTTCCATCTCGGTTGCTGTTTAACTGCTGTCGCGTCTGAGTATAGTCCTAACACTCCATCATGAAGCTGGCTACATGAAGCGGTTTTGCTAGCAAGACCCGCGCGTTAGCCTCCGCAATGCCCTGAGATTGTTTTGGGGGTTTTTTTCTTCCGTTTTTCTTGCCTGTACTCGATAGTCCTCATTGAATCGACTCCTTCTCTGATGGAAATGTGCTTTTTTGTTTTTTGTTTTTTTCAAATGAGAGAATCCATTAGACTTTCCATCTAGCGGACACCACAAATATACAGTATGCATGAGCTAAAGTGCCCAGTGGGCTTTGAGTCTCCGCTTCTTCCCAGCTGAGAGGGTTACTGCCAATGGCGCCGTTTCTGATCCATCTGCACAATGTCCAAAACAAAGCGGACGTCAATACAATCCAGATGTATGGCAGTAGAATGTCTCATTTTCCTTGTGATAGACTCTTTTGTTGACAGTTGTTCAAACCTCTCCAGTTAGCAGCAGTAGGTCACATTCAACCACATCATAACCAAAGAAAGCACCCATCAACATGAACCTTACCGAGCAAAAAAAAAGATCCCGTTTCGCTCGGGGGGGGCGGGAAAGTTGTGCAAAAACGAGGGTGTGTTTAGCTGAAAGCCAAGGCCGTGGATAAAATACTCGTCCGTCGTGTGTATTTCGCATCTTTTATTTTGTAAACAACAGATTAATATATGAATCTATCGTTATTGACGGCATTTGCCGCGAGGCATACCGTTCATGTCGACCTCCGTGTTACAGAATGTAAATAATGTCAACGGGTCACGTATTATCCACAAGCCCCATGATGATGATGAATGAATTGGATTTGGGTCACGTCAGGCTTTCTCTCCGGTTGGCTCTACAAAATGACTTTTTTTTTTTTTTTTTTTACCCCAAATGTTTGAATTTTAACGTCTTTTGTAAAGAGGGATGCTGATGTTGACTTCATGTAATTGGATCATCATCTAATAAAATGCACCTTGGTATCTGGATGGACAACACTGTGTTTCTTCTCTTCATGCAGAAGTAAGAAAATTTTTTTGGGCTTAGCTGTGAAGTGTAATTGACGGTTGGAGTCATTCACATTCCTGAGCCTTTCTCATGTTCATTTTATCGCTTGTCCATTGAAATTCATCTCCAAATATAGTCCCCCACCCCCTTTTTTATATGAAATAAGCAATACCAAATTTTTCATTTTCTTTTTTTTGTGTGTGTCCCCTAACAAGTAAAAGTACCTTTTCCTGATTAAAAGGTAAGAATCGATGAAAAAAAAATAATGTTTTTTTATTTTTATTAGAAAATTATACATGTATATAAATAATATTATTATGATATAATATATATCATAATTGTGTCACAGGACAGTTTGTTAATATATACCGTAATTTCCGGACTATAAGCCGCGGCTTTTGTCACACGCTTTCAAATCTGCGGCTTATTTAACGAAGCGGCCTATATAAAGACTTTTTTAACGGCCGCCTGTGTACCGTCTTTCTTTGTAAATATCTCATGTAACAATATGGGCACCTGCGACTTATAGACGGGTGCGGCTTATGTGTGTAAAAAAAATTTTTTTTCCTTTAAAAATGTAGTGGTGCAGCTTATAATCGGGTGCGGTCTATAGTCCAGAAATTACGGTAATTAATATATATGACTAATCTTAGATAATATCATATATTATATAAATAATAGAAATATATAAAAATTATAGACAAACTTCACATCAGCCTAAATTTTCAAAAAATAAAACCTTTTCAACAGGCTTTGAAACTAAATTACTGTATCTATTCTGCACCCTTACCCGGATTCTCATCAGAATTCAAGCTGTGTCATAACAGCCGAAGGGTACATTTGGTGTCCTCACATTGCAATTGGATTGGAAAGTGTGGATTCCAAATCAATTACGTATCAGCTGTCCAGAATAAATGGCCAAATCGGCTATACCTCATCGATGCAAGCTTGATATCATTGACGTACACTCATCTGTGACACGCCTAAACAAGACAAATAAACATTTATCTTATACACGTATGTCCGTGTTGGGGCCCATGTATTTGGCGCCTTGGCTTTCAATAGACACATACACTTGTCACCTCGCAATGGGCCACCCCGGTGAACGAGAGGGTCACCTCCCTCCAACTTCAGGTGGGAGACGGGTGAAATTTGAGTCGGTGGATACATCAAATGACTCCAGTGAAATCAGAACAACTAGCGATGGACTATAACGTTTTGGTCCAAATAAGGAGTCATTGTGGAGTGTGTTTCTATACTTTAGTGAGCAACACTTAACTCCATCTGACAAAATCTGATTTGTCATGACACAAATACAGTGAGAGCATCTTTTCACATCGGCTGGCCACATGGTTATTGTTGTTGTTTGTGTGAACTACGCATTAAAAGCCGACATTAGCACTCGGCCGTGACCCCTTGAAGATGAACATTTCATTGTTTCCATGGAGATGAGCAGATTATATGAGTTACTTTCTGGGGAATTGGAAGGGGGGAAAAAACTGACGGCCTGAGTACAAAGGGGAACATTTTGTTAAATGAGAGCGTGGGTTGGATGAGTGGGCTACCGCACATGTTATTTGGAGGAAGGTGATGAGCGGGTCGTGTAAGAGTCACATCTGTTAGTCACACATGAATCAAATTTCATGGTGCACTTGTGTGATTGTTATTCCTCCTACTCCAATGCGCTCCATGCTCAGTCCCACTCTTCATCCACTCACTTGCTGTATTGTCTCTCATGCTCCCCCCCCCCCCCCCCCAACTGCTACATGTCCATCTCCTCTATCTATCCTGTGTTGTTGTTGTTATTGTTGCTGTCATTGCTGCTTCCAACGATTCCCCGCCGCTCACCGTCTCGCTCTGTCCGACTTGGCTAAACTGCCGCAAATCTCACTGCAGCAGATGGTGCAGTGTTTGCATCGGGATGGGTTTCCTAGCAACTCCATCTCTCTCTCTCTCTCTCTCTCTCTTTTTTTTTTTTTTTTCCAAATAGAAAGCAGAGCAGAAGAGCGAGAAGTCACGCGCTGCCTGGATGTTGCTATGTTCACCCTGGCCCTGACCGGACCGTTGCGGTCTATGTTTACGTCTGTCTGCATGTAAAAATCCAGGGCAGGGGGCTGGCTGGCTGGCTGGCTGGCTGGCTGTCTGGCTTGCCTCATGTGTATTGATTCGACGTGACGTGCAAGACGACGAGCAAAGCAGAACGCCGAGAACGTGTTCTCCTTCATTCGGCATAAAAACAGCGATTTGTAACATGACGTGACCCACAAGTGAGATGATGGCGAAGTCACGGGGTGTGCGAAGGAAGCCGTGGATACATTTTTATGGCACTTGAAATGTCTCCCTGTGGATGTTTATGGAAGTCATTTCATTTCTCCTTCATCACCGAAGGGGGGGGAAAACATTCCAGTGCCTTCTTAGCAGCACTTCCTCGTTTACACACATGCAGTCTGCTCTGACTTGAATTGTGTATACTAAATGATAAATAATCAAAGTCACCTGGGTTAGTAAGTAATAGAACATACTGTAGCAGCAGCGGCTATGTTGCACATTTGACACCCCATTTGTTTACACACACACACACACACACACACGCGCACGCACACACACACACGCACACACACAAAACCACTTCAGTGATACTACAGTTGGAAGAAAAGCAAACAATAATACGTCATGATGCAACTTCTCCTGATGAATTGTTTTCATTTTCTCTCTCCACATGACACAAACTGCACTTTATCACTTTATCCAAAGCCTGGCTGCAGCTCTCCACCTTTGCCTTTTTTTTTTGCCTCCTTTGGTTGACCCTAGTGAGAGTAAGTGAGACAAAAAAAAAATGGATGGATATACAGTCAAATCTCGGTTTTCGAACGTCTCAGTTCTTGACCAAATGGGTTTACGACCACAAATTTCGAGTTTTCTATGCCTCGGATGACGACCGAAATTCGGTTCTCGAACAAACTGAGCGCACTTGAATGCGCCACTTGACTCCTCTCGCCTTCCTTACATGAGGAAGTGCCGCTTCCTCGGGTAGACGAGGAAGTGACGCTTCCTAGTGTAGCGTTCCAATACTGAGCAGACGTGTTCAATAAAGTTTTTTTTTTTTAAAGAGCGTGGTTTCGGTTTTCGAACAAATTGGTTTTCGAACAGCCTTCTGGAACGGATTATGGACGAAAACTGAGGTAAGACTGTTATATATATTTATATTTTGCGCCCAAGTGACTCTATTTTGAGACTTTGCTCATCAATAGGGGGGGCCCTGCAGCAGCTGAGAGCTCCATTTCTTCCATGAAAGGAATCGTTTGCCTCTGGGGGAAGGAAAGTGCTGTCTTTTTTTTGTACTTTGTTTGTACCTGCATGCATCAGCGGAGAGGGTAACGTGTTTCTTTTTTTCTGTCCACAATATATCTGCCAGATTTGGCAGGTCAGAGTCTGCAGCGACAACTTTATGACGCATTCAAAGACCTTCAGTAGTGATGACTCCTCGGGAAGTACGTAATCCGACCTTTTCTCTCAAGAAGTCTTCACTGCAGCTCCATTTCATTCGCTCCAAGGTTCGTGTCAGAACTGATTGTGAATACTAACCATGAAATTTGGGTTTGCGCTAATTATTACTCAGGGATGGTTGTGATGCAGTGGCGGGTGGTGCATTTGGTACCCGGGTCTCATGTACTTGTCGGGACTCTCACCATGACATGCTTAATTCCATGACATTGTTAGATATTACAGCAACAGCAGAAAGCCGAAAACTGATTACGACAAACATAACCACTGCATTCAAAAAGATCCGAGCATGACGAGATACAGCGTGTATAATTTAATTGTATTTAGATGGACTGAAGACGGGCCGCCCGGTGGACCAGTGGTACCGGGTTCAATTCCACCTCCGGCCTCCCTTGTGTGGAGTTTGCATGTTCTCTGCGGGCCTGCGTGGGTTTTCTCCGGGTACTCCGGTTTCCTCCCACATTCCACAGGCTGATTGAACACTCTAAATTGTCCCTAGGTGTGAGTGTGAGCGTGAATGGTTGTTTTGTTTCTGTGTGCCCTGCGATTGGCTGGCAACCGGTTCAGGGTGTCCCCCGAAGATGGCTGGGATAGGCTCCAGCACCCACCAGCGACCCTTGTGAGGATAAAGCAGATTGGAAAATAGATGGAGTGGTGGATGGACTGAAGACAGAGTGTCTGTTACATCATTTCACTGAGAAAATTAATCTACGGTTCCTATTTTCAGTCTCTCTCCAGTAAAAAAAACAAGAGTGAGTATGTCAGCTACAAAGTCATATGATGATCACAGTCAAAAGCGATGCTCGAGGAAAATCACTTGATTAATTAAATAATTTCTACTGCCTTGACACAGTGAGTAAGCAACTCATGAACTGCAAAAAACATTTGTGTCATGTCTGAATATTAAGGAGCCTCTGTAAGTGGAAGTAATCAATACATTAAAAAAAGTATTTCCGAGATTGCATAATTTTATAAACCGTCTTCAACTAGATTTTAGTCATATGCACGTTGTTTTATTTCAAATCCGCTGTTTCAGTGGATAAAGGCAAATGAAAATACTGCCAACTGCCCAAATACTTCGTGACCTACAGTACTGTAACTCGATGTGGTGGTTTGGAGCCCTGTGATCACACAGCCACTCTTCGTGAACTTTCCTGCCCAGTGATTCAAGGTCCCAATTATCAAGTGGGATGTTTGCCTGTAACAGCACCAGCACAGTAAGCAGGGCTGCTGTTGTGTCACATGGGTAATGTGGTGGGTGGTGCCCGGGAGAAAGACAAACTGATCTATTTATAGTCTCTGCAGTCCTAAACTGGGCTACCGAACAGCAGCTCCCCCTCGGAAGAACCACTGAAATAAACAAACGCTTCTGCTTCTCTTTGGGTTTGGGGGGGTGAGGCAGCCACTCATTCATATTTTATAAACAGGACTTTTTGCTCCCTTTCGGTTTTCGAACGTCTCTGTTCTCGACCAAATCGGTTTTCGACCAAAAATGTCGATTTTTTTTTTATGCCTCGGATTACGACCGAAAATCGGCTCTCGAACAAACCGAGCGCACTTGAATGCACCACTTGACTCCTCTCGCCTTTGTTACACGAGAAAGTGACGCTTCCTCGGTAGACGAGGAAGTGACGCTTCCTCGTGTCGCTTTCCATTGTGAGCAGACGTGTTCAGTAAAAATATTTTTATTTTAAAACAGCGCAGTTTCAGTTTTCGAACAATTTCAGTTTTCGAACAGCCTTCTGGAACGGATTATGGACGAAAACCGAGGTTTGACTGTACGCAGAATCAGGAGGCAGTTGCATTCAGGTCAAGCAAAGCGTACAGCTGCACTAATAAACCCAGTACTGTAATGAAAGTATATTGTGTTCAAGGTCGACAGTGTCAGTCAGAGGTCCAACAAAAAAGTTTTGAGAGAGACGTTTTTTGGTTGATGTGCAGTGTGAAGTGTTTGACAGGACAGTGGATGATTATGGGAGCATGGTTTGAAAATTATTGCCAGTGGACTGCTGGCCAAAAAGTAGTCCGAATGGCTGAAAAGTTAAGAGACCTTTTACTGCATGTCGCGTTTCTCGCTTGTGTTTAACATCCAGACACACAGATGTCGATTGAGCCAAGTTTATTTTGCCTTCAAAAATCTTCCTGAAAATGGAGGCTAACCACAGCACGACGGTGAATGAACAACCCTAAAAAATAACATTGATCCTGAAGATTTCTGTAATCCAACCAGTGTTTCCAAATTACACACTTGAGCAGAAGGAAGCCCACAAAATTGATCTGCATCTTGAGTTTATAACCCCACAAGCACTTAAAACGAGTCGATGCTTTTAGAGGGAAACTAACTACACCCCTAAAGATCAATAAAGGTGCATTAGAATTTGGCTCTGCTTTTGAACACTCTTACGAGTGGAATGACGTCATTTCAAACACGATGAAGCAGTCATCATCACGAGGTTCCTCGTCGCTTGACAGATATCAAATAAACTCCTCAAAACTAATGTTGACCAAAGCAAAAAAAAACAAAGTCACATTAATTTAATTAAAAAAAAGACAACATAAAAACCCCCACAGAAAATAATGCAGAATTCAAGTAAAAACCAGACACACCCACAATTGTATTAACAAGTTGAAATATTTATTTTTTTTAAAACTGAAAAAATAAAAAGAAACCCACCAACATAGTTTTAGTACACGATGCAAAGACACATGTCAATGTCGCTAGGTGAGTGAGTAGTTTCTTTTAACTACAATGTGAGGCAGTTTGAAAGGCTGGTTGAGCTGGTACGACGTCGGACCCGAGAGACAGGTTAATAAGACCATTTGGACAAAAATACAAGCGTTTATTATTCAAAGTGTGTTTCCCGCTCACCTCCAAAGATGGATGAATCGTCTCCATTCATCCCCTTCTGAAAATATTCCCTCTAAAACAAAGTATGTGGTGTGACGTGACAGATGACCACACCTAAACAAGTACAGTATTGAACACAAGGAGCAACAGCACTGCCGTTAACATTTGCCTAATCCTTAACTGGCCTTGCCTTATTCAACAGTGATTTTTTTTTAACGAAAACTACATCATCTGCTCCATACAGATGTCGAAGAATTATCTAATCCACAACCTTTTGTGCTCAAATTAGGTTTGAAAACGAACAAAGATCATCCATTTCACGACAACACGGTCACGAGCCTCTCTTGAATAACCCCCCCCTCAAAATGACGTCGATTGGTTTAGGCCTGCACCGCTTTGCTTTCCTCTATTTAAATGAAATGGCGGCCGACTTAATGAGAGACAAATATTGATGCAGTTGAAAGTGAGTGATCTCATATTATAGAGAAAGTTTACACAGATTCGTGGTCTAAGCTAAGGACACACGCTGCAGTGTAGTATCCTCGCAGGAAATACACATCCAAAAATGTCTTTAAAGAGCAACAGGTAGCAAGAAGTGTGTAAATGTATAATGTTCCGATTTTAAAAACAGATGAAACATTTCTGGACTTTGATCTCCAACGCTATGTGTGGTTGCCGCTTGAGTTTGGCTAAAAAAAAACATCTCTAATAAGAGGCAGCTTTATAAAAACAAACATGCACTTGTTTACGGAATGCATCTCTGCAGAATCGCTAGACAGAAAAGGTGGCAGGGGAAAAAAATCCCCTTTCTCCTAGCAGTTACTATCACTAGTACTGTAAAATGTCCATTAATCGCCTTTTTTTTTTTTTTGGCGTGCTGCTACTTCTGACTTGTGATAGTTTAGAGTCAGTGATGTGAGGCCCTCCTCTGTGCCAGTTTGGAACAGTTTTCTATGGAAGTGACTATTTAAAAAAAAAAAATTTAAAAATGAGATTGAGGTTAAGCATGATTTAACAGTCGGGTTTGTTCCAAAGGTGAAAGAAAGGCAGACAGTCCAGTGAAGCGCGATGGACTTAACAAGGAGTGACAACTGTCAAACTGACCAATGGCTCCTCCGGCTGGTTAGCAAACTCCATTATGAGAGTCCTCTTTGTTCCACTGATGTGATTTTGTGAGCTCAGATCTCATCCTTGCTGTTTCGAGATGTGGAACTTGTGCTCATCATGTCTTGGATGCGACCTTTTCAGGTGGGTGTGTTTGTTACAAATGTGAAGCAAGGAGCACAGGTAATAAATAACCGATAAATTGCTCTATACCCCCCCAAAGACACACACACACACACACACATGCACGCGCACACACTCTTTGAGCAGTAGGCATGACGTTATGAAGTCGGGTCGTCCTTCCATCCGAGCCTCGTTCCTCGTGGCTGAGCCCTTGGCGCCCGCCGTCTCCGTAGAAGACTCCAGACATGGGTGTGAGATTAAGCACCGTTTCATTTGGCTTGAACAACAAACAAAGAGGGCAGAAAAACTAGCGAGACAGAGATGGAGAAAGGGTGTATAAATACTATTTTTTTCCCAGGCAAAGGCCATGACGGAGATGCGTGCAGTCAACCTGAGCCTGCAGAGGGGGGGGGGGGGGGGGGGCGAGAAGAGAAAATAACATTTTAAGTCTCTTTACATTGGGGGGGAGGGTTGTCAGTTTTTTTTTTAACGGCAATTCAAAAGGAAATGTCTGACTTTCATTGGTTAATTGTCATTTGTATTTCTATTTGCTATTACCAAAAAAATAGTTTTTTTTCTTTCATTTAAAGCATAGTACAGTCAAACCTCTGTTTTTGTCCATAATCCGTTTCAGAAGGCTGTTTGAAAACCGAAATTGTTCGAAAACCGAAACCACGCTCTTTTTAAAATAAAAATGTTTACTGAACGCGTCTGCTCACGATGGAAAGCAACACGAGGAAGCGTCACTTCCTCGTGTAAGGAAGGCGAGAGGAGTCAAATGGTGCATTCAAGTGCGCTCAGTTTGTTCGACAACCGAAATTTGTTCGTCATCCGAGGCATAAAAAAACTCAAAATTTTTGGTCGAAAACCGAATTGGTCGAGAACCGAGACGTTCGAAAACCGAGGTTTGACTGTATTAACAATTACATCCACGTGTGTACATCATTTTGGTTTAGCGGCGTGCCATGAAATAATTTGTATCGTAAACGCCTAATGTTCCTTGGCCCAATTAACATTCGCAAACACTGCCTTCGAAGTTCCACCGAGTATTAATGGTCTGCCCTCACCCTCCTCGTCGGCCCCCCAGCCCTCTGCTACCCCCGCCAGCTCGTAGTGTTTCTTCCTCAGCTCCCCGAGACGCTCGCGCTCCTTCTGCAGGCGCGCCTCCAGCTCCAACACCAGAACCTGCACAAAACACGTGCGGACACCAAGGGGGGGAGGACAGAGACACACTCTTGTCACGTTTCCCCTCGCAAACAGTGGAAAACCTTCTGATTGCTAAGTATTTAAATGCTCACCTAAAAAAAACCAACCCCCGCCCCCCCCAAAAAAAGACCGATCAGTGCAGCTGAGAAACAAACGGATTTACTCAAGCTTGGTTACTGTAAATACGCTTAATGCATTCTATACATGCATTCAATAGCAGTTCCCGATTTAATGTTTGTGTCCGCTTGTGCGACAAAGGTCCAGCTACTTTTGTTTTCCTTTCACTCACTGGGGGAGAAGGGGGTCGGGGGGGGGGAGCCTCGGCCACGCTCCTTTACTATTTGTCTAGCTTTAAGTTCAACTTCCCGCTGGTTGAAAAACAATCAAGTGTCAAATGTGGAACAATGAGTACATTCCTAAACAGGTCTGCTTATCATTTTGACTGTTGCTTGGTGCGCGCATGTTGCTGCCAACCTGGGCGTCCATCTCTTGTCGCTTGATCTGTGTGAGCGTCATGCTGGAGAAGTCCATTGTATCTGTATCGCAATCAGGACCAAAAAAAAAAATGTTTGTATGCAGTACCAACAATAAAACTTGTAACTACTTAAGGTTAGGTTCTCAATATTGTTCATTCTGTATCTAAAAACAGCGCAGGAGACGCTGAAATGAACGTACCTTTCTCTTCAATTTGGGACTTTCCAGACTTGGTGGAGGCCACAACGGTGGCAGTAGCCTGCGTGACGCCTCGGGATGCCTGCTGCAGTCGGTGCAAGTTGGCGCTGTCTTTGTCCGCTTTAACCTGGGGAGGACAGCACAGATAAACACGGAGCATATTTCGAATACCACATCCAGTGGCGATGAAAGAATACGATTTCACATTTGATTGCACTCACTTTTGAAGCAGCAACAAGTTGCGCCGTGCTGGCCGCAATTTCACGGGAACACACCATCAATTCCTCAAACTTCCCTTTGCCCTGCACCACAAGGTCAGCCGCGTCCCTGAGATGACACATTGTGAAGCACAAAGACAGTGTATCACATTTTGAGCCTTCACGTGAATAATCCGAACGCTACCATTAGGAGCAGGGGTCACAAGAGATGGCGTTAACGTGTGTTGTCCCTGTTGAGATCAGCGGTTCATTCATTAAGAACTAATTTCATGAGAAGTTCAGGTACTTACACCATGACAGTGGCGCCCCATCCAACCGCCTTCGAAGCAGAAATCAAGCCCTCCGTCCAACGGGAATTCTTGGCATAAAATTCCTTAGTGGATGCTGCACCCTGGTGGACAAAGGAGGAATTTTAACCAAATCAAGGGGGAAAAAAACTAAGCACAAATAATAATAATAATAATAAATTTCATTCATAAGCGCCTTTCAAAACACTCAAGGACACTTTACAATCAAAACAAGAACAATAAAACCACAGATACAATTATAAATAATAAAAGGAGAGATGAATTTAAACTGAATATGCGATTTTAAATAGCGATTAATGCCAACTGGCACTAGCCGCTTCATCTTAAATTTGCTTCACTAATTTGTCAGCAAATAAACATTTGACCTCATGAGCTTTCTGCATCAATGAGTATAATCTTTATATTTTAATATTCAGAGTCACATTGGAATAATCACATGCTAGTGTAGCTCAATAAATGAGACGAAATAAACATCAGAGAATTGGTGACTTGTTTCAGTGGTTCAATCTAAAAACTAATGAAACAAAAAAGCGCTTTCCAAAAGGCAGATTCCTACCTATATTAAAAAAACAATTGGACACGTCCTTATTAATGTTCTAATTTATTGAGACGGTAAATTTGGGGGTTTTCGTTCGCTGTAAGCTATAATCATCAAAATCATACAAAATAAAAATAGCACTATTTCACTTTGCGTGGAGTGAATCAACATATTGAGTTCCAATTTTTGAATTGAACTATTGGAATGAATGACACCTTCCACGATAATCCAATTCACTGACATGCACCTGCATGTGCCTGACACGTGTTAGTACATTAAAAAATGGGGGGGCAGTGTAGACCACTTGTTTATAGTGCCGAGTTGTACAACAGGGAAACAAATTCAAATTTGACTCAAATTCACACAAAAACAAATTTTGGGGGGGTGGTGAAACTATTAACTCATTCACTCCCAAAGACGTTTTTAAACGTCTTTTCAGACTTGGTCTAGAATTGGCTGGTACTGAATGATTTAACAGTATTACTTGTGCATTTTACTCTCTTCCGACAGAATTAAGATGATATTCCACCAGAAAATTTACACTCAGCAAAAGTATATTCAAAGACAAGATTATGTTGTTTGTGTGAAGAGCAAGTAGACTGGAAGGTTCATATCAGATGAGTTAAAAAAAAAATACATCAATCAGTCAAACACTCTTCCAAACCTGGAGACAAAGACGAACAGAACGTACCCTGCCACTCTCAACAATATCTCTTTGCAGATCTTTGGAGGACAGCACAAGTGCCTTGATGGCCACCATCAGATCCGTGCAGGAAGCTAAGATCCTGCAAAGTACGACAGGAAGCACACAAGTGCGCACATATACACACACAAACACAAATATTTGCATATGCACGCATTAAATGTGCCGTACATCATATCATATACAACACTCAGGCACATAGAGTACGTTAGTGCACTTAAAAAACACACACAAAAAAACCAACAACAAAACGAACAACAAACAAACAAAAAATTGATTTTTACATGTGCTGAAACATGGTTGACCCTCAACTTGGAATCTGATAGTAAAGACTGCCATGGCTCAATTTTATTGGTTGAAGAAATTTTTTGTTCTGATAATGAAGGTACAGTAGTTTAGCAGAGCTAAATTAAGACTTGTTATTCTTTTATCCCTCCATTCTGTATACCGCTTTTTCTCGGGCGAGAGGCGGGATGCACCGTGACCTGGTCGCTACTCAGTTGCAGAGTGTTATTATTCTTACCACTGATTAGAATTTGGAGGCCTTTTAGGCAACATGTGAAATTTAGACTGACATAAATGAATCCCAACATGAAACAGAGGTTTGATTTTATTACCTCTCATTGACCTCCATCTTGATGCCTGTATCAACTGCTCGAGACTTGTTGAGCATTTCCTATGGGAGGACACAGGGAAGAACTTTCTCAAGTCAGTATGACTGCATAGTGAAACTGGTGGCAATTAATTCCCATGCTAAAAGACGTCCATGCTTGTTTTGCGTAGTTGCGAGACTAAATATATACAACACATCCACACCTCTATTCTTGCAGCGGCTGATTCCACGGCTGAAGATGTGGCCGCCATTTCCTGCTCCACAAGATCTCCCAGCTCACCTTGCTGCAGCTCCAGACGCCGAGGACGCAGTTTCTGAATTCAGAATGGAAGACAACACAAGGCAAAGTTTTCATTCCTGTGGCCATTGTTCACTAGCACACAAGGACAACATTCAGACAGGTAACGACCTCGGCGGAGGCCATTATGGCCTGGAGAGCCTCCTTCAGCTTGCAGTTATCTGCTGTTGTTATGTCTTCTTTCGTCTTCATGTGGCCCAGCAAAAGCAGGGCCTCAGTGCCACATGCCTTCACGCTTTCTAAAAGCACTGTTACAGGGTACACTTATTACAACCAAAATCACTGTTGGCATTTAAACATTTGGCTACCAAAAAGAACACAATGGCGGAGTAGCGGTGGTTCATTTGCATGACAGGCAGTCCCTATTAAATCAAGTGGTTTCAAACAGAGAGCAGATGCCCCAGGGGGAGTTTGCACATTTAACTCTTGTTAGTCGTTTTAAGACTGCATACTCCTCATCTTAAGTGTGAAGAGATGAAGAAGTTACTTTATGCAAGAACTGAGCTCATTCATGTGTAATTACCATCAGGTAGATACTAATAATACACATCGTAATCACTCCTCTCTTTCTATTGGATATAAATTATGACATGTGACATGCATCATCCATCCATCCGTATTCAACACTGCTAATCGAACCATGGATTTTGTTTCATAGATAGGCATTTCTAAATGTTGGACTTCGTGACCCCACAAAGAAACTCTAATCTCGAAAGTACAGTCAAACCTCGGTTTTCGTACTTAATCCGTTCCAGAAGACTGTTCGAAAACCGAATTGTTCGAAAACCGAAACCATGTTTCCCATTGGAATCAATGTAACAATTTTTAATCCGTTCCAAGTCAAGAAAAGAACTTTTTTAAACCACTTTTTATTTTTTATGATTTCACACCATAAATTGTACACATGTATTAGGAGAGCAGGTAATATGTAAAATACTGTACAAACAAACTGTAATATGTTTTATTTTCACCAATTTTAACATTAATCTAGTCACATAAAAATTGAAGGAACATCTCTCTCTCTAGCTGTCATCAGGCAGTAGGCGGGGCATTTTGGCATCCCAAACTCCTTCGCCAACACAGACACACGCACACCTGACTCATATTTCGCGATCAAATCTTTCTTAAATTCTATAGTTTTGCACACTATTTTCCTCGTCGCTACACGAGGAAGCGAAGCCGAGAGGAGTGAAGTGACACATTCAAGTGCGCTCAGTTAGTTCGAGAACCGAAATTTGTTTGTCATCCGAGGCATAAAAAACTAAAATTTTTGGTTCGAAAACCGAATTATACGAGAACCGAGACGTTCGAAAACCGAGGTTTGACTGTACCCTACAACAATCTACAGACGAATGTACTGTATATAGTTTTGCATAACCGTTACACCAAGTCAACAGCTTACCATCAGCCTGCTCTACAGGCACCATGTGAGAGGTTGCACTGCCCTGAACAATGGTGTCACCCACAAGGTGGCCGCATTGGGTCACCACTTTAAGCAACTGAGACACACCTGTGTAATAACAATGGAACACAAAAGATAATGAATCTCAATTCCCCGTGGTCTTTGCATACAGGAAGTATGCTATGCAAGACGGCATTCAATCTTAACAGGCTGCTTACCTGTGTCATCAGCTAGAAAGGCGTCTCTGGCAGGATGGAGCTGCACCACACAGTCTAAGGACGCTTGACATCTGGATACCAGGTAGTCTGCGGAGGTCGGCATTATTGGCCATTATACACACATCCTCACACTAATGAGTGCCTCGCAGCGGAGGGAGATAACAGCAACCTGCTGAGCTAGTGCAAGTGATGTGGGCTGGGTCATCGATCTGGGCCAGTGAGTCTTGGATGATCTTTTCTGCCTCTTCAACAGCTCCCTGCAGACTGGACCAGCGGGCCGCTACGAGCTGGATCTCTAATGCCTGCTCCCTGCTCTCCTACGGACACACAAGCTTCCATTACTTCGGGCTGGGCGATATGACCTCTCCAATTTGTTTCACAAATTCCAAAACACGTTCCCCCAGCTTGCCCCACTCCATTTCTGGAATTTGCTATATTCCTCATGATTCCAAATAACCCTGGAAAAAGCTTTTTTTCCCCCCATGATACATTTTTTTGACTGTGCACCTTTAAGTCAAAAAATACGGTATTTGATCCTGAAATGGAAAACATGCGGCTGTCATCAGAGGAAGCACAGCGAAAACTAAAAGCCTTTTACATCAATTCGTTTAGAAGAAAAGGATCTCGGAAAAGGGATCCAAATCAACAACTCAACTCGGTAACTAGGCTATATGTAGACTTTGTGATCATGGCTCATTATGAAATTTAATATATTGCTTGGTGTTAGTGAATATTTATAAACTGTATGTTTTTTAAGTAAACAAAACAGGTAGGAATTGCAAAACGCGTCACATTCTCGAAAATTCAAATAAAACGTGCGGCCTTCGTAAGAGAGTCCACGAAGGCATTTTAATAAACACGATAAATGAATGCATCAATTTCGTTATGGCTGACACACAAATAAAGAACTAAACTGCATACATAACTGGGCCCTGTAGATTTGATTGCCAAGTATTTGACCTTTAACCTTGTCATTGAGCTGATTTTGCAGGGCTTCGGCTGTCTTCACACCACACTCCCTCTCACTGGCCAACGAACTCCGGAAACGCTCAAGCTCCTCCCCTTGAACGGCCAGCTCGGCTTCCACTTTGGACAAGGACTCAACGAGTTCCGCTTTGTGAGATTCCATGGCAGCGAGTTGAGTGCCGAGTGTCTCATTAGACTGCCAAACAATAAAAAAAAAAAAAAAATTAACGATGTGTTCCAGAACAGATGAAAAATCATAAAACAATTTGATTAGATGGGAAGTCTTGATCAAGACAATATGAGGCTGTGGGAATGCTGTACTTTATGATACAAGTGACCTCCAGTTATAAACACAGATTGCAACACCACTGCTTTTTCATAGTTTGTGGCTTGGCACGTAGTCTCCGAGGAGCGCTGAGTGGCGGTCAAGCCCTCAATCAAACAAAAGAGTGGGAAGCCGTGGTTGTGAAACTTGGCAAAGCAAACTATGACGACAGAGTGAAGTTTCATCAGATCCTGCATGTTGGAAGCTTGTCTGTTCCTTTGGGGCCTTGTGAACATGGTTTGGAACTCGCTGGAATGAGCTCACTAACAATCTGGAAGTGACTTACACCATGAAGAAATGGTCAGATGTTGACTGGAGGGGAAGTAAAAACTGGCATACAGGCATAACATAATGAGAGCTGTGACACAGAAGGGAAACAAGCAGGCTTGTCACAAGAACACATTTTTTAGGACGATATATTTTCTCACAAACTATGACGATAAACAATAGTATCATTGATGTTTTTTTTCATGTCATTGATATAAAAACATTGCTTTGAAAGATTCTGACAGAAGATGAAAAAGACAGTCAAGTTGTTTTTGCGGTGTAATGAAGAACAACAACAGACCTGTTGAGAAGAGGCCATTGTGGTCTTGAGGGAATCCAGCTCAGCCTTGCTGGACGCCAGCTCTCTCTGCAATTCTCCCATGTGCTCCCGTTGCGCTCGTTCCTGGGTTAATGAAATGCCACATTTCTTTAGATCAGTGAAGGAAGACACACAAACCGATTATCAATGATAATTTTCCGATTTACACTGTTAAGTGTCATTAGATAATTTGTGCGGTACACCTGATGATCCCTAACAAACAGCACAGTGGTTAGAAAAAGCTGCTGAAGATAAGTTACACAAGCCAATTTATGAACTTTATGAACCAATTAAAAAAAAAAAAAAAAAGCTGACTTCGATGCCCACCTGTCTGTCAGCGCAATCTTTGGCAGCCTTCACCTTGTCCTGCATTTCTTTCCTCACGGCATCAATTTCATCCTGAGCTGCCCGAGCTACAGTCACCTGCCGGGTCACCTCTGCATTCTGCACCCACACACAAACGTACGCTTAGGGTGAGAACGAGAAGGGTTCATCGATATGAAGAAAGGCGTTTCTTCTCACCTTCCTCAGCAATTCAGCATGGCCTTGTACCAGCTCGCTGTACTTCTCCTTCAGCTTAGTATAGCGCTGCTCATTGGCCTGAGCTTTTTCTGCAAAAGAACGTATGGAAATACAGTATTAATTTATAGGGACCTTGACCTATTGTTTTCACAAGTGTGGAAACAAATTACATAATGCAGCTTTTTTTTTTGTTGGAGTACATATATGTACATGTTAAATGCACAGACCAATTATGTGTACTGGAACTCCTTGAAAAAATAGCAAATCAAACCCTTTATTTGTTCATAGTTGTTCAGACCGTGGCGGCATGGTGGCCTTCTTGTGAAGAAGAGTTTGCGTGTTCTCAAGCATGGCAGGTTAATCGAACACTCTAAATTGTCCCTCGGTGTGATTGTGAGCACAAATGATTGTTTGTCTATGTGTGCCCCGCGATTGGCTGGCAACCAGTTCAGGGTGTCACGCGCCTACTGCCTGATGACAACTGGGCTGGGCTCCAACATGTATTTGCACTCATAAGTGGAAGTGCACTCATTTCTTTTTGTTTCTTTAATAGTTGTTTTTACCATAAATATTAAATTTCTAAGCACTTTTAGATTCGTTCATTCAAAATTACTACCAGAATATATTTGTTCAAATTGAAATTAGTTTAAAAGGTGAATTAAAAAAATCTATCTATCTATCTCTTATATTTAAAAAAAATACATATATTTTTTTTGTTCAATATATATCTTCAATCAGTCGGTCATTTTAAAAAAAATCTATAAATTATCTTTTTTTTTCATTTTTCACTTCTTGCAGTACAAGCAAGAAAAGGAAATTGAATAATATACTTTGTAAAATTGCTATTTGAGCCTCTGCTTTAATACCTGGTACTATGCTCTCTGCTAAACTGTTTCTAGGTGTCCTTTCTAGTTACAGTATTTTGTAACTTATTTCGAAACCTTATTTGACATCGTCACCGATACGGCCACGTGTCTAACATAAAACAGTACTGTACTTCATTTTCCAACAGTTCAGAGCTATTTTGGCCACATTTTCTTCCACACAACCAGGTCATAAAATAACCCTGTGATATATCAGTGAGAGGGCTTACTCTCTATCTCCGTCAGACTTCGCTGCTCTTTCACCGTGTCCTCTCTGACCTTCCTCAGGTCGTCAAGCTCAGCCTTCAGGAACTCACTCTCTCCTGCTGCCTGTAGCCTCAGGTGGCTCTGCTCCGCTAGCTCTGCCTCCAGTTCATTGACACGGCCCCTCAAGGACTGACATAATCGTCCACTCTGTCAGATGGAGAGAGTGGGGTGGGGGTACGGGGGTGGGGGTGGGGGTTGTAATTATATTTGCTTGATCAAGGGAATTATGAGCAAATTCATTGATCGTGCTCTCGGATTAAATTAGGATTTGGGGGGGAAACTCGTTTTCCTTTTTACCTCCAGTCGGAACGATTCCAACTCGTCCTTAAGGGCCTGGATCTCCCTTGTCAGCTGTTCAATCAGTCGGTCTCTGGCAGATCGAGGAAGACAGAGCAATGTAATCAAAACCTCCAACTATATTTCTTTCTAAATTTGGGTTTTACATTGAGATTGCAGTCATCCTCAATTAAAATTAATGTACAAAAAGCTTTGGTCAGCTGTAAAGACTTAGTATTTCAGGCATACAGGTAATTAATTATCTTACCCTGGACTAGTGCCCAAATCGCAAAGTATTCATTCAGTTCAGGTCAAAGTTATGCATTTAAAATCTTAGCTAATAAAGTGCTGGGTTTATCTGTCAAGTCAGACGGACAATAAAAATAATAATATGCTTCACATTTTTTATGTAAAAAAAAAAAAAAGTACATTTTAAAATGTAAGGAATGTTAGTTACAATATATTGACATTAAAAACGGTGCTATTGTGGTAATAATCAATGCTGTAAATTTAGTGCAGCTAAATGCTACATGCTGGTCGGATGCATTTACGAAGTACTGTATCCATCTTCAGCTATGCTTAACTGGAGGATTTGACCACATAAAATTTGATTTCACAGACGTTTATACACAGAGTCTTCAAGTCGTACTTATCGTCCTTGCGCATGCCATTCTGATTGTTGAAGTTGAAGGGGTCAATTGCAGCCGAGGTGCCAAACATGTCATCAAATTTGGTCTCCACCGGAGCCTAAGGAGTCACAACAACAAGATATTAAAAGGTACATTCCAAAGTACTAAATTTAAAACAGAAATGTGAATACATTCTACTGTTTGCAGAATAAATTTTCCGACTAAAGACGTCTATTAACATCAAGTATTAAATTCCCTTCCAAAAACAACATTCATAGCTGCGGGTTCAAAATGTCATTGATGACTTCGGTCTCCGTTGCTATTATTGGTTCACTATTGCGTAACTTTAAAGTCTATTCAGTCAGCGCGATTCAGACACTGATCCCGCATTTACCGCAAGGACGGGGAGGTCTGTGTCCACCAGGTCGTCAGTTTCCACCATGTGTTCTGACTCTGGGGAAGACGACTCGGCCGGGATCACGACCACAGGGCTGATGTGCTCCGACAGAGCAGATGCACGCAGGAAGTTTGGAGGATTCTGTGAGGAAACATTCCATCCGCTTAAAAACTTTTGTTCTGCCTTTGTAGTGTCAAGAAAAGACAGATTGCACAGTCACGCTAGCAAACGTTTAAGGACATGTGCTCCCCTTAGCAGAAGGATTCGTCACTTTATAACACAAAGCGCAAAAAGAACATGCTTTTAGATAAATGTCCAAAACTATGAATAGACTTTATGCTGGAAATGGATTACACTCCTTGTTAATCTGAAACGACCATCAAATAGAGGGGTAAGAGATGGATGTGTTTAGTAGACCTTTTGGACAGACCTTTTCATTTATTAATCAGTCTGAGATGGACTAGACTCATTAGCTCCCGCTGAATCAGTTTTGAATAATTCTATGCCTGAAATGAGAACAGTTTGGCAAAAGGTCTTCTCTGGTCCAGCATGACTGCAAGGTTCATAAAGGAATGTTTGAATGAATTTTATGGTGAAAAACCTGGACATAACCCTGACCTCAACCCCACCAAACACAATGAAATACAAGGGGACATGTCACTGTACTGTCGCACCGTAATGGCCATGTTTTCGAATGAATTCTATGGAGATTTGGGTCAATCATCACCTCAGGCAACTGTGGGATCTGAATCAACCGCTTGAAGTACTGCAAGTTACTGGAGCGATAAAACAGACTCTTCAACCTGCAATAAAACAAATTTGAAGAAAGGAAGAACAGGGTTGTCAGCGCTTAGTTGTGTGCGGAGATGGTGTGACCGGCAAGCTTTGGCCACCAGTGGCCATTCATACTTTTTAAACTGTTCCTGGAAGCGATCTCGGTGACCTTGGAGAGTGTCTGCTGGAAGGCCTGCAGAACGAAAATACACACAAGGCAGTTAACCCGTCAGACTGTCAAATTACAGATAATATTTCCTTCAGGTTGTCAGATTAGAAGACGTTCAGAAAATATTGAGAGAATTTAATGGAGTTGATTCAGATAATTTTTTTTTATGTAATAAAAACATTCCACAGTTTTCAGAAAGAACATCTCGCCAGAACATATTCACAAATTTAAATTAGAACCAAGCTTTGGACATTTTAATGGCTTTCTGTTGGATCACTGACACTTATACTCAAATGGCAGCTGGATTTGTATTTTCTCATTCTTTCAAATCAATATTTAAACATTTCCATTTTCAGTGAGGATTAAATTAAAAAAAGAGAACCACAACAAGATATAAATGAATAAATGAAGTTTTTTTTTGTTTTTAACTGACGGAGAAGCAGAGTTGTGTCTTACTCACATGAGTGCAGCTTAAATAGCAACTTGACTGTGTAGTCGTACAGGTGGCTGCAGTCCAAAATGACTTGTATGAGCGGAGCCAGGCGACATTGGCCTGCAGCAGTCACCGACACTGACCGGGACATATCCAGCGAGCTGAATACTGGGACACAGACACACAGACGGCTTCAATTGATTTGACAATTTATCTCAACTTTGTGATTCCTTGCCCATAGCCTGTACACCACTCTCTGTTTTGTTTTGTTTTTTGTTAGTTGCACCCCGAAAAGGAAAGGTAAACCCAGATCTGAAGCTGAAAGCAGACATTTAGCATTTTTTATGCACTTGGATGATCAATGTTATTACATTGATCATTCAACTACATAGATGGGTAACAAAACAGACCTGTCAGCAACATGTTTCAATACTTTTCCTCTCAGTGGATTCAAAAGAGAGGTGCTATCTTATAAGTTATGTATCTGATCCAGATGTAAATATATGAAGATAAATAGAAAGTGTTGAGCTCTTGAATGAAAAAAAAATGTTCTAACTATTGAAGGAGAGTGTATTTGTGGCAAGAATTAGGGAATGATTAAGAGAATGACAGATTTTTTTTTTGGGGGGGGGCAATTTTACTCCCACTGAGCTAGTATTCCCCTAGTATAATTAAAAAAATATATTTTCAGAATCAAAACAATGTCACTTGCTTAATCTATGACGCAGTACGGAGACTTCTGTTTTTTTCTGTCATAAAGTAAGGGTCATTACGTGATGCTATTTTTCTAAGGAGGTGCCAGGTATTCCTGTTTGGTTTGACTCATTACAGAGTCCTGCCTCTCCAAAAACATAGGGGGAAAAAAATCGAAAAGAGAGGCCGACCCAATCTCAAAAGAATTGTGCGTCTCTCTCAGTCTCCCTAAATCATTAAACATCTCTTGCCCAATCATCAACAAAGCCAAGCCATGTGAATCTTGCAGAGGTGTGGTTTTCTGACCGACTCAAATAATTTTAAAATCATTATTATTGCTATTAAAACAAAAACAAAACACTAACAGATTATATTTTCTCTCTCTCAAAAACACAGACACATTAGCCTTGCCTCTTTGACCCTGAAAGATGAAACACTATGGAAATAGATACAACTGAGAGTGAAGGTTTGAGAGACACTCTTCAGACTGGTGGATAGCATTTCAAACTAAAAATGGAGCAGAAGAAATGAAACATGACAAATCTCACAAGAGCGTTGTCGAGTTGTACTGAAGATTGATGTGAAAAATCTCATTCCACAGTGATAATAATGGTAACGTTAATGAAGGAATATGCCTTAAAGAAGTCTGCCATTCGAAAAGCAGCCCCATAAGGAGAAAAGGTTTCAGAAACCCCTCTCAAAAGAGCCCCAAATAAAAGTGAATTGTGTGAAAATACTGCGCACAGGATGCAGACTTAAGGCCGTGATAAAAAGAAACAAGAATGTAATTTCCTTCGATTCATTCATGAGTGGAGGAGAGCAGCTTTTGGAGCATTTCCTTTCAGCACAACAGCCTATTTTTAGCCATGTGTCCATATACTGTGAGACACAAGCACCTATGATGACTCACCCCGACAACAAAAGAGTCTGTCTGTAACCACTCAATCAGACGCATCACTGGTCTGAAGGTAAAAGTGTCTAGTTTTGTACAGCACCTCCTGTCTGCACAAGAATGAACTTTGCGCGCAAGTGAATGTGCGTTCACAGCTGATGATCCCATCAGTCCAAAACACCTTACCGCCAAGGAAGAGGTTGAGTTGACACTCCAGGTAATCAAACATCTCCACAGTTAGTTGAAAGCTGCGGGGGCAGACACAAAGAGGAACACATTTCAAACACCTTTGGCAAAATGCAACACTGCTATTTTCATCGGAAATAATATGTACGACATACAGTGCATCTGGTTAACCCGGGGGTCGGCAACACGCGGCTCCAGAGCCGCATGCGACTCTTTAGCGAGTGGCTCCCTGGAGCTTTATAAGAAATGTTTCAAAATGGAAAAAGATTTCGATAGTAGGCTAATATAGCTCAAATACATATCGATACATGTTGTAGCTTCGAAAAAGAGAGCTGTGGTGTTGTTTTTTTAAAAACGTAAACTTTATTTATGCTTTTAACAGTCTCAACAAACAGACATGTCCGCGTCCGACTCCGTGCCTTCTCTCTTCTCGTTCGACTCGAGAGGCGTTCAAAGACAGCCTCCGAAAAACGGAAATTAATGATCACTTTACTGACACTAAGAAAAGCGAAAATAATGCACCAAAACAAGAAATCAAGCGAGGAAACTACAAAATAAATTCTATGGGGGCGTTTGTGAACACACAACAAAGGAATGAATAACATAAACAATTCTGAGACGGTCCAGTCTCTTACATACATTCAGCATGTGTTTCCTTCTTTGTAAGTTTTATAGAAGGCTTTTATTTTTTTTGCGGCTCCAGACATATTTGTTTTTCGGGGTTTTTTTGTGCTATATGGCTCTTTCAACATTTTGGGTTGCCGACCCCTGGGTTAACCTCAGAAGCCCAAGAGTTTGCACCCACGGCTCCAGTCCTAAGTCATTTGAGCTTGAAAGTATTTATTTTTTTTTTCTGGGCGGCAAATGACATCGGTCGGAGCAAAACTGACGTTGCCAAGCATGTTCAAGTCATCCGTTTCAACCACAAAGGTTGAATGTATTACAAATGCATAACACAAATATTGAATCACAAGCATCTGCCTGTTACATGCGTGTGACGCACTTCAGTGAATTGGGAGAAAACCGAACGGGAAGCCGTCTTAAAAAGTCCTTCATTAAAGCAAATAGTTCTCGCTAAGTTAGAAGGGCATTCACCTGGCAAAGTACACATCCAGACTTGGATATTTATTTATTTTATACTGGAAGGATTTATCCGGAAGCGCGTCACAGACGGGTACCTTGTGTGCGCAGTCAGAGGGTCAAAGAGGTGTTCCAAGCGCCTTCACTTTATCCCCCCCCCCCACCCCGCTGTCCCTAAAGTACCGGTGGGAGCATGGAAACATGCACTCAGGCTAATGCCAACAGATGAATTTTTTACCGGCACACACTAAAAAGTTGGCAGTTTCTGCAAGCATATACTAAGAGCAAAAACGGGACAACATTTAAGATCAATCCACTAACATCCTCTGCTTCCGAGTCCATAAAGTTATTTGTGTTTTCTTTGGCTTCGTTTAACACAGTTATGTAAACACTATCGGGCAGGTATCAGACATGACAAAACCAAATCGAAAAGGTTCATGACAATAATTGGAACATTGCATCGGCCGAATTGGCATTCAAAAGGTATTTGCTGTTTTTTTTCATTGGTAAGTGTTTCAGTGAAACTCCTCTACAACGAAATCATGTTTGCAGCAAGAAATTTTTCACAACAGGGGGGTTTTCACTGTAGCAAATTTGATCTCAGATGTAAACACACACACACATACACACACAGGAAAGTGGGAATGGTGTTAATGCATGAAGATTTTTTCACACTCGGGGGTATTTTTGCCCATGTAGGTTTCGTTGTAGAGGAGTTTCACTGTCCTATTATTAGCGTGACAATCACCTCAGCTAGAATGGTGTGTTGCGTGTATATTGTAATTTTATAATGGCAAATATTTGACATTAATCATATTTCCATTCACACATATGGAGAACATTTGAACAAATCAAAGCTCTAACGGCGTTTTGACATTTATCTTTCGGGTTACGCTGCATAAATGAAGTGGCAGCTCGCTTTACTTACAAGTTGTTGACGTCATTCTCTCCTGCCTCTTCAAGTTGTCTGTTCGACATCTGCAGGTTGCAGGGGAAGCGAGGGTTCTGAACGAGAAGACAACACAAGAAAGGTGGAAGCTAACTGTGAGATACATATGACTGAATCCCTGTTATTGTTAGTATTTGAAAGTGAATCATTCTACATGTTTGAAATTAAGTCTCTGCTCTACCTCTTCACATTGTTATAGGGTAGTGCAAAGAAAATGTAGTTACAATCATGAATTTCTGTTTCTCTACGACTCGGCTCAGTTGTCCTATTAAAAGAAGCGTCATTTATAGATATTTGAAAAGCCATTTGTATCACAGCCGCAATTTTCGATGAGGAACCACCCAGGTCCCCCCGCAGGGAAACGATGGCAATAAAAAGAGACTTTGGGCAAGGATAATGAACGATGACGGAGCTTTGCTGGGTTTTAAAGGCCACGCCAACTCACTTTGATGTGAAACTCCATTTTGGTGATGATCAGTTTGAGGTAGATGCTGCAGAGCTTCCCGTAGCCTTCACTTAGGTGACCCTGTAGGCACAAGAGGCTGAATCACAAAGGGAGACAAACATTTGGAGACATGTCCACGTGTGGAAACACTACCTCCTATTTTTGGACTGCAATTTGGCTGCTTAAAGAACACAAGGAAATTTGAGATGACACATGGGCCCGGGGCGGTGTTTAATTAAGATTCAAAGTCTGACCAGCTTCCTCTTGTGGAGCAGAGCTACAATGAAAGTATGTCAAAGTATTTCCTCTTCACGCTTTATTGATACAGTTAACTTTGGAATTACACCCTGCAGGCAACTTCTGCCCCACTTCAAGCTTTTGCTCTTATGGTCACAACCCAGGAAATGTCAACGCTCCAAAATTATATTTTGATATATTTTTGGTTTCAGACTTTGGATTGACCTTTTTCAGGTCCTCTTCCATCATAATCGATTTTTTTGCCCAATGTTTTATGTCAAAATGAGTCTATGAGATGGTTTAAGGTTCACATCTACTGCATGCAGTTTGTTGTTAGCATGCAATAGCCTTTGAAAGGGAAAAGCATGCAAAAACAACCAGATATGAATTTGGCACTGGTGTGACATAGTATTGTGCCTCATTCAAATTAATGTATACACACACGCACACACACAGAATATATATAAAAAATTTGAAAAAATGGGACCTTTAAAGATGCAAACAGCATTTTTACCTAACACCACATATTTTCTGCTCATGTTTCAATATTCATTTGACAAAGTCAGCAGTAGCTGCAAGCTGTGATGGGAAGAGTCTGTCGTGTGTGCTTCCTTACCCACATCCTGCTCATATCCGTCAAATCAGCCTTATTCCTCATAGAGTCCTTGATCACCTGAAACGGTGGCAACAGCCACAGAGGAAATTAGGGAAGAAAAAAAAAAAAGTATTCTGAGTTTACACAAAAAGGGTGACGACGTATAATTGGAGAGGCGAGTGGGGGCAATAGTGGAAAATGTAGTGGCGGAAAGAAATGATGCTGTCTTTACGTACGTTTGGATGGCCATCTCGTAATAATTTGTGGAAGACGTGGCAGAACTTCCAGCACAGGACTGCGTTGCTCGAGAGAGGAAGCCGGTTGACCGCTGCCCAGAATGTGTGGGCACCTTTCTCATGATGAGTCCCCAAAATGCAGGGTGACACAGTCAAGGAGCATCATTTTACAAAGTGCAAAATAATTTCTCACAAATGTAACAGCAGCAATGTTAGATTTGACACCTGGAGATGATAGATATATGATGGTGCCATCTATAGCAGCATCTAAGGCTCATGATAGCTAAGTCAAACTAGGACTAAGCCTGATATAAAAAACCGGGTGGAACCCTATAGCTCGGCAGAATATCGCTTAACCTATCCACGGCAACCAGTTTGAATTGTCACTGCTGCTTGGGTCACTAAACGGTGAAGTGCAAAACATTCTAGCACTAACTGCTACGTAGGTTCAGAATTGTTGGCATCTAACAGGGTTTTTTTTCCCCTGACAATTTTGAATGCCGAAGAAACCCTGTCTATGTACAGTGCCTAACCCTACCATCACCCCCTCCTTCTCGGCCATAGACTGATAAGCCAGGACTGTCTCCATGAGAAGACCTTGACGTAGCAGCTGCGGCCTGACACGCACACACAACCAGACAATCACGCGCATCCACTCCCTTGTATTACCGCCTTCATTGTTCATGTTTTGTGACTTGTTGTAATTGTCATACGCTTGTGCAGGAGTTTTTTTTTTCTTGGACTCAAATTATCCTCAGATGAGGATAGTTCGAACGTGTTTTTTCTTTCTTTCTCCCCCTCTCCCTCCCTTGTGGTTTCTTCCTGACTTCCGGGTTGAGTGAACGCTGGCGCGTTTGGCTGCCGCTGCTCAACCCGCATTGTGTTTTATTGTTTTTGTTCCTGATTGTAAAGCGTCCTTGGGTGTCTTGAAAGGCGCTTATAAATAAAATGTATTATTATTAATATTACAGTTACTGCACATTGTACATGCCATGCCTAGCTGTAGGCTGTTTATTGTACAGTGTTTTTAAGGTAAAACAATCTTTCTCAATGTTTGAACTGCTACTAAATGTTTTGAGATCATAGTGGTATTTTTTTAATGGTTTAAAATGTCAATGCAGGCAATTATAATCATTTTCAGGCGGGGGCGGGGGGGGTCAATTCTTCATGGGAATTCGTTACTTGCGGTCAGGCACGGTTTATCCCCTGCAAGTAACGGGGGTCCACTGCAGTGACCAATGATGACTTTGTTCTCTGTTATTTGTTTAGGACACAGTACAAAGTTTAATAAACAGAAAATAGCTCTGGGCAGCAATCCAAGAACTTTCATTTTGTCCTTCTGTCCACCCAAACAGACAACATAAATATCCATTTCACTAACTTTAATTTCAAGCAGCTCGATATGACTATAACTGAAATAAAGAACTGCACTGACTGTCTCGCCTCATATTTTGTATCCCACGGGATTAAATTAGTTTCGGCATAGATGAGGCTACCCTCTTGTTTGTTGTTTTTATCTTGCACTAACATAATCTCATCTAGCGAGCAACTATGTCACATGGGAATCACAAACACACACACAAACACACACTTGTGCATGCGCACAAAATATGAGGATATTCCTGGCATGCTTCTCTTTGACAGCAACCTCCTGTGTGTTGATGGCCTTGTTGATGCTGACTGCCTGTGTGGAAGAAGACACAAATGGGAAACCAACCAAAGTATACATTTTCCAAAACTTTCAAGTCTTTCAATTTCAGATTATGACACACTTGTATTTTTTCAGAAAAGTGCTTTGCCCTTTTTAATGAGAAAATGAGAGGCAGTGAAGATTAAGTGAAGGTGGTTGACCTATTTTCTGTTGAGTTGGTATTCAAGACAGCAGCTGAGAGGCCCACTGAGCTCTCTTCTGCATTCGATGATCATGTTAGGCTAACAACAAATAGTCTAAGCGTATGAGACCGTTTAACTGACTCCCATTGCACAGCGCAGTACAGTGACAGTCTAAAACAGGGGATGTCAAACACATTTTTGTTGCGGGCCTCATTGTAGTTACCTTTTCCCTTGGAGGGCCGTTATGATGTGAAAGCATATAAAGAAGTCAAGAATAAAAATTTATTCAACCATTGTTTAACTTACTGTAATGAGGGTTTGGTCACAAGAAAATGCTTGGAATATCTCTCTTATTCATTAGATATGAGAATTTTGGTACAGATTTGAGCAAACACCGTGAAAGTTGACATGTTTGATTTGTTTTCGCGGGCCTCATAAAATGATGTGATAAAATTAATCATACATATTCACCTGATGGATAAACGATGTTTTTAAAGACTATGCGAAATTTTAACTCATTCGATCCTAGCCATTTTCACTGGAGCAAACCCCTCAATATGCTACTCCACAACACCACCCATGCACCTTCCCCCTCTACTTCTACTTGTTCTGCAGCATGATCCTGGCTGATCCTTTAACACACACTGCCACCAGCTGGACAGATTTGAAATGATTCACAATGCAGACAAGCCTGATGCTTACAGAGGCTGCGTCAGACCGTTCTACACACAATGGTGCAAAAAAAAACAACACAAACCATTTTTTTTAAACAAAGACAAAAGGAAATGACGTATCAATACGTCATGGGTAAGCGGAAGTTGCGGGTTTTCAAAACGTATTTATACGTCATGGGGATTGCATGAGTTAAGATGAGTAAATCACAAATGGCATTCTGTCGATTTACATTTAGTTGGTGGATGACAGTCGAGGTCAAGTGAGCACGGGAGGCCTGTTTCATAATCTCGCTTCCCACAGATGTCCTGTGTCTGTTTGTGCCAGTGTGCAAGCAGTCAGGAGAGGAAGTAAACAAGAATGGGGAGGAGCAAGCCCAGTGCCTTGTCCATCAACAAAATACCTTCTGTTATTATTTGAGCTTGAATGTATTTTCCACGCTTTACAATTCTGAAGACATTTTCGACCCCCCACCCCCACTGCCCCCCACCCCTATTTAAAATCCCATGGTATCCTTCTGCAATTGCTTCCCATAAGTGGATGACCCAGTTAGTCCACAGTGACACTTTGTACTTGGGGGTTGAAAGAGAGAGGCAGCTGCCCAGGACTCCTTAAATTGGCCGAGGAGGCTGACTGGCATCAATAGTCAATTAGCTCCTCACATTGAAACAGACGGTCTTGACTGACAAATCCAAGTGCAGAAAAGAGGGGGGGGATAAAACAGTCAGACATGAGTTGTGGTTTTTGATGACAAAGATTTTACCTGGTTAACTCATCTATCTATACTTTCTTTTTCAAGACTTCCAACATGCCTCCATTTTATTCCTTATACACTTGAAAAAGTGTAACTCAGGAATTACATAAATGATATACCAGTGACCGTCATATATTTTAGAACATTTAATTCCACCCACAGTGGTCTTTTGTAAAACCATCTGTTTAAGCCATGTTAACTTGGTCCAGGCAGGCCTAATTAAGCATAAAAAGGCAGAGCATTGATATGCTGATGGTAGGCTAGTTGTGCTGGGAGGAAGCATCAACTGCCTACTTAATGAAACAACTCAGTGGTCAATCTTTTTAAATAAACGCCACAGAATATTTTGGAGAATTGAGAACGTATGTCAGGGTTTTCAGGGTCATGGCATGCAAAACAGAGGATATTGTGTGCTGTGGATTCATTAGTTAGGTGATATGTCTCCTGCATTTATGACATCATTGATCAATAATCCATCAATTTCCAGCGCATCCTTCATACAGAGACAGGGATCAGGACTTTATCCCCGCTGACAAGAACCCCTTTGGATGTCTGACATTATGCACATTAGAAACTACAGTATCATTAGACAATGTAGAGAACTTGTTGAATACTCTACACAGGCCCCAAGTGAGTAATTTGCACATTCTGGCGGTTTCCTGCTGGGCTGGGTCGCTATACCGTACATGCTGCTCGGGTTAGCTATTCCAGCTTTCCTCCGGCCTGTGTAAAATCGCAAATGTGTGTCCAAGACATTTGAATCCAACTATCACCTTACCGTATAAGGGTACTAATAACACACACTGGCAGGCCAATATTTAAAAAACTGTATATTACTCACTGCACTACCTTTGTTACTAAGGGTGTCACCAAGTGAAAATAATTTCAAGCCAAAAGTAGCGTTAATTGTAATGGCAACAAAGCATGATGGGAAAGCCTCCACCAATAACTTTTGCTGTGTGGCAACCATAAAGTTAGAGTCAGTCTACCAAGTCGTCCACCGGAAGTGGTGTGCATAGGTTTCAAAATAAGAGCAGTTACAGGAAGGGCAGTGTTAGCTGCCTTAATCTCAGAGTTTGATCAAACTGCCTTGTTAAGTGTAAAATGATTTATAAAATTGTCCTCTGGGTAATGTCTCGATAAGTGGAAAGATAAATAAGTGCAGTTAATATGTTTAAAAGTGCCTTCTTTCCCTGCAAAGTGACTCATTGTGAAATTGTGACTACCAATTCAAACCATGGGAAATTAATGCCTTCCAGTACTGATGATTGTTGAAAAACAACAGCTCACTTGAATATTTTAAGTTGATATTGAATCCCCAAAAACACTGTGAGTTTAAAGACAGTGGCAAATTGAATTAAATGAAATGGAAAATTTGGAAATCCAAGATTTAGATACCGTACTTGTAATTAAGGAAGTCGACAATTGGCTTGCAACCAGAGCTGGACGTAACCCGCCTCTTGCCCGGTTACAGCAGCTTAGAATTCTGTCTAAAACTTGTATTTCCAAATTATAACAATACATATGATATGTAAACGGGAACAGTTTATTCAAACAAGACAATATGCTTTTTCTAAATATATTAAAAATAATCTGGACACAGTTGAGGTTAGCATGATAGCTTGGCCCTTAGCTAGCTTTCCAGTTTCAAAACTACCTTTCCAAACTAATGAACCGCAGCAAAAAATGAACGTCATCCATCGTACGAGCTAAGGTGACCTTGAGCTGTAACCACCTTCAATGAATGACATCATCACTCACTTTTTCCAATCAGCTGCTTTATTTCTTGTAACAAACAAATGGTGGTTCAAAGCGTTTACAAGTGCTTGGTCATGTTTCCTGTCTTAGCACACCCAGCACTGCCCATTTCCTGGCCGGCTTGTGCTGAAAAATACACTGCTCCACTTCTCAAGCGTCAAAAACGTGTTAAGTCCCTCCAGACAGTGGCAGGATCACCATAGTGAAAGACATTCTTCCTTCTATCCCTCTCACATTGCTTGCAGATGCTTCAGGTGGGCTAAAGCTGCTCCCAAACTATGAGCATCATAACATATATCAAACTAAAGGGTGAACAGGATTGCAAAACTGCACCAAGATTTGTTTCATAAAACATGACATGCTTTACATATAACAAAATGTGGGCACTGGTTTAAAAAAATGCCCTCAGTTAAACAACATAAACAATTCTGTCTCATTTATACTAGGATCAAAATATAGCAATGCTAAATTTGTCTGGGTGGCTTAAAATTAAAGTCATTTTTCAAACACAACACACCCATCTTCCTGTTACGACATGCATGGCCCTTCCGAAAATGAAAACCTCAACGAACGCGCCTCTCAATCACACATGTCAATAACAAAAGTTGACAACGGCAACGAGAGAAACGTTTCATGAAAGAAAAACAAACAAAAAAATACATTGAAAAATCAATGTGGGGTTAAGGTGCACTTCCAAATGGAACTTCACTCATTCCTCTTAACAAAAGTGTTGCTTGTGTCAGGACCATTTTACTTGTCGCATCCGACACAAACATTCGTTCTCCTACAACGTCACTCCGCACCTCTTGAAGGGCTGCCACTAAGTAGAGGAAGGTAGTGGAAAATAGTCGGCGTTTAGAGTACCGCATGGAACATGCAAAAACTCTTAGAGGTCTTTTCTAACAGGAAAGCTCGCAATACCATTCAACACAACTTTGCCACCTTGGAACCATTCTGTTGATTTCGACCTAATCACAAGGTAATCTTAGCCCGGCCAACATATGAGTTCTGAAGGAAGTCACCCATTGAGAGCAGTGTAAATCACGTAACCAAAGTCTTTTGTTTATGCGTGGACACAGCGGATTACGAATGCCACTTCAAAAAGGCATGAAAACATGTAGAACTTTGCCATATTGAAAGGAAGTCAAATGTTGAGAATGTAAGTGGAAGACAAGCAGAAGCTAGTTAAAGCTAAAAAAAACGTGCAGACGGCCGGACTCCAGCATAATTAAACTCTTAGACCTACACCCCCCCCCTGTGGCATGTTTATGAGCCCCTCCTAATGGGATGTCTTTCTGCAGGCTCGAGTGAAGCCTCGGCTCTAAGGCTCAAATCTGGGAGGACTGTTGATGTCATGTAGACACATCATAAAAAAAAGAACATCTGTGCAGCTCAATGAAGCTGCTTAGGTCACTTTTGTCAATGCAGCCCACCACCAATCACGTGGAGCTATCCATCACAGACTCCCTGTGTGTGTGTGTGTGTGTGTGTGTGTGTGTGTCATCCCGCAGGAAATGATTGGAATTAAGTTGTGACCAACTACCACCCAACAAGTGCAAAAGACATCAAGTTACATCCACTAAACCCGGAATGAATTTGTAAGTTTGTTTCGTAAGAAAACTCCAAACAGCTCATGGTACTTCACAACATAAACAGTATTTAGCGCTTACATTTTCTTCAGATTTGCTACATGACGATGATAAATCAATACCATATTTTCACGACCGTAGGGCACACTTAAAAGTCTTCAATTTTCTCCAAAATGGACGGCGCCTTATGCATGCACCGAGTTCCAAAAATGAATGCTTTGCTAGGATAATGTTTAGCCACGCCAGCGAGCAAGCACACAGATGTGCCTTGTTGTGCAGCAAGTTAGCTCAGCACCCCGCGTTCCTCCTTGTGAGCCGCCGACGAAACACGGATGATTTTCAACTGTGTGTCGTCATGCCGATACAGCATTTTTTTTTTTTTTGTAAACAACTTGGAGCTAATTGGTTTGCACAACATGGCACGAATAGCATGCCGCTTTTATGATTGGTTACTTTGGCAGGAGAGAAGGGAGACATTTGTATGTGTAAATTGTAAAACAATTAACATATTCTGAATCATTCGGGAGCCCTGTTTAAAAAAACGGATTTGGCGATCACATGATCACATTGGAATTGTGATTATGATCGAAAAATGATAAATCAGAGGTCACAAATACTAATATGGAAGGCTAGCAATTTGATACGCTTCTGTAATACCACATTTTCTCAAATGACCTGTATCCAGACAGCATGTTATTAATAATTAATTATATTAATCTGTGTCTGTGGTGTCAATCTTCTTTTTTGTCCCGGGCCACTTTGTAGTTAGGGCTTCCCTCAGAGGGCCATTTTGATAGTGAAACCAATTAGTTGAATTATCTCATCCTGTTACTACATATACACAACAAAATGATGGATTACTAGTTTGGAAATCAGAAGTCAAGAATAGAAGTTTGTTGAAGCACTGTTCAAGTTACTGTAAAAAGGATAGCAACAAAATTATTACAAAATCTCAACATTATTTATTACACAGAATTTGGTAGAGATTTTATTAAGGGTTATAGAAGTTCATATTATTTGCGTTCATTGCAAACGTAAAATGATGTGGTGGGCCTTGAGTTGCACACCTGCGATCTATGTGAAGACACTGCTCATGTAAATTACTTTGTACAACAATTATGAACAACGATTTAACAAAATCAGAAACAGACGAATATCAATATTCCCGTGTGTGCTTGGAAATCACAATGCCCCATCATTACCCCGAAGGCAAACGCACGACAAATATCAACATTAGAATGGGAATTGTGAACAGCGCTTGCAGCAACAATTTTTGTTGCACTTGTTTCCATTCTACACAATCTCTGGACAAGGTCAACAACCAAAACAAAGATAATGGCAAGGAACAGCCTTGAGAACTCCATCAGAGTGACTCTTTCAAAATAATATCAAATGCAATTACAACATATGTGTGCACCCCACTTCACATTGTCGTAAACATCTCAACAAAACATTATTTTCTTGTTTTTGGTGGTCAAAATAAGCCTCATGGTATTTAATGTCAATTTTATCTTATATAATATGCGCAGAGATGTTATCAATAAACCTCTTTCACTAGGATAAAGACGGTGTGTTCTAGATGTCCGTTCACCTCCCCTCCACCCCCATTCCTACAAGTGTATATCCCATCCATGCTTCCGATAAAAGGCCGGTTTTGTTTCTTACACGCACCTGCTCGAGTGCATTCGGAACACAGCCCGTTTGTCTCCGTCACATCATTTACTGCCACAAGTCATTCAGGTTGGACTTTTTTGAGCCCCCTATACTGCACCACATTAATGAATTACGTGGCCTGATTTGCACATGGTACCTTGCTTTATTTTTTCCCTTTTTGTTTTTAAACCAACAGTTTTTTTGTTTCGAATTGTACTGCCTTTAAAAAAAAAATGCTATTCTGAACTGCTTTAGGGAAGTCGTAGAATTAGATTGCTTCACACTTTCTAACTGCTATTGCTGCTGTGTGAATGGCCTTAAGACATCTTGAATACATCTGTTTGTATTGTAGTACAATATCCACAGCAACACCTACACAGGCATATTGGTTCTAGATTAGCCTTCAAGCAAGTTACAACTTGTTGAGACCTAAGGTGTTGTTTTTTTGCTGTACTATTCTGTCAGTTCATTACTTTGTCGTTTTGTGACTCTCCTCACACAACAAAACTGGATACTTACAGCAAGTGCATTTTTTAAATTATTCTACCCCAAAACAGTTCAAGAAGCAAAAACCACATGTTAATAACACAGGATGCCCCTGTGCTGCTGTTTGGCTCATGATTGTAATGTTCTGTCGATGTTCTGCTTCTTACATTTAACTAAAGAGGTGGGTACCTTTGTATGAAACGCAACCCCATGAGCCCCCCCCCCCCCCCCCAGACCCCACAACAAAATTACAAAACTTGTCATCGGCACATTTAGCTAGACGAAGACAACAGGCCCTTACTTGCACTGAGAATACCTTCGACGCCTTATTTCACACCAACCCGCCGAAACAACGCCGTTTTATGGCAGTCGCTAATGTCACAAAAATGCATCTACCTTTGAGCACTTACAATTTTACTGAGATCCATGGTCCTTTCCCTCCCTACAGCGGTAGGCTGAAGATCCGCTGGCTTGATCCAAACGCGAGGACCCGGGAGGTAACAAATGGGGTTGGAGGAGCGCGACGTTAGCTCAACATGTGTCCCGATTTGGTATAAAAATGCTCCCCTGTCCCCACTTCCTTCCTTTCTTTCGTTGTTCCTTCGGCGTCCCTGCTGCGTCTCTCTCTCTCTCTTTCTCTCTCTCTCCGCGAGCTCCAACGCAACATGCGACCGCGGAGAAACTGAAGTGTTCGGGACTCGAGCAGCAAGGACGACCGCACATTTCACATCCCGCCCGCCAACATGTCTCTACACAGCTTGAAGCAAGACTCTCTCTCTCTCTCTCGCTGGCTTTATTTTGCAAATAGCCCCGCTTCTATTTTGGAGACAATAGCGGCACGGGAGGCTGCGGAGTAGGATGGCTCCAAACCCGGAGGTTTTCAAACTGGGTTCCGGGGCCCACCAGGGGAGCCTGCAAAGTTCGGTGGTGGCGTGGTTAAGGTGTACTATTTTTTGTTTTCCAAAATAAGTTTCCAGAGACAGAATGATCCGCCTTCTCCTGCTTACCCACCGACTGTAAATTGCCTCTGAAAGATAGCCAACATCTCACAAAAATGTGATCTGAAAAGGCTCCAGGGTATACAATTTGATTTCTGCATGCGGACAGCCAACTGTAAGCATGGAGTAATGTTTTACAAGGCAACCTAGAAATCTGTGTTAGCAGGTATGTCATTTCTGTTTGGGCTGTTGGATATTGTAAAAGAGCAAGCTCCAGGAACAAAAACTCAATTCATAGCATGAGAGCAACTTTAGGCAGCTGACGCCCCCATCTGGAGTCTCTGAGATCCTCATGACATATCATCTGACTACTGATTTTGAATAAAATGCAAAATATCAATTGATCCGATCAAATCTGTGACAAGTCGAGTGCTGACTTGCATTCAATATGCGTTTCAATGTGTATGGTTAATGCTTAATTGAATTGAATTGAATTGAATTCAACTTTATTGTCAAATGTGCTGTACGTATGTGTAACATACAGCACAGATGAAATTTCTTCCCCCTCAACATAAAACAAGAGGAGCCGCCGCGGGTGTCCGCGCCGCCATCAAAAGAAAAGTTGACCCAAAAAAATGACAAAATAATACAAGACAACACATGAAACACAGACAATTGTGCAATCTTAACCACTTTCCTGCATACACTTTGTTGTTTGAAGCCGTAATAGATGAAAGAGGAGCGAATCAAAGTGTCCTTTTCACCAGTGGATCAAAGACGTCATGCGGCAATGTGCACACGTCTGCTACAAGCTAAGCTGTAGCAACAAGAAGCTGTAGCATCCATTAACGAAAAAGAGAGATTGGCTCTCTTCTCCTGTCCCATGTAAATCCGCTTCAGTTCCAAGCCGCGACTCCCAGTTCCACATATGCATCATTAACAACCACATCCCTAGAATAGCACACTTTTGCATCCACTTTCTCCCATTTTTTTCCACCTCCTCTCTTGAAAAGATGTACATTTTTGTCAATTGAATTTTACGAGTTATGTGTGATTAACATGGTGCAAACAGTTTTAAAATTATTTATATAGGTCTAACTGTGCTCTGAATGCCTGACATTTGAGCAGGTCTCTGGACTTTTTATATACCGGGTACACTGTATAATCCTACACAGCAAGATGACTTTATTCTTCTCTCACTCCTTATCAGCTCTGAAGCAAAGTCCAACAATAGTGACAACAAATGCTAAATGGTAATATGATTATAGGATTGCAGTCAAAGGTATCAGGGCATAATAGAAAATAGGGACAGGGGGGTGGGGAAGCTGTCCAAGAATATCAGTGTTGATGTCAGGTTGTTTTTTCGATCAAGATTGCATCATTTGGGAAGAAGAAAAAAAAAGTGTATTTGATCAAATCAAATAAAAATACCTGAATGATTTCAGCCAAGCTGCAAAACCAAATGTGAATGTGTCATGCCAATCACCACCCAGGGAAAAGTGATTGAAGCCCTATGACAAAAATGTACTTGGAGAGAGTGACTTCACTTTCAAGCAGACAAGAGGAGGAGCACTCATCCTCCATCCAAAATAGCTCACACTTTACCAGTCAGTCTGGTGACCGACAGTGGCTGTGTTGGCAGCTAAACGCTATTTTGGTTGAAACTTAAACAGTTGTAAACAATTCAATCCAGCCAGCTCAGAAAGCTGGCTGTGTTATATGTCTCTGAGTGACCGCCCACCAAGATGCTTTGAGGCACTGAGTTTTTATCATTCATATTTTATTTTGGGTCATATTAGCTATTTTTGTGTCGTGAAATACTAGTGTCGAGTTGATTATCACTAAGACATTAAAAATATAAAGAAGCAGTGATGGCATTTTTGATTGATTGATGGCCAGTCTTAAAAAAAAAAAATTAAGGAGCCGAGTTTTGGTAATAGAATAAATACTAAGTTTTTAAATCAATGAATAATGCACTTGTCTTCATTATGATTTCAATAGAAATCAAAATAAATCAGGATTATTTGTGTTCCCCCATAATCGCCCAGCCCGAGCTGGCAGTCTAATTTTAAGGCCTCCATTTTGCAACACACAATGTGGTGTCAGTCAGTGGTTCACACTGCATACCCCAGCGGCGGAACTCGTGGGCCAGAAGCCTTCCACAAGCTTTAATTATGGTTCATGTATATCCAAAAATTACTACTGAGACTAATTCCCAAATAAAAATAGCATATGGAGCCGTTTTGCAATCTTTGAGTGACAATACAGTGATAATAAACAACAAACATAAAGCAGTAACAACACATGTTCGTATACAGCGAACCCCCGCTATAATGCGGTTCACTTTCCAGGTCATCGCTGTTTCATGGCTTTCTTTAATGCAGTTTTAAATAAAAATGGAGTAGATATAAGTGTTTGTGAGTTTCTGAAAAGAAAATCACTGCCTACCTGAGTAGAGCTCTGAAGCAACCTCGTATTGACTAAAGTATTACTAAAAACGATCAGTTATTTGTCAGAAAATGTTTATATTTTTATTCTCTAGCACAGTATTGTACTGTATAATAATTGTCAAAAAAAATAAAGCTGACTACTTGACGGATTTCGCCTATCACGCGTTCTTTTTGGAACCAATGATAAACGAGGCTTAATTAACTCATTCACTCCCAAAGACGTGTATAAACGTCTTTTCAGACTTGGTCCAGAATTGTCTGGTACTGAATGAGTTAACTGTACTTTCAAACTCATAGACACAAAAGAGAACCCATACGAAACATAAATAGATGTCTGAGAAAAACATATTTCCGGTTGACATCATAGCATAATTTAAGGAGTCATGCCATAATGAGCGTGTCATTCAAATCAAGCACCGTGCGCTATCTTGCCTCCCTCGTCCATTCTCATATCCCGTGCGGACACTGTGACAGATATGATTTAGATCACTCCCTGGTAGTTTACCCTGCTTAACAGGGTCAAAGGGTAAGTTGCTTGATAATTGCTAAACTGCATACATGTCTTTGTAGACAAACCTGTAGCCTGAAGGCACACGTTCATAAAAATGTATTTGTTACATAATTAAGCATTTTGAAAAGCATATTGAAATGATTAATAACGAGCTGGACAGGCAGCCAGTTGCCCAGCCACGACAATGCCAAACCCAGTGTGGGCCTGCACACTAGACTAACAATGCTGAACAGTTTTGTATTTAAACTGATGGGCACAAGCAGCTATTGTTCACCAGTCTGTCACAAATCATGTCGACGACAGTCCAAATGCCTTTGACTCTGTATGCCAAACAATAGTTATGCAACATAAGTAGACCTATTATATTTTTATGATGTTTCTTTTGAGTAGAGAATTTGTACCCAATGACAAACACTTGATACAAGTTTTTTTATAAACACTATTCCTCCACTGATTTACTTAATGGCCAGCCGGCAAGGGAGAACTCTAAACCACACAGGGATTTATTTAGTTTACAACAAAAGAGGTGAAATCGACTGCACAGGAGATTTAGCCATCTTTAGAACAAAACAGATCAGATGGATTATCCCTCGTTGATCCCATGCCAAGTAAAAAGCGGAATCATTGATTTCTGCCGTCACTTGCCCCAGCTCACCAGGCAAAACTCAACCATGAGGCAAAAATATAAACATGTACGGTACATAGGGCTGCATGATTATGACCAAGACGATAATCACGATCATTTTCATCAAGAGTGTTATCGCGATTATTAATCAGTACTATTCATCATGTTAGGATAAATGTTTTTACTGCAATACTTTTCAATACACATTTACACCAAAACTGTTTACACCACCTACGACCTGTTTGCCATCGGTGCAGAGTGAATCCTACCTCTCACCAAATTTGCTGCAATAGACTGCACACCACCAATGACCCTAATCATGACAAGTGGTAGAAAAAGAATGGTGGACGTACTTCCAGTAAAGGTGACGTACCAGCCTGACAGTGACCTAGTGACCATGTGTTGCTTGGAACACACAATCCTTCTAATCCGTGCTCCGTGTCTTGCCTGAGAGTAGTGTGTGAGTCCAGCGGGCGAGGGTTCAACTGCGTGACACAGACTATACGCAGGCCAGATTGCTGCTGTTCACATTCAAACGTAAAGAATGTCTATGTAACAGCACTGTCACAGCGGTTTGGCCGACTTGATTCATTTGACCTACTTAACCCCCCCACCACTACCCCCTCTCCACCGTGTGCCTGATCTGTAGAAGAGGGTGGGCAGTAAACAGCAGGATCCACAACACAACTGCAGCCTGCATGCTCAATGTGGGTGTGCGTGATCAAGTCTGATCTTTGTTGTTGCTATGCATCATCATCTGAGCATCGTGGTCATTCAGTGCTCTGAAGATAATGCAAGTATGACTTGACATGTAGTGTAGTGTTAGGGTGGAAAATCATATACAAAGCTCCTGCATGATTTGTATCCAGCTGGTAGGCTAAACAGTACAATTATCTGAATTTGAAAGGCCACTGACCTACATTTCAACGGCTCTTTTGTTGTGGGTACTCATTGGTATCTGCTGATCACACACAACGGACGCTGAACACAGCACCAACTTGATTAGCACTGAAAGTCTGCGTATGTGTCAGACATAAAATACGGGGTCATTTCTCATGTGGGTTCTCTCCCATTACAGATACGTTTGTTTTGCCTCCATTACTATTGTCTATCCCTACTTTACAATACAAGTCATAAAACTGGCAAGAAAACGTGTTGTCTGTTGTGCTACACACCTGCACTCTCTCAAAGTTTTCTCTCTCCAGCTCCAGACTGTTGGCCGCTCCAGTGCGTCGAATCACTTTTGGGATGGCGTTGGGTACTTGCTGCATGGAGCTTTTAACTCGATCCATCGTCTCAGGCTGACAAAACACGCCAACGGTTTTTAAAAAAGGGGAAAAAGAGACCGGTTAATTAACTGTAAAAACAGGAAAGTTACATTAACTATGGCGGACAGTGGTCCATGCTGTACAGTACTCGTTCGGTTCAGCGGACCAGTTGGCCTCTGTAAAATAACACCACTGTCAATGACAGCAGCAAAATTTCACGACAATGAATACTTCTGCTACCATACGTTCTTTCAAAATAAAGCTTCCACGCATTGGTGCACTTGAATAAACACCGCTGCTAATTGTTTAAAAGGTAGCACACAAGTAGTAAATACAATGTGGAACATGATGAGAGCTAAAGAAGATCAAAATATAAATTGTCTTTATGTGTATAATTCTGTGGTTCGAACCCCGCTACATTAACACGATTTTTACTTTGTGAGGTCAAACCGTCAAAGCGGAACTACTTTGTGTATCCACATTCTGGTGACATAACACATCCCCCCCACACGCATATTGCTGCCTGCAGCCAGAAAGACACATATGTACGACCTCTGACCACTTCAAGAAAAAAAAATGTAGATATACTTATTGGAATCCTGTGGAAAATATGATATTTGATAAATATCAGTGCTCGCGGATCCATTGGCCTGGGCCGCTTGAACGTTTTTCTCCCCAAGAGCAACGGTCAGAAACGCCTCCCAGCGTTGGCAGCCACAAGCTGGAGGCACAATACTGTTCCTACCCCCAACATTGGATCTCCCGATTGGTCTGTCGTGTCTGGTTTCATTAAGCCTTAAGATAAAAAATTATGTATCTGCGCGAATATTTTTGCCCCATCAAGAAGAGTGGGATGCCATGCCTCAGCAGACGATACGCCGATTAGTGAACGGCATGAGACGTCGTCAAGCCCTAATTGATGCTCAAGGGCACATGATGAAGTTAATGAGACGTTGAATTTTTTTGTTGTGGTATACCCACTATTGTTAATTGTTGTCTCAATCAATAGTGTGTGATGAGGAAATCACCAGGGTATCTTTCTACTTAAATGTCCTAATTTCATGATATATGACTGTCGTGTGAACTTTTTACATTTCCATAAATTTCAGGTGAAAGACAAATATCCCTAACTTTTTGTGAGTATTGCATACGCACAAATAAATGACTGCCTCTTTTTTACAGCACATATGAATTGCAAGAACTTCTGATTTAAAACCGATAGCTACGTCTCCATCTCCATGTGCACTCCACAAAGGCTAAATGCTGCCCTCACCAGGACAAATGTGGCTACGTCATCATAGTCTCAGTTGTGGACTGTATGTAGCACGCTATCTACACGAGCGACGAACATACGTCAATATTCTGATAATTTCAGATAAATACACATGTATGTCTTACGTAAATGGGAGCAAAAACATACCCTATGTAATACTGCAGGCACCCATAATCCTTAATTTCCACCATTCCCAGTAATGCCGCAGTCTCTCTCACTCTCTCTTTTTTTGTTTCTTTGTTAAACTGTTTACATGATGAATATTGGCTGCCTATCCATCACGGTCAATGTAGTGCTTCCAGCTTCTTTTCCCCGATGAGTGACTGCGGTGTTTGTGTATAAAATACCGCGGGTCATGCTAGCAACCTAGCCGCAGATACATAGTAGTTCAGTGTTTTATGCGAATTCCATGTATGTTAGTTGAACAACATACCTCAGTTTTCAAGCTGGACGTGTCAACGATGGTACACGGAAGCTAATGTGGCATACGGCTTTTAAGATAAAGAGTTCGTTATTGATTATGAACTCTTTCATGTAAGCTACTTTTGTGGGCTGTCGCTTCGGCACCCTTTTAAGTACATTTTGTTCAACAGTATTTTTTATTTTGTATCATATCAATGATTGTTTTTGATCCAGTCTAATGTAAATAAATACACCGCACAACGTATACCTTTTAGACTGTGTTTTGGCAGTTAAGTGGGGAATGTTATAGTTGAGTAAAGAACGTGATGCATAATTTATTTCACTTTATTTCTTTGGAAATAACGAATATTGTACACAGCTTTTGTATATGGCAATGTCTTTGGAATTTATACAGGATATGGGTGTCATTTCAAATGTAGATTGTGAAATTATTTCGCATGTGTTAACCTGACAATGCAATACCAATCCAATAAAATAATTTGTACAATTTTTACATTAAAATGCAGTCAATGCCACTTTACGGTCATCGCAATGTTATTATGGGGCTACCCAAACTCAGACTTGACACCTTCACCACCGGCGCAGTCTAATGAAAATGGAGCGTAGAATATGTGTACTTTATAAGTTATTTACTACTTTAAACATTGTGTGTCATGCATCACTGTATAAGAGTGGCAGAAAGTTGCAACAGTATTAGTCGAGCACCCGCGAGAAAAGGGAGGGTGATAAAAATAAAGGATTCAAAGGAAACTCTCGCGAGACTACCACAATACAGAAGAAGCTGGGGCTAGGTCTAAGTTTTCCTCATGCATCATTAGATGATTCATATCAGCGTCAAGATGTCGGGACGTTCAGGCCGCGCGGAGACCCGGAGTCGAGCCAAGGATGATATTAAAAAGGTTCTAGCCGCAATCGAGAAAGTGCGCAAATGGTACGTAAGCTGTCCAGTTTACAATATGGAAGAAATGTTTTAGCTGAGCGTCGGTCGTTAGCTGCTATGTCGCTCAACTAACTTCAGTCGGAAAAGTTCGATGATTGACATAGCTGGTAGCCAATCGCTGTTCCTGTTTGCGGAAAAAGGCGGGGCTGTGTGATTGTTTTTTTTTTTTTTGCTTAGCGCTGTCAACATGGCTGCCGCTCTTCACAATGAAATCCAATTGACGGTTTACAATGACAATTAACACGCTTATTTGTACGTGTATGTTTTATAAGTACTTTAACCGAGTACTAGGAAAACGTGGCCATCTACTGTATGTCGAGGATCAAATGTAACCGATTAGAGGAGATCATTGTTAGCTTATCTAAATATAGCCAAACTACTTTAATCCTCAGGGAGAAGAAATGGGTGACGGTTGGAGACACGTCCTTACGCATATTCAAGTGGGTGCCAGTGACAGAAACAAAGCAGGTGGCGTTTCAATTATGTATTCAATGAGGAAACTCGTTATGTGTGTATACTGTATATATATAAGTGTGTGTGTGTGTGTGTGTGTGTGTGTGTGTGTGTGTGTGTGTGTGTGTGTGTGTGTGTGACTGGTATCAATGTCCACTTCTTATATCAGATCTATCGCACCAAGTCGACTGGTGGAGAATCCAGAGGGCTAAAAGACGTAGTCCTTGAAAACACCAACTCTTTGCCAGATTTGACGGGTTTGCTCTAATAATATATGTATATTTTTAAAGTATTGTTTTAGTGTTTTATCATTTGTTGTTGTATAACTTATTATTGCTCGATTTACAAACTGTGTTACAGCAGTGGTTATTTTAAAGTGCTCTTTAAATACTGCTGAGTTGAGTAAAAATACTGTAAACGCATGATGAGACGAACAATATGACCAAATGCACAATTGTAAACACTATGAATCATGTGCTCTTTACATCAGATGAAAACAGCAACCAGAGCTTTCTGTCTGACGTTTATCATCCTAAAATGGATAACAGCAGCAGCAACTCTAGCTCGCAGCAGGTCAGCCCGCCGCACACCTCCAGCCTCCGAACTGAAGACTCCCAACCACCAATGCTTGGCCAGGAGAGTGTGGATGGTATGTCAATGACTTTCTCATGGATCAACACAATTGTCTTACTTTAAAGTATCCATGTTAATGTTTGTCTGCTCGAATTTTCCTGATGTATGTATTAATACTTATCAAATAAAGAAATACTTGTTTTGGTTTTGATATGTTTAGACTTTCTTCAAGACTTTATTTATTATGTTGTCCCCCAATGAATCCAGATCCGGTTCACTCTGGAAGGGATGGAGCAGATGAGCCTCCAACTCTGATCAAGGAGGATCTTCTGTCATCAGGAAGTGCCAGACGAAGCACCACACGCACACAGGTTTCATGCTACTTTCCTATAAAGTGGTTGCAATACCCATAGAAACATTTCTCTCAGTTACATTATGTAAAGGTGATGTTCAGTCACCATTTTTCCCCATTCTACAGGACGAATCTGAGGAATCGGGAGCACCTTCTTTAAAGAAGATTTGCACAGGAGAAAATGCTGTGTTAAGATAGTGTACTATGTGAAGATGCACACAAAATCTATCCGCAGTTATTTTTACTTCAGCTAAGTGTTCAACATCCAGGTGTTAAGTCTCTGTAGTATGCTTCATTTGGAACACCTGCACAATCTAATCTGTTCTGTATCTGAGGTCCACGGTTTCTAGTACAGAAAAAGATTTAAAAATATTTATGTTTTGACTGTACGTTTATGATATATGGTCTCTGTACACTGTCATCTCTTGTTCCATGCACACAGAGCCAATCCACACATATGCACCAATTGTTTGTAGCATACTGCAAGTATAGCACTCGCTGTCAAGCGGGAATATTTTATGTACCAGCCTTTGGTTTAGTGTGTTGCATGTGACTACTTTGGCAATTATCTGGAAGTGGGCAAGCTTTTCTCCATCAAATATTCCCAACTTCTGCATTTTTGGGCCACAGCAGGATTTTAATCTTTGACCGTTTGGTTCTCATGAAATGAGCTACGCTCATACATGCACAGCTACACTCAAAGATATAAATATTCTGATTAAAAAAAAGAAACACAAATTATGAGACTTTGTTCAAACATTTTTAATATTTGAAGACCAGTAAACCGCTTACATTATTCATGTGAATCGAACATGCTGGAGTTGGAATAACACCTTGGGAACATGAAATTTATTCTGTCAAGAAGTTTCACAACAGCAATGTTGCTTTGCTTGCATCATGCACATGTCTGTCTGAGAGGGGATAATAGCTGGCTATGGCCCAGTATGAAAGTTTTGCAGTCCAATTGAAGGGTCAGCTTTAAAAGTGAGATAGATGCTAAGCTACCAATTGTCAAATGTACAGTATTAATTTATTCGTATAGTGTTATTGTAGTTCACAGCAGTGTTTAGCTCATTTACATAATAGAAAGGCAATTGTGGTGTTTTGGTCATCTTAGCTGCACTGCAGTAGAACAATAAAGACAACTCATTGTGATGAGTGCAGTTTTACATTGCGACATACAACCGTACCCACTTGTTCATGTATTTGGCACTGTACAAAAACTAAGCATTATTTTCTTTGTGATGACTGGGTTTTTGGTTATTATCGTGAGATTGTGCAACACCTAGTACTGTAGTGTGCTTGGTAAGTGTACATAGAAATGCAGTGCTATTCATTGCTACTGTGCAAGTGACAATGTTATTCCCCGCTAAACTTAAACTTGACTTATTTTTAAACTGATGAACACATACAGTGTACTGTGCTTGGCGTTTTAAGTACTGTAAAATCCATTTTTGGAAGCTATATATGCCTCTTAAGTGTCTAAATGCTGTTGATGTATGCGTTTGCATATTTCCCAATCAGTGCGCATTTTTCGTCACAGTACACTTTGGAAGTGAGTTACACGTGTAGCCTATGCGTTTACACACAGTTTAAAAAAACGTGTGTGTGTGTATATATATACAGTATATATATATATACAGTATATATATATATATATATATATATATCCATCCATTTTCCGAACCGCTTCATCCTCACTAGGGTCGCGGGGGGTGCTGGAGCCTATCCCAGCAGTCTTCGGGCAGTAGGCGGGGGACACCCTGAATTGGTTGCCAGCCAATCGCAGGGCACACAGAGACGAACAATCATCCACGCTCACACTCATACCTAGGGACAATTTAGAGTGCCCAACGAGCCTGCCATGCATGTTTTTTGGAATGTGGGAGGAAACCGGAATATATATATATATATATATACTGTATATATATATATATATATATACTGTATATATATATATATATATATATATATATGTATATATATATATATATATATACTATATATATATATATATATATATATGTATATATATATATATATATATATATATGTGTGTGTGTCTCTCTCTCTGTGCGCGCCTGTATATGCGGGTTTATAACAGATGTTAACCATAATAAACGTTACACTTCACTTCAATTTAAATTGAAATTAATCATACTATGATACCATCACTGCATTAAATATGATGGCAGTGCTTGTCCTATTTTATGAAACAATTTGATTATCAAGCGCATTCTTATTTGTAACAAGCCAAACTACGCTTAGTTCGTTTAGCAATGTGTTTTATGATTGTGCTGAAATCGTAATTGAACTGCTTGATTTGCGATGTAAGCATGTTCTAACTGTGTTGGGTTGTTGTTAACAATGAATGTTCAATGGCAACCGATAGGGCGTCACTTCCGGCCAGTTTGACGAGGGCGCCTCGCGAAGAGAACCAATAGCTGACAAGTGAAGGCGTGGTCGAATTGTTACGCCGCTTGCTGCCGGGGAAACGGGAGATTTTAGTGCGAAATTGTGCCGGCGTCGAGAAACTCCCGCCATTTCGACAAGGAATCAACCTCTTCGAGACATTATTTTAAACAACTTACAACATTTTGTTTTTGGTTTTCTCTCATAGAACGATCAGTAGATAAGTAGAAAAAAGACCCGACACCACCTCGGCTTCTAACAGTCGAGTAAACGAGTGAATTGTTCTTCGCGCCAGATCTCCCGCTGCTCCGGACTGTGAGCTCTGGCCGCAAATTGGACTCGCGGCTTGGATTGCCTCCTGACAGCTCAACCGGGAAGGAAAAAGTTCGCCAAATACTTCGACACAAGAATAAAAACCGTCTGTTTTACCGGGACCTTGCTTGGAATAGCTATGGCGTCACTGCTAAAGCAGAGAAGAGGATTTCGATGAGGAGGCGAGGACGTCACACTGTTTTGTTTTGCAACGGAATAGCAATCCGGGCCGCTATCTAGCCGGCTAGCTGCTACACGTTGACATCTTCCAGGCCTACCAGTGAAAACTTGATACATGCTATCAGGCGGGATACAGACAAAGGTCATATTTTACATCCGAGTGTTAAAGTGATTATTTCGTTGCAAAGTAGCCATTTGATTTACAATGGCGCCTCTTTTGGGCCGGAAGCCTTACCCATTAGCTAAGCCGTTAGCCGAGCCACTAGGCCCAGGAGAGGAGGTCTACATCGTCGAGCACACCAAGGAGGCCTTCAGGAACAAAGAGTATCCTTTAAACGTGATGCCGGTCCTCATTGGAGCCGTACATCAGGAGCTATATGCTCATCTTATCCGTTGATGGGGTATTCTACACCACACATTCCATGTGCAAATGTGCGGTTCTGTGAATAGCGTTCATTTGTTCGGTGCTGACATTTACCACCGTTTTAGCATTTCCTCGTGCACTGTTACTTCTCGTCGGAAAGCAGGTTAGCTTATGCAGTCATGTGCTACAAACAACAAATTCCCGACCCTTGGCGTCAGATGGATTTATCTATACGTTCAGTTGGCAAGCTGTTTTGGCAAATGTCCTCTTTTACTCTTTGCTTCTGCGACTTTGCTGTCGACCATCATCGCGAGCCGGGTATGCTAGTCCAATGCTAATGTTTGTGTTATGTCACCATAGCCCGATCATATCTGTGAATGCAAAGTCTCAAGTGTGATTTTGCGAACGTAAATGGAAACGAGAGGCGTGTTCATGGCTGAAGGTAGTAGTTTTTTTTGGAAACCAAGTCTCCATAGATGGTCTACACACTTGCAGTTGGATAAGCTACAGATGAGCTATAGCACTTGTAATTCACACACTGTAAAACAATTACTTAATGACAATACAATTTCAGACTTTACTCTCCACTTTTAAGGATTATAGATTATTTGTTCATAAAATCACACGTACACCCAAGTGATTATCACGTTCATTATTTGTTTCTTTGTATTACTGTATTATTTTTTCGTTGATAAGGTTTGTGAACACACACATTCTTGATGGCTGATATGTACAAAAGTTGTCCTTGACAAAATAACAATAGTGAATATGAGGCCCGCTTGAGGAGGTATGAAGAGCGCATCTGGACGTGCAAAAGTACTGGAAGCATTCAGCTGACACACAAAGAAGCATGGGAGGAGGAACAGGAAGTCACAGAATTGTAAGTATCGATTCTCACACGTTTGTTTCCGAGTTACTTTGTTAATATTCGTAGTTGTACTGGTATTCCTCTGCCCCATACAGATTCTTCCAGCAGATATCATGATGAGATTAATCTGTAAATAACTTTGATGCAGTGTTTCAGTTTGTATCACACAATCTCCAGTTATTGCTAATTGTTAAGTCAATTTTGTGACAGTATCTCACAAGTGTGAAAACAAAAGCCATACACTCAGACCAGTGAAGGTCATGATCTTTCGGCTGTGCCGTGATTGGATCAAGTTGGTGTGCCGCCTCTTTCTATTTTGGAGGATGTGCGTGTGATTGAGTCATCTTAACTCTGCTCTGGTCTTAGAAAAGCTAACTTATTGGAATCAGCAACATGGAAATAGAAACAAAGTTTACACTCTTAACAATTAACAGTATGGAGCTATCAGACAAGAACCGCATGTGCTGTAATGATATGTCACAACAAAGCAAAGAGCAATGCAGACATGCAGATGTTGCTCCAGACCAGGAGCTTTACTTAAAATAACACTAAGTGATACTCCTTCTGCTCCCAAGCGCCTGCTATTGTTGGGAAATATATTGTAATTGTAAACTAGTGTTGCAAATAAATAGACTCTTCTATATGTGCATTTATATAAAAGCTGACCAAGGTAATTAGAGGTTGTAGTTTGTTTTGTAAGAGGTAAGTAGCTCATTTTTGTGGATGTAAAAATATCCCCACTCAGGTCAACATTAAAAATAGGTTCCGCATTAATTGTTCGACTACAGGTTTTGTTTATTTGCATTCTTGAAAAGTTCCACCGACAGAAAACATATCAAAACAATTCCTATTTACATGAAGCTTCTAAAAACATCAGAAGGAACACGTTGCTTTCACACTGACCAGCTGAGTTGCTATTTACCCATCTTGTTATATTGTGTCTAAGGAGCAATGTCAGATGGGGGTTTCTACGGGATGATAATGCTAGCATTTTAAAAAGCGCTTATTCCAGAGGCCCTTTTTAAAAGTTGAATAATAGCTAATAGTTGATTCGCATGGTTATGCAAATGAGAAGCCAAAGGACACATTGTTCCCCCTTCATATTTTAAAACCAGTTTTGTTTGATTAAGTAGGAACTTTGGCCACGCCGAAATGAAATTGATGAGGTGGTCACGAACTTGGACTTATCTACAGCAAAGCCTCTTACTGTATGTCATTGTGTGTTTGTATAAACAATAAACACAACATGGGTGTTCTCCAATATTGCGCACTGATAAAGTGGGTGGTCTCGAGTCACAGTGGAAATGACTTTTTCTTTGCTTTATTCCAAGCATCAATATTATTTGTAGGCTGTTAGGTAAAAAATTTTTCACACTGTTACATATAACACTGTCCACGTGTTTGAAAAGAGATTTTGCAACCCCTACAGGCCAAATTCAGTATTGAATATATGGTTGGAGAAAATTCCTTGTCATCAAATACAATGTGATAGCAACCACAGAAATTGATTCATGGTGTTTATGAAAATATTTCATTAAATTGTACTTTTTCAGAGCCCTATTCCTAAACTTTGATGTAATTTGACACAATTGTTCTAGTTGTATTATGTAATGTGGGAGAGTCGTACATATATTTGTTTTGTTTGTTTGTTTCCAACTACAAAAAGGGCTATCTCTTGTATCTGTGCAGGCTTCAGGAAGAATATCCTCACTGGTTTGAGAAGCCCATCCTGGAGATGGTTCACCACAACACGGTGTCTTTGGACAAACTAGTTGAAATGGCCTGGGTAGAAATTCTCACTAAGTATGCTGTTGGCGAAGAGTGTGACTTCACGGTCAGTTTAATCTGCAGATATTTTTTGTCCGTTTTGTAAACTAATTCCTCTTAAGCACTGATTTCTTTCATCTGCATAATTCAATAATCAGAAATGTGATTAATATCTTGATGCTTGCTAAGATACTCTCAAACATAATTTAATGTAGGTGAGCCAAGACAAAAGTTTACGAGCGAAGGTGGCAAAGATTCATCCCCTTGAACACCCTGAAGGTGAAGCTGGAGAGAAGAAGCTTGAAGGTGCCTGTGATTCTCCCTCCAGTGACAAAGAGAATACCAGTCAAGAGAACCAGAGGAAGGAACCAACCCGTAGAGAGGAGGAGAGTAGGAGAGAGAGCCTCTGTAAGTTCAAACAATAACAGCTGAACAAGTTGAAATTCCTATTGTAGCGAGGGGACAGTGACAATGTTAATTGTAGCTCAACACACACACCCTTTTTTTGGGGGGGGGGGGGGGGGCGACATGGCTCAGTGGTAGAGTGGTTGTTTCCCAACCCAGAGGTTGATGGTTCGATCCCTAGTCATTGCGACCACGTCGAAGTGTCCTTGAGCAAGATGCTGAACCCCCAGTTGCCCCTGATGCTGCGTCATTCAGTAAGCGAATGAGATAACAGTGTAAAGTGCTTTGAGTACCCAAGGTAGAAAAGCTCTACAGTCTAACCTCGGTTTTCGAACGTCTCAGTTCTCGACCAATTCGGTTTTCTACCATAAATTTCGATTTTTTTTTATGCCTCGGATGACAAACAAATTTTGGTTCTCGAACAAACTGAGCGCACTTGAATGCACCATTTGACTCCTCTCGCCTTCCTTACACGAGGAAGTGTCACTTCCTCGGGTAGACGAGGAAGTGACGCTTCCTCGTGTTCATATGTGTTCAGTAAACATTTTTATTTTAAAAAGAGCCTGGTTTCGGTTTTCGAACAATTATGGACGAAAACTGAGGTTTGACTGTATATATACAGTAAGTGACAGCCCATTTCTTTCTTCTTTTTTTTTTGCACTGCGGCATTCATCTCCTTTTAAAAATAATTTTTGGCTGTCACTTCAGCCTTCGTCAGAGCTGTCCAGCTGATGGACAGCTCTGACGAAGGCTGAAGTGACACCTGAAACTCAGCAAGTTAAAGAGACTGGGTTTTTTTGTTGTTGTTTTTTGTATGTGTGTGTTTTTTTTGTTTGTTTGTTTTTTAACTTACAAAAAGTTGTCTGGAAAAAGGGAAATTTTAAACCTTTGCCATTTCACAGTTTTTTGAAAAGGATTGTTTTGGAGATGCAGGTATTCCAGTCAATGTCAGTGCGATATGATCTGTAATATATTTTATATCGAGGTAGGTACCTTTGAGCAAGGCATCAAGTCCCTTCGAATACAGCTTATGGGTCGGCACACTTTTTTGGTCCGATCACTATGACTCTTTGCATGCCAATGTTGCTTCAGTGACATTGGATTCTTCTTCTTTCAGGTGAGAGAGCACGGCGCTCACCAAGAAAACTTCCCACTGCCATGAAGGAAGAAAAGAAGAGGTGGGCAATTCCCAAATTCCTTCCTCATAAATATGACGTCAAGCTCGTCAGTGAGGACAAGGTTTGTATGTCTCTCACACACACACACACACAACAAAGATGATGTGTGCTTTTGGGCAAGGGAGGCAAGGAAGATGGATACAATGATTATCAGCTCATTAACTTTATTTGGTCTTTGAAATGTTTTGTTGCACACTAAAATGAGACAAATCTTTCTGACCGGTGCCACAGGTGATTAGCGATGTGCCAGCAGATAGTCTTTTCAGAACAGAGCGCCCGCCAACCAAAGAGATCATCCGTTACTTCATCAGACACTATGCACAGAGGCTCGGCATGGGGGAGAGTGCACCCTGGGTGGTTGAAGATGAATTAGTGAAAAAGTTTAATCTGCCCAGTAAATTCAGTGACTTTCTTCTCGACCCACATAAGGTACGTTGCTGGTAATTTCTTCCTTTTGAGGTTGTGAATTATATCAGCTCACACTCTTATTTGGTTTTTAGTTTTTAGCTGAGAATCCTTCTGCCAAGCGCAAGAGCTTGACTTCTCCTGAGGGTAAACCTAAAAAGAGGCCAAAGACACCTGGCACGCCAGGAGAGCACTTGGGAAATGAAAAAGGGGAGAAGAAAAGAAAAAGCAAGAAAGATGCTCTCGTCAAGCCCCTTAGTCCCACCATCTGGGGTCACGTGCAGGTAATTGCAATCAAACATTGACACAGTGTGATCCCATAATTGTGGAATGTTCCTCTTAAATGTTTTGATTGGCTTGTGTCTTCTCTGCTTTTTTCCCCCCCGCATAGAAAATAAAAATGAATGGTTCACCATTAAAAGTAAAGAACTCTGGATCACCCAAGAAAGGTCTTTCCGGTCCAAAATCTCTTAAAAAATCTGTAGACAAGAAGGACGGAAAGAAACCCGGAAAGGGCGGCGATAAGAATATTCTCAAAGCTTCTCGAAAAGATGCAAAAGCAAGTGCCAAGACACCAAAGATGAAGCAGATGACCCTGCTGCATCTTGCTAAGAGCCCCGCTGCAGGCAGCCCCAAAAAACGCGCCCGCAGTAGTAGTACTGGCACTCCCAAACTCGGGAAGCCATTACATCCAATGGCGCTCCACCTTCTTCGTTACTATAAGGAGAACAAGGGCAAAGAGGACAAAAAGAGCGTTCTGTCGGCCCTCATCTCAAAGGCGGCAAAGGCCCTGTCGCCAGATGACCGCGGCAGACTACCCGATGAGCTGAGAGAGCTGGTTGAGAAACGCTGGGAGAGATTGGAGCAAAAGAAACGCTGGGCAGCCATGAGCGAAGAGGAAAAGCAAGAAGAAATGAAGAAAAGACGCAACGATCTCAAAGAGAAACTTCGGGAAAAAGCCAAGGAGCGTCGCGAGAAGGAGATGCTACTCCGTCTTGAACAGTCGCGTCGATACGAGGACCGGGAAATCAAAGGCGGCAAGACGCTGCCGACGTTTAAGCTTGTCGACATGCCCGAGGGGCTGCCGAACACCCTTTTTGGGGATGTTGCCATGGTTGTGGAATTCCTTCACTGCTACGCCGGCCTGCTTATGCCGGATGACAAGTACCCCATCACATCGACGGCTCTGATGGAATCGTTGGTCGGACTGCGCTCCGGTTTCCACTACCTGAACCGTGTGCTGGTGGTGCTGCTCCAAACGCTGCTGCAAGACGAGCTTGCAGAGGGCTACAGCGAGCTTGATATCCCTTTATCTGAGATCCCCCTGACCTTGCACTCTGTATCAGAGCTGGCGAGACTGTGTTTGCGTCCTTTTGACGCACAAGGTGAAGAGAGCGGTCAGGAGTCCGTGGATCTGGCCTTGAGTGGCTTTGATGATGTGGTCACTAGCGAGTTTCTCGAGAAGCTGGAAACTGTCGAGGTGTTTGAGCTTGACCCGGAAGAAAAAGTCAGCCTGCTGGTGGCGCTGTGCCACCGCATCCTCATGACATACTCGGTGGAAGACCATGTCGATGGCATGCAGCAACGGACCGCTGAACTGTGGAAGGAGCGCGTGGCCATGCTGAAAGAGGTCAATCGTAAGAAGGCTGAGAAGAAGAAGCAAAAAGAGGTTGAAGGCAAAGGTAAATTGGACTACAGTAATCCCTCGTTTATCACGGTTAATGGGGACCAAAACCACCCGCGATAAACGAAAATCTGCGAAGTAGCGACCAATTAACATGTATATTTAAAAAAAAAAAGCCCCACGTGGGCCTTTGCGCTTGAGCAGAGCACACACACACACACACACACACACACACACACACACACACACACACAGGCCAGCGATCCCGCTGGCAGCAGATGTGTTTATGATTAGTCAATTAAGGTTGTTTAGACAATTAAGGATGGAAGAGACCTGCTTTTGTTCTTAAGTCTCTCTCTCTCTCTCTCTCTCACACACTAGCAGCATCTCAAACAACACTTAGACACTGATTAAAGCTCAAATAGTAGAAAGATGCACAGCCAATCAACATGGCTTTACATCTCAGCCCCCCACCCCACCCCACATGTACTGTATATTTTGCTCTTGTATATGTGACTCACTATTGTTTTGCTCACTTTCGCTGCTTACCGTTTGCGGACTTAAAAAAATATTTTTTTATGTTTGAAAAAATCCGCGATGCACCGAAGCCGCGATAAACGACCCGCGAAATAGCGAGGGATCACTGTAATCAAAGAATTGCGATGTGAACTGGAAAACGGCATCTTGTTATATTTATTCTGCATTCGGAAAAACATTGCTTTTGCAACATGTCATTTTTTTTTCTCCATGGCTCAAGATGAGAAGAAAAAAAAGGACGATCCAAAGAAGGAGTTCAAGAAAGAAGTCAAAGTCGAACTTGTGGACATGATCAGCTCAGTCAAGAGCAGGCAGCTGATGAGCATGCAGGCCAAGAGAGAAAGAGAGGAGATGGACAAACAGAACAAAGGTGATCCTCGTTTCCCGTGATACTCTTCAAATCAGTCACGTGGTCAGTTGCGATTGGATTTGGGAACTCATTTGTTTCCAAATTATCATCCCCAAGAACGCATGGAGGAGGCGGCCGAAGAAGAGAGACTACGCAGACAAAGAGCGACCGCAGAAAAGAACTTTCAGGAGGGTATTACAAAGGCCAAACTGGTCCTGCGTAGAACGCCGCTGGGTACAGACAGAAATCATAACAGGTCAGTGAAATTATTTTAACCATTAAATAATGGTGAGTCAATTAACTATTTAAAAAAAAAAAAAATTAATTCATGGCCATTTGTCCAGGTATTGGTTTTTCTCCGACGTGGTTCCTGGATTGTACATCGAGAAAGGCTGGGTGCATGACAGCATCGACTATAGCTTCACACCTCCTCCTGAGGAAAAAACAACTGAGCCCGATGTGGACGATGAAGACGATGGTGAGGCTGCTGTCACACAAGGAAGAAAATATATTTATGTCCATAAGCATGTGCAAGTAATGTATGACTGGAAAATTAGCAAAATATTGATGTTATGGAACTTATTTTGATCAAAAATGTCTTTGTAGAGGCTGATGATAGCGGAAGTATTGATGGCTCGAAAAATGACGAAGCCCAGCTGGGGGCACCAACAGACGTCTGTATAGAAACTACAATTCCTAAGCAGGGACAGAATCTCTGGTTCGTGTTTTATGTTCATCTTTCTCTTTGCCTTTTGGTTTGAGAATTTGTAGAGTGTTATGACGATCATATCTGCTTTCTAATCAACACATTTTGCCAGGTTTGTATGCGACAGTCCTGCTGAACTGGAAGAGTTGGTGGACAGTCTTCATCCTCATGGAGTTCGAGAGAGTGAGCTGAAGGCAAAGATAGAAAGCAGGTGAATCAATGAATGCACGCTCAAGACATAAATAGTTTTACACACAACACGTGTCAAGTGCTGTCAGATTACTTTTCAAAGGCGGTAGTTGTAAATGACTGCACACTTTGGTGCAGAGAGCGGATACAGTTGTCGTTCCTGCAGATCATTTTTCAGTAAATCAGGCTTGCTCTCCCGTGTGTCGTTTTAGCCGGCAAAATCGCGCCCGTGGCTCTTAAGTTACTTCGTCTCATAGACCAAAATCTATGGGGCCAGATTTGTCTAAAATGTTTGTTGAAAGGAAAATTACCTGCTGCTACAGTTTAAATTAAAGTATAAAATTTTGATGATCAAAAAAGGAAAACCAGTTGGTTCTTCATTAAGTGGAAATGTGATTTTTATTTATTTATTTATTTATTTTTTGTCTTCAGCATCAAGGTATTTTTTAAATCCAAATACTTGATTTTTCGAGTTTTCAGTAGGATACCCTAATACCAAATATTCAATAGCTTCAGCCCTAATGTAGATCCAAATCCCATTTGTATCTGCCTTGGCCCATTAGTTTCACTTACTTTTACATTGTAACTCACAAGCAAGAGCAACGGAAATAACTATGTTTCTAATGTCCTTGGCCAGGTATCAGGACATCATACACTCTATCAATCTGACCCGAAAGGACAAAGTGGGCCTTGACGTCCCTGATGAGGACACAGAGCTGCTGAAATTTTTGCGCAGTGATATTCAGGAGATAGCCTCACGCCTCCTGAAGGGTGGCTTGGGATACTTTGACGATGACAAGGACATAGAAGATCAGGTGAGCAGGCGATGCATGGTAAAGTGTTTGTATGTATTGGGTGTTACTAAAGACCGAAATGTATCCTGGCGTTTTCCAGTTTTGCGCAACCATGCCTCGTGAGTTGAGAATGTATCTGTCTGTTGTACACAGCTTGAAAAAATGGACAACTTGAAAGATTTAGGAGAGTCCATCATCACCATTCAGGCATGTGTGATCAAGAAGTTCTTGCAAGGATTCATGGCCCCCAAGCAGAAAATGAAGAGAAAGCAAGGCGGGGAAGAAAACAAAGCTGAAGAGATGGATGAGGAAAAGAAACTGGCAGAGGAGGCGAAGGTAAGAGAGAAGGTCAAAATAGAGAGAGAAAAATGTTGAGTATTGATCAGAACACTCACCCTAGCCAACTGACTCAACCTGACTTAAGGTGTCAAGTGTAGCCACTTTAAAAACAAAAAAGCGTTGCTTACTGCTATTTGTTGTTGTGCCATCCCACAATAAATCGGGGGTCATTCATGTCACCCCTGCTCAAAAAAAAAAAGCAGTCATCTTTCTGCTCCGCCTCCAGCGGGCTTAATATGAAATTTCCAGACATCCATCTGTCCATCAAATCTCTGAACCGCTTAGCCTTATGAGATTTTTACATAAAAGCTGTACATTTCATTTTGATAATTTGCTACTAGTGCCAACTGTAGTATAGGATGTTACAATAAAATATTAGAAAATTTAAGATACATGGCAATAATATAATTTTATGTTGTCATGTGTATTGACTACATATTTCTTGCTGAACACAAAATGGGTGTGGTCTAACCATGATGTATTCCAAATCCATTCCCTCAGGTGGCAACAGCACTAGAGAAGTGGAGGACAGCCATCCGTGAGGCCCAAACCTTCTCCCGCATGCATGTGCTGCTGGGGATGTTGGATGCCTGCATAAAGTGGGACATGTCTGCCGAGAATGCTCGTTGCAAAGTTTGTCGGAAAAAAGGTAAAATCAACATTGGCCTTTGAAAAAAATGTTTATTGTAAATCTGCACAGATTAGTAGAAGATATAAAATGATGGAAAATCCTGGTCGTCAGCAATGCAGCGAATAACATTACAGAACTGCGAGCGAATGTTTAAAGCAGTCTTATTTAACTCGTGCACTCCCAAAGACGTTTTTAAACGTCTTTTCAGACTAGGTCCAGAATTGGCTGGTACTGAATGAGTTAATCAAAGAAACTTTCAATTCTTCTCAGGTGATGACGAGAAACTCATCCTCTGTGACGAATGCAACAAGGCCTTCCATCTTTTCTGCCTGAGACCAGTGCTGCACCGCATTCCCGAGGGCGAGTGGTTGTGCACGGCCTGTCAGCCTGCAGTGGCCAGACGGGGCACACGCTCAAGGTAAGTGTTCATATCAGTGAGCGGCGGTATTTCGCACTGCACTTATTTCAAACCACCGCCACTTACTTAAAATGTTGCAGTGGAGTTCTCGGCAATAAATTTGTCTTCAATAGGAACTACAAACAAGACAGCGATGAAGAAGACGAGGAGGAGTCCGAAGAGCAAGACTCTGACGAGGACGAAGATGATGAAGAAGAATCTGAATACAAGGCCATGGGCCACAGCTGTGAGTATGGCAGAGACACTTTATTATTATGTGCATCATTTATTAATAGTATTTCATGTCTTTAATGGCCTCTGATTTTTGCTTGACAGTGAGGCCGAGAAAGAAGAGTAAACAGTCTTCAGCCAGGCAGAAAAGTAAACCTAAAAAGAAGTTGTCCTCTACGAGTCAGAGCAGCAAGCACAGAACTGGCCTCAGCAGCACTGCAGACATCGATGAACTGGTAAGAAAGCAGATCAATCCTCGTGCTCACTGTCAACTGCAGGGTTCCCACGGGTCCTTAAAGTTAATAAAAATCCATTAAAAAAAAGAAGTTGTAAAATGATGTTCTTAATTGTCCTTCATTTTCAGGGAAAGCTTCTAAAATCAATAAAAATCCTTAAAAATGTATTTTTATTTGAAAATAAATTGAAATGTATTTTTATTCAAAAATAAATTTTATATTTTCTAAATTTAATTTTTTCTTTGTGTACTTTATTTGAGAATGAATTCAAGTTTTTTTTTTTCATTTTCCGACCTTGTAATAGGTAGGAAAATAAAAATTTGACATGCAGTATGTCAAATAAGGGGTTATCTGATTGCCCCTAAAAATAAAGATGTGCCCTTCCTTTGGCAGCAATGATTTGAACACCAGCTCAGTGATATGTGACTTTCTGTTCAGCCCGCACATTGCATTAGATCCACCGTGAATCCCCTGCTGAATTCAGAAGAAGTCCGTAAAAAATGGCTAAATTAGCCCTCAAAAGTCCTTAAAAGGTCCATAAATAAAAAAAACAAGTGGAAGAGTGGGAACCCTGAACTGTAATGTAGTGTTTCACAATTCTGGACACGGTCAAAATATTCATTTGCTATTTGTGTGGTGTTCTAAATTTCATATCCGAAGGTGCGCCAGAGCTCCCAGTCAGGAGTGCGCAGACAAGCACTGGAGCTGGAGAAGTGTGAGGAAATCCTTAAAAAACTGACTAAGTTCCGATACAGCTGGCCCTTTAGGTGAGTGGACATAGTCACCGGTGTGAATGGTACTTCAGGCATATGATTGTGATGTAAATCAAGTCAAATTAACATCAATGTGTCTTGCCCAATCGATCCTTTAGATCTCTCAAATAATTTTGGGCTCTTTTTAGCCTGTTTCTGATCTTGAATGCTCTTCTGCCCCTCAGGGAACCCGTGTCTACCGAGGAAGCAGAGGACTATCTGGATGTCATTTCGCAGCCCATGGATTTCCAGACCATGCAGAGCAAGTTTGGCCAAGGCTCGTATCGCCACGGCCACGACTTCATGGAAGACATGAAGCTGGTCTTCGCCAATGCGGAGGAGTACAATGAGCAGGGCAGCACCGTGCTCTCCTGCATGACTAAGACGGAGACGGCCTTCACGGAGCTTCTCCAGAAGCTGCTACCCGGCCTCAATTACCTCCGACGACGCTCACGCAAGCGCGTCACTCGCGCTCGTGTGTCGTCAGAAGAGGAAGACGAAGAGGAGGAGGAGGAGGACGAAGAAGAAGAAGAAGAAGAGGAGGAGGAGGATCGGCCACTGCCGCAGAAATTGATTCAGAATGGCAAGTCAAATGCCAAGAGAAGTAGAAACAGACGGGGAATAAAGGATGAGAATGAGGAGGAAGAGGAGGACAGCGGCAAGAGGAGAAGTAAGAGGACCGCTTCCAAATCATCCGGGAAAGATTACAGGGAGCAGGATTGTGACGGTGAGCGAGACACTCGCAGAACTCGTTCACGGAGAGGCCGGCCTGAGGCCGACAGGGAGAGCACCGATGACGAAGGGACAGGCCGGCAGCGACATTCCAAGAGACAGAAACACTCATGAAGCCCAGGGAGCTTTTGGTTTTCCTCATCCTTTGAGTTTTTATTTCCCGACCAAGTGATCAGACTCCTTTCCGTCAACCAGCAGGGAATCCAACCTTACAATGACTCTTATTTTTTTCAAAAAGGATTTCTATTTTTGACATGCATTATTGGGGGGGGGGGGGGTAATTTTCCCCATTAAAAAAAAACAATGACATTTAGAGAGGTCCTCACAACTCCATTTTTTAAATTAAAAAAAATTTCAACACGTTTCTCTCACATACTGCTGGGATGGAATCGGCCTGACTTGATGTGCATGGAAGAAAAGCACACTCCCATTTCTCACTTGCTTGAGGATTTTGAAAGTGTTCCAGTGTCACAGCAGTGTACCAATTGTTTTCTTTGTGTGTGTGTGAGGGGGGGGGGGGGGGCTAAAAGTACCGAGCCGGTGTTCATGTAGCGACACCCCCCCCTATGCACACCATGAACACTTTAAATAATGTACAATGACAAAATTCTAAGTATCTCTGCAGGAGGCCTCAGTCAAATGCAATTTTTGTACATTAAAACTTGCTTTCGTCATTTCTCAAACACTTTGGTCACATGCTGTGTTGTACTTTACTGCCCTAATTTAAGTTTGGAACCAGCAAGCTGACCCAATAAGTGTCATCATTTTGATCTTGTGTTCTACAGTGGCCTGCCACTTTAAACAAAAACGGTACCTCAAGGTTCTGTCAAGTGCACTACTTTGTGTAAAATGTACCAAACAAGCCAGCAGCTGCAGGACCACTTTGCTAAAGTAATGTGCATAAACATTTGTAAAATGACAAATATGTTTCTCAATATGGGTATTTTTTTGAAGAGTTAATATTTTTTGCACCTTTCATTTGGGTTTTGTAAGTCACATCTGCATAAATGATTAATCAGGACTCTTCTGCTTGTGCAGAGAATAATGTTTCGTAGTATTATTATTGTGTGTGTTTTTTCTTACTCGTCTGTCTTGGCAGAAATGGCAGATTTAGTCATGCGCGCTTTTGTAAAGAACACCTCAACAACAATTTACAATCACAAAGCAGGTAGTCAGTGTAGTACCCTCTTTGAGTCACCAGGTGGCACTCCCCGTTTTCCCATCAGATTCAGTGACAGCTCTTCGCAAACATGTGCAGCCACTCTTTATTCTTATCATACAGGGAAGGAAAAATGTCTTTGACACATGACTTGAATATTCTCCCGCGTAGACGACCAGCCAAGATGTTGGCCGTTAGCCCATCCCGTGTCCATCCTGTGATGTATTTCCTTTGTAGTGTTCTTTTCACCTGCCTTAATGTTTCGGCTTTGTTCCACTTCTACAACCAGTGAGTGACATTTGAGAGACCTGACTGTCTTTTACACACCCCTTTTATATGTATATTTATAGTCTAGTCAGGTGTAAGGAGTACTTGCGTGTAAAGGTTTCCAATAAAGGCTATTCGCAAGACTGGAGTTGACATTATTTTCTATCTGGCTCATTCTGGTTTTATTTTTTTGACAAAGCGTTTGTTATTGTTGCTTATAGCGATAGTATATTAAAGACTCAATAAGATGAAATGAGTGATGACATATCTTGAGTATGACTTTATGCAAATCAGCAGTCTGCGAAGATGACATTTGATGTGTGTCGAGACAAATGAAAAATTAAGCCAGCAAGCCGTCTGTTTATGTTAACAGGTGAAGAGGCTCCAATGGAGCAAAGGATGAGTGGGAAAAAAAAAAAAAGGATGTGCTGGAATTTTACCTGATAGATGGCAGGGCTTGATCCTTCTAAACCTGGATTTCAAACAATTAACTGTTGGTGGTGAAAACGTGGTAAAAAAAAAGTGCTGAGCGCTTCATTAAACCTAATTTGATTCGTAAATCTGGTTCAATTTGGATTCTTAGAGAAATTCATACAGCCGTGGACAAGGCACAACTGTTTTAATGTGATGAGGTGTAAAACTATAAAAAAAAATTTGATTAGAATAAACATTGACATTTTACAATTCATTTGAAGGCATGAACAGCAATAGGTGCAGGTTTCAAAGCTCAAAATCAGAAGCAGGCATCTGCTGTCCTTAAAAAATAAAATAAAACACGCTGGCTGTGCTCAGATTGACCTTTGAACTCTGCACAAACTGACAACTGGGGCGTGTGGTTGTGGATGCGGAGGAGCGAGTTGCCCAGCAAATATTTACCTGAGGTCAAAGTCAGTTGCGGGGGCGCGTTTGGTGAGGAAGGAAACAAGTGTGTGTTGACTTGTCAGGCGTGATGCCGAGCTTCTTATATTCTGGACATAATAGACACAGAAAAAAATAATACACCAACTGGCTGCAACAGTATGACCATTTGGCGACTCTAAAGTGAAATACAACAGCTATATCAAAAATGAATTTTCAAAGATAATACAGTACATATTGGAGTTGTTGTAGGACTAGATACGTTTTTTACTTCTTCCTACTCCTTTGAACATAATTGTGTTGTATGATGACTGATTTCTCTTTCCTTTTACAATTTTACTGACCTTACATTCTGTCAATTCATTACTGTATGTTTTTATGTTCAATAAACAAACAAACAAACAAACAAAATACCTAATTTTGTTTTTATGTTCAATAAACAAACAAACAAACAAAATACCTAATTTTGATAGAAATAGCTGTTGCACTTGAACAGTTTCCATAAAACTAGGGGCTGCAGAGGTGTCCTATTTGGCCATTTTTATTGCCAAAACAAATCTAATTATGAACAATCATTAGATGTATAATAATAATTTCAGTTACAGTCATACCTCGGTTTTCGACCATAATCCGTTCCAGAAGGCTGTTCGCAAACCGATTTGTTTGAAAACCGAAACCACGATCTTTAAAAAAAAAAAAAATCTCTAATGAACACGTCTGTTCACCACGGAACGCTAAACGAGGAAGCGTCACTTCCTCGTCTACCCGAGGAAGCGTCACTTCCTGTGTAAGGAAGGCGAGAGGAGTCAAATGGTGCATTCAAGACCACTCAGTTTGTTCGAGAACCGAAATTCGGTTGTCATCCGAGGCATAAAAAAATCGATTTTTTTTTTTTTTATTGCCCTGGGATACAGTACAGTCAAACCTCGGTCTTCATCCATATTCCGTTCCAGAAGGCTGTTAAAAAAACGAAATTGTTCGAAAACCGAAACCACACTCTTTTTAAAATAAGAATGTTTACTCAACACGTCTGCTCACAATGGAAAGCAACACGAGGAAGCGTCACTTCCTCGTGTAAGGAAGGTGAGAGGAGTCAAATGGTGCATTCAAGTCCGCTCAGTTTGTTCGAGAACCGAAATTCGGTCGTCATCCGAGGCATAAAAAAATCAACATTTTTGGTCGAAATCCGATTTGGTCGAGAACAGAGACGTTCGAAAACCGAGGTTTGACTGTATTTACACGTTCCGCTTATCAGTAAAAGCTGACAAAATTAGAAGGCCTGTGTTGTAATGTCAGACAAAAGGCTTAACGGGTGCAATTGTTGGAATTCATCCAAAACATTCAATTCAGGGGCCATTGAGGACCGGAGTTGTCCCCCCAAACCCTCCCTGTTTTATACTAGTAAGCGTACAGTTTAACCTCCGCTTACAGGCATCTCTTATCTCTGTGGTTTCCAGCATCAGACGTCACAAAGCTCTTATCTGTGATGATCCAGTTCAAGTTTACCCGATTCGGGTTAATCAATTCATGATACAGTGAAACTCCTCTACAACGAAATCTACATGGGTGAAAATACCATTCCCACTTTCCTGTTTCAAATTTGCTACAGTGGAAAAAACCCCTGTTGTGAAAAATGTCTTGCTGCAAACATGATTTCGTTGTAGAGGAGTTTCACTGTAGTGAAAGCTTTGGTCAACACTTTGTGATCTCATTATGTGATCACGGCTGACAGACACTTTCCGTTGTGCCGGTCTAATCATTAAACAAGGATATCCTGCCATCTCTCGATCAAAGAATCACCCAAGTGTAGCTGTAGTGGAAAAATGTTGGTGCATCTTGACACCTGTCCCATTGGTCCTATTCCAAAAAGCAACACAGAGTCAAGATCTTCTGATGGGAACGTGGAGCTCTGAGCGTAAAAGTGATTTATGTTATATCAAGGCACACTTCAGACAGAGCTCAGTCAACCGTGTGCCAAAAAAGGAAGTCATACATTCCCTTACAGACTTAAAAGTGCCCTGAAAAATCATGTGTCAACTTACATGCACATGAGTGCACTGAAGTGAAATGCTCTAAATGTCTTTCTCCTTTTTGCAAGTGCAAGCTATTATACATTATTTAAAAAAAATCAGTCTTCTCCCCCAATTTTTTTCTCCACTGATGTGCTTCCTCTTGCTTTGATGATATAACCAAAATATGAAGGAAGAAAAGTGAGTGAGTGCAGAAACGGAGGAGTTCAGAGGATGCCGTTTTCTCTCGGGAGTTTTCTTCCCAAAAGGGATCCACAGCACTCGTTTGAAAAAAGTCTTCACATAGACCGAACTCCCCCCTAAACCGCATATTTGCATATCAGTCATTTATCCTCTCAACCACAGGCACCAATGCGACGACGCAAACCCCGTTGATATGCCATTTCTGGCCTCTCGTCAAACTACGACGATATGTGAAAGGTTTTGCCGTTCGCGTCTACGTCGGTCCTCCTGAAACATGTTGATAAAATAAGCACATAAGGCAAAGGAACTGGAAGACTAAACCCAGTCACCCGAGGATTTCTTTGAACTTTGGGGATGCAGATACGGTGGCGGAAACAATTGGATGAGCATGCTGTGGGAGGAGTGGGGGGGGGGGGGGGGGGGAGATGAAAGGAAGTCAGACTTGTCGATGTAATAAATGGGATGAGACCCGTCATGATTCATACGAAGGTTTCATCTGCCTGCTCAGTCAAGCTCCAAAATATATCTCGCAATTCCCTGCAAAAGCTTAGCAGAATGTAATTAACTTTCTCCGACGGTTGCGCGCTTCAGTTCCCTTTCACAACACGTGTCTCTCAGTCAGATCAGGCTTTTATTCTCTTTTTTTGTTGTTGGTGCAATCAGGATGTTTGATGAAATGAAGAAGGAATAATAAATAGCCTCGAGCCTCCTCTCTGTCATCACCTAATTCAGAATAGCGCTCAGACCTCTGCCAAGAGTCAAAAGAAATAATAAAAAAAAAAAAATCACAGCACCATATTTGCATTTGTTTGTCTGACCACATTATGTCGTGTTTCTGGAATCAGCATTTGGTGCTCAGAAATGAATGAGGCAGCAGATGTCAATTAATGGCCATTGTGAAGCCACACACAACACAGAAAAAATCCCTAACAGCCGGTTAGATATTCAGTCAGACCTCGGTTTTCGACCATAATCCGTTCCAGAAGGCTGTTCGAAAAACCGATTTGTTCGAAAACCGAAACCACGCTCTTTAAAAAAAAAATAAAAAATCTCTATTGAACACGTCTGTTCACCACGGAACGCTAAACGAGGAAGCGTCACTTCCTCGTCTACCCGAGGAAGCGTCACTTCCTCGTGTAAGGAAGGCGAGAGGAGTCAAGTGGTGCATTCAAGTGCGCTCCGTTTGTTCGAGAACCGATTTTCGGTCATAATCCGAGGCATAAAAAAAAAAATCGAAATTTTGGGTCGAAAACCGATTTGGTCGAGAACAGAGACGTTCGAAAACCGAGGTCTGACTGTACTTGAACTTTTCTGTGTGTGTGTGTGTCCAAAAAAGCAAAAACAAAGACAAAATTTGTCAAAAGTGAACCTCTATATGGTGATAAGCAATTTGTGCAATGAATCGGAACCGTAGACACTGACACGAAAGAGGGTGTAGGTCACACACCAAGTTATGGTTCACTGTCCTCCTAACTAGTTAACTCAATAACAATCGTGTGGTACATGGAAGATGGTCGAGAACCGAGACGTTCGAGAACCGAGAGTTTGACTGTATTAGCACTAATGTGGTCAAGTTGAACAGAGGTGATGTAACTGCCAGCAACTATTCAAAACCCTGTGGGCCAGACATTTACATTGTCAGAAATGGGCAAATAAATAAATAAATACATACATATATAAACATACATAAATAAATACAAGGAGTCCAGATGCCCAATTATTTCCATACAAACAATTAAAACAACAAACCACACTTGCCTCTTATGTCCGGTGACATGTATGTTCCGTGCATCGATATGTCTCACCTTGAGCGCCTGCCGAACTCTACGGGATGGTGTGTTACCTGGCTCTCAGTGTGAAGGCATGCTAATTGGCGAAGAGGCGCCAGTCTCCCATAAGCACGCAGACCACCCCCACCTCCACCCACTAGTACCCCTTTCTCTATAGCGTCAGCCTGAGCTAAAAAAGGTGGCATAAATCCCCGGCTGAGAACTTCTCTTCTGTGTGTGTGTGTGTGTGTGTGTGTGCCACACGTTGTGGGTCGCTGTCTGCCATCGGTCTGCTTCCCCCGAGTTGGACTCCTGTTGCCTTCACAGTGAAGGGCCACTCAACCTGTGTGGATATTCTTTCCCTCACATCTGCTGTGAATTTAGCAGAGGCGAGCCATTCAAAGACTCCTTTATGGGAGCTATCGGCAGCACTTGTGACGGGCCTCCTATTAAGACACAAGCGCACCTTCACACACACGTGCCGCGTCCCTCACACACGCTTACATTTGAATCGGCACATTGATGTCATGATGTGTCGCGCTTTTTCTGTTCTGTTGCTTTCTTTTCCTTGATGTTGTAAACATAGGCACACACACACACACACACACACACTAACACACACCTCCTCTTTTTCACTCAACCAAAAATTAAGACTGAACTGAAGTTAGCCGTGACAGCTGCAGCTTTTTTTTCCCCCTTTTTTTTTTTTCTCAAGTGACTCACCCGCTGGAGAGGCAAAGGAGTGGTTAGGGGTCCATTGCACACTTTAATCTATTTATTGCAGACGCCCCTCCCCCCCCTCACAAGGCATATGCGCCTTACGAGTTAAGAAACATGAGATGATGGAACAGCAGGCCATCATGTACAGTAACGACTCCAGTACACCAAAACATTTTACATTGATTTCAATGGGAAACATGGTTTCGGTTTCCGAACAATTCGGTTTCCGAACAGTCTTCTGGAACGGATTAAGTACGAAAACCGAGGTTTGACTGTACTCGGAAAATGGGTTTGGTAAAAAATAAATAAAAATGCTTGCAATATGTCAAAGTTAGTACTCATTAGATATGACCATTTGAAATTATTTGTTTTAGCAAGAATCATTAAAGTTGATGAACATGATTAGCTTTCGCAAGCCGCAAAATAATGGTGTGGCGGGCCAGATCTGGCATCCTGACCTTGACTTTGTAACCTGTGCTGTAGAGTGTCAAATTTACAATGCAAATATGAATCTGGATGTACAGTCACACCTCGGTTTTCGAACGACTCGGTTCTCGACCAATTCGGTTTTCGACCAAAAATGTAGAGTTTTTTATGCCTCGGATGACGAACAAATTTCGGTTCTCGAACAAACTGAGCGCACTTGAATGCCCCATTTGACTCCTCTCACCTTCCTTACACGAGGAAGTGACGCTTCCTCGTGTTGCTTTCCATTGTGAGCAGACGTGTTGAGTAAACATTCTTATTTTAAAAAGAGCGTGGTTTCGGTTTTCGAACAATTTCGGTTTTTTAACAGCCTTCTGGAACGGAATATGGATGAAGACCGATGTTTGACTGTACTGTATCGCAGGGCAATATACTCAATGCAAAAATGTAATAGGCACCTGGTTTCATTGTACGTGGGAATGTCAAAAGCTCCAAATTTACTGGAGAGATTCATGATTTGATTTCTGAAATGCCTGAGCTTTATCTTAAGCATATGTACCTTGAATTTTGACTTCAGTGTGATGTGTTGTCACAGACCCCCTTCCTTCTGTGCTTTTATTTTGGAGAGTCGACTTCCGGGGACCTTCCGTCTCTCTTTCCTTTAAATATCAGGCTGGGCCGGAGGGTGCTCTCACACCTGCAGCTGATGAGCAATCACAATTACAAAATGTCCACACCTGTTTTACATTTTTTTTAAATCTATGACTGTGAATTTAGGAAATTTAATGGAAATTATTGTTAACACCTTCTTACTTAAAAAGGGATGCTTGGAGATATAAACAGGAATGGATAGACCCCTTTTATTTAATCTCCACCCTCATTTTAAAATGCATTTTTATTTAATTATTTTCAATGTACCGTATTTCTTCTTTTTCCTAATTCTGCATGCGCATAATATACGTACGTCTGTTTATAGAGACATTTATTTATGTGTATGTGTATACATAGATATGGTTGGTTATATATTTTGTGTGGCTGAGAGTTTACTGGCTGAATAGCCAAAGCTACATTCCAGAGATATTTGTATTTGGGGATAAAAAGTTTTCCCCCAAAAAATTTTGTAATATGCTTTTAAGTCCAGAAAGTTTGAAAAATTGCTAACAACTCACCCAGTGAGCTGCCTTGAATCTAAAAAAAACCAAACATGTTGCTCTCTCAATATGGGGTCCTTGTTTGGATGAGTGATTTAAAAGTTTCCAAAAGAAAATGTCGCCTAAGATACCGTATAACAAATTCTGCATGGCTGAGCAAATGTGCAGAAATGATGTGAAAATCACACACGGGCTTTATAGCCAAGGTACTGTACCCCTGCCAATCACAACTGACAGAAGGGAGGTTTTGATTTTACTACCTGTGTTGCTACAAACACAGAGTCCTTTTTTTTTTTTTTGTTGGGTAACATGATGATGGAATCCATGTGCCAGATCGTAAATGTGGCTCGAACGCTTGTATCCAGAGGCAGAACATGAGCTCACCCGTGAACTACTGCTCTCGCCGTGACCACAATGCCATATACACTATTTTAACACAAGGAAAAATTTATTTTGAAGGGGATACATTTTCTGCCACACATTTAGCACCATGCTGTCCGTACAGTGTCGGCCAAACATTTACACTTGATACCCCGAGTTTGTCAAATCATTTGATGCAACGGGCCCTATTTTTATGCCAGGATTAGCGCAAAGTGAAGTCTAACTGTGCGGATGATGTTCTTCCTGTCCCTGCGCACCATTTTGAAAGCATGATGGGAAAACCTTCTTTTTCACTTGACAAATGTCGTGTAATCGACATGATGCGGAAAGCAAATAAACTCTGCATACTGATTGCCTAAAGACACTCCTCGTATCTTATCTTCCGAATTCTTTTGGTCTCTTTTTTTTTTTTTCATCTGAGTCATTTTTCTCTCATCACAACTTTCTTTCTGCAGTCCATGCTCAGATGGAGCTCCAGGGAGGAACGAATCTGGAGGAGGTTGCCTGGCGGGCATCACTTTTCCCTTTTTAATTAAAGCCGCACACCCAAATAAATGTAACAGAGTCTCACACCCACTCATATTCATCTTGTGAAAAGAGCCCGCCAGGATATGAAGGTTGCCTTAGCAAGGATAAATATCGAAGTGGCAGCTTTCTCTGTAAGGGAATCTACTCCTCAGTCGTTTTGTCGGATTAGCCGGTTGTAAGGAAAACATGAGGATCGCGTTCCGTGCGTTTCCCACTCTCTGGGCTGTTCAGCATAAACACCCAAAGCTCTTGGCTGTCCTCACATCCGCCTCCTTCAGCTCCAGCGCCACTCTCCCTCGGGGGGGGGTTCCAGAGTGGGGTTTGTTTTAGTAGCGCAACCCCACAAGAGTGTTTGGTTGTGTTGTGTGTTACGCTGCGTGAATGTTTGATTATGTTGAGTGTTACATGGTACATGCGTGCGTGTTAGCGGGGAGGTCAAGGTCGCTAAATCCTTCCCTGCTTCGCCCTCTGCTGCACTGTTTTTGGTTTTACTTGAAGAATACCGCGGTACAGCGCTTTGAAAAAAAAATTTTGCTTTTCAACACAAAAATTGTTGTCTGTAGACCCATTTTCAGTTTGTAGTCGTAATCATTGTTGGCGCAGAAAGAACGGCGGGGTAACACAAGCCGACTAATTGTGAAAGGATTATGAAAATTACTTTCAAAAACTAACGTTGCCAGATGGAAAGCAACTTTATGATCCTTATGGGATTACAGATGACCCGATGTCCAGTGGCCAGAAACGTAATGTTTACTCAACAGAGAAAATCTGTGAGCCCTGCTTGGGCCATCGTCAATAGAAATGAGAACTACATCCTGACAGCTAACTCTACTAGCATGGCAGAGTGAGTAATGTAGTCATCTTATATTATCTAAAAGGGAATTGAGAATCACGCCAGGTTGTTGTATCGACGATCTCGGGGATACGACCGCATTGTAGAACTACTTTTGAGTTACTGGGATGTTCTAGGATGGCACGAGAAAACAGCTAAGGTAGGTGAGCTAAGGCGAGTGAGTTAGCAACCAGTTACTAGCTAGCACTCGTCGCAAACACCTTGCCATTATTCCACAATTCCTGACCACTTACTCCACATTTCAAAACATAGAGGTTCGTTTAAACCAAATGGCCACGATAATTTACCAGATACGGATTGAGCGTCGCAAACACGGGCAATCCTGATTATATCGTCGGTCCAGTCTCTGTTTAATGGCTTGCAGTCACAGGCTGTTTCTGAAATGCCCTGTTTGCCTTAATACACACAACAGCAAAGCATTTTGATATTATTCGAAGCTATTGAAGAACTATACACACACACACACACACACACACACATACACACACACACATACACACACACACACACACGTCTCCTGTCGTTGTGACCCACAGATGCGCCCGCAGCCTTTGATTAAGTAGAATGTGAAATGGTTTATATGTGCCCTGCTATTAGCTTGCGACCAGTCCAAGGTAGACCCCGCCTCTCACCCAAAGTCTGCTGGGATGGGCTCCAGTATCCTAATGATGACAAGCGCTATAGAAAATGCAAGGACTCGCATCATTATGACTTTTGAGGGTACACGGCTAGGGAGGTTTGTTTTCTTGCTTCCTTCAGTCTCTTCTCTAATACAATTTGTCTTCCTACAGATACAGTCAACTGTGTATGTCGACAAGTAACTGCAGGAGACCCCTTTTCTCCTCTATTGTTTTTGTATGTCAGCCGCATTTAGTTCCAACTGATGCCTTCAATGAGATGTGTGTTTCACAGGGAAGCAGCAACTATAATGTACCCTATAACCCAAAATGTATGACCTTTGCAAATGTTCACTTCAAGAACAACATTCCTCATTATATGGATGGATGGACCCAAAGTGCCAGATGATATTTGCAATGCTGACCCAGAGCCATCACTTCAATTGGGTTGGACTTCATCTTAAATACACCACCTGTAAATTTTAACTGGGAAGCCACATTTAGTAACTTGTGGCTAAATATAGCCCCCCCCCCAAATTTTTTTTTATTATTAACTGCTTTGTAACAAGAAACTTCAACACTGCTGAGTCCTGCTTTTCAGGAAATAGTTTGAATTTTAAAACAGAAACTACACAGCTGGGACTGTCAGTAATGTTCAGCATGCTGTGCTTGGTTTGGAAATATGACATCAAGAGGAATGAGTGCGATAGTAAAGTATCCAGGAGAGTCATGTTGGTTTTGGTTCATTCATGAGGTTGACTGAATATATCAAAAAGGGGCAGAGAGCTGCCTGGTATCTTTGAGTTCTAAAGGACAAAACAACACAGTGAAACTCCTCTACAATGAAACCTACATGGGTGAAAATACCCCCTAGTGTGAAAAAATCTTGCATTAACACAATTCCTACTTTCCTGCCCCCCATACAACAAAAAAAACCCTGTTGTGTCATACGAAATCTTTTTCTCTGCTCTTGCCTCGCGACGAGACTCACTACAACGAAGTCTAATCCAACAGCGACCTCTACTGCTTCGTTCGGAAACGGCAACAGCAACCACCACACTGGTTTACACATGCGCAGTAGTCCAGGAAGTATTTGTTATCGTTAGTTTCAGACGCAGCAAGAACGTTGCATTGCTAAAGTGGCTACAAAAGGGACCTTTGGATGTCAAGCAGCTAAGACAAGAAGAGCTCTGATGCTGGAAGAGAGGGTAAAAGTGATCAAAATGAAAGACAGAGGACTGACTATATGAAGTGTCAAATAAGTGTATGCTCATCCTTATGCACTATTGGAATAAAAATAAAGAGTACACCTACGTTTGTGTGTGTGTGTTTACATCTGACATCATGTTTGCAACAGTGAAAAACCCCCTATTGGGAAAAATTTCGTGCTGCAAACATGATTTCGTTGTAGAGGAGTTTCACTGTAACCTCAAACAAAACGCAATGTGATCAAGGAAGGAAACGTGAGCACTGTGTGGGCCTGTTTGACCGTGTTTTGAAAACCACTTGGATCATTACAGCGCTCGGCCCGGTTGGGTTCTGGTTTGGCGCTGCGGGCCAGTACTGCTAATAGGCTTTGAGCTCCCAAGATCCATCTCGAAGCACTTAATGAGCCTGTACGCCGGCTAGTAAACAAGGCCAGATGCAAACCCTTAACACACCCACAGGAAATGTCTTGTGCCGTAACAACACAAGGCTGCGTCTGCGTGATGGGGTGCGAACAGGAAGGCTGTTCACTGCAAGTCGGCTCCCTCTGCTTGACTAGCACTTCTTATCCTGAGGGAAAGGGCCGCATGCAGCGCTGCCATTCCAGGTCTTGCTCTGCGTGCCAATTCTTTACCGGCCGCCAAGATCATCACAGACTGCTGCCTGTGCTCCTTTTCCACAGCCTACGGTTACACAATGTACACAAACCACAGTTTATTCAGCACCGTGTTGGACTTGGTGTGTCAGCTTTGACACACCACAATAGGAACAATCTCTGCATCCGCACGGAGTATCTCTCGTGCAACAAGGTTTATATTTGACTTGCGAGGGGGCTGAGTTTTTTGACAAAAGGTCCAGTGTTTCGGTGTGAGTGGCTCCAGCTGGTTCCTTTTACCACACAGACTGGCTAATGTACAGTGATCAGCCTGAGTCAACAGTCCTGGCCGGAAAAAGAACTTAATTGATGATGGGGAAATTTATGCGCCAAATGTGTTTGAACTGTCCCAAAGCCTCCCTTTTTGAATGCTCTGTCTCATTTGCTCCGCAAAGGACAAATACCACTGGACAACCTCGCTGGTTACTGGCTAAATGTGGAAAAGTAAGTTCATTAACATGTTCATTTGTATGAACCGAGTTTCCCTCGGCCGTACAATGCGGACCCCCCCACCCCCTAATCTTCACCACTGCCACCTGCACCACCCCCTCTCCCTAATTAGCTCTTAACTTCCTTTGCGAGAATGCTGGAGCTCCTTCACAGGAGACTTTTTTATATAGCTCAGACGCTGTGTTTGACTAAAATGTATTCACCGTTCGAAAGAGATATTCATGTCATTTACGTCCATGGCGTGAATACAAATTTCAAAGCCAAATGTTTGGATCACTGGCAAGAGTGGCCCATTGGTATTTATATCTGTGAGATGAGAGGACTGTTGCCACAGCAATCTCTGGAACATGAAACAGCTTAGTTTACATGAGTAAAAATGAAACAAATAGAATTACTACATTGAGCAATTTGTTGTGCAGTACAGTGAAACTCCTCTACAACGAAATCTACATGGGCGAAAATACCCTCTAATGTGAAAATAATCTTCCTGCATTAACATCATTCCCATTTTCCTGCCCCCCATACAACGAAAAAAAACCTGTTGCGTTACACAAAATAATTTTCTCTGCTCTTGCCTCGCGATGAGATTCACTACAACTAAGTCTAATCCAACAGCGACCTCTACTGCTTCATTCGGAAACGGCAACAGCAACCACCACACTGGTTTACACATGCGCAGTAGTGCAGGAAGTATTTGTTATTGTTCGTTTCAGACGCAGCAAGAACGTTGCATTGCTAAAATTGATACAAAACGGACCTTTGGATGTCAAGCAGCTAAGACAAGAAGACCTCTGACGCTGGAAGAGAGGGTAAAAGTGATCAAAATTACAGATGGAGGAAGCAAAATAAAATAAATTGATGTAAGTGAAAGTGAATGCTGATCGTAAATTTCGCAAATTCTTACCCTTTTTTCTTTCTACACTGACTATATGAAGTGTCAAATAAGTGTTTGCTCATACTTATGCACTATTGGAATAAAAATAAAGAGTACCCATACGTTTGTGTGTGTGTGTGTGTGTGTGTGTGTGTGTGTGTGTGTGTGGTGTGTGTGTGTGTTTACATCTGAGATCAAATTTGCTACAGTGAAAAACCACCTGTTGTGAAAACTTTCTTGCTGCAAACATGATTTCGTTGTAGAGGAGTTTCACTGTATATATTATTTATCATTATTTTTTTTGGGGGGGTGCAAAATAATGAAGAATAAAAATATTTGCAGCTGTAGGGCGTTCATTTTTGACGTTAATTAAGTGACACTTCCATCCACAGGAGCATATTAGTGGAGAATTGAGAAGTGTTAACGCTTGTAACTCATCTGCCTCAAAGCATTTGCAAAAGTGAAACTTTTCCTTGCGAAAAGCTACATTTACTGTCAGCGCTAACAAGGTAAGAGTCGATGATTAAAAGCAGTCAAGTGATTTAAAGCGACATGGGAGCCGAGCGGTGCGGTAGCACCAAGTTGGGAGTTTCGTCGAGAAACTTCAGGAAGAAAGCCACACAAAAAGGAAACGCAGCCAAGTCAAAAAGTGGATAAAAAGGCAGACAAGAACAAAAAGTTGAAAACTCCCGATCAAAGACTATGCAAGGGAGAATATCAGATCTATGCAGTGTGCAGGATTGTGTCTCCTCCGCCAGAACACAGAGCCCACGGGTGAGCCTTTGATGACAGTATGTGACAAGAGCACATTTTTAGGACGCGCTGCAGCTACACTATGCCAGCAAATGCATTTCACAAAGAAAACAGCTACAAATCGGCGGGCTTTTGATCCAATTTATTTCCTGCTTACCAACTACTTAAACTGTTATTGGTAAATTTTAATCCAAGCTGAGGTCCATTTCCAGTCATGAAATGTAAAAAGCAACGGTGGCAATTCATCTGGTGTAACCTCCTCTTGCGCAACACTTTGGTTTGTTGATTAATTAGACGTACAGGTGCAATTTATTTCAACTGATCAATTCAAAATGTGTGCCCTGCGATTGGCTGGCAACCAATTCAGGGTGTCCCCCGCCTACTGCCCGAAGACGGCTGGGATAGGCTCCGGCACCCCCCGCGACCCAAGTGAGGATAAAGCGGTTCGGAAAATGGATGGATGGATGAATTCAAAATGTGAAACTCATTTACACATTTTGATGATAATACTGTAGTTTACAACTAATGAAAATGCACAATGTTCAATCAGCCTGCTATACATGTTTTTGGAATGTGGGAGGAAATCGGAGTACCCGTAGAAAAGCCACACAGGCACGAGAACATGCAAACTCCACACAGGAAGGCCGGAGCCGGAATCGAACCCTGCACCGTTCCACTGTGAGGCGGATGTGCTAACCAGTCGTTCACTAGGTCCCCCCTAACTAAGAAACAATCCAAGTGATTTTTAATATAGAAATTCAGTAGGAATTGGTTATTTAGTCAGTCAATGCCACTGAGGAAAAAAAAAAGTGGTTTAATGCAGCCCAAGAAGACCGGAGCAAGTTTCGAACCCCCACATCCTGTCTACATCTACTCCCTCCCTTTTGAGAGTCCCTAAAAGCAGTCGTCGCATTGCGTTTGTGTTCTTTGTTGATGCTGCTTTCACATTTTTTCATCCTTTTTAACTCCAGTTCCATCGCTTTTTCTCTGGGGAGACACTCTTTGGAACAAGAGATTAGAGCTGGTGCTGCCTAGCAACTGAATAAAAATGGCAGTAACAAAAGGGGCGCTCTCACTCTCAAATGTCTGACCTACATAATCCCAAAGCTCTGATCATACAACACAACAACATGATGAAAGGCCTGCTGTGATTTAACCCTCATGCAAACACTCGCCATCGCTGACCCTTCTTCCCCAAAGAGCCACCTTGCCTGCTGCTGGACACCGACGCATGACTTGTGAAATCTTGAAGGTGTCTTAGAAAGGACGAAGAGGCAGAGAAGACTTTTGGGAAATGAGATGAATGCATTTTGGGGAGATGGCAGCAGAGTGGCAAAGGAGATTAACGGTGATCACAGTAATGCTGGGGGCTTCAGAGAGCAGACTCATGCGCATTTCAGCCACAGGCAAACAGGACAAGGGCGAGGAGGAGAGGGATGAAGCGGCTTTACTTTTCTGCTTAGTGATCAAAGGACATGGAAGAAACTAAACCCCCCTCAAAAAAACTATAAAGAACAGTTGGAAACATATTTTATCTCAAAACTTTAAAAAAAATTTCATAACACTTTTAGTTGGGGTGACTCTCCAAAAGCTAAATGCCAAATAACATTCCCCAATTACAGGTGCATCTCAATAATTTAGAATATTGGCTGATTTTTTTTTTTTGGTAGTTAATTTCACAAAGTAAAACTTGAAACCTGTGTTCTATAGAGTCACTCCACCAGAGTGAAGTCTTCCAGGTTTTTGGGGGTCTTGTTTGAATCGTTTTTATGATAAAGATTAGTGACTTAAAAACAATTGACCGTCTCAATCACTGAATATTACAGAAGACACACGCTCCTAAAATGCTTTGTCATGTTTTATTTTAAATCGTGATGATTATATCTTACAACTATTGAAAACCAACAATCCACAATATCAAGAATGTAAACAAACAAGCAAATACCATAGATCTTTAAAAAGATGAGCCCCTACCCGGCGCCATATTTACTTCCGTAAACACCGTGCTACGTCACGTTTTTTTTAGGTGGCGATAGCCGGAGGGTATTTGGGTGAACGTCACTTGACGGTGTGCTTTGTGCGCATGCGCGTGCAATCGCCAACTCTGCGTTCACATTAGAAGTCGCAATTGTTTTTGTAATGTAAACGAGTTTAAAAAAAAGATGCGATTCAACAAATAAATAAATACATAAAAATCTGAACGTAGCCTAAGCAAAACGCCTGACTTGTCACCTGCGTTTATGGGGGCAACATTCTCATCAAAGCCATGTACTGTACATTGGAAATACGTCATGGCGGATTTTCACGAGGTTTACTTTTTTGCCAATAAGCATACCGAACCTTTGAAAAAAAGAGCCAAAAATATTCTTACCTATGACAGGTTATTCCCAGCTCCTTTGTTGTTATTGTACATGACCGTGTCTAGTTTTTGGGTTAACAAAACAAATCATTAGTTTGGCAGTATTTTTAAGACGACTCTTTTATTGGATCTCACCAGATTTAGTTTGTAAGTTCCACTTTCTAGTTGTTTCAAGTGTTTGATATTCAGCAAGAAGCGGATTCTGCACTCAACTAACTCTCTTGCAGGAGTCATCACGACTTCTTTAGATCAAGATGAAAGGATTGTGAGCCTGCTGTACAAAAACTTCAAATAGCTCAACTGCAGCTATGACTGAAATCTGTTTGGAGTATGCCCCCCCCCCCCCTTCTTTATTCTTTTAAAACAAATAATGAAAGTGAATAATGAGAGTGATTGGATAGTTTGTATGTTTGATTCAAAGCTAGCAAAACCATTTTAAACCTTATGATGTTTTTAGACAGCATCTAAAATGAGGGGACTTCAACCGAAAACATGGATTCATGCATCAACACAAACTGATAGAAATGCCACCGTTAATTAGAACATATGCTTTTTTAACAAGTTGAAAGCCTCTCATCTGTTTCCAAGACACCCAACGCTCACTTTCCATGTTTGTGTACTTTTCCCCTACACAGACGTGGCAACCTCTCAAATGAACGATTTGATCTTCTTACTTCACTTCACCTCTTACTTTATCATCGTTTCAGAAAATCAATGTCAAGCCAAATTCTTGCCAAACGCGCTTTCACCCTGGATTCACCTCTGAGATGTCTGCGTCGGTGTTTGTGGGTGCTGCATGATGGTAGTCACAGTGTGTGAGTCTGTGTGTGGGGGGGGGGGGGGGGGTCTGGGGTGATGGGGTTACGTGGCGACGGGGAGGCCGGTAGGGGTCGGGGTAGGGGGGGGGTGGTTCTGTTATGTCTCGTCCTAGCAGCAGTGGCCGACCGAGTGTCTAATTAGAGTCTAGTTGCGTGGAGTGGCGAGCTGTGTGAATTCGGGTGTTCTCTGACCGGCACATTTTCATGGTAAGCATCTCTTTGGGGGCCTGCAGGTTTTCAATGCACTCATTTACACATCAAAACAGGCCAGGAAAGGGATAGGACTCAAGGAGGGGGAAGGACTGCACAGGGAGGGAGGGCAGGCCAATGAAAGATGCTTTCTTTTCTCGTTCCCACCCCCCCACACACACACCCTCACGGAGCAAGGGGATGAAGTCTATGAGGGGAGGCACATTGATGCCATAATGATCAACTTTAATCAAACCCATGACCAGATGGGTGGATTTTTACTGTGCAGACAATAACATGGCGTCAGCAGGTAAGGTGCGAAGGGGTTTTAAGCCTTTTCATAAAAACAAATGTTCCTAATCCTGTGCAAAATAGTCTCCGTCTGCATTTCTACCCTATCAATAAATACAGTTTTAAGCCCCTTGTAGACGGAACGAAACATTCCCTGACGGACCTATGAGGGAGAGTGCTGCCTTTTTCTGGGAGTAGTTTAACTTTTGGCCCAGACTAATGAGCTGCCCAGAGTGACTGACGCTGACACTATTGAGCCTCCTGCGTGAGCCAGAACGGGAGAAAAAAAACAGCGTGTGGAGTCTCAGCCAAACTAAATGTTTCGATCGAGACGGAGCTTACTTACTTCTGAAAGAGGACATTACTAGAGTATGGGGTGGGGCCTTCTGCAGAATGAGCCTAGTGATGATTGGATGGCTTCATTCCCAAACAGCAGACCTCAGGTGTGTGTGTGTGTGTGTGTGTGTGTGTGTGTGTGTGTGTGTGTGTGTGTGTGTGTGTGTGTGTGTGTGCGTGAGTTCTGAAGGTGTTCCCGGCAGACACGTCCCTGGCGCCAAAGTAGCCACAGCTCAAACAAACTGTTTTTGGACTGAACCTTTCGAAACACTGCGTGTGATTTCTCTTCCTTTTGGGAAAATAAGAAACTAAATGTAGTTTGCTAATGAGCTGGAACTACTAGTATGTGCTGATAGAGAGCATGTTGGTGGAGAAAGAAACAGTAACATCCTGCTTTTAAAAAAAAATGTTGTTAAGGAAAATAAAGAAAGGTTGGTGGCTCACTAGGTGGTGCTGTTTATGTTTCATGGTCATTGTGGAGGGCCGGTCAGAGACTGGGCACGGGTCGAATGTGGCGCCCCGGGGCCATTCTTTGCTAAAAGATGTAATTTGGGCCCAATAATATTCGTTCTTATCTTCAATATTTTGCCTAAAATGAAAACCAAACAACATAAAAAATACTGATCATTTAAGTGTTACGTACAGAACAGCGACATCTTTTTATTTTGACAGCTATGAAAATCCCCAAAATGACATTTGTGATTGCTTTGTCTATATTTTGTTAATCTGATTAAAAACTACAAGAATTTGCTCTGGTTTCAGATCGAAGCGAAAAGGAAGGTTCAGTGCCCAAACAGTTTCTTTTCTTTCTTCTGAACTGTTTGTTTACAGACTGAGCATGTGGCGACTCACAAGGCATGTTTATTTACTGTCACCAGCCAAAGTCTGTATGGGAACCCGACAGTATAATGGTCCCAACATATTAGACATCAGACAGTCAAACCTCAGTTTTCGAACGACTTGGTTCTCGAACGATTCGGTTTTCGACCAAAAAGTTCGAGTTTTTTATGCCTCGGATGACGAACAAATTTCGGTTCTCGAACAAACTGAGCGCACTTGAATGCACCATTTGACTCCTCTCCCCTTCTTACACGAGGAAGTGACGCTTCCTCGTGTTGCTTTCCATTGTGAGCAGTCGTATTCAGTAAACATTTTTATTTTAAAAAGAGTGCGGTTTCTGTTTTTCGAACAATTTCGGTTTTCGAACAGCCTTTTGGAACGGATTATGGACAAAAACCGAGGTTTGACTGTATTTGTTATTTTCATTTTTATGGCCGGTTTTAAAGAAAACTAATGAGATGACCAAAAAAAAGGTTATTTAAAAAAATAAAACGAGCAGAAAAACATGTTACGTAAAGTAAGTTAAAACAGTTCTTATTTACGTATTTGGCTGGGAAAAAAAAGAACCCCCCCCCCCCCCTACAAGAAACTGAATACAAACCCACACGCATGAACCGGCTCCAGTCTTATCTGAAGTGCTGGTTGCAGGTGGAACAAGCTGCTTTGTGTCTCACACAGCGAGTGCTTGGCCTCTCCGGGTCATGTCAGTGGAGTGTAATCTTGGGATGAAGCACGCGCCCCCGTTCAGGCATCCATGAAGTGGAACATGCGGCTTAAACACCACCAGCCGAGTCTCTGGCTGTGAACTCCCTCCAAGCTGAACGCCGCTTTTTAATGGTTAAATGTGATCTGCCCAGTATCAGACTCCAAACCGTGGACCACTATCTGCAATGGTAATAAAAACACAAAGGGGGAGGATGATAGTCCCTCCGCCCCCCCCCCCTCCCCCTCCCGTCTTGTTCTGAAGAAAGTAATTGAAGCTAACTCAGGCATGGCACACATCCATCCACAAAAGACTGCACCAAGTCGACACATTTTTGATTGATAACTTAAGAGCTCGGGATTCATTAACACATCAACTCAAATGGACAGAGAAACAATCAGGTCACACAAGAACGATATTTTAACTTTGCTGGAATGCAAACGCTCCACTCCCTGCTTCCAACTTGGAGGCTCAATTCTTAGAATGGCCGCTGCGAATAAAAACAATGCGCTGGTTAGCATGTTTTTCCCCATGCTATCACGCTAATGCGCTACACAGGTTATTAACCCTCATGCAGTATTTTTAAGCGGCTGCATGAAGGGTGTTACGTCCCAAAAATGTCCCTCTTCCAATGTGCAACCACTTTTTTCACTTTTAATTTTTTTTCACTTTCAACCCCTCAAAATGTTCAGTGGGAATTGGCCAAGACATAGATATACATCCTATGCAAAATGTCAGCTTCGTGGAGTTATTTTTCACTGTTTTGTCTGTGGTGTCCATTTGTCCAACAGTCCAAAATCGTCCAAGGTGTCCGAAATGTCCAATTTTGGGATAATTACTGCATGGGGGTTAAACAATCAGTCAAACACTGTTAATCTCCGCTATTGTGTTTTACAATGACTCGCAGTGTGTGTCTGACTGCGATTCACATTGCTCCCTAAAATGTTGAAGCCCCACGACGTAAAAGTGATTGACTTTCTCTATTTTACGCGTGTAATAAAACCGGCTTCATTACCGAGGGGTAATTTGTACGACCCAAAGTGGGCTATTTATGTCCAAAAAAAAAGAACGCTCTGTGTGGCTTTTACTTAAATTATTTCAGTGTGAGCATAAAAGTGGCATTGTTTTGTTTCGTTCGGTCAAATAAAGAGAATGCCTTCCAGTTGACGTGGAAATTCAGTCGCCGCTCAGTAGCTTCAGCACAATCGCCCCGACCGATTGACCACAAACCACATATAAATGTTAATCTCACATCTGCTTGTTGAAACCACGCAAATATGAGAACTTGTGCTAAATTGCGCCAGGCAATGAAAGTGCGATGTTTGTGTGATGTGTCCCGCGGGATCAACGTGCTCAAGAAGAGCAGCAAAGAGCAACAGCAGCGATTAAACCTGCTATTAATTAAACATATTCCTGTGTGCGCTGTTGCCGCGTGATGCAAACATTCATTCTCGCCACAGTTTGTCCCCCTCTTTTCATCAGCGAGTCTCTTTGAGGATTATCTTCTCAGACGCTTCTGGGACGCATTTGGATAGGAGACATTCCCGGAGAGAGAAATCTGGAAAACAAGACATGAGCACTCACTTGTCACATATTAATTCTCTCATTCAACGCTCTAAAAGGCTGGAATATTCATCACAGGAGGCGGTGGAAATGGTTTCCAAAATGACAACAAGCAAGCCAAGGCGCTCGGAGTTGAACTGAAGTTCTACAAATTTATTGTCATCCAAAAATAAAAAGTCGGCGTGCTTACAAAAAGGCACTTTTCATCTCTTCTGAATAAATGCATCCAAACACAACATCTGGTGAGGGGAAAAAGATGAACTTAAATTAAATATATTTACAATAAATAAACATTTATACAGATTTATACATCTAATTGTGCTGCTTTATCGAAGAATAATCTCACAATAGCTTCCAACGGAACAATATGGCTAATAAGGATACCGAAAATGTCCCTTTTTGCGCTGTTGGCGGGCCATCTTGACCCGACAACCCCCCCCACCCAGACTGCCTTTTTCAGCAGCTTCTTATGTACCACGTGCATATTTGTCAAACATGAGTAGGACAGTCCGCGTGCAGGTCCGTTTTGCCCATGTGCAGGACCGCGGCGGGGGATTTGTAATGGCAGTGGGTGCCGCTGCAGCTGACCCCGCCGCAGGGCTTCCTGCCGTTAGTCCTGTCCGTCAGCTTCCTGCTGCACAGCCCCTGCCACGTCTGCAAAGTCTTGGAGCTCCACACCCACACGCCGCTGGTGATGCCCACCACCAGAGACATGAAGATCTTCAGCATGAAGATAGCCACGGTGGGCACAGAGGCCTCCAGGGAGCAGTCGCCGCCGTGGCCGCTGTAGGAGCCGCACGTGGCCTGCAGGCCTCTCAGCTTCCAGTAGTCCATGTTGAGCCTCTCGTAGAAATAGCAGACGATGACGCACGTGGCGGGCACCGTGTAGAGGATGGAGTAGATGCCGATTTTCACCATGAGCTTCTCCAGCTTCTCCGTGTTGGTGCCCTCGGTTTTCATCACCTTGCGGATGTGGAAGAGCGCCACGAAGCCGGTGAGGATGAAGGACGTACCGATGACCAGGTAGCAAGAGAGGGGGATGAGGACGAATCCGGTGAGCGCCCCCGAGTCCATGCTGCCGACGTAGCACAGGCCCGTCAGCTCATCTCCGGCCACTTTCCTCATGGTGAGGATGACGATGGTCTTGAGCGCCGGGATGCCCCACGCCGCCATGTGAAAGTAGTTGCTGTGCGCCTCGATGGCCTCGTGACCCCATTTCTTCCCCGCGGCCAGAAACCAGGTGAGTGTGAGGATGACCCACCAGATGGAGGAGGCCATGCCGAAGTAATAGAGGATGAGGAAGACGATGGTGCAGCCCGTAGACTCCAGCCCTTCCTGGATGATGTACAGCTCGCCGTGCTCCCGGTCGCAGGCGATGTTCTCGGCGCCCGCCACGGAGCGGATGATGAAAGCCACCGAGTAGACGTTGTAGCACATGGAGAGGAAGATGATGGGCCTTTCCGGGTACTGGAAGCGGTGCGGCTCAAGGAGGAAGGTGAGCACGGTGAAAGCGGTGGACACGAAGCACAGGATGGACCACACAGTCATCCAAATGAAGGCAAAGTCTTTATCACGCCTGGACCAAAACACGTCCATGGCGGGGGAGCAGCGGGGCGCGCACGACTGACTTTTCTCGACGAACTGGAACTTATCAGGATTCTCGCAGGAGCCCGCGCCGCCCGCCGAGCGGCCGTTGCTGGCGGCTCCCTGCCGAGGGCGAGGGGGCACGGGGAGCATGCCCTCACCTTTCTTGCCCTCGGTTCTGGTCTCGTTCTCCGGGGCTTCCATGCACAGGGCGTTGGGGTCGTTTCTGGTGGGCAGCTTGGAGCAGTCGAGCGAGTCGGGCCAGGTGTAGCTGAACTTTTTCATGATGGGGGCGCACCTCTCCCTCGCCTGCTCGCACATGGGTCTGCAGGCAGGAATGGAGGTGGACACCTTGTCCGTGCACATGGGTGCGTAGAGTGAGCACAGGAAGAAGCGGAGGTGCACGTCACAGCCGTAAGCCACCAGAGGGGCAAACTCGTTCAGCTTGATGGCAGCTTCCTTCTGATCGTCGTGGTCCATGAAGTTGGGCATGCGCGTCAGGTTGTAGCCGATGCCCTCGCACATGGGGATGGTGATGGGCTCGCACTTAGCCGGTCGTCCTCGCTCAAGCTCGTACGAGCCGATCTCGAAGCCGGAGCCGGAAATCACCAGCAGGCACCACAGGAGAATCGCCACTTTCAGCGGACAACCATCCATGCTCATCGCGGAGGTCCAAAAAAAAAAAAAAAAAAATCAAGCTCGTTTTTAAATATACATTCAGATATGAACGTGGCTGGAAGAGTATTCGAGGCTCCCGCTCCGATCCCTACTATTCCCCCATGCCGGGAGCCGGTGTCAGTCCGTTCAAGCGAGACTTAAAATCAGACAGTCTTTCAAACGTTACCCCGGATATAAGTCCGTGATCTTAAAAAAGAAGAAGCAAAATGAGTGTTTAAAAAAAGAGGAGGCAGCGTAGAAGAGGGGGGGGGGGGGGGGGGGTCCTTCACATGACCGTCAGCTCCGCCGCGCGAGGGGGAGACGAAGGACGAGCTTCGGTGACTTGTGCTGCCGCTTCCAGGCTCCCGCACACTGAGACCGGAGAGCAGCGGTGTGGGGCTTGTGCCTGTGGGGTGGGGGTGGGGGGCAAGAGAGTTGGGTAGAGGAGGGGGCGTGAGTCGCTACGTGCATCTCACGTTTCAGTCGAGGCACCCCACGCGGGGGAAGACTGCGCAGATGGCGGACGACGCTCGAATAGTTCTGGTGTGACAATACTGTACACTCGCTAAATTAATCATCCAGGTGCCATATTTACTGTTACTAGGATATCTATCTATCTATCTATCTATCTATCTATCTATCTATCTATCTATCTATCTATAAGATTATGTGATATTATTAATTATCATTTTATGTTTGAGTATCATATTATTTCATGTTAAGCATACCTAAATTATATTGTGTTGTTCAATAATTGCTTCGACATGTTTTTTATGTTGATAGGTTCTGATTGGCTGTTCAAGTAAGAGAGGCAGGAAGTGATTTTTAGTTACTAGAGTTGTGTTCTCGAACGTGCTATCTATCTATCTATCTATCTATCTATCTATCTATCTATCTATCTATCTATCTACCTATCTATCTATCTATCTATCTATCTATCTATCTATCTATAAGCTTATGTGATATTATTAATTATCATTTTATGTTTGAGTATCATATTATTTCATGTTACGCATACCTAAATTATATTCTGTTGTTTAATAATTGCTTCGACATGTTTTTTATGTTGATAGGTTCTGATTGGCTGTTCAAGTAAGAGAGGCAGGAAGTGATTTTTAGTTACTAGAGTTGTATTCTCGAACGTGCTATCTATCTATCTATCTATCTATCTATCTATCTATCTATCTATCTATCTATCTATCTATCTATCTATCTATCTATCTATCTATCTATCTATCTACGGTGTATACAACTGTGTGTATAATTTTGTAACGGCGTTCAACTGTATGTGTGACGGGCAATTAAATGTGTTACTGCATGCTCGGTAGATATAGTTAAATATAGGTAGTTTGAAGTTGTGGTGAACAGATTTTCCTTATATTCGGGCCACAAAATCTACGTACATGGGTACGAGTACACCGTTTAAATGTTCTTGCTTTCTTTTAATTTTAAACCTGATGATAAAGGTGTTTTAAAAAGTGACATTAATTTGCACAAAGTACATGTGATAGTCTCATAGTACACCGTGAAGCTAGTCGGGATGATAAAGAGTAGAGGACGATTGTTTCCATCTAGTGGTTGAATATGCAGAGCATGCATATGTCACAGCTGTTGCAAAGTGCATTTGATCTTTCCTCAAACAGAGCTGGAACTTTAGGATTTTTGGCCGCTTGCCCTGAATTGACTGTTAAGTTCAGACTGTCTCTATTAGAGCTCTTGACCGTTTGAGACAGTTTGTGCAAGACCTGAGACACAAATAACTTGTTGAGTTTATACACTGTAATAAATAGCTTGTATTTTTTGGGGGGGGGGGGGGGCAAAACAGTCATTTAAGTTGGAACAACTTAATTTGACATTGTTTTGTAAAGACACACGTTGGCTCTCAGAGATCAATGAGTAATAAATTACTTAAAAAAACAACTAAACATTCATTCTACATTCATTTTTATAAGTGTAACTTAAATGCGAGTTTGTGGTTAAAAGGAAGTGGTTAACACAAAGACTAGGGTGTAGAAAACTGCTTTTTGAAATCCCTTTCTAAGTGTCATTGATTGTATAATGGTATGAGACTATTTTGAAGAGGATCAGAGTGAATCAATCTCCTAACATGAAAACTGGTCTCGAGTATTCCAGATAACAATTTGAAGTTGTGCTTTTCATCAGATATTGCATCAGTTTGAGGCCAAAAAAACCAACAACTTCGAGACAACTCTGATGTAGTCAAATCAGAAGTGTGTCTCCAATTTTGAGATGATATCTTTTTTGTCAGTGCTGCTGCCGAGACACTTTGAAAATCAATTGAAACGGCTTTGGCTGAATTTCCACCACGGCTCTGCAACTTTTTAAGAGTGCCTGTCAAAGATAAGAGGACATCTAAAAGGGTCAGGAGACACCCGAGAGCGCGCTTAAAAGGGCTCACATTGTTATCGGGGCGGAATCACATGGCTGTTGATGGTACACTCTAATTCGTCCCGAGTTGTGATTGTGAGCGCAAATGGTTATCCGTCAACATGTGCCCTGCGATTGTCTGGCAACCAGTTTGGTGTGTACCCTGCCTACTGCCCCAAGACAGCTGGGTTAGGCTCCAGCATGCCCGCGATCCTTCTTGGAATAAAGCGGCTCAGATAATGGATGGATTGATGGATGGATGCAAAAGGTCAGCACTGTTGTTCATGTGTGGACTTCTAAATGAATGGACTAGCAATGTTTTGTCCTTATTTGCTCATTAGTGTAAACAACTTCAAAGTCAGCTTCAAATCCACATTACCCTGCTAAGGAATATAGAAAAATGCAATGATGTATGGATATGCTGAAAATTTTTTTGTGGGTACCCTAAATTCCAACAGTCCTGGCATCAATACGCCGTCCAAATTCTACTTTCTGGTTCTCTTTGTTTCCAGGCTTGCATGTTTAGTGCCAAGCTAAGCTAACCGTTGTAAGGTCATTTGACCACAGAAATGAGAATGGCATTGATTTTGTGCGTTTGAGCATATTTCCCCCAAACAAAAATAATCTTTGACTACGTAGCGATCCCCCCGAATGAACAACCGAGTTATTCTCTGTGTTCCAGAGGTAATAGTCATCAAAAAAATAAATAAATCACTCACTTGGTGCTGCTGATTAGTTAAGAGAGACACGAGGTCTGACCGCACCACTTTCAGAACACGGAGGTCCATTGTGATTTTCCTCCACTTAATTGTATTATTTCTCATGGACCTTAACAATAAATGGGCAAAAGAAAAACAAATAGCAACTAAATATTTAGCATTTAGCCTTCTTTCTGGCTTGATTTTGTCTTTTCAAGGTCAAGTCTATTTTACTATCCAGCGGAGGTAATAGTATAGTACGACGGTTGAATTTGTACATCTTGGCTTTCTCTCGCTTCGAATACGGCCGCATGTAAAGCCTTTGTATGCTTTGTAAATAACCGCCTTCCACAATGAAGAGGCATCTTTAATTTCACACATTCAACAGACGAGCTGATGGAGTGTCGGCCTCGTAATTACTACCTCTTACTTATTGCTTATCATGTATCAGGAACAAAGCTATAAACATCTCATGGAAAACAATGCATGAGAATACGATCTCAGAGACGCCGGCTGTCTGAGATTGTTTTGGATGTAATGAGAGACACCTCACACTCAAAGCAGTTCATCACAACCAGCGTAGTGCCTGGAGTGAACCGCTGAGGCTTGGATCACACATTTCGGTCTTTGCTCATGTTGTGTTTGTGCTAATCTGTAAATTATGCGGTGCCACGGGAGCGTGTAAATCAGCAGCTGTTTATTCTAATAATGACTGGGCCGATAGAGTTTGGTGAAGTCATTCAACTCTATTCGAATCTGCAATCAGCAGCAAAGGAAGGACTTTGTTTCACTTTCACTCTTATCTCATTTTGTTGCACTGTTTGGTGAATGGGAGCAATTCATTCCCTGCGTCCATTTGTGTTCTCCATCCAAAAAAATAACACAATGGAAAGCTTGTGTTGGGTCATTTAAACGTGACTAAGTTAGTGAAATAATGTCCACATTGATACTTGTCTCAAATGGACACTGGTGCCAGAAATAGTAGCGCTTGTCGAACTGAAAAGTGAAATATGAGTTATGATTTTCTTAAACATCTGGAAACTAGATAAATTCAAAACACCATTGGAAATCAAAGTGACATCTTGATTATTTGTCAGTAAATATTAATTGCTCGTGCCGTGCCAGAGCTCACTTTGTGTGTGAATGTGTTTTTATAGAGTATTAACAAATGGGGCAGTGGTGCCCAGGTCCGGTCCTCGAAAGCACTGTCCAGCCTGTTTTAGAGGTTTCTCTCCTCCAACACACCTGATTTAAATGATCAGGGTCATGATCAGGTAATTCATTTTGTTGTTTTCTCTTATGAGAGCAAGTGGAAACAGGTAAATGTTAAAAAGAAAGAGGCCGCAGGATTGAGCCTTGTGGTACTCCTCATGCAATTTTGGTCTTCTGAGATTCAAACCATTCAGAGACAGCGGTTACTACAGTGGGCAGCTTATCGTGTTATCAGGTTACAGGGTGCATGAAAGGGTTAAAGTTACTTGTTATCAGCACGATGCAATTCAGCGCTACGCCGGTACAAACTATAACTAAAATAATAGAGTGCAAGTGGGCAGGTAAATGTTAACCAGAAAGAGGCCGCAGGATTGAGCCTTGTGGTACTCCTCATGTAATTTTGGTCTTCTCAGATTTAAACCATTCAGGGACAGCGGTTACTACAGTGGGCAGCTTATCGTGTTATCAGGTTACAGGGTGCACGAAAGGGTTACATTTACTTGTTATCAGTACGATGCAGTTCAGCGCTACGCCGGTACAAACTATAACTAAAATAATAGAGTGCAAGTGGGCAGGTAAATGTTAACCAGAAAGAGGCCGCAGGATTGAGCCTTGTGGTACTCCTCATGTAATTTTGGTCTTCTCAGATTTAAACCATTCAGGGACAGCGGTTACTACAGTGGACAGCTTATCGTGTTATCAGGTTACATAATCATGAGTACCAGAAACACATAAGCAGCAATACAGGCAATTATCAAACGCTTAATTGTTGGTTCTATCCGACTGTATCATTCTGATGGTTACAACTCAAATTCGGAGACAGAGCATGGAATGCCATCATCAAAGGTGCTATAAATTCAGACACTGGCCTCAGTTTAGTGAGATAGCAATTTTCCTTTTCACCAACCTGATGGTCAAAGGTATCAAGCAAACCAAATGTTTGGCTGAGTGGTTCTCTGTTTCCCCCCCCCTCCCAGTACTTCTAAATGACCTTATTTAATACAACTTTACCCTGAGCTGCGCCATCTTTTGACGGCAGGATGTTTATTCATACTTGGGCATATAAAAACTGAATGTCGACACTTTCTCTAGTTCAGCTATTCACTGTAAATTAGTACTGGATGTTGGGTGCTGATAAGAGAAACACATTCCTCCGAGTTTGCCCCAAAATAAATGAGGTCTGCTGGTGCATGTCCTACATTTTTTTTTTTAATAGAATGTATTTGATCAAAGGTCATAAGGCTGATTGCGTGATGCTATATTTCATCTAAAGGTATTCTTGTGTATATTTGCAGCAGTTCACATCTTTCCTTTGTTTTTGGATGTCTCTGAGTAAATGTACTCGTCTCTTACATGTCCTTTGGGAGCAGTGCCGTTGAAAGCAATATGGCCGCATGGTCATGTATCCATACTGGAGAGGGACGGGGGTTGTTTTGAATGGCTGAAGATTTGTGCTGAGGGAGAAGAAAGGTCAGACAATGTGGAGGGATTTAAAGAGTTTTATTGAAAGAGAGCCGAGACGATGACAGTTGAAATGGTTGCATGACAGAAAATAAAGTTTAGTTTAACTGAGAGCTAAGAAAATGTTCTTTTTCACTCTTTCAGAATGTAAATCCTCTACGGGTGTCGTGCAAACTTAAATTGTGGGGATGATTGTATTTCGCTGTATGATGACTGCGAACGATGACAATTGGAATGAGATAGGGAGGGGGGGAATTCACCATTTGTTGGTACAGTGAAACTCCTCTACAACGAAATCTACATGGGTGAAAATACCCCCTAGTGTGAAAAAATCTTGCATTAACACAATTCCTACTTTCCTGTTTCAAATTTGCTACAGTGAAAAACCCCCTGTTGTGAAAAATTTCTTGCTGCAAACATGATTTCGTTGTAGAGGAGTTTCACTGTATTGTTATTTGGACACTGTGCCCTGATTTAAGTATGTACTGTGTTTTGAAAAAAACAAACAAACACATTTGACTTTATCGCATAGGGCTCAGTGAATGCAAGTTTTAAACTTGCAAGGTTCGGTCCATCCAACAAAATGTAGAACCACTGTACTTTGGCATGACAGCTTGCATGTTGGTCCTCCGGAGGCCAAGCGAGACAGCTGTGCAGTCTTGAGTCCATATCTGAGAAGTTGCCTTGAAAGAGGTCAACCCTGTGAATCTCACACTGGCTACTAAATCAATCGCATGTCATGCCCATGAATAGCAGGCCAATAAGATCAATTAACGCTGAAATCGGGGCCCTTCTACAACTCGACACCACATCCTGGGAATGGCCCCTAATCTGTGGGAGACATGAGACGACACAGCCACATAGAACCCCCTATCAATCTATAGCTGCATAACTTCACCCTGCACTCACGTACACAAACAGCTTAGTGCCTATTTATACATCACATCCTGGCAACGCACATGAGAAAACAAGACCCCCCCCCCCCCCCCTGCAGTATCAGCGTATCCACTGTTGTCTGGCCCTCACCGCTCCGTCCCCGTCTGATGTCGGAGAGGGCAGGAACATAAGATAGCTGCTTCGGATCGCTGAAAGATGGCTGCTTTAGATAGCTGGAGATACCAAAACAACTTGATTATGCATTTGGTGGCAGGCAGCAGTTGTTCATATTGCAGATGTTATGTTCCCTGCTGCTATTCCGGTGTGTGTAGTTTTGCTTGCCTGTTAGTGTGGTGTTATCAATTCATTATCTAAATGAGATAGGGACAATGGAGTCAAATGACAGTATGTTTTTACTCTGTGTTGAATGGTTGATACTTCACCCAAAAAAAAAAAAAAAATTAAGATTTTTGTTTGTAATGGAATTATGACTGCTGGTGTTAATTCAACACCCAGGGTGTAAATTTCAACACAAGCAAAGTGTCAATGCACAGTCACATTACCTGGTGATAAAGTAACATTTACAAAAGTGTGAAATGTTCAACACCCAATAGGATTTGACAGTAAGAAAATGTAGTGTTGACAGTGCAGTAATAATGACACATCTGAGTGTTAAAATTAACACCAATGAGTGTTAATGCCAACTCTGTACAATGTGGGGAAAAATAACCCATACCTCATTTCCTTAAATAAAACACATTGCAAGATTACAAAAAAAGAGTCAAAACAATTTTCTTTTATTAAATCCATGACAGACAGCTCATATAAAACAGCAACGGATCATAATGTACGGGTTGTTTTTTTTTCAGTGAAAACTGACGATAATGCCAACAAAAATATCAGATCAGACACACCAAATTCAACACACCTGATTCAAATGATCAGCTCATTAGCGAGCTGTGTAGAGGCCTGAAACGATCATGAACAATTGAATCAGGTGTGTTGGAGTAGAGTGGGATCGAAAACAGGCAGGAAATGGCTCTCGAGGAACAGGAATTCCCTACCCCTGATAGTGGTAACACTAAACTTTACATCAGGGACGCCCAACCAGTTGATTGCAATCGACCGGTAGCCTGCAGACCGGCCCCAAGTCGATCGCGAGGGATGTAGAGGGAAAAGCATTAAAGTTGTGATCCAAGGTTTCACTGTATTACAAAGCCAAGCAAGTCCTTGGTTGAGTTGGTGCCTCATGTTCATGTGTTTAAAAAGTCAAATAAGAAAGAAAATAAATCATCTCTGAAACAGTAAAGGAGTCAAATAAAATCATTTGGTCCGAGAAAAGAATGACTCTGTTTTAAAGCATTGCCTCAACAAGTTGGCACCGACAATTTTAGCCCCCTCGGTTCAAGGAGGGGGCCCCCCACCAACATGGGGTCATGTTACGACAAGACATCTGTGAAGTTCTGTCTCTCTCTCTCTCTCTCTCGCATGATTGCCTGTCTTGTTAGCACAGTTAGTTTTTGATTTCTAATTATTCGGGGCACTGTACAGCGTTATCACGCCTTTCTACAAACTCAAAATATTAGGAATAGTGCTCAGTATAAAGAAGAACCGTTTTTCACCACAGCAAACGACATCCAATCAACATGATTCAATGAATACCTTTTGGGTTAGCGTCAATTAAAACTGAGCATTATTGTCTATGTTGAGGCAGCAGATTTGATACAGCTGTTGTGTTGGATATCATTACATGAAGTCGTGGTCAGTTTATATTTCCCAAATTTATGAAAACATTCTGCGTCAGAATTTAAAACCATCCATCCGCCAATCAAGACGTACCTAAAGCGCGGTAATGCAGCAGCAATATGACCCAAAGCGCATAAGTGATTCTGCAAAACAAAATGGCTTCCACGGAACAAAATATGCTGTGTGGAGCAGACGGTCAGAGTCCTGCCCTCAATCCGATTGAGATGCTGTGGCGTGCTTCCAGGACTTGCTGAAGTTCTACCTTACTGCAATACAGTCAAACCTCGGTTTTCGAACGTCTCGGTTCTCATCCAATTCGGTTTTCGACCAAAAATTTCAAGTTTTTTATGCCTCGGATGACGAACACATTTCGATTCTCGAACAAACTGAGCGCACTTGAATGCGCCATTTGACTCCTCTCGCCTTCCTTACACGAGGAAGTGACGCTTCCTCGGGTAGACGAGGAAGTGACGCGTCCTCATGTTGCTTTCCATTGTGAGCAGACGTGTTCAATAAACATTTTTATTTTAAAAAGAGCGTGGTTTCGGTTTTCGAACGATTTTCGGTTTTTGAACAGCTTTCTGGAACGGATTATGGACGAAAACCAAGGTTTGACTGTACTTCTATGACAGTGTCAATCAAAACTGAGCGTCATCTTTGTAAAGGCAAGATTGTATCGATCTCAAAAGATTGGAAAGGAAACCTGTGTTTCTGAGTCTAATCGGAGTTTTCAAAGAATTTTCTTTTTTTTAATTTAACGGAAGGTATTTTAAGATGTTTATTTTAGGGCATATCGAGGAAGCTAAACACCCGAAAAGCTGGATGCGTTCACAGTTCTGTAAACTTGCCAAAGTTTCTTCAGATTCTAACCTGTAGAACACAAAGTGATGGGACCTGTCTCATGCTGTCCCAGTTAACACCGTTGAGTGTTGTTGATCAATTGCAGATCCTCGCCCGGTAAGTTGCGTTCCTCCTTTTCTTGATTTACTGTGATATCTCTTGTATTATTAACACTACCGGCCTCCAGCACGGCACCAGGAAGTTATAGCCTGCAGGCGTGTTCAAACCAGCGAGAGAACACACACACAATCACACTTACACGCTGAGCCAAAAACGCCCGTCTTCGACTCTTGTTGAGCTTCAAATCAATTTGTTGCTCCCCTCTCACTTTGCGCCAGCGTTTCATCTAATGATTCTACTTTAATCTTACTAATCTGCATATCCAGTTTCTCAGGGACTCTGTTGGGAAATGGAACATGTGCTTGCCAAGCAGTCATTCTTTTTTTTTTTTTTTTTTAAATGTGTTGACTCATTTCGCAACACAGCCAAGTGTGTAGATCTTTCCAGGAGGAGTGTGAAGGTCTATCACCGTCAGCATAATGATGGCGCAAATATCTCCAACCATTTGCCACATGCCTGAATACAGACTGGCAGCCCAACTCTATCGGAACTACCCCCAGCCCCCCATTCCACTCCCTCCAATCCATTTGTCATGTTTTCAAGTGTTTTACAATTTCGATGATATACTGTCAGCTGTAGAGAAGTGGAGATAGGGGAGCGTGTGAGTGAATGGGGCAGAGAGTGACACATGTTACGCAGGGTTGAGTGAAGGAGAACACATGCTGTCCTTCGAGAGATCTTACAAAGAAGTGCATGTGAAGCAAACGCTGGCAAGGTCCGTGCGCACAATGAGAGGAGATATTTTCAGGGTGAGAGTAGTTAGAGGACAAGTGGAGATATATCAACTATCTGTGACCCTCCGTTGCCCTCTAACAAACACTCCCCACCTCGATCTGCCCACCCTGTAAGCACCCACACTGTAAGTCCGATAAGTCCTATTTATAAGCTGTGGATGGATGAGCAAATCAGGTGGAGAGAGTCCCAATTGGAAGGGTGAACGCATGTGTTAACGTGTGTTTACGTCTGTCTTTGTGGAGACCCTTTCGATATTTCAGCCCCACAAAAAAAAAAAAAAACGGCATGCCATTGTGAAGTTGTCCCAAATATTTCGTCCAGTACAAACGGCCAGTGCAGGTAACAAAGCAACAGGTGGCGCTATAATCGCCAATGCTAATTTTATCCACTCAATTTAAACTGATCAAACTAATGTAGATTTCCCGCGTTTCCCTGAACAATAGACAAAATTTAGGTGCTACAAAAAATCAAGTACAGTCAAACCTCGGTTTTCATCCATAATCCGTTCCAGAAGGCTGTTTGAAAACCGAAATTGTTCGAAAACCGAAACCACGCTCTTTTTAAAATAAAAATGTTTACTGAACACGTCTGCTCACGATGGAAAGCAACACGAGGAAGCATCACTTCCTCGTCGACCTGAGGAAGCGTCACTTCCTCGTGTAAGGAAGGTGAGAGGAGTCAAATGGTGCATTCAAGTGCGCTCAGTTTGTTCGAGAACTGAAATTTGTTCGTCATCCGAGGCATAAAAAACGTGAACTTTTTGGTCGAAAACTGAATTGGACGAGAACCGAGACGTTCAAAAACCAAGGTTTGACTGTACTTTGTTTTCATTATGCAGTGAAAATGACCAAGCCACTCAATGGCTGCTCTCTCATGGCAGAGGGGCTGTGGTGATGTTTATACTCGTGCATGTGCCCCCAAGAACTTGCCCCAAGAATGACTAAGCCTCTGTGTAAATGTTTCTACCACATGCTCACTTTGCGAACGACACACTTCAACTTCCTATGCCATATAATATATTGGAGGGATTCTGATGGATTAAGATAAAAGTTGCGACTCCTAAAACTGGAATAGAAAATCTGAATTGTATGGCTTTGTGTTTGTGTACAACTTCCAGGCTACGGATTTTGGAAAAAAATTATCTCCGCAATCAAATTCACCACCTTGAAAAAGTTGATTGATTTAAAGTGGCTAATATATTGAAATAAGAAAACGACTTACGAACAATTACAGTTTACGAAAAAAATCTCGACTGCTCATTTCCTCATTTCCCTACAAATCAGCCATTGAGAGGCTTATCCTTGTGATATTTTCGGAGGTCGAAGTGGGCATAAGTAGAGATGTTCACAAACATTTTGACGCGGAATGATGGCCATATTTGTAAATTATTAGTGATGTACAGTATGTACAATAATTTTCTTGACCAAATTCACAAACACGCTAAATTAGACTTGCCCCGCCACAAAAATGGAAATGCGCCTGTTTTCACGCCGAGCGCAGTCTTCTTTTTGTGGCCAAATTGTCAGGTGCATCGGGGGTGCGGCAACTCTGTGCGCTGTTACGCCCAATGATGTGAATCGTGGTCCCAAACACGGTAGACTCGACTTGCCCCGGCATGAAAATGAAGATGCACCCATTTTTATGCTGAACACACGAGCATCTGCCAAAAGTAGGGCCTGAGGTGTAAAATGACAAAAAGCTAAGCGCGCATTGAAACACGTTCTGGTCCCCTGTGGCTCGCAGGAAGAAAACAGTAGTAAAGTTGTTACAGTAAAGCGAAGCCAACACTAGACAGTTGATCGGTTCATCTATCATGATCATTCATTCCAAGTACACCCTTTCATGCTTTTCTCTCTTTATTATTGTAAGTGAACAAGGGAGCCCTTGGTAATTTATCCAGTGTCTCATTTCTGAATAAAAAAAAAGACTACAAACTAAGCAAAAAGAGCATGAAGGTCATTGTGGTTTGAAACGTTCAAAACCTCAGGCCTCGTGAAGAGGCCTGAATGCGCAACCAAGGCCAACGGGTCATGATGAGGCCTGTTTTAGTCCTGGCTCCCTTTTGACACTGCAAAAACACAGATCCATCAGAGAGCCCATTTACAAATGCCTGCATTCCTACACATTGTTCCTCTTTCAGTAATTTCCTGGCTTACACTTGCAGAATATTTTTGCTGTAGTGAATTTGAAATGCTACTCCAATACTTTTAGAATGTTTTTTTTTTAAATGCAATGTTAAAAAAAATTTCAGACTGGTAGGCAAACATATTTCTATCTATCTATCTATCTATAGCTAGCTAGCTAGCTGCAGGGGGGCTCGCTAGCTATCTATCTATCTATAGCTATCTATCTATCTATCTATCTATAGCTAGCTAGCTGCAGGGGGGCTCGCTAGCTAGCTAGCTAAAAAAGCTAAAAAAGTACTCGGCACGACATTTGTTTTTAATGTCAGCTGTGTGACTAGTCTCCTTCCCAACTGTAAATCCGTCCTTGTCCTGGAAATGTTGACTGCACATGCACGTGAGCCAGCCTGTTCTTGTGCACAGGGGGGCCTGGACAAAACTTGCATTGGGTATACGTTTTGTAAAAATTGTGGTATAACATGCCAGTGTGCACCTTGTTCGCCGTTTCTTGCAAATGTTTGCAATGCGTTATGGCATTCTTTTTCTTTGTGTTCTGCTCATTGTCTTGTCCAATGTGTCCATTGTCCAGCAGTTAATTACAGACATTCCGTCTCATTGGCTTCATGTGTTGAAAAAATGTTGATATAAAAGTGAAATATATCAATATAGAGGCGGATTTCTCAGTTCTTATGTGTCTTTCCAAGGTAAACGAATTCATTACTGCCGATCAAGGTACATACGTAAAGTTAAACAAGCCATCCATTAACTTTTGCTCACCTTGTGGTGCTCCTTTGATTAAATAAATCATTTTCTCTTTGCTCATCTTTGTTGTTCTGCTTTGGGATGCAGAATTTCTGTACACACGGTTATAACACAATCATGATCAATTAATTAAGAGTAAAATTATAATAGTAATAGTAAAAATATAATTAATAATTATAGTATTAAATTGATGAAAACTTTTTTCATTGTTTTTATTGAGACAATTGGGGGCTCCTGGTAACCTCAGGCAATTCCCTGTGTTTGCCTGATTTGAAGTCATGCTTGAAGTCTGAAGTTTTATGGGACTTTCGAATTTCCCTAAACTCCTAATCAAACTTTAAGACCTCAGCGGTTTCTAATTTGTGCCATTCGAATATTATTGCTGTTTTTCTGGTTGTGTTTTGAATGAAACTTAGGACTCACAGTCAACTTTATGTTAAAAGACTTCTTTGTCTTGGTCCTAAAGGCCGTATCCAGAAGTCTGTGTGTTTTCCGGAAAAATCTTTACAAAAATCATAAAAACCCAGGTTCATAAATGAGTGTCCCTCAAAGCCTCTTTCTTTTTCTCTCTCTTACTCTGCTTTCACCTCTCGTCCCGCCAGCCTCACAGTCTCCAACCTTTTCCTGCCCGGGCCAGCAGCAATGGGGGCTTTCTCTTGTTTCCTGGTGCTGGTAGTGCTGGATAAACACACAAGCTGCCTCTCATATAAAGGCTCAATTCTTCTCCATCATGTTTAAATATGGATACAAAGAGAAACTTGTATGATAATTTCTGGCATGTGGTAGCAGGGGTTGCCTTTTGAGGGGGGGGGGGGAGTGTGTGTATAAGGGGTTGGGGGCACTGGACAGACAGACGCGGGCCTTGTTCTGATACTTTTCTGAGATTTCAAGGTTTTCTTTTATAAAACAGCGAGCCAATTTCATTTGACAAAGTGAGTGCCCCGAAAATGTGAGATGTGACAAATGATTGGCTGCCTTAAGTTGCATGCTGGCATTTGAAGCCATGGCAGCATAAAGCACCGCTGTCATGGAACTCGGTGGCATGTGGAAACACACAGAGCAGCCGGGGGATTGAACCAAAATACTTCCTTGAAGGAGATGGCTTCTCTGCAACGGAGGGCATGCCGTTCAACTTTGATTTGAAGAGGCAGTCATGGAAAAGGAGACAGAATCTGGCTCCTGGCTTGGAACATGCCAGAGGTGTCACAGATAGCCTGGATGATACGGATGGCCCGCAGATACCCGGGAGATCGCTTTACTGTCCTGCTGCCATCAGGCAATACTGTACAAGTGCACACAGGACATGATGTCACGTTCCTTGGAGGCTTCAAAGGCCTCAACGGGCTCCAGTAACAAAGAGAGTTGCCGCTGTGTTTTAAAAATACAATGTAGTTCCAGATATATTCAAATTAGGATGTTCTAGGGAGGAGCTGGATTAACAACAATGTATTGATTAGAACTGGGTTCTTTTCATTGACAGTTGACCTTTGAGGAGCAGCAAGCGTAGTGGAGTAGTGATTAGCATCTGCCTCACTGTCAAGAAGTTCAGTCCAGTGAGTGTAAAGCGACCGAGGCAAGTTGCAACATGACCAACAGATAGATTTTAAACCAGGAGAATGCACGGTGTCAAATATGGCACCTATAAATTCTGATACTCAAATGCCACCCTTAAATCCCAAGGGGTCAAATTTGGCCCTAATCCTAAATTAGGATGAAAGCATTGAATTTTTGAAAAAACATATATTTTGGTGTTCAGTGAACATATAGCAGTCATTTAATATAGAATTCATTACAGTCAAACCTCGGTTTTCGAATGTCCCGGTTTTCAACCAAAAATGTCACGTTTTTTATGCTTCGGAAGACGAACAAATTTCGGTTCTCGAACAAACTGAGCGCACTTGAATGCACCATTTGACTCCTCTCGCCTTCCTTATACGAGGAAGTGACGCTTCTTCGTGTTGCTTTCCATCGTGAGCAGACGTGTTCAGTAAACATTTTTATTTTATAAAGAGCGTGGTTTCGGTAATTCGAACAATTTCGGTTTTCAAACAGCCTTTTGTAACGGATTATGGACGAAAACCGAGGTTTGACTGTATTTTCCAAAGAAGAAAAGGGTTCTTGGGTTCTCCAGGGTTAATACTGCCCTGTGATTGGCTGGCAACCGGTTCAGGGTGTCCCCCGCCGACTGCTTGAAGACAGCTGGGATAGGCTCCAGCACCCCCCACCCCTCCGCGACCCTTGTGAGGATGAGCGGATCAGACAGGCAGTGCGACACTAAAGTAGGCGATGTTAGTTTCAGTTCCCGGGTGAGGTGAAAATGATGCACAGATGTCAACTTTATGTGGTTAAGCAAACTTTCTGCGCATGATAGTCAAACCAAGGCTTCTCTCCTGGTTCTATCAGGCCACCAATAAATTTCAATTCACAAGGGGCAATATAAAACCTAATACATCAGGCTGCTCCTTTTTGGCCGAAGGGAGAGCTGTGATGACTGGCAGCTCACAGCGAAAGCAATAAAGCAGCTCATTCTTCGGTCTGACAGCGCATGGAGCGCACAGTCACTGAGCGCCAGCAGACACAGCCTGCTTCACTTTTCTCGGGTGAAGACGTATAAAAATGATGTTTCTTTTGTACTTTACACAGCTTACCTTACCTTCAAGGATGTGGAAAAACACCACATTACGTTAAAAGCGCGACTCTGTTTTCGACTCGGACTCGCTGCGGTAGAAAATGCATTCATTGTAGTAGGAGGGCAGCGTTCATCTTTTTTTTCCTGTAATCCACAAAAGAGTCTTGTGGGAGAGCAGAAGTACAATCAAGACATTGATTGCTGATTTGAATCACCTGTGCACCCAGGTGAGCGGATTGGCTAAAAAAAGGTGGGCGTGACTGACAGAGCGCCACAGCGGAGAAGTGAATGGAAAAACATGAGGCACATACAGGTAAAGGCTTCTTTGTAGTTCTGTGTGACATCACGCAATTGAAGCATTGTGTATAGCAGCACCTAAGTGTTCCCTCCAGATCTGACCCGCCACATCATTTTATGTGGCCCGCGAAAGCAAATCAAGCATGTCAAGTTCCATGATGCTTTCTAAAGTCTGAACCAAAATTTCAAATTGTCATATGTAATCCACAATAACAGTCATTATTCTTGATTTTTTTTGTCTTGATCTATTTGTTGTGCGCTGTGTATGTAATATGTGGAGGTGATTAAACATTTACAGTCAAACCTCGGTTTTCGTCCATAATCCGTTCCAGAAGGCTGTTTGCAAACCGACATTGTTCGAAAACCGAAACCACGCTCTTTTTAAATTAAAAATGTTTACTGAACACGTCTGCTCACAATGGAAAGCAACACGAGGAAGCGTCACTTCCTCGTCTACCCGAGGAAGCGTCACTTCCTCGTGTAAGGAGGGCGAGAGGAGTCAAACGGTGCATTCAAGTGCGCTCAGTTTGTTCGAGAACCGAAATTTGTTTGTCATCCGAGGCATAAAAAACTCGAAATCTTTGGTCGAAAACCGAATTGGACGAGAACCGAGGTTTGACTGTATATGGTTTCCCAAAATTCATAACGGCCCGCCAAGGGAAACCGGAACTACAATGTGGCCCGCGACAAAAATGCGTTTGACACAACTGCTCTAAAACACGTTGCGGCGTCCGATTGAGCAGCGACCACGCAAGTAGAAAGAAGCCTTAAAACAATGGAGCTGAATTGTCGCCACGTTAGGATCATTGAAGTCTGCCCAATGTCAGCTGGGAAATGCTTCTGCTCAACCGTAACCTTAAAGACAAGTGATGAGATGGATGAATAGAAGAACTTTTTGAACTTTAAGAAAAGTTTATGTCAAATGTAACAATCCTGAACGGCAGGGAATGTTCCTAAATGATTTTGTATTGTTGACTGGCCTCAAGAGTGGACACAGAATTATCGTCAGCAGAGAGCAGACCTTCACTAAGGTCTGAAAACCTGTGTGCTGTATCTGGTCATGTATGAATCCGGATTTTGACAAAAGTAGATGAAGAGAAAAATTCAATGGTTTCTTTTTACTTGCCAGACTTTGTGTGTGAGTGTGAATGCGATTGACTGGTGACCAGTCCTGGGTGTTGTCTGCCATTTGTCAGCTCGGAAAGGCAACAGCTGCCCGTGACCCTAAACAGGATAAGTGGGTTGAAAAAAAAAAAAGACGTCTGGTAATGATTAGAATATGATGGTAATGAAGATTGCCAAACTAAGTTTTGTATTATAAGATGCCAGAATGGAATAATTGAAGAACAGGAAATGAACATTTACTTTGCGACCATGTTGTCATTCAAATGCATCTGTACGCTGCATTTGGTAGATAAGTAAACTGGTGAATGGCATCGACGGGCGCTGCCATTTTTGATTGGCAGTGAGTGAATGAGACTTACTGTCTGCGGTGACCTTGCATCACTCTTTTCGTGCTTGTGAAACAAATACACTCTTGTGAACACCCGCAGAGCCTTGCAAAACAAACTAACAAACTGAACATGCGCTGACACGGTGTCGCTACACTAAATATCGAGCTGGGGGTAAAGTTCAACAACACAGTCATGCCTTTTGCTCTTCGGTGTGTGTGTGTGTGTGTGTGTGTGCGCGCGTCTTCATCTTGCATCTAAGGTGATGAGATTAGAAGCTTGTAGGGATTGTTGACGTGAGATAGAGAGCCCCTATGCCAAACTGCACCGGAAAACTGACGAGACATAATAAAGATGTAAAACTCTTGATGCGGAAGTTTACGGCCTGTAATCGTGACCGCTAACAATCCCCTCAGTACAACAGGCATGACAGAACAACCTTGAAGGAATTCGACATGTGGTCGGTTTATATATATATTTTTTGTGCTGTGATGGTGTGTCAACATTGTTTGAAAAAGTTCAAGTCTACAATTGCCCACCAACACGTTTTTCTAAAACAAACAAAAAAAGATACTCACAGAGTACAGTCAAACCTCAGTTTTCGAACATCTCGGTTCTCGTCCAATTCGGTTTTCGACCAAAAATTTCGAGTTTTTTAATGCCTCGGATGATGAACAAATTTCGGTTCTCGAACAAACTGAGCACACTTGAATGCACCATTTGACTCCTCCCGCTTTCCTTACACGAGGAAGTGACGCTCCCTCGGGTAGACGAGGAAGTGACGCTTCCTCGTGTTGCTTTCCATTGTGAGCAGACGTGTTCAGTAAACATTTTTATTTTAAAAAGAGCGTGGTTTCGGTTTTCGAACAATTTCGGTTTTCAAACAGCCTTCTGGAACGGATTATGGACGAAAACCGAGGTTTGACTGTATTTCTACTTTGTTACTTCTCACGATTGCATTTGTGACATCTCGTTGCATGCTGGGTTGTTTCCTGTTTGAAAAGCTACTGAGTTTCAATTCGAAGTAAAGAAACAATGGTATGAGTGTACAGAAGATTAATTCAGTTCGTAAAAGGCCATTTAACTTGGAAGTTTGGCCCAGTTTGCCTTCTATACGCTGAACAATGACTCTATTTAACTCATTCACTCCCAAAGACGTTTTTAAACGTCTTTTCAGACTTGGTTCAGAATTGGCTGGTGCTGAATGAGTTTTAAGATCTATGCATGCAGATGCACTTCAAGTTGCCATGAGTTATGATGAGCTGTCATTGCTCTGGCTGCTGGATTTACACGATTTACATTTGTGAGTTATTTTGTCCTGCCACGAGAGAGTCTGACTTAGTTGCTCTTGGGCCAGTTGGACCCGGCCCGCTCCGAGTTTTGCGGCACCAAGTGTGTGTCATGTCACACCAATTAAGACTTGAAGTAATATTTTTTTTCAATGCATTCTTTGTGAGTAATACTAATTCTTTTTGGCCAGTTTTGTCATCTTACATCTGTGGCCTTCACACATCACTGCAGCACAGTTTGGTTGCATGCTTACTTTCCAATAAAGGTTAGTGATGACAGGCCATTGACGTGAGACTTTTTGCACGATTATAAAACTGAACTACTGGTAGTCATCGTGGCCTTCGTTGCATGAAATACACGTTAATGCTCAGTAGTGCACGTGGCACTTTGATGTATTTGCCTGGTAGGCTTTTAAATGTGATTATTTTTAATGGGCTTATGTGCAAGCCGAAACAAGTCGACTTCAATGTAACATTTTAAGATAACATCATGGCCTTTATAAACCGAGTTTAGACTATCAGGGCACATAGAACATAGTGGGAAAAAAAATGTTTCACTTGACTTCAGCTTCGGTGCATTTTATTCTCCTTCCGTTGCGTTTGCTTTTACACTGTTAAAAAGCATTACTATTTATATTTCAAAATCTACTTAAGTACTTTTAAATTCCACTATCGATATTTCCACCTGAGTAATGATCGTCAATACCCTTTGAAGCCTCCGGAATGCATACATGTTGGGTGGAGGCCATGCATGTTACTGGCCTACGTTTCAAGTTGTCTTGAGGAAAGCCATTCAAATGAGGTCCTTGATTGACGCTAATATATCCATTTAGCACCCGTTAATAGCAAACAGATGTATTTGTTATTTCTGAGCTTCTTTAATTTCTTCCGTCGTACAAGCCAGTGTGTATTCAGGTGAGGATCCAGTGGAAGCCTTAGGCAGATAGGACCCCTGTTGTCCCTCACTTTTTGGAAAGTTGGAAGAATGTAATGTTCCAGAGCCTCAAAGTCGTAAGCCACGCTTCATTAATAGGAACAGGAACACTTGAGTTTCACATAGGCAGTCATACTGAGGTCAGATCCCTAACCGCTACGGCGCTGTTCGATACTTTCTGCAGCCAGGTGTCTCATACCCAAATGTGCTGTGACATTAGTGGACAGTGGGTCACTTTGGCTGAAAAATACATTTTCTTCAGCTCCAATGATGTCTGTAAGGCACGCTTCACGCTGGATTTGACATTGTCAGTCCATACGTTGTCACGATGAAGGGGTGCGCAGCAGGAGCTGACAGGTAAACCGTTTGTGCTTCAGATCCTCTCCGGCGCCAATTCAAACCAAGTCACTGCGCTACAGCCTCGCTGGTGCCAAAGGAAACAAGAAGACAGTGAGTGGAGGGAGAATTTCAATTGATGAAAGCTGGATCTCTAAATCTGATACATTTTTTTTTCATCAGCATATTTTCCAATTCTTTGTCAAAGTAACTGTATTTCATGTCAGAACTTACTTGACCCCACTAAATATGAGCTTCTGTAGGAACAAGTACACGTAATTATTACACTTCCGCTGCAATACCTGGAGAATAGCCAAACATTTGAACTCGGACCTTCAGAACTATGAGGCAGTCATGCTAATGGTTAGCATGATTGCCTCATAGTTCACCAAGCTGCTTTTCACAACTTAGTACAGTGATCCTAATCTTCACTTTGCAGTTTGTATCGCTGAGAAGTGCTGATAAACGATACGGGTCATTTGGTGCCGGGCCGCACAGAAAGAATAAATAACTTTCATGCTTTGCGTTTGATTCATTTCGGAATCTCAAAGATGTTTTATTTTGAAAAATTACCGGATTCTCTGTTATATCGGTCTATAGTATGTCACTCTTGACGCAAGTGAATTCGCGCTTCTCGGTCACGTGATAAGTTACCGCTAAAATGAAACCCAGGAGCTAGCAAACGTCTTTGAAAGTTTTTTTTCAAGAAAGAGAAGGCTACATTTAATAGGCAGTATCAGAAGTCCTATTTCAAATACGGCTTTATCTCAACAGGAGATTCAGACACACCAAGCCTACTCTGCATAACAAGCGTTGATGGTGAGTTGTTTTTTTTTTTCATGCACTTTTTATTTGCGGCGTATCTTATTTTGAAGGCACGTTTAAACATTACCATAACGACCAGAGAATGTTGTGGCCAGAGAATCATGACGTTCCTCGTGTCATGATTCGTGTTTATTATGTTTCAAAAATACCACACTTTTCATGCAGGTCATATATTACATTATATTATATTATATTGTTGAATCTATCTGGCCTTAAAGGCCGGTCCCTGAAAATATTGTCTGACATGAAACCGATCCGTGGGGCAAAAAAGGATGGGGACCTCTGATCTAAAGCAATATGATTTTGTCGTGAGCCGTGCGCTTTTGGTGTACCAAGTTCTCCCAAAAATCAGCTTCCTTGGGTTTCGTAATAATGCTCGCATATCGCATAGTATCTCCATTCAATTCATTGTACGCGACCACCTCCCAGAAAACGAACTAAAGTTCTTTGTAAGTTTTCAGGGATCTCAGGAAACATTTAATGGACTTTTTCTTGGCAAGTGTGGCTTTCCGTGGTAAAAATTGGAGCTTTAATTTGGTGGTTATTCTATAAACTATACCTGTGCCTTTTGGGGCACTGGCAAAGGTATAAATAGTTCCAATTGATTTCAGAAATTAGCGGTAGTGTAGACTTGGAGTGGAAAAATCAGAGTAGTGCTCAATCCCATATTATCACAATGCAGTCATCTCACCCAATGAGCAAAAGGTGGTCTACACCCTGGACTGGTCACTTGCCAATCACAGGGCACAGACAACCATTCACACTCTGCTGCCCGCATGGTAGTCAAGTGAGCAAGCAAAATAATTTAAGGTATTAAATAAGTAAAAGGCCGTCTTGTCCGATCAGTATGAATGTCTATAATGCCCACAATCAATTTGATGATAGCATCGTTGTCACAAGGATGACATTTTGTTGTGCCCGAAGATTTTTGACCCTTTAAGCCTTAAAGGTCGATACCAAATGTTCAAATTTGCTGATGTAATAAACAATGGAGATATTGTGAACTATTATTCCTGACTTCCATATATGGTTTCAGAGTCATCAGCCCTCCAAGGGAAACAGCAACTACAATGTGACCCGTGACAAAAATGAGTTTGACACTCCTGCTTTCAGGTCTCCATTTTTTTTTTCTTGCTCATACTTGGCAAAATCCAAGTAAGTCAAACAAGTCTGACTTGATTCATGAGGCAACAGAATAAAGCCGAATTGAGTCATAGTTGCTCATGACGTCACTGGTTCCCCCAAGAAATGGAACGCTGCCCGCTTCTCCGCTCCAGCACTTCTGGCTTGTGCTGTGAGGGCAACATAAAAAAAAAGTCTGTTTGTGCCAAACAAGGTGACTTCTCTAAATCTTGATGCAGAGTAAATCTTATGAACTTCTTTGATGAGACCCCTGCAGGATATGTTGTCAAGTGCCGCCACAAAACACATTCATAAAGGGATTATCTGGATGATCTGTGATAATATGCTCAACTGGTTTTCCACATGTTGCTGTCATGGCCACAAGGGTACCAGAGGGAGCAGCACAGGCAAGAAAGCAAGCAAGCGAGTGAGCCAGATGGACACAGATAGAGACACAAAGGAAGAGAAGTACAAAAAGCAGTGGTAGAAGCGACACACTGAAAGATGGTGGAGAGCTTGGATGAGGCAAGGGAGGGAAACAAAGAACATATTGTCAGTACCGGGTGCTAATCGTCTCCTCTTAGACTGCCAGAGACAACAGGTGAGAGCAGTTTGGGTTCCCTGCAGGCCCCATGTAGTACTCTGAGTGTGCGTGTGTGTATGCGTGTGTATTGTGCGCCCATGTGCCAGCATGGCCAGGGAACCATATGAGGAGTCTCCCAATGCCAACTCAAACGGCAAATGAGGAGTGAGGCACGCTCCGTCTCAAAGTTCATGTCAGAGATGCCAAAGTCCGGTCTTGAGTGTGTGTGCGTGTGCGTGTGTGTGTGTAGGAGATAATATTTACAGATCTTCAGAGAAATGTTCCATCTCCTCACACCAAGCAGCGGTAACGGCGAATGCACTGAAAGCAAGAACGCACGGGTCAATGCACCGAATGGAAATACACTTTGATGTTAACAAGAGTGTGTGTGTGCTTATTATGTGTTAACAATCTGATAAAGCATGTGACCCGCAGCAGCTGCGTGCGGAACTCTCACCTAATGGAGTGACCGCAGGGGCCGGAGAGAGATAACGGTCGAAACGTGCCAAGAGCAAGTTAAAAAAAAAAAAAAAGGTACCGTGGGTTTCAAACTATTCAGCGAGTTGATTTTCTCATTTCCAAGGAAATGTTTCCCATCGGTAATAATAATGTGAATTCATTTGTTCCGAGCTCAAACTGTTGCGCTCAGTGGTAGTATGAACTGCATGGCAACGTCTTAAGCGACAGTTTCTCATTGCTCCGTGTCGCACACGCACACCCCTAACCCAAATCCTCATAAAAGATGGAAAAGAAAGGAATTATATCAAATACAGTGAAACTCCTCTACAATGAAATCTACATGGGTGAAAATACCCCTCTAGTGTGAAAAAATCTTCATGCATTAACACCATTCCCCACTTTCCTGTTTCAAATTTGCTACAGTGAAAAACCCCCTGTTGTGAAAAATGTCTTGCTGCAAACATGATTTCGTTGTAGAGGAGTTCCACTGTATCGGATATGTAAGTAAAACTACTCTACACTTTGAAGGTGCCCGCAGGAAAGATAATATTGTCGCCATGGAGCATTTGTCGGTATTGCAGTAATTTATGATTATTTTACTCTATACACTGCTTCTTGTTTACTTTCAAATTTAGCTTGTAGCCAACACGGGGGAAGGGGGGACGTCATGCAGGTTTTGAGCCTGAGGTCTCTGATCCACGGGTGAAAGGAGACTTTGATTCTCTCCTCTTTTATCTATCACTTCTTCAAACAAGGCACACGGGAGCGCCTATACTGTATTTTAATGTAGCTATTTTTTTTAACAAAGAATTAAACTATGCATGTTAATATTGTTGTGCTGTAGGTACTACTGTATATTGGTTTTATTTAGAAGAAAAAAATGTGTTTGGAAATTATTTACAACTTGACATATATGTTTACCTATGTACCGTATTGGCCCGAATATAAGACGGCCCTGATTATAAGACGACCCCCTCTTTTTCAAGACTCAAGTTTGAAAAAAGACTTTTTGAACACCAAATTAATTTTTATACATAAAATTATGATAGTACATCTGAAACAAATGATTCTAACAATATATTTGAGAGAAAAAGCATGTTATTTTGCCTCATTCAAATCTTAATATCTGAACCTTTAAATATGTAAACTAAAGTGCAATCACATTCGTAAATGAATGGCTTCTGGTTTATGAAATGTAAATTACATCATAACTTCTCCTCAACTGCCGGTTAACCTGGCCGATCTTCAACCCACTTTTCTCCAGATTGTCGCTAAATTTCTCCATTTTATGTTATCTCTTCTATTAATTTCTTCTCTCTTCTTTCTTACCGCTATTTTTATTTTTATTCTTCATGACAGGGGTTCACTTTGGCCTGGGGAGTCAAGTTCAGCATTCGCTTCAATGATATCTGGCGCCATCTGGCGTTGTGAATGGGTATAATGTCTAGAACCCGAATATAAGACGCCCCCCACTTTTTCAGTCTTATTTCAATGCAAAAAAACCCCGTCTTATATTCGGGCCAATACGGTAATAAATGTTCTGTTGTGTTGTTTTCCAAAAAAATTATTGCTTTCATTAAGGATTCGGGGGTGGGGGGGGGCACATATCCAGCCAACATTTCAAAATAATAATAAAATTTAGAGCTGTAATGGCAGTACCGCAAACCGTAATTTTTTTTACTCCAGGTTATCATACCATCAAAATGGGATACTGGCCAATGTCCAATCAAGACCACAAAGGCATGAACACCGACTGCGGACCACAAATGCTAATGCTGAAAACGACAAAGCTATGCGCTGTGTATCACTGTTGACACCGACCGGAATGATTTTTTTTCTTCTTTCATCCAAATGAACTAACAGCGCAACTTGAATTGGAACAGTTGACACTGAAAAAAAAAAGATGTGTTATTGCTGTGCCAGTTTTTCGGGGGGACTGAGAAATGTTTTGTGGTGTTGGAGTGCGGAAATTGAAAAGTGTGATTCAATGCATATTTTTGTGCCGTGGTATCCCCAGCCATCGGTTATGATCATGTTTTTAAGTGCTCGCTGAATGCAGCTACTTTTCTAAACATAGGGCAGGTGACCCAACAGATGATCATCAGTCGGAAGATCACAGGAGCAGACAAATTTAGCAAGATTAACTGCCTCTTTTTTCGACGTGGGACTGTAACCGAACACCCCCCACACGGCCATAAATAACCTCCAGAGCAAGTGTGTTACAACTGCAGTGAATTGCATACTTGCAAACAGATACTTTACGAGCATCCAAGAACATTTCTATTCCGCGTTTGGGCTTCTATGATGGTTCCCCATAAATTAGAAGTGGAAAATGTGACGGTGTTAAAGGGTAAAAAAAAAAACCCCAAAAAAACGTCACCACCATAACAGAACAAATGATGGTGCAGTCACACAAAGGCAATGCTGAGGAACATCTGGGCACTGTGCGTGTGTGTCAGTGTGTATTTATCCTGGCATTCAAGTGAGCGGGAACTCATGGGCCTCATCCTCATGATGGTCACAAGATAGAGCTCAGCGCTTTAATCCTCCGTATTTATTTTTAGATATCTATTTATTTCGTCACACCAGACCAAAACAACGCATAAAGGTTACAGAGCTTTGAGATTTGCGATGTGCTCCTCGTGAAAACATTCTCCCGGTATGTGCGGTGGACTTAAAACTTGCGCAATGTTGGATTTGAAATGCTGAGAGAGACTTGAGGCTGTTTGGACTCCCTGAATTAACTTGTTTGTCAAAATATGAAGAAGTACGTACCCCTGAGGACAATTGTAGGAGACTGTTTATATTATTCAATTGATTTTCTGTTTTGTTGCCTTATTTTCGCTTTTCTGAGCGTCAGTGAAGTGATCATTAATTGACGTTTTTTCAGTGTGAAACGTATTAATAAAGTGTATGTTTTAAAAATAAAACAACACAACAGCTCTCTTTGTTTCGGAGCTGCAACACAATCCATCAAGCAAACACTGGTATGCCAACATCGGCACTCACTTATTTTCTCCCTCGCTCATAAACACACGATATATTGGCTTTATGAGTGAAAATAGATTTTGTTGGGACCTGATACAGCGAAACAACAAAGCTATGAAAACGGATATTGTTAGCGTAAACCGTAGGTCGGCATTGGGCGGCGGAAGTTGATCTGTCAGGATTTGGATATCGGAATGAGTCCCGCTTCACATCATAAAAATTGCAACTAGTTGGACAGATGCTAGCCTGCTTCTTGACAACTGTTGAGAGGGAAGAAATGTCATCTGTGCCAACCCCACCGATCCCCCAACTCACGAGGTACGGCACTCTTCCCCTGGAGGGATGACAAGAAGTATCATAAGTAAATAATATATAGTAAAAGACATCTCTGGTACTCCACTGTGGTAGACCTTAACAATTTGATCCAATAGGACAGCGTATCTCGAGTAAAACATTGCATTTACAATGACAAAAGTGTTGATTTTTATTGATAACTGCCAGTATAGTCATTTGAAAATCTTTCCACTGTGGATGTGATTGACTTTGTATCATATTGGAAGTGTTCGTACTCTCACATGCTGTAATTCACAATACAGTCAAACCTCGGTTTTCGAATGTCTCACCAATTCGGTTTTCGACCAAAAATTTCGAGTTTCTTATGCCTCGGATGATGAACAAATTTCGATTCTCGAACAAACTGAGCGCACTTGAATGCACCATTTGACTCCTCTCGCCTTCCTTACACGAGGAAGTGACGCTTCCTCGTTTTGCTTTCCATTGTGAGCAGACGTGTTCAGTCAACATTTTTATTTTAAAAAGAGTGTAGTTTCGGTTTTCGAACAATTTCGGTTTTCAAACAGCCTTCTGGAACGGATTCTGGACGAAAACCGAGGTTTGACTCAATGTCAAACACAAGGCCCAGGGGCCAGATGTGGCCCGCCTCATCATTTTAAGTGGCCCGCGAAAGTAAATCAAAGATGCCAACTTTCATGATGCTCGCTAAAATCGCAATCAAAATGTCAAATTCTCATTTGGAATAAATAAAAGTGATACTGTAAGCATTTTCTTGTTACCAAACCTCGCTTAACCCATTTAATCCCACATTTTCCCCAGACATTTAAAAGTCAAAATCAGGTGTCATTGGTAGCCCTTTTAAGTAATCAGTAAAAAAATAAAATTGAGAGCCCTGTAAATTAAATCATTGTTGTCCTTCACAAATGTGACCGGTGGGATTAAATGGGTGAATAGGTGAATTAAAAAAAAATTATTGACTCTTGAGTCTTCGGTTCACCCGCGACCCGACTGAGAACTACTGCGATCGGAAAAAACGGATGGACATAAGTGAATAAAATTTCAAATTGACAGATTGGAAGCGGCCGGGAGAGCAGAGTACTTTGAGTAACCCCAAGCTGTCAGTCACAATGCGTCACCAACGAAGAATGCGATAAGTACCAGCTAATTAAATCAAAGTTGATACAGTCCAAGGAACCAACACCAGCCTGCAGCTTATATTTCTGTTTTTGCCTTACTGTCATCCAGTAAATCAAACGCTTTTAGAGCCCTTCTCCACTGAGACTCACGCGCACACACAGACACACACACACACACACACACGCTTCTACTGTAATCAAAGTACATGAACATATGCTGCACTTTTTTTTTTTTTTTCGAAACGAAGAGATGTAAAGTGCTTCGCCGCTGCATTAGCCCGTATCCCGACACCCTTCTCCCCGTGTTTGAAGTCCTGATCTCCAATCAGCCTCCAGCGGAGGAACATCAGGCAGCTTGCAACGACTCAAGCTGACTCAGGTTTGTGGATACTGCGACGACTTGAACTTCTGGCCGTTTCCTTGAGTTTTTTTCAATTTGTGGGGGTGAATTTTATTTCAGGTGACAGGTGAGCAGAAAGTAGAGTCGAGACGTGAGGGAAAGGGTAACATTTGAAAGACTACAAATTGAATGATTTTGAATTAATATTTACTTGGTATTTTTATTATATATAAATATATTTTTTAATCATATCAATCTCATTCAGAGGGGGAAAAAAAGGATATTTTCCTAAGTCAACAGTGAAAAGAATTTGCACATTCCTAGTTCTAAAAGCACAATGTCTCCACAGTTTGTGAGTAACAAGAGGTGTTACTTTACACCACGAGCAGAATTCTCCTTGAATAATCTCGCTGTAAATGACATAGACAGATTTCTGCAGTAAAAGCAGTTGAGCTATGGGTGTTGGACTGTTTACAAGCTGTGTCCTCGTTTGGCCAAAAAGCTGCCGTAACACTTACTCAAAGTGTTACGGCAAGTCTCCCGGAAATGACAGTAAGTCTGAGAAATAGGCCCAAAGTGATAGAAGTTTGTGTGTGTGTGTGTGTGTGTGTGTGTGTGTGTGTGTGAGAGAGGGAGAGACAGAGAGACAGAGAGAGAGAGAAAACTGTGACTGTGTCCACTCTCAAGCAGTGCACGTCTGGGTCTGAGTCCACCATGGAAGGAATACACGAATACACACACACACACACACACACACACACACACACACACACACACACACACACACACACACACACACACACACACACACACACATCCTGTTGGATTGCACAGCAGGAATTCACTTATTTGTGGAAACGTGAGGAATTCAAGCAATGAAGCAAAGCAAATTGAACGTTAACCAGAAAATAAACACTTCCTGAGCGGAGGTAGGAGTGACCGTGCTACCACAACAATGGTCATATGATTTCCTTCCAAGTCTTAATTTGAGTCTTCATTCTTGTAAATTGACCTTGACCTCCGCTGGCTCGCTTGCCCTACTGTCTCCAGTGTTATTAAAATAGCAACATTCCCCTCAACGGCCTCGGCCTTAACGTCCCTCTTTCGTGACTGGCTCTCACTTTCCCCGCCCAGTTCTCTCTATCTTGACCGATGGATGTTTTCGCACCTCCTCTGGCCTCACCTGCTTTCAGACGCATGGCAGGCCGCCTTTCATGGTCACCTTTATAAGCCTGCATAAGCTACACTGCTAGTCGTTATTGTACCAGTGTATATATATATATATATATATAGTTGGACAACAATAAGGACATATTGAAACATTCGCCATGCCCCCTTATGCATCTATCCCACAGCAGAAAATGTCAGCGCTTCTCTGTTGAACAGTCACGCGTGTAATGCATTCACGGTTGTTTGGCGCCATCTGGTGGTTAAACTTGTTTTCCCACACGCCACATCTGAACGCTGTTCACTGCGACCTACAGTAACGACAACGTCACGATGAGACTGACGTAGGGCGGTCTTCCTGTGTGGAGTTTGCATGTTCTCCCCGTGCCTGCGTGGGTTTTCTCCGGGTATTCCGGTTTCCTTCTACATTGCAAAAACATGCGTGGTAGATTCATTGAACACTCTTGTCCTTAGGTGTGACTAAGTGTAAATGGTTGTCTGTCTATGTGTACCCTGCGACTGGCTGGCAACCCGTTCAGAGTGTCCCCCGCCTACTGCCCGAAGGCAGCTGGGATAGGCTCCAGACCTTCGTGAGGATAAGCGTTTCAGAAAATGGAAGGATAATTGGATGGACTGGCATAAAAAGCCAGCACGCTACTTGTTAAGTAACATAGTAAAGCAATTGGGGGGGGGGGGGGGGGAACATGTTAATTGTAAACGATCCTCGGTTTATGGCGGTACAGTACTGACATAACAGTATTTCGAGCTTGAATTAACCCTGTCATGCTGCTGCACAAGAAGGCACACTCAGTTCCCTTCTTACTGTTTTTTTTTTCCATTTCACTGTTTCATATTTAAGGCCGAGAAGTGGTTTTCATCCAAATATTTTTCACCATTTTAACTTAACTCAATAGTAAAGGTTGTTAATAGACTACAGCATGTTTCGACTTGAACTCTGGCCAAAGTGCAGTTACTCCAGCAGTGCTGCAGAACCTTACGCAAAGCATGTTTACAACAAGATTTTTATCTGTAAACAAAACAGGACAGCTTCTAAAATGCTGGTATAGATGCATCTACCAGAAGTGATCATAATTACATTCGTTTTTAATCTACTGGCACAATATTGATTGAAAGTGCTATCCAACTGTAAATCAAATGAGAAGGCATCGCAAACTTATTGTTCGAGGTAGTCAGATTTATTGTGTCATGATTCTATTTAAAACAAGCACCATCATTTCAAGTATTCCAGGGTTGCATTGCTTATCCCCATGGGTGTCGATCTTGAGAGGGAGATGAGAAGACTTTCCGCGGGCCCCAGGAACACCCCCCGCCCCTCCCCAACCCGCACACACCCAATCCTGGTCGAAACAATAGTTGAAGAAAAATTTGAAGGAGTTCAATATCAGTCACCAACATCCCCGTTGACAAAGCTTCCCAATTACCGTATTGACCCGAATATAAGACTGTGTTTTTTGCATTGAAATAAGACTGAAAAAGTGGGGGTCGTCTTATATTCGGGTTCTAGACATTATACCCATTCCCGACACTAGATGGCGTCAGATATCATTGAAGCGAATGCTGAACTTGACTCCCCAGGCCAAAGCGAACCCGTCACGAAGAATAAAAATAGAGGTAGCACACAGAAGAAAAATAAAAAAATAGCGGTAGGAAAGAAAAGAGAAGAAAATAATAGAAGAGATAACAGAAAATGGAGAAACGTAGCGACAATCTGAAGAAAAGTGGGTCAAAGATCGGCCAGGTTAACCGGCAGCTGAGGAGAAGGTATGATGTAATTTACATTTCAAAAACCAAAAGCCATTCATTTATGAATGTGATTGCATTTTAGTTTACATATTTAAATGTTCAGATATTAAGATTTGAATGAGGCAAAATAACATGCTTTTTCTCTCAAATATATTGTTAGAATCATTTGTTTCAGATGGACTGTAATTATTTTCTATATAAAAATGAATTTGGTGTTCAAAAAGTCTTTTCAAACTTGAGCCTTGAAAAAGAGGGGGTCGTCTTATAATCAGGGCCGTCTTATATTCGGGCCAATACGGTATGTAAAAATAACATCGTAATGTTATTGAATAGATTTTTCGTTAAGGATAATATGTGTCGCCAACAACATATCGCTCAGCGCCCCCCGCCATCAAAGGGGGGCACTTTCTGACGATTAATTATGCGGGCCCAGATTTTGGTGGGATGTCCCTTCTTATTCCGACTGTTAGATTAGAAGCGATGCTTACAAAATGACACACGTCTTTGATTTCCATGCCATTGCTCGCTCATGGCCGTTCCTTTCTGCCCTGTTGAGCTCATCAAATAACCCGCTGTCAATCATCTCCTTCTGCCAAGAGACCGTGACTGCGCCTGTGCTGAATTCCTTGAAAAAGTTTTCATCCTTGGCATCCAGTTCAATATCTTCGACTTCCGAGGTGTCGTTGAAGCAATTCGTGTCTTTGGCGTACACCACATTGGGCTTGGGCATCCATGGGGGCTCCAAACGCCGCGCTTCCAGGAGATGGAAATTAATGCTCTTGAAAAATGGGTGTTTTCGTGGGTCATCACATCTGGTATGAAAAATAAGAGCGGAAAAATAAGAGGAGTTTTTAGCATTTTGGCAACTTTGAGAACATCATTTGTAGTAATTTTGCTTTTTGCATTGACGTTAGATTCATGGAAAAACCACGACTACGTTCCTAAAAAGACCCATGCTTGGCACTTACTGGCACCCAAGGCGATGTGCTACTTTTTTCTTAAGGAGGCAACAGATGACGTCTTTGGTCGTGGGGTCGAATCCCTTGTGATGAAACTTGCACAGGTCTTCGAGCGTGCGGCGGGTCACCTCGCTCTTCAGCACCTTTTCGCGGAAGTCTCGAAAAGGCAAGCGAGCAGCCACCATCTCGTAGATGCAGCAGCCCAGCGCCCACCAGTCCACCGATGTGCTGTAGTACTGCTGCGTCAGCATCTCGGGGGCCATGTAACCAGTTGTGCCCGCCTGAACAAACAAACAGTCAGCCAGCCACACACACACACACACACACACACACACGCACACACAGACGCACACACACAGAGGAGATATTACGAGGTGGAGCGCTGCCGTATTGTACACATCATGAGCTAATGTAAGCTTATGTTATATTATTAATTAGCATTTTATGTTTGAACATCATATTATTTCATGTTAAGCATACCTACATTATATTCGGTTGTTTAATAATTGCTTAGACATGTTTTTATCTTGATAGGTTCTGATTGGCTGTTAAAGTAAGAGAAGCAGGAAGTGATTTTGAGTTACGAGAGTTGTGTTCTCGAACGTGCTACGGTGCAGACGTTTTTTTATTTCCCCCTTTGTAATAAACTGCATTAAAGGATTCCATCTCTCCTTTTGTCATTCGTAAAGTAGAGCTATCCACTAAAAAACAACGAACCCCTCAACTTACACTAAGATTTAACACTTCATGGTAACAGACTCTCATTATTTGAAAAAAATTCCAGCCAGTGCTGACACCCGACGTGACTCAAAAGTCAGGCATCTTTTAATAGGATTCATTTGCGTCATGAAGAGTGTTCCATGGTGCTTGTCTGTCAGCGTTGGACTAAGAAGTATTCATATACAGTACTGTATCTATTTCTAGTAAACCCTTTACAGTCAGGGATGAACACACAGGATGAAAACTGGTATTAGCACTCTCAGAAAGTAGATACTTCTCAAGAAGGCATTTTTTTTGCACCCTCCCACTCGATTTTTACAGCTTCATTTCAAGCCCAATAATTATAGCCCGTCAACCATTGTACCCCTTTGTTGTGGGACCTCACCTAACTCGCAGTAGGGTGACGCAGGAGGCGTGTCATGTTCAACCATTTTGCTGAAATGTTAAACGCAAGAGCAGAAGGCGACTGTGTCGTCGTCGTGTTGTGGTTAATTAGCTTTGTTTTGGCGATGAGCGATGACTCACCTCATGCATTCCGACACAGAACGGGAATATTAATTTGAATACCACCCTTTTTCACTTAAGTAACCCCATCAACCCTCACATTTTACTGAATTTTGACTGATTTGCAAGACCCACAGAATTATCTGTTCTACGGCTATATAAACATGCGACCTGTCAGAAGAAAGGTGAGACTCGTCTTTCAGCAGAAAAAAAGTTTGTTTCTATCCTTCTCCGTTCGTTGGCAATCAGCATTAGAAAATTGCTACGTTTTATGGAAAAGGCCGATTTTGTTTAGAAATCCTTTTTGTTAAAGCATGCATTTCAAACGATTGGTGAACTTTTTGCACCACTGCCACCTGCTGGCCATTTTTTTACTACAGTCAAACCTCGGTTTTCGTCCATAGTCCGTTCCAGAAGGCTGTTCGAAAACCGAAATTGTTCGAAAACCAAAACCACGCTCTTTTTAAAGTAAAAATGTTTACTGAACACGTCTGCTCACAATGGAAAACAACACGAGGAAGCGTCACTTCCTCGTGTAAGGAAGGCGAGAGGAGTCAAATGGTGCATTCAAGTGCGCTCAGTTTGTTCGAGAACCGAAATTTGTTCGTCATCCGAGGCATAAAAAAACTCAAAATTTTTGGTCGAAAACCGAATTGGACGAGAACAGAGACGTTCGAAAACTGAGGTTTGACTACATTTTTTCCTGGCCCCTTTACACTAATGTTTATTGTTTCGGACAAACACAAGGATCCAAAACCAAAACCCTCAGCTTCACCAAAAACACAACAATGTCAACTGTACTCTTATTAGGCTTTGCTGAGTGCAGTGCAAAAGAGTTTCAAAATGCAGGTCAAGCAAGGAAGAGGCCGCCAGCTGACCTTTTGGCAGATCGTTTTCCCATTTGGCAGCTCGACAGCCAGTCCGAGGTCTGATAGTCTGCAATGGCCGCAGGCGTCCAGCAGCACGTTCTCCGGCTTCAAGTCGCGATAGACGATGTTCAAGGAGTGCAGGTGAAGGAGGCCCATGGTCATCTGGGCTGCGTAGTAAACCACGCGGTTCATACGGATACCGCGCTCTCCGAGTTCGTAGATGTGGAACCTGAGGTCTCCTCCATTCATCAGGTCCATGACCAGGCACAAGTGGGTGTTGTTTTCATAGGCGTAGGCCAGGTTCACAATGAAAAGATTGTTCACCTTTGCCAGGATCCTCTTCTCCTGAAGGGCCAACCTCTGGCCACCTTTCTTCTTCAAGCATCTTTTATCCAACTTCTTGCAGGCGTACATTTGTCCTGTAGTCCTCACCTGGACTGCACACACCTGCAATACACACGTTTTAAACCGCAAACTGTTGTTTTAGCGCTAGTGTCTACCAGGTAACCGTGTTGCTTTTGACACCTACCTCACCAAAACCGCCTTTCCCTAACGTCCGAAACTCACGAAAGTATTTATCACTAATCTTCTGTCTCTCATACTCCTTCCACTGCAGAAACCTGAAAAAGAACGGGCTCCTCAAGAACTCCGAGAAAGGTTTTCCTCGCAGGAAGTCTCTTGTGGCTTCTCTCATCTGGTTCACCGAGGACTCATCGAAAATGTTTGAAAAGCGCTTGCCTGTTTCCACTGAGTCTCCTTTGAGAAAAGACAGAAAACTCCTGGACTCAGGGTGACAGAACTTATCGACGAGGTTCCGCCTGGCCTTTTCTTGGTCGTCATCTACAGTAAAGCTCCATCCTCTCAGCTCGTCCAGGAACTCGATGGCGGCTGCATACTGCGGGTTACAACTGAGGAGAAACTGCCGGAATAACTCCCTGCCGATGGGCTGCTGCTCGCAAAGTGACTCGTACTGCTTCCCTTCTGCTTCCTGCAGAGTTGCGGAGTTCTTTGGCAGGGGCAGAGTCAGGGAGAGTCTCTCCTTTCGCAGCTCGTTGCGGTCCTGCCGCTGAGCCCGGAGGTAGGCTGTGTTGGCCACCAGTTCCTTCACCAGCAGGTCACTCATACCTATGGCCCCGACTGTAATCTGTGGGGCCCTACTACTATCCTCTACATGGTCCGACTATCCGAACAGCAGCCGTGAACACCTGCAAGCATCCCTCCGGTCCTGACACACCTCTTAAGGCATTAAAAGTGCCACTATCTTCAGGGATTTGTTGGCCCCGAGGGAAAGCACCTTAGGTGCTTTGAACTTAAGAGGCTTTCGTCGGGCCTATTTTTAGGAGCTGCAAAGTGCCTGTGTCCAGTAAGTGCGCTGCCACCTCACGTCATAGGTAACAGGTCTCAACGGCAAGTTAGAATTATGAAGTCCGTCAATAAATGTCAAGGATTGTACGCCGCCCAGCCACATAATGACCACTTACACCAAAAACTCATTTTTGTCACGGGCCACTTTGGAGTTACGTCTTCCCTCGGAGGGCCACTACGACAGTAAAACTGAAGAAATGTTTAATCATCACATCGTATTATTACTTGTACACAACAAATCAGATTGATGGATGACTAGTTTTTGAAATCAGTCAACTGTCTGTATGATCTTTGTGCAATTATTGTCCAAGTGAGTGTAAACAGGGTAAAAAAAATGTTTTTACAGTCTGAACGTTATTTATTACACGTGACAATTTGACATTTCGGTCCGGATTTGAGCAATGATCATGGATGTTTTGACACATAATTTTCTTTTGCGGGTCACAGAAAATGATGTGGCGGGCCAGATCTGGCCCCCGGACCTTGAGTTTGACATCCTGATTTACACAATCATCCAAGTATCCCTTTAACCATGTCAATCAAAGAGTTATGTGCATTAATCAGTTTTAATTAACAATTTCATGTTCTACTGCTAAGCATGTTGCCTGACAGTAGAAGCATGTTGATTTTAATCATGTTTCGTGAACGCAAGTGGGCCCCCAATTTTTCTTTGTGTACATCTACGCTCCAGGCGGCACAAGACTTCAAAGGCACATATAGAGGAAGGAACGGTGGTCTGACAAGCCACTAAGTCAGGGGTGTCAAACCACTTTCACATTGTGGGCCACATCCGGACTCTGTAGATGTCAAGTGGGCCAAACCATTAACATGATACCATACTGTGCTATGAATCACCAAAATCTCATTTCTTTCCTTTGTTTTTGTCTCAAGAAGCATTGATTGGCGCTTTCATGTCATTTGCTGCGTTGGGTCTATCTCTGTGACAGACATGAGATTGCTGTTTTCTTCCCCGATCAAAACAATGTTGTCTTCTGCTCTGATCAAAACAGTGTGCCCCCTAGCGGATAATCCACGAATTGCATTTTATTTAAAATACTCCTGTTTCTTTAATGCATTTTTAATTTCACTTTTAAATGATCCCGCGGGCCGGATCGAACCTCCTTGGGGTCCGATTCCGGTCCCCGGGCCGTATATTTGACACCCCTGCACTAAGTCCACGTTCTAAGTATTGAAGTCAATGCAGTGACTGTATATTTGGGGCAAAAAAAAAAAGCAATTATATTCATAAGAAAGCATACTAACGTTGCAGTGTGCTGCTTTTCTTTTCTAGATTGTACTACATATTTTGTCATTCTTCCAGTTGTGTGGTTAACTTATTTTATGGTATATTAACAATACTTATACAGGTTTAAAATGGGTAATAATACAATATTGATACTATTGAAATCATCCCAAACTGCACTAAAAAGAAGCAAAATACATCAATTTACAGACATAGATAATTTTTTATTCCTAAAAATTATAGTCACATGTGTCAAACACCCCCCCTGCACAAAAACTCAAAAGCGAACAAGTGACCGCCCACTCTTTCTTCATCCTTGCACATCAATCATAAGCCACGAGTCAGAATGTGTGTGGCATCCACTTGGTACTTAGTTAGTTCATTACCCGCCTCTGACACTGGGAGTACTGGAACATGCAATCAAATTGCCGAGGCAAGATGTAGACAGCGGCTCTGCATGGGGCGTCGCAATGATCATGGCCAGATCTGCGTCCACCCTCGGGTGCGTGCAGCTGAAGTCTGTGAATCACGTCGCAAAGGTGCTGGCCTTACTTGCCAATTCTCTGAACCACCCAGTCTTGCTGGCAGAGGGGGCACCGATTGTTCTGCTTCACCCAAAGGGACATGCAGCAGTTATGGAAGGAATGGTTACACTCTCCCCAAACAACTGCAAAACAGGGGAAAAGGTTGTATATTAAGCTAAACAGTAAGGTAAGAGACAGAGTATTTGAAAAGAAAATGTAAGAGACGACAGTGGTATCTTGTTATGATGAGTGACCTGACTTACAAGTATTTTGAGATATTATCCATCGCTCTCATTATTTATTTCCCATGATGTGATCAAGGGTGAAGGTGTGGGTGAGAAGGTGGGCGGCAGCATTCTGGATGTACTGTAGTTTACTGAGGAGTTTGGAGGTTATACCGTAGAGGAGTGAGGTTAAAGTTGGAGGCTGTTGGGTGAGGGCCAATTATTAGCAGTTGAGATTTAGTGCAGTTAAGAATGAGGAAGTTTGTTTGCATAGGGTGGAGTAGGTTGTTGGGGTGAACAATTTGGTGGAGATTTACAATTGGACGTCATCAACGTAGCAGTGTAACTGGAGACCATGATGACGAATAATTTGGCCGAGGGGTAGAAGGTAGAGGATGAAGAGAAGAAGGACCAAGCACAGAACCTTGGGGGACAAGGTTTTATGACGCGTGCTGTTCGTTAAGTGGAACTGTCGTATGTCGGGAGCGTAAATCCATGTAGCTAATATTCTCTTCCCCCGTTATATCTTCCATTGGACTTCTTTGTGATAGCTGTGAAACGACTAAACATTAGCATGTGTGTTTTGTAACTGACATTAGCTTACCAACACAGTCCTCTTGCTTGTTTTCCGCCTGGCATCGGAGACATGCATCTGTAAACGGAGAAACTGCGTTTACATTTGCCGTAAACGACCGGCGTTTCGATACAGAGCAGCTAGTTTAAACTAGCTTCGACACACTCACCCATCACTTGCACCCGGCAAATGGCGCAAGTATCACATTCGACATCCCAACTCCACATCGCAACAGCGTTCCACTTTTTTAGAGAAAACATCTTGTCACCACCCGACTTGGAACCAGAGGATGTGTTGTGGGAGAGAACTATTCCGAGTTCGTCGCCGTCGTCCATGTCTGCAGCTCCACACAGCAGTTAGCTTAGCAGGTTTAGCTTGGACACCCAAAATGGACGAAAGGCGAAGGTCCAACTGCGTGTAACCTTCAACAACATTAGGGGGCGCTACGGTGTAAAACGACTGTCAGCGCGTCGGCCAATTGAATAAATATACGTGTGAGTATGTATGAATATGTGGTATGTATTATTTTATTACGTTGTAAGTTTGAAAAGCTTTAAAGCATTTCAAAGCTTTAAAGCATTTCAAACTTAGTTGAAATGCTTTATATACTTGGAAGTGTTTGCTGATTAATTTTGCCATGATTTATTCCTCAATTGTCTCTTCAGGGTGGATCCATTGAATTTAATTGAATTGAATTCAACTTTATTGTCAAATATGCTGTACGTATGTGTAACATACAGCACAGATGAAATTTCTTCCCCCTCAACATAAAACAAGAGGAGCCGCTGCGGGTGTCCGCGCCGCCATCAAAAGAAAAGTTGACCAAAAAAAAATGACAAAATAATACAAGACAACACATGAAACACAGACAATTGTGCAATCTTAACCACTTTCCTGCATACACTTTGTTGTTTGAAGCCGTAATAGATGAAAGAGGAGCGAATCAAAGTGTCCTTTTCACCAGTGGATCAAAGACGTCATGCGGCAATGTGCACACGTCTGCTACAAGCTAAGCTGTAGCAACAAGAAGCTGTAGCATCCATTACTTTGACACAAATGGGTAACCCGACAACTATTAATTATTTGTTCCAAAGTTTTTTTTTCAATTCACATGGAATCAAACCCTCCCCCATAGCCCTCGTAATGAGAAATGACAGATGAACGGAATGAATTATACAAGCACATTACAAACCATGACAATATTGTAGATGCGCATCCGGGAAAGTTCCACAAGCAAGAGAGGCTTTGGCAGAATGTTTATTGTACATTTGTTTAAACTGACACAAAAAGACCAAGTATAGAAAATAAAACATTTGTGTGTAAAAAGGGCATTTATGGAGACATTCAGAAGCAACGCCCTGTACCTTGAGAAGTGACCTACATCCCAACAAACGCCAAATGGCACAGATAAAAATTAACGTATTTAATAGCAGTATTCTTTCAAATCACAGCAACGTGCTTTAAAATTATTATTTTTTTGGTTCTGTCACAAATGCAAGAGGACCTTGTTTTGTCTCTCTGGAACACAAAACACACAACAGATATGGACGTTAACTGCCAACCGGATTTATTTTGGCAGTCTATAGGTTTTTTTCCCTTTTAATATTCTTATGCACATGGCAAAAATGACAGCTGCTATAATTTTCATCCACAGACTGACCTTAAGAGGAAAGTGACAGGCACGTTATTTTAATCAAATCATACTGTACCTAATATGGACTTACGGGAGCACAACAGAAATGCACAATTTCACGTTTCACTATCGCACACAAGGAGACCAGCTACTAGATAACGGTCCCTTCTTAAAACCACAGAAGCGTCAATGTGCATTAATACAGAGTGGCTGAGATTGAAATGTTATGGTCTCAATAGTCAGGTTTTCTCTTTAAATCTGGAAAACACAGCCTGCAAAAAGAGTTGAGCAGGTGTTGTACTAGCAGAACATCAATAGCATAAAAAAGAAGGAGTGGGTGACATAAAATATCATTTTTTTTGCATTAAATGTCAAAGACATATTAGAAAGAAATGACAGACCACCACCAAGAAAGGTGATTTTCAATAACCAGGCCAGAAGAGAATATGATGGAATGGCTCACTGATGCTGCTCACACAAATTGTATTAGAAGAATGCTGTATAAAAAGATATCTAGAAGTTGAGCCTTTTGGTTTAGAAAAATGATGTGCTTTTAAATATCACGATTTGGTTGCTTGGCATTTGTTTGCCTTTGTGGATTTTTTGTCTGTTGTGGCAGTCAATTTGTAGTAGTGCCGTGAACAGATTCTTCCAGTGGTGCCCAAAAGAAATGCGTTCATTACTGAGATCTTCTGCGGTCATATTCATAAATAGTTTGATTTCCTTCATCATGTGTAGTCACCTGTTGAGATGTACTTGTGCTCTAGTACCAATATGAGCCACAAACAGGTTAAAAAAAAATCATATCCATGCAATCTGCCTGCCACAGGTCATAAAAAAGTAAAGCATATGTTATTAAAACATCCATATTAAACAAATATATAGATATTACATTTCGTTCCACTTTCAAAATAGTTGTATTCAAAATACATTAATTTTGTTTTTCAAGTCAAAGCTATGAAATTGTCTTTGGTCAAGAATAAAATATATATAAAATCAACCAGCTAGAAATGTTACTATACAGAGTTGAAAACAAAATCGGGATCATTTAACTGATCAAAATGGGGAACTCTGATACACGAAGTATCTAGTAATTGGTTTCTCATTTGGAGAAATATTTAAAGTGCTTTTGCATTATTTACTCCCTCAGCATGTCATGCGAAAGAACATCCAAAGAAAGGCAGATTGGCTTTTTCCATCATAGTGTTTAGGATGGTCCATCCTCACAGCCATTCTTCTAAAACTGAGTGAATACAAATTAAAATAGCAGCCTACTCACACAGCTGTGGACATGAACTATGAAGGCAGCTCTTTATAAAAGAACTACAAGGCGAGATGGGGGAGAGGAGGGGGGGGGTATGACATATGGCATGAAGACGGTCAAATCAAAAAGGGGGCCCATCTAGTTCTGCTCGGAGGAATGAACAAGTTAACTTCCTGGGTTTAGGATGTCAAAGCTGCAAGGCTGACAGAGTGAAAGCTTCTTCTTCTTCGGGACAAGTGTTGGCTTCCTTCATTGGGACTCCCGAAGAACATTCACTTGTGTCACTGGCGTCTTCTCGCTGGTGTAAAGGCCTGGCCCGTCTAGGAGGTTTTTCCCACTATTGGGTTGTCCCTGAAAAACAAACAGTATAGTATAAGAATAGTTGTTGTTGTTTTTGTTTTTTGAAGAGGGAACAGTCAGGCGGCGAATACTCACAAACTGCCGTACTGCGCCGTGGTGTCATTTCGCATCTCATGTTGCCGCTGAAGCTCCACCATGATGTTTCGGAGCTGTTTGAGCGTCTGAAAGGTCTCTTTGGGTTCCTGAATGGTAAACTTGGAGTATTCCTCCTGCTCTCGCTGAGGGCCCTGGTATACTGCCAAACTGGCACACGCATCTAAGCAGATTACACACAATGTTACAGAATGTACGTACTTTTAAAAGGTGAGTATTTAAATTGGCTTTGGCAACTCCGAACAGGCCATTAGATAGTAGTCTGCTCTCCTAAAACGTGAGCGTGCGCCGAACTTGGTTGGTTTGAAAATGGTGAAACACAACCCACCTATTTGATGCCATTTGTCATGTTCAGAGTCATGCCATCGCAATCAAGAGGAAGGATGCACCATGGATTGCCAGTCAAATGTCGGACACATACATATACAGGGTTCCCACTCTTTCACTTGCTTTTTATACATGGACCTTTTAAGGACTTTTGAGGGCTAATTTAGACATTTTTAAGGACTTTTTCTCCATTCAGCAGGGGATTCACAGTGGATTTAATGCCCGCTCAGCAATATGGGGGTTGAACAGAAAGCCACATATCACTGAGCTGGTGTTCAAATCATTGCTGCAAAAGGAAGTGCACATCTTTATTTTTAGGGGAAATCAGCTCACCATTTATTTGACATAATGGATGTCAAATTTAAATTTTCCAGGTAGGAAAATGAAAAAAAAAACCTTCAATTCATTCTCAAATAAAGTACACTAAGAAAATTTTAAATTTAGAAAATATAAAACTTCAATTTATTTTCGAATAAAAATACATTTTTAAGGATTTTTATTGATTTTAGAAGCTTTCCCTGAAAATTAAGGACAATTAAGAACAGAATTTTACAACTTTTTTTATGGATTTTTATTAACTTTAAGGACCCGTGGGAACCCTGATATAGACTAAAACCAAATTTGGAATGTACTCAATTTTATTTCGTGAAGTGGTTGCATGAAATTGAATCTGCTATAGATCTACTTAAAAAAATGTACCAGGATCCAGATGATTTTATTGTGTCCAACCATCCGAGGAAATAAATTTGAGTCAATTCAACACACCAATTTGTGGTGTACAACTACTCATACCTATGGAGAATTTAGACTCAGTAATGGTGTTAAACTCATTTTTATCATGGGCCACATTGTAGTTAGACATACATAATGGTTGTAGAGGTTCTCGTAAATGTGTGGCACTGCTTTGCTTTGGCTCATTCGTATACTGTAGTTCATTCCATACCAGCTCAGACTGTGCTGGCCATCCCATGGATTAAAGCTCAAAATCTTGTTCTTATTACATAAAGAGCAAAATAGTTTGTGCATTTTTACATAAAATATAGTCCTTGATGGCGTCTCAGTACTCCAGGAAGAGTGAATTGATTTTTTTGAAGATTAGACACTAACCCTCCATGTTCTGCAGGTTGGCGTCATTAGCAGAGAGGAGAGAGAAAATCCTTTCTGTTTCCCGATCACAGTCGATGTCCAGCTGCAGGTTGGCCTGCATGGTGCTGAAAGAGTAGAGGACAAGTTGAGAGAGACGTGATGATGGGAGCGCCAAGCTGAGAGACAACAGCTCTACCGAAATTTGTTGAGAAGAATAAGGCAGTGGTGATGTGCGAGTGGAAGACAATTAGCAGGGCATGGCTCATGCGGAGACACTTTAAAACATGAAACACATCTGCCATCATAGGAACAAAAGCTAAGGCCTTTTGTGGCCATTTTTCCCTTCGGCGTCTCAAAACAAAGACCTAATTACCGTATTGGCCCGAATATAAGACGGCCCTGATTATAAGACGACCCCCTCTTTTTCAAGACTCAAGTTTGAAAAATGGACTTTTTGAACACCAAATTAATTGTTATACAGAAAATAATTACAGTACATCTGAAACAAATGATTATAACAATACATTTGACAAAAAAAGCATGTTATTTTGCCTCATTCAAATCTTAATATCTGAACATTTAAATATGAAAACTAAAGTACAATCACATTCGTAAATGAGTGGCTTCTGGTTTTTGAAATGTAAATTACATCATAACTTCTCCTCAGCTGCCAGTTAACCTGGCCGATCTTCGACCCACTTTTCTCCAGATTGTCGCTACGTTTCTCCATTTTCTGGTATCTCTTCTATTATTTTCTTCTCACCGCTATTTATTTTTTATTCTTCGTGACAGGGGTTCACATTAGCCTCAGGAGTCAAGTTCAGCATTCGCTTCAATGATATCTGGCGCCATCTAGCGTCATGAATGGGTATAACACCTAGACCCCAAATATAAGATGACCCCCGCTTTTATAAGGTCTTATTTCAATGCAAAAAACACTGTCTTATATCCGGATCAATACGGTAATCTTTTCTAACACCGTATACTGCTTTCTCGCCCAAAATAATTCAAAGAAATTCACACAGTCATGAACATTTTTCCTGAGTGTCTTGATCTAACTGGTGTAAACAACAAAACGAAACTAGGCAAGAGTGGGTCGATCCGTTGACTTTTTGGTGATGTGGAGAAAGACTCACATGGTGCAGGGTTTACAGCCTGGCGAGCTGCTACTTTGGCTTTTGCAGCACTGCCAAGAGCCGCCGCTGTAGGTGGATGGATGAAAATTGGCCAAACGGCCCTCATTACAGCGACTGACCTGGCCCAGGACATCCAGCCACTCACAGGCTTCCACACAATTTCTTGCCTGCACGTACAGCTGCTTCTCCGCATGAACTACCTGAAACATCTGACACACCAGATACATTTCCATTCTGAAGTCACATTGGTAAAATAAAAAAAATAAAAAGGATAATTTGCCTTTCTGAGCACCAGTCACTTGTTAAGCAAATAAGAAGCCACAACAATCCTCTGAAGTCGGAGGGAAACCTGCTTACATTTTTACGGTTGAAGGCACTTTCGTCAAGTTTCTCCACTGCCTGGATATTTTTCACATTGATGATACAGACGGCCTCTTTTCCTAAAATGCAGGATTCATGGTCAGGGGAAAATATGGCAGCAAAGGATTCAAAAACTCACATTTGTTTTTATCTCTTTTCACAATTGAAGTCAATTAAAGTTTTTTTTCAACCAAAAGTTATTGTTTTTAGCCATTTTCTTTCCTCTTTTAATTTACAAAATTCAATTTTTTTTTTATATAACCTTCATCCTGTGTGCATGAGAACAAAATAAAAACAGCTGACCAAAACAGTATACCATAATAAAAAACATTTACAGTAATCCACCTCTCTGGCTCAGATATTGCAAGCCTAATTTGATGCCATCTGCTGGTAATACTAGGAACGACCCTCTGACAAAGCGCTAATCAATAGGTTGAGTTGACGATGAAGAAACCTCTCCCCGTCCCCTACGGTCTCATTGCACTTGTAGTTTGCCTCAGAGGGCCATTAGAAGATTACGAAACTATATAAATGTATACTTGACTCATCATACTATGTCATACTGTAATTGCCCCACGGGGATAAATAAAGTTTTCTGAAACTGAATGCATCCAACAAATTGATGGATGAAAAGTTTGCTGAACAATTTATTTGAAGAGGGGGTTTGATAATGTCAAAAAAAGTTACTACAAGTGAAAATATTTGGCAATGTTGGTCCAAATTTGAGCAAGACACACGGAAGTTGATTTGTCATAAAGAGCCACATAAAATGACGTCGGACTGGACGTAGATTAAACCTTTCAGGTAAGGATGAATAATATTGCTCGCTCACCTTTATGTTTGTGATAGGAAAGCTCTCTGTTTGTCACTCGAAGCCATCGCTTTTTGAAGTTTTTCTTGCCAAGGCGTTTTCTCCCCTGCGCCCGTTTCTGTACTTCCCTAAAGAGTCACCAGCATGCCGTTTCACTTCCAATTCACCCACATATGCCGCTTCTTTCTACTTGGACTACAATTGCACATCCAGATTCACAGAAGATGTCAACTTTTTTGCAAAGTCGAGAGGCTAACATTAGAATACATCTCGAAATGTCAAATTACAATTGAAATACAATTATTTAAATTAACGATCAAGCCAAAAACCAGCTCCCGAATCCCTGTCAGGCCACCTGGCTCCCCAGTTTTAGAAAAAACACTTACCCCTCCTTCAGAACTACCGCGTCTTCCAAGCCACTCGACTCTTTGCTGACATTTGAAGATATTTCATCAAGAAACTACACACAGGAGGAGGACAAAATGTAGTTTTGAGACTATTAAAAATAATCTGAGAATGACTAAAAAGATGTATATTATACCTTTTTTACTTTTTCAATGCACTTATCTTCTTGGAATGATTTGAAGAAGTCATACATGTATGATTCTTTGAAACTAGACTGAAGGTGGGGGGGATAAAAACATCACGTGATTGGGTGATAAAAAAATGTTATTGTGTATTAAGTGTAATATTCTCATTTCCATTTTTGCCAGTTTAATTTCAACACTATTCAATCTTTATTACATCTATGCTCATACCACTGGAACAACAACAACAACCTCAATTAGAGTCCTCCTTTTACTTTGAAGACCCTCAATGTTGCCTTTAAACTTTACGACTGAGCTTTATTTGAATGAGTGTTTTATTTTCTACGACCAATTCTAATCATAATAGAACAATGCTGCTTACCAATTTTTTGGACAAACTGCCCCAGCTGCCCAGAGTCTGGATGGTTTTTGAGATGAGAGTGAGCGTACGAGAGATGTCTGGATCCTAGAATAAAACATTAAAAAAAAAAAACTAAATAAAAGGTATCTCTGTATTTTTAGTCCACCCATTAGATGGTCATGAACAATACTGGTGCCGTGAACTTACAGGATGATGTGAACGGAGCTGGTAAGAGTGTGGCGATAAAACGGCAACAGCAAAGAAGCGCAAGAACACAAAGCTGCTCACAGCCGAGTACTGGACATGAGGGTCAGCTGGTGAGAGACAACACCAGTTTCCAAAACAACTTAACGTGATCATCTTAATTGCATTAGTATTTTTTTTTTCATGGGCTAAACACAATGTAAACATTAGGCGTCCAAGTGTTGTCAAAAGTCAACGTTAGTTTGTTTATTTATGACTAAAAACAACTGTCATGATTGGAAGTTCATACAGCTTGTAGGTACAGTCAAACCTCGGTTTTCGTCCATAATCCGTTCCAGAAGGCTGTTCGAAAACCGAAATTGTTCGAAAACCGAAACCACGCTCTTTTTAAAATAAAAAAGTTTACTGAACACGTCTGCTCACAATGGAAAGCAACACGAGGAAGCGTCACTTCCTCGTCTACCCGAGGAAGCGTCACTTCCTCGTGTAAGGAATGCGAGAGGAGTCAAATGGTGCATTCAAGTGCGCTCAGTTTGTTCAAGAAGCGAAATTTGTTTGTCATCCGAGGCATAAAAAAACTCGAAATCTTTGGTCGAAAACCGAATTGGTCGAGAACCGAGACGTTCGAAAACCGAGGTTTGACTGTAATTGAAACTGTGTCATTAAACAACCATGTTGAGCGATTTTGAGACACCATATGAAACTGAAAACGTAATTCGTGGAACTTTTTGTAATTAGATTCTGATTTGACATGGTTACGATATGCCTTGCTTTCACTAGAATAGTTTTGTAGTAGTTTAGAAGGGTTTCAAGACAAGACAGACCTGGAAAACGCTTGCAGGCCAAGTGTCTCAGTGACCTGAAGACAGCACACATTGATGGAGGGCAGTTGGCATTTGACTGAGTGATTGAGGAGAAGACTTTCTGGACATAAACCTGGAGGTTCTCCTATAGAGAGAAGGATACATATGTGTGTGATTTTGTTGACAAATAGTGATAGTGAGTGGTAGACGAGGAATGAGCACTCATGCCACACTGCAAAGAAAACCGTTACCTAACCGAAACCCTAACTGTTTATGTTAAGAAACCTGCCTTGGGACTATGGCGGAAAACTAGCATTTATACTAAGTCCCGCGCATTTACACTGTTTATTCGTGTGTCGATTAATGTGCACGGTCCCAGTGAAATAAATAAACAAATGAATAAAATAAGACACATATTTACATACCTTGTTGACTTCCACATTGTCCCCTTCTTTTAGTTTGTTGGGGTCAATCTCACATGTTTTGTTGGACTCACAGATCTATGAAAGGAACAAGAACTATTTGAGAGAGTAGAACAAAAACGGTCGAATAAATTGTTTTAAACATCACAACTGTTTTCAACTGAAGTACAAAAATGACGACTCAGTGACAGCTTCACCTCCTACTTTGTATTTTCCTGTACCTCATCTATGACAGGCTTCAGCGTAACGGCGAGGTAATTCTTTCCCACAATCTTCATCATGTCATCAATGCAGCGCGTTGCCAGTGAGTTGCCACGGAAGATAGTGTTTGCCTCCCTGTATAGACAAGAATGATTGCAATTTTCACATTGTTTTCCAGAGTTGTTTTGGGCTAATGAATGAACCTCGACGAGTGAAACATTCAAAAACTGAACCCGGAATTTCCCTTGTAGTTCTGAGGTCCCTGGAACAGTGCTAAAAGATACTAAATCGCCATGCTGTAAGTGTGCAAAGTTCTCACTGAGTGTTGTCCAACTCCAATGCTGCCACAGCAGAGACGAAAGGCACAAAGCGATTATGATGCAGCAGCAGTCGAACCATGGGCAGAACGCCTTCGTATCGCTCTCGGCAAATGTCCCCCAGGATGTGTGCTGATGATGCTGAGATGGGCTGAAAGGATGAAAGAGGAGGTGAAGAAGGTGGGAGGGGAATAAAGGCAATACACTGATTTGGTGTATGGCGGAGTCTGTGGGAGAGAGAATTGGTGAAGTGAAGAGTTTGTGTCATGTGGTGTAAAGGTTTGGGTTGTTTTAAGTATCAAGCGTATGCCGGAAAAGTGGTTAAGATTGCATGACTGTCTGTGTCTTATGTTATGTGTTGTGTTATATTATCTTAACTGTTCTGTAAAAAGCTTTGTAACAGCTGCAGCTATGTGAAAGCGCGATGTAATTAAAGATGTATTGTATTGTATTCTACATCAGGGGTGTCAAACTCCTTTTTGTCGCGGGCCACTTTGGAATTACGTCTTCCCTCGGAGGGCCGTGACGACAGTGAAAATGTTTAATCATCACATCGTATACTTGTACACATGCAAAAAATAAAAAAATAAACTGGCTCACTAGATTTGAAATCGGTCAAACTATTTGTTCAATTATTGTTCAAGTGAGTGTAAACCGGGTGACAAAGTTATCGCAAAATGTCACAGTTATTTATTGCATATGGCAATTTGTAATTTCAGTACAGATTTGAGCAAGGGTCATGGAAATTGACACATATGATTTGCTTTCGCGGGCCACATAAAATGATGTGGTGGGCCAGATCTGGCCCCCAGGCCTTGACTTTGACACCTGTGTTCTACATTCTTAAATTATTGTAATTCACATATTCATGGCAACCACTATTTCAAATGCAATATAGACCTCATTAGACTCTAGCTTTTTGCGCCCCTCCCTCCACTACATGAGGAATTACAATCAACTGAGAGCGATAACTTAAGAGTAAGAAGTGACTTTTTATTCTACAGACTGTAATGGAACTTATAAACGCAAGTACTGAGTAATATGACATTTATTACGGTAAATACTGAAAGTAACTTGTCCAACACAAGGCTTTCCATTATCCTACCTTCACATCCGGAGATTTGAGCAGCAAATTGCAGAGCTGTATGTAGCAGGCAGATGGCAGCACTGTGTCTTCTACGTAAGCCAGTTTTAACAGCAACGATCCCAAATCATCAGATTTGGACTTGCTTCCGTTCCCTTTAGGTTGAAGAAGATACCTAATAAAACCAGAGATACTTTCTTTGTTATTATATGACTACTAACCACTGTATTATCAGTCTTCAAATCACAAAGCTTATGTGGTGGGCTTAGAGGTTGGAGGTCTCAACATGTTGACACACAACATCGCAGAGATTTCGCAGTATAGAAAAACAGGTAAGAAAGAGACTGGATGATTAACCGGATTCGTCACACTTGAACACATGTAGAATGTATTAGCATTCATGGCTTATGAGTCATTGTGCAATATGATTAATATCTAACACATCCAAAGTATCAGCTCTGTCCAAGAAATAATATTTTGTGATGCGGGAACAATGTGACTGACTGCCGATCTGTCAGAAGTACCCTGCCCGGCGGTCAGCTTGCATATGCTTAAGCTGTCCAAGACATTAAAATGAAAGTAAAATCTCATTTGCGGGGGACTAACTAACCCATGCTCCATGTATTTGATATCAGCTGTTCATAAAAGTTCTTTAATTGCTATGAAAATATGATTAATGTCCTGTCGGTGTGCTATAGATGACTCATTTGTTAAAAACAGGCAGCCATGTGATGTAATTTTAACCATTTGAAGCACGTAGTGAGTGCTCTGTGAAAAAGGCTATATGAATAAAATGGATTTCGTCTTGTGCCGGTCAATGAAAAATTTAGCTCGTTTTATTCGTTTTCACGGGCACAGTGAGTGAAATACTTGTGAACATTGTTAAAAAAAAAATAAATCCCAGTCTTGAGCAATAACAAATGTGTGTATGCGTATGGCATTCACATTGTTTTAGACTATGAGACCCAATTTCAATTTCCCATTGCCATGGGTGGTGGCATGACAGGTCTGTAAAATATGTACGTATTTGTAAATAACCACAGCCGAACGAGGACGGTCGGGAGCCTGGCGCATCCACACATTGCACAGATTGACAAATGAGGAGGGACATATTACACATTTGAACCCTTGTCAGACAAGTAAGAAAACACGGGAGTCACAAAAAGCTTGTGTCATCTTAAAATGAAGATATCTTCTCTTTCTCTCTCTCTCTTTTTTTTTTTAAAGTTCTGCTGCAGGCCCTTCCTCTGCCATCTCAGTGCGCCTACCATATTGGACAATGACAAAAATAATAATAATAATAATAGTAATAATATGCATTTCATGTGCCCACTTAAAACTAAGGTCTGGTCATGTAAACTGAGCATATCTTAGAATTTAAAATACTGTACCTTGGTATTCATGTGTTTTTCAAAGTTGTGACTAGCACACTATTTGGCTGCAGCATGCACGCAGCTTATATTTAAAATTATACTCACAACCCAAAGACTTATGATTCATTGGTTTTATGTGGTGTTGGTGCTGCTTGGTTAATCCTGCTTTATCACCAAGGCAACTGTGGCAGATGTCAGACGTTTTTTTTGTGTTTTTTTTTAAACTTCATATCTGTATGTAATTAATACAACCTGTAGAAGTGTAAACAAATCAAACAGTAAACAGCATTCTCTTTCCATTCAACTGTATTAAAGACAGCATGTATGTCAGCACCTTTGAGACAAAACCTTTCAGCCCACAGCTGTGTTTGAATTATGTAATTACTAAAAGGACTGTTCAAAAGGGACACACAAGCTTGGGTCTCCTGAACAAACAACACTGGGACCTTAGAACCTGTTATAAAAGCTACTGTAGAGACATGCTGGGTTTCAATGTGGGAAATGTTGACAGCAGAATGTAAACAACATCATCCTTTAACATGTAGAGGTACTTCTGTTCTGCAATGTCCTTACCAAGCTTTGTGGATGTGGTCATTTCGCAGGATCTTGACAGGCACCCGTGTTTCCCCCAGAAACACATCTTGAGCCAGATTCTCATTATTCCATAAATCAACTCTGCAAAAGGTACAAGATTCATGTTCGGACATATGCCAGGTACGGTAGAGGCACATTACAGTACGTAAGATCCTGCTCGTGTTCATCACAAAGACGCAACCCACTAGTCAATAGATAAAAATTCAAAGCCTTAAAAGTAACCCCGATTGTAATGACATGTTTGCGCCATATGATTTATTTGGTTGTGAGTAATATAATCGTAAGACAATATTTTCAAGATAATTTCCAGTTTGAAATACACTTTGAATTGCACTTTATTTGCATGTACGCCGCCATTTTTGGTGATGTCGCAATGCATTCTGAGTAGTGACGTACAATGGTTGCTGACCATCGTGCTGCTCTCTGCCGAGCGAAGCTCAACAACTGTGAACTACCACTATCATCGTAAATAGGAGTCAGAATGCCTCGCTATGTGGCTTTTCACTTCTTTATACCAAGATGACGCCGATGCGAGTGGTCGCCGAGGTGCCGTCTAGCATTGTCTTTGTCATATTCGTACATCTTTCTGAGATAATAACCAAAAGATCGGCAAGACTTTACGGTGCAGAGGCGGACTCTTCCAACTACATCCTCTCACTGTTTTCTTAACTTCCTTTCCTGAGGAAAGCTTTGGAAGCTCATCTTACTTTATGCATTCCCGTTTGACGGAAAATTATATCCAAAAGCTTTGCAGTGGGGCGTTGCGATTCCTTTTCACCGATGCTAGAAGTAGTTTGCAATTGTTTCGCTTTGCTTGCCAAAGAGTGACGTAAAAAACAATGGTGGGCGGGGTACATGTAAATTCAATTTCTACCGAATGTATTCAACTGTAAATTATTTTCAAAAAAGTTAACTTATAGTTATGTTACTAACAATCAAATAAATCATATGGAGCAAACGTGTCATTTCAGTCGCAGTTCCTTTTAAAAATATTAAATGGCGGTTTCAACAGTGCTTTTGGTCTTGGTTGATAAAAGCCAATCATGCAACAGTTCACTTCAAATCCAAACCTCAAAAACGTGCAAGAAGGTTTACCTTTGAATTAGTCTAGTCTTACCCCATGTGCTATGAGTCCATTGGGATTGAAGCCCCACATATCCTTAACCAGAAACCAAGGCCCTCTATCAGCGCAGTAAATGCTTGATGCAAAGACTCTCTCTTTTTGTACTTCAATACGTTTTGTAATGTACTTGGTAGGAAATCATTTTATTCTGGGAGGACATACAAATGTTAAAGACAGAATAAAAATGAACTGACTTGATCTCTAGCTTTTCAATGTCTTCTTCCTCCACTTGGAAATGAGATTTTTTGGAGTAACTGCTAGACCGCGTGACCTGAAAATGAAAGTGTATTTTATTCAACTTCAACTTACTTATTTAAAAAAAATTAAAATCGTAAGTGGAACATTGCATCGCTGTAATGGGAATGGGTTCTAAAACTCTCCAAATTTACCTCAAAAAAGAAAGTCTCTTCGAAAAGAGGGTTGCTGGTTTTCTTCTTGACCTTTGTTTTCTTTTGGTCAGACCTGAAGAGAAAAGTTAAATTAAAAAAAATACTTTCTCAAAAACATCTAAAAAAAAAGTGCTGATGACATTTTTTTACATTTTCTACCATGCATTTTTCTTGTTACATTTTCGACTCTATAGCGACACTTTAAGAAGAGATGAAAAGAGTGAAGCGGCCATGAAACTCTGTCACGAACTGACAAGTTTGTATCGCTACAAAAATTTCATGCAAAGAAAGCCTAAGGCCTAGTACACACAAGAGTTTTTCTTTTCTTAAAATATGTTTATCATCTGTGACAGAACCCACACAAAAACAGAAAATCAATAATTTAACACATTAATTGATCACATTGTGGGTGGTCTGCTCGGATAATCTCAACGAGGCTCTAAAAAGAGATTGAAAGGTGTGCTGTAATTCTGGATCCTTGGGGTATTTTGCCGCAAGCATGACATGTTTGAAAATTGTGAAAATAAATATGAGTCTTTTAACAAACATTCTGATAAAAGTTACCTGGCAGGGCCAACTAGTGACACAGTGGCATAAGGGTCACAGATCTGCCCACTGATTAGCGGTAGTCCCTGGCACTCTATTATTCTGCAGATAGCACAAAGAAAATGCAGTTAAGACACCCCAGAAATGTATTATTATGGCTATTGACGACTACTTTATTCAGGGTTGAACTCACTCCATGAAACAGCAAGCAAGAGTAAGTAACCTTCTTTTTAGTGATCCCACATCAAGCTCTATGGCTTTGCCCACTTGTGTTGTTTCAAATAAACGATAGTTCAAATAAGATTTCTGTCCCCTTTTACAGTTAGGAATGGGACATCATTAAGGTGACAGCGGCAATGGAGATTTCACAAACTAGATAATTTTCAGGAAAGTCATGTGGAATTTCCTTTTTTTTCTCTCTACCATATTTATGAAATCCTTACGAGGGTACCGTTATTGTATAAGTGTACCCAGATTATGAATCCTATAAAAAGGGCATTCATTGATAAAGTGGTAGCATGTTAGACAATTAAGGAGATGGCTTTGCCCTTATGTATGACCTGTGTTGCTCAGGGACCATGATTTCTTTCACAGGTGTTTCAGGTGAAAACAAACAGACACTGTAGGAACCCTAAACAGGATGTGGCCGCTAAGCAGGGGTCACTGGGGAGTAAGAATGAATTCAGCCCCTCACTAAGTGAGGCCAGAGGGGAGAAGACATGCCGAGAGAAGGCCGCGTTGTTTGTGCGCACCGTTCCTTGGTACCATGACACTATTCCCCGAAGTTTCCTTTGTCTATTTCTTAATTGACAAAACCACCGCAGTACTGTCCGCTATGATCTTCAGCGATTCGCGTCACTGACAGCATGACTTGCAATTGATGAGCTCACTCGTATTTATTTTACACCTGCAGTCATCAATGCAAGCGCATCGCAGAGGTGACAGAGAGCAGGTGACATTTTAACCAAACAAACTGAGTGATAGAATGACAGCTACAGAAAATCACAGCGCTCGCAGGCTTCCAGCCAGGCACCATCACTTCCTCCTCATTACCCTGCAGTCGCATTATAAAAGTGGGGTGTGCAAACAATATGTAAGAACTGAATGAGGGCTGACCATGACTCACTTGCATCCAAGTTTTACTCATGCTTTTAGTGAGTGCTTGCCTCTCAACAAATCAGCCTCACGTGTCATTAAATATTTGATTCAAGATGTGTTACAATTATCACGAGGGTACTAGGCTCATTGTATGTTGCGCAGAAACACCAGCAAAAGGAGAAATTCAGGATGTTGGTGTTTTTCCTGAATAAGTAAAAATATAACCCCTTAATAAAATGCATTTTAATCGGAAGGAGTTTAACGCCACACAATGTAAAGCACAATTACTGAATTGAAAAAACAAAACAAAACTATCTGGAACACGTTTTTCTGTGACTTTAAATCACACCAACCAGTGACCACTTCCACAAGATCAGAATCGAATACTCTGAGTCTGCATATAATGTTAAGATTTGATTGACACTGTCAGAGAAGCATTGTTTTAACAGTGCTTTCATTGCAGTAGTTACAGTTTGCAGGTCTATGATGTACAGTCAAACCTCGGTTTTCGAACCTCTCGACCTATTCGGTTTTGGACCAAAAATTTCTATTTTTTTTATGCCTCGGATGACGAACAAATTTCGGTTCTCGAACAAACTGAGCGCACTTGAATGCACCATTTGACTACTCTCGCCTTCCTTACACGAGGAAGTGACGCTTCCTCGGGTAGACGAGGAAGTGACGCTTCCTCGTGTTGCTTTCCATTGTGAGCAGACGTGTTCTGTAAACATTTTTATTTTAAAAAGAGCGTGGTTTTGGTTTTCGAACAATTTCGGTTTTCGAACACCCTTCTGGAACGGATTATGGACGAAAACCGAGGTTTGACTGTAGTACACTTGTAGTTAGTTGTACACCACTGCAAACTGCAACCACAACACAATATGCATATTGTGAAGTTAATACCTAACTGGCAATGTCAATCAAAACCGAATATCGCAATTTCAAAGGGGGGGGGGATATATTCAGCACTTTATACAGATATCAATATTTTGTGAAGTGGTCAAAATGTTGGAAGACAAACCACCATTACGACATAAGAAGGTTGAAAGTTTGCGCGTATTGAGTGTATATACTCACTGCACAAGTAAATGCTGACCCACTGAGCCGTTGTCTGTGATCACTTCATTCAGTCTCATCTCTAGATGAACCTTACCCTGTTAAAAACGAGGACAAGGTGTGGCTGGTGAAAAGTAACTATGACAAGCTATGATTCAGTACTGGATCACTGCACAGTATTCACTTTTTTTTTTTTTTTAAATTCGAGTCCATGAAATATAATAAACACAATTATTCAAATGACACCTGCATTTACCGACCGGACCAAACAGACAGTAGATTGTTTAAGTAGTCTAATTTCCCGCTCTTCAAGCCGTGTTCATTTTATTTTCGTAACAATTGTTATTCCTTCACTAAGTGCCTTCACTGTAAAGCTGCACTACCTCTTTTTTCATGTCACAGCATTTTAAGGTTACAGAAAGTACAGTGTGTGTGATAAGATCCACCACAGCTGTGTATTTTGTCATCATTCACAGAGCTCGGATGTGGTGAAGGCTTTCGGAAGTGCCACAGTGCAAGAGAACAAGTTAAAAAAAAAGAGTGAGCGAGTAGGATAAGAGTGAGAGATCGAGATAAACAAGACACCCACACACATGCACCGTCTCTGCAGCTCAGCACTTAACGTTTCTGAAGTTATTTTATTGCATCAGCAAACTTAGGAGGTATTATAATGTTAAGCACATTCCAAGTATTTGAACAAGTAGTCTAAATGAAAAGCAAATTTAGTGACTCAACTGATATATGCTTTTAGTGAATGTGACAACTACTTTGTCTCAAACTGCTTCTCACATTATTTTCATTATCAGAGGATAAGTGGTTTGGAAAATGGATGCACTTATTTGAATCTGAGCAAACACAGCAACCGGGGTTCAGGCCCAAAGTTCCAAACCAAGGGGAGATATTAAAATAACACCGTGATCACTTTCCAACGGACCTTCACATTTGAGAATAGTCTGCCGTGGGTTAATGGCAGTTTGAGTCAATATGTTAACAACAAGCAGTACAGTCGTGGTGGTGTACAGACCACAATAACCACTTGCTTTGAGAATAAGAAATACAACATAACGTAAACCCGAGCAACTCGCCTGCATGGCCTATATACCATAAAATCTAGAACAATGGCTTTTTCAAAAACAAACAAACAAACAAACAAACAAGCAAACAAACAAACAAAATGACAAGACTATGAAACCGTAATGGAAATGTTTGCAAATGTTGCAAATGAGTGACTTCCTCCTTGAGTAGTTGCGGTGCAGGGGGCTGTAATGTGTCCCGAGGAGGAAACTTTATGTGGCATTGTATGGTATGCTTTTACTATCAATGCGCAAGATGTGTGATCGAAATGTAATCCTCAAGGGCCCACAGTTTCAAAATGACGACATAAAACAAAAACAAAAAAAGCAAAAGTTTTGCAATTAAAACAAGCCACATGACAAATGTAACACATCCATGATGAAATGCTTCATACAACAGTACATCCTGAAAGGCATTTACCTGAACCTCTGAGTTTGGGTCTACGGGCTGAAGGCTAAACCAGTGCTCCTTCCCTTTGTATTTATACAAGTCATCCTTTCGAATTGACACCTTACCTGAAAAGGCAAAACAAAAATGCATTTGACTGTCGCTCCACAATAACTAAACTAGGATTACTGTACAGAATATAGTGACTTACCAACTGGTAAATCCCTTTGGAAAACACTCTTGGCATAAACATAAAATGATAAACCCTGGAATGGCCGTGGAATCTCAAAGTAGAAGTCTTCACCGTAGAAAGGGCTGTAAGCAAAGGCATAAAATCCATTTACAAAAAATGAGTCCAGCTTTGGTGTAAAAACAGCACAAATGTGTACAAATGTGTGCAGTAAGTCAAGCAATGTGTTCGAAGTCAGTTAGCTTCAACTTGAAGAGCATTACAAATAGGGATTGCAATGCATGTTTTAAAGTGTTTAAGAAAGTTCTTCATCTAACTGGCCAAATGCCATTGAGTATAAACATATTATCAAGGATGAGGATATTAATTGAATAATTGATTACTTGTGTGAAATTTATAGCATATCTGAGCATATCTTGAAGCAAATAAGGCAAAATGGAAGCTAGTGCTTGGCTGCTAACAGCAGTGGTACCGTTCATAATTAGCTTAGCCAAAGAAACGTTATGGCAGCATCATTCTGTTCAATATGACACATATTCAGCGAGGGAGTCTCCTTATCACATTAAACATAATATATTTTTAAAATAACAACTTACTTGTCATTTCTCCCAATAGCCGATCAAGGAAACATATTCATGTTACTATCCCTATTAATTATACATTAAACGATTCATTCATTAGTTCTGTGGCTGGAGCCGCACTGAAAATATACTGATATATACTGATAGATACTGATATACACCATTGACATGCAGGTCACAATTTTGTTGAAAACACAACAGGGTACCATCCAGAAGAATGACTATTTCAAAAAAATATATCTTTCGCAAAAGAATGATTGCGCACTTGATGTCGGACCATCCAGGTGCTGCATGTAATGCTAATGGGTTGTGCCATGTCATACCTTACGATATAATCCCAATTTTATAACATTTTATTGAAACAATACAATACATGCTGATTTATATAGCACTTTCACAATAGCGGCAGCTGTAACAAAGCGCTTAACAAAACAGACACGATACACAATCCTTGTAAGAGCTGGCAAAGAGCGAGCCAAAACATCTGTGTGCCATTGCATCGCGCCAACACAACTACCTCACAACCAAGACTACAAGCGAGACGGCTTGATGTGACACAGCCAATTGTCGGTTAAACATTACGCTGACTGCAGAAGGACCACCTGTGCCAAACAGACTCAGTTGTTTGCGGGATTAAGTATTGATACAGTATGTCCGAGCAATATCGCAAACCATCTTGAAGTCCTTTAAACCTGTGAATAAGACCTGTAGCCTGGTGCACAAAAAGCCAAGTGAGAATTTAAATTCCTGTGTAAACAGTTTCTCTTCATTGTTGTAACTTCATTCATTCATTCATTTTCCAAACCACTTCTCCTCAATCGAGTCAATTTGTACTTTAAATATACTTCATACGAAATTTAAAAGTTACGAAACGTCTCAACAAGAAAATATCGCCGCTCGTTACGAAAGAAATTTCAAGATACGAAAGGTAAAACTACAGAATGGCCTGCTACTCGCAGCTCCGAGTTTCCTGAACGCAACATACTTATAGCTGCTCTGCCATTGGCTATTACCGAGCATCATCCTGGCATCCCATTGGCTAAGAGGCACTTCTACCAAACATGTGTCTATGTGTGTCGATAGCTAGATAGAATTAGAGAATGGAACAAATTAGGGCATTTACATGGAAAACTCGTCTCTACTTACAACATTTTGTAGTTAAGACATTCCTTCCAGAACCAATTAATTTCGTAAGTAGAGGTACCACTGTACTTAGTTTGGCAAACACATTCAGTGTCTACGTTGCCATCCTCGTTATGAACACACATTATACATAGTGCTACTGCCCCGTACCTTATGTTGTTATACAGTCTTCTAAGTAATTAGGATATAGTATGACTATTCAAAAGGAAGCTTCCTTGCAAACTCTAGAACATCAGAAGTAGTAGGCAAATACAAGAGCGGCAGCTAGGGAGGAACAAGTAGAGTACACAGAAGGTGAGTGAATATTAACTGCTTTAACAGAGGCAGAGGTAGCGAAGAGAGAATCACAGGGGTGAGCGTGGGAGGACACACTTCCTCAGAGAGTGTAAAATTCTTTTAACCAGCACGGAAATCAAAAGAGAAAAAAAACCAGCTGATGTGAACAGGCAAAAGAAGACCCATGTTACATTAGGCATGCAATAGGCTCCAACACTTTTCTGTAAAACCCCGCTGGATAAACTCTATGTGAATTATAACAATAAAAATTTTCATAATTATTTTTCAAATCACTATGTGACACCATTTCTTCAAAATCACAAAATGTATTCAAAACCAAGTTCCCATTATACATCCTTGCACTAATTATTATAATGAATTCACCCATTCTTCCTTAAATACAAATAGCCCGTACAAGGATGTTATATAATCGTGGATAAAAAAAAGTTTTGTTTCTGAAATGAATTTGTCACTCATTTACAGTATGTTTTGCAGTGGGACACAAGAACAAATTCCAAGTTTTCTCGGTATGAGGGGTGCCTGTGAAAGTCATACAGCTACTCTATTTTATAGACACACGTAATATTACAGGTTGGAAACCACAATTACGGTCAATATCATGGTTCAGCTGAACTAGAAATGTATGGTTGTAGATGAGTACAATGATGACAACTGACATCTTTCTAATTCTATTTTCACTTTCAATTAAAGTAAAATTACAGTGCAGTAACTCTCCTTTAAAATGTGGAACAAGCTGCCAACAGAAGTGAAGTCAGCGCCAACTGTAGATGTTTTTAAATACAGGTCACAAACTGCTTTTCCCCACCACACACACTCATGATTAAGGTCGTTTAAAGCATTTGCAAAAAACGATTTTTATCAAATGTTGTTCTTGCACAGTACATTCTTTTAGTCATTTTAGAAAGCTACTTTTTTATTTCCTTACTTTGCTTTTAAATGTCTGATATTATTTTGTTTGCAAATACTTTTCAACGTTGTATTTTGAAATATGTGAAGCATATCGCGTCTGAAATGTGTGACATCAAGCTGACTTGCATTTGCTGCCTGGTATTTCAGTTTTGCCCTGCGACACATTGGAAACTTCAAGACTTATTAAAATGTCACAAAAATGTGCAGTATGTTTTAATACTAAATAGACAAACTAAAAAAAGAGTAGTCTGCAAGTTCCAGCTGAACATCATACCAAGGTGTAAAATGTAGTGTACACAGATAATACTGTATTTTTTGGACCATAAAATCACACGTTTTCTCTGAGTTTGGCTGGTCCTCTGACTACTCAGATGCCTCCTTTACATATTAAAATTAGAGCTTGTATTCACACCTAAGATTCCTGTTCCCCATGTCGACAGCAGCGAACAAGTTCCGTTTGGATTTCATATTTCCGTTTCTAAACTACAAATAGGTTTTTCTTTTTAGTTCAAAACTGCTTATTAAATAGGGGTACATCCGGAAATTCACTCTTGACACCCTTAAACCATTATGAGACTGGTGATTTCGGAGAGGCAGAGCACACTCTGCTCCCATTCGTTTCCGAACGCGACCTATGCTATCACGCTTGGCCAAAGATAGAATACTGGTTGGTTGTTTCACGTTTTGGTTCTCTTCATAGTAAATCATTGTTGTGGCGAATGCCGCTTGGAAAAATGGCGATATGTCACACATTAACTTGCCGCGGCAACTACGACAATACTTACATTTCTTCTATGTTCTTCTGGTGACTGGCAAATACTTTTGATGCATTACCGCTCCCTTCTTTCGCATGCGGCATCCGCCACGACAATGATTTACTGACGACAACAGTAAAATGTGTGATAACCGTCTGGGATTCTACCTTTGGCCATAATGCCACGCAGGATTCTAAGCCATTTTAAATAAATAAATGAATAAATAAATAAATAACTTTTCTGTAGTTCGAAGTTTAGAATTCAACAGGAATTCGTTCACTACCGTGAACCCGATTGGGGAACAGATTTTGATGCAAGTCTGAGCTCTAATGTTCTTAGTATCAGTTATTAAAAAAAAAAAAAACAATTAAAAACAAAAACATGACTTATACTCCGATGCAAATTTTATGTTTTTTATTTCTTCATGATGCATCTTCTGACTGGTGCCACTTGTACTCCGGAGTGACTTGTAGTCCGAAAAATAGAGTACCGGTAATCACAAAAGCCCCTATCCCACTGAGTGGCTAATATTTACGAGGACATGTTCAAAATTCCCTTGCGACAAGAAAAACACTAAAATTGTTGGCGAACATCAAGCAAACGTTCAGCAAAATTTTTGCAAACATTTGTGATCTGCAGCAAACCCTGATGTGAACGCACATTGTGCTACCTTCGCCAATAGGTGCAAATGTTCGCCGCTCAGTGGGATAGGGGCCGAAACACTCCAATTACAGAGTTGACAACAAAGTAGGGGTAAAAATAACGATAATGTAAATAAAACACAATCATCATGGACAACTGTGACCCAAGAGAATGTTTGAAATTCCAGCAGACAGAATTTAACCTACTTACCTGCCACTTTTATCAAACACCTTGGTTCGGAACACCTCTTCCTGATCCAGGCTGACGGTGCAAAAGGTACAAAGGTCTCTTTGTCGGTTTGGGACTGGACCCAGGTTTTTAGCTGCACCTGCATCACATTAAGAAGCACATGGTTATCTCCGCTAATCACAAATGAACTTCTTCTATTTTTTATTGCATTACTTTCTGTAATTGAAAAAAAAAATGTCGATGGTGAGTATTAAACGTGGATATGTATGAGAGGAGGAAATTGAGTATATATTGAACTCTTAAGAAATGAAATGCGTGGAATTTGGTACACACAAAAACAACGAGAAGAAGCTGTTCATGTGGTGGGAGATTCTGGTCCAAATGGACCGTAGCCTTCTGCAAATTAAGAGAGGGTCGAACAGGCTGGGTTTAGGGTGAGTAGGATCAGCTGTAATCTGACCTGCATGGCTCCGGGTCACGGAGCCATGCAGGTCCTGCATGGACGGGACCTTACAGCCAGCCACCTTCTCAGCACCATGCAAAGTTCATTGCAGTCTGTGCCTGTCACTGGCACCAGCATACCTCCCAGTGATGGTGGAGGTGATGATGAAAAGGTGAAAACCAAAAGGTAGAATGCTGTCAATATCTTCGCAACAGGTCAGATTTGGACTAAAGGGATTAGAAAGACAGAAACAGACAGCCTTAATTGGTCCTTTTTCACTAATCTTAAACACCGGTGGGGAAGTAATTAAGAAAAGCTTCCAGTTAGTCAGTTGACAAGCTAAGTCAAGTCAAGTCAAGCTTTATTGTCAAATATGCTCTATGTGCAACATACAGCACAGATGACATTACTTCCCTCTCTCAACCACAGTGCAAACATGCAGTGCATTGAAAGACACACAGCTAAAAATAAGGGCAGCAGACTGAACTGCATAAAAATACATCAAGACATAAATAAATCTACTATGTTAAGGTTAACTAATATGTGTATAGTTCACAGTTTGTTTAGGAATGATTGGGAACAGGCCACTTAATTCCAATTTGGATTGTCATGCGCCTTTGTCAACATTTGGACATGTTAACACGTCACCCTGTAAAAACCAGCACCTAAGATATTCCTCAAGTCATTCATTTTGCAGAGCATCTGGTTTCACAACGTCCCCCACAAAGTGTAAAGTGGCTCATCTGAAATTGACACAAAAGATGAACCGCTCAAGAATTGTGTATGAAAGAGGAAAACGAACAATGGGTCAATGTGTAAGAGTGCCATTTCATAAGATGGCAAGTGAGTTACATGAGGTGATAGTTTCTCTATTTTGTTCTCCTTAGCGGATTAAGTCATAGTAGTGAAACTGACACTTACTTTCATGTTTTACTCCTATGCCCATGTGCCTTAGCTTTTCTTTTAATGATTTAAGGTCAATGTGGTCCATATAAACATCATAGGGCTGTGATAGGACAGACATCAAAGATGTTGAAAGTGAGTTGAAAGATAGCGAACAATTCTTCCAAAAAAGTGGCTTCATGCTGTTTAATGCAATGACCATCAGAAGTTTACCCGGGGAAAAAACACATACATCATAGAAAATTACACCTCAAGTATTTAAAACAACCACATAACTAAAAACATAAACCAAAAAGAATGATACCTTGTGTATTTAAAAACCACATAACTTTGCCTCAAAGTACGTTATCTACACATTATGGGAAACACCACAGACAGACAAATGATGATTATCTGTGTTTTAACGCTTAAGCTTTAAGATATTTGAACCTAAATGGTGACGCAACACATGCAGACACACAGTAAAATAGTAACAAGTATTCCCTATATTCTGCAAAAAAAATAATATTACAGCAGCTTAAAAAGTCACTCACAGTCAATGTCAGTCTTCTTCCTTTGTTTGTCCACAATGATTATCATGATGTACTGTTTAATGTTTTACATTCTATTCAACCAAGTTTTTATAAAGTACAATATTGTAGAGTGCTATTTTCCTTGTGAAATTGTTTGTTTATTGGTCATGAAAAAGAAATTTCAACTGTTTTAATTGAAATGGTCGTCATATTCGCCAATGCTTTTAAGAAGAAAGGGGCAAAAGGTTAACATGTATCCTGAAATTCACAGATCTAGTACTGTGATCACGTTTCATTGACAGACTGGTTGCACTTCCTGTACATACCCTTTTAATTGGGACAGTTTTTTTTTTAAATAGACTAAACTTTATTTTATTAAGTTATACAAGTGAACATTTTTCAATGCAATGATGTGACGACACACACACACGTCTATGCAACTTCGTTTTTTATTCAATCGTTTTGCTTAGACGGTACTTCTCAGCCACCGTACATTGACATGTTCGTTTCAGTCTTTCCAATCTCTACATACAGCAGCTACTGTGTTGTAAAGACGTTGAAGAACGTTAATAAAAAGCGTATCATACAGTGAAATAAAATACCAAGGGTGTCGAAAACATTATTAGGTTCATACTATAGGACTGTATGTGAAGTACACTGTCATAGACAACATTGAGTGGGTGTACTCAGAAATAATCGGTTGAGTGACTCTCCACTCGCCGTCCGTCAGTCGTTTGCTTTCAACCTGATTGCTCAAATTATTGTCAATAACGAGTACTAACGCTCGCTACAGACATGATAACTTAAAAGGTGGCTAACCATAGCTGCCTCGAAATGCGATTTGCCCAACTGAGCACCTGAAGTAAAGACCAGAGGCCAAATAAAAGCAAGCCGAGTTCCGTTTTTAAATGTGCTATTATTTGAACAGCTGCCGTGGCCCCGACATATCGATGGGAACGCGCTTCATGAATGAAATCACCTGCAGCTACATTGACGCGATAAACAGAAGCCGGCAGAAGTAGCCGATGAACAGACTCTTCTGTCCCCCGACTAGAGATAGATAGCACGCCGCGCCCCTCCGGCTTTGCCTCTCGCTACTGCTAGCTTGTTCCCCGTGGTCACTCACTCGGTTTCACGGAGAGAAAATATATCGGCTCTGGCCGCCAGACTTACATATTTTACCACGCAGGCTCTGTAGAATCCGAATCCTCGCGTCGTCCTCTTCCGCCATGGTGAGAGCTGACCGTTGTGTCTTCAGCACGGCTTTATCATATCCGTTTATGAATGCAGGCAGGCAGAGTGGGAGAGAACCAGCCCCACTGCCGCGTTACGTCAGGCTCCCTAACACAGCGTGCACACTAGCAACTGCCTTTTGGAAGAGAAGTTGCCCACAAGCGGAGCCAGTACAACGTTGATGGATTTCTCTTCATGTCTTCGCATGGCAAACAGCCGTGATTGACTGTCATTATTTGAAGACAAGATACGACAACGTGGTCGCCAACAATATTCGCACTTGACGCATCCAGATGCAGTATGTAAACTCTGCCCTCGTTGATATTCAAACATTAAGCTTGCTAACAAAACGCACTTCCGTGTATTTGCAAAGGAAGTGCTCTTGCCTGGCCACACGAGATGTTTGCCCCACTTGTTGCCGGCCACAATTGACACATTGCCATAATTATATCAATCCTTTAAAAAAAATTGTGCCGTGTCCCTCGAGCCAGCAGGAACGGGAAGTTAGACAACACACTAAGAAAATTACACCAAAAACAGAACTTTAATTATACATGAAAACAATCAGAATTTCAATTGAATCACTATATTAAATATAAAATGCATATCGGAACGACGGGAAAATAGTGGCATCTGCTGGATGAGTTACATACAAGTACAGTACTGTACCTGTTATGTAGACCTCAAGATAGCCTCTGCATACATTTTCAAATTTAAAAAGTTGTGACATTATTACTTATACCGTAACATGTTTAAGACTCAAAATGCAGACTAATATTCACGGCATACCTTTCTGAAAGGTGCCTTTTATATCTTTTCAAAATACCAATAGCTCATCTTTCCTGGATGTCTGGATTTTTAAAAAAAAGTGAATGCAGGCAATCTGTAGCATCATAAATGCATAGTCTGTTAACCAGTACTAAAGTAAATTCTTCAGGCAAACAACATAAAAATGTAAAATCACCTTTTGAATCTGGATATCAGGGCACAGTGACCAACCTGTGGAGCGAGAACTTTTCCTTCGGTAAGACTTCAATTCACCAACACGTACACATTCTAGTCTTGTATTGTGGAGGATTTAGCCATATTGTACTGAGTAACCAGGAAAGAGATGTACAGAAGCGCATTTGACCCTTTTCTGCTGCTTCATCGCAACAAGTTCAATTTCCTGTTCTATGGTAATTAATAACCATACAGTACAATTATAGTATTCCTCCCCTTTTCAAAAACATTAACATTGACACAGAAACACATACTCTCACTAAATTAATCCTTATGTCGTTAAATCTGTGATGGTGGAAGTCCAGGATTTTGTGACTTCTAAAGCTGCTTCACAATATTCCTTTGCTGTAAATCAGGGGAAGGGAACTCTGGTTCCTCGAGAGCTAAAATCCTGCCTGTTTTAGATCCCTCCCTATTCCAACACACCTAATTCAATTGATCATGATCGTTTCAGGCTTCAACAAAGCTTGCTGATGAGCTGATCTTTTGAATCCGGTGTGATGAAGTGACGAGAGATCTAAAACAGGCAGGATATGGCTCTCTAGTAACTGGAGTTCCCTACCCCTGCTGTAAATCATCTAGAAAATGAATTACTTGCACAGGAAACCTTCATAAACACAAAAAAACAAACAATTAAAATTTTCCATTACATCAAATGCCAACCCCCTCCAAAAACCGAAAGAAAGCAGGTATCAAAATACATTATACAAACCTACTTGAGCATCAAAACAAGGTCAACTGTAATGAATAATACAGGAAGCTACAACTGCATTTGAATTTGGTCTCCTTACAGAGGACAGCCAGGTGTATGACATAAAGTGCAACAAACCTGCAGGGAGATTTTATTATGAAAAATTGACACATGTGGTGCCCAAAGATAGTATGGTGGGAAAAAAACCCCACCCACTGTAACTTACTGCAATTAAGCATCAGTGTCTTGTTCTCGTAAGATGCAAAGCTGAAGTGGGGGTGATGTCAGCGTGATCAGACACTACGAAAAACTATTGTTCCTTTTTACAAGACATTCAGTGGGATCATTTTTGGCTTGTGCCTCAATCACATAGCCAAAATACTATTATTTCATATTAAATGAATAAATATGTCGACCAGTAATCACAAATTGAGATGTTAATGTGGAAGTCATGACGTCGAGACTTTTGTCTCAAGGAAGAAGGGACCTTTCCGATGTTGGCTCTTCGAACGATGAGAAAGCTGGTTACCATCATTGTATTTACTGTACTTTTGTAAAGATTTCTTCTCTTTCAGTTAATATATGTGGACATTAGGCAGTGCTTTACGAAACAATGTGAAATCATTTCTCCAACTCAGCAAACAAACAACAAGATGTAACGGTTTAGTACATGAATAATAATTTATTTACATTTTATATGGTTTATATACTGCGATTGGTTGGCAACCGGTTCAGGGTGTCCCCCGCCTACTGCCCGAAGACAGCTGGGATAGGCTCCGGCACACCCCGCCACCCTAGTGAGGATAAAGCGGTTCGGAAAATGGATGGATGGTTTGTATACTGAATACTGTATATCAAACACAACAATGTTGGGACTTACCGCTGCTGTGTGTTCAAAACAAAAAGTATTACCCATTCATCAAATTGAAATTTAATTATTTTAACGGAAGTATGACAGTATAAAGTGCAACCCACTAAGTCCAACTATATTGGCATGGGTGTTCAAGAAATCCCCCCCTCACAGAAAGTTCAAACATTGCCCTCAATTTTATGATGTATTCAACGGAATTCATCTTCAGAACAAGCAAACATTTCAAAAAACACAATTTCAACCTACTTTCAGGAAACAGATCTCTTTTTGGACCCTCCATCCAGCTCACATGAACTGCTTTGTATAAACAATCAAACAAAAAGTTTGGGTCAGAAGGTCTTCACAACCTATAAAAGTCTGTGAGGGGTCTTCATAACCTTTATGAACATTATGAACTCACCCCTGCTGACAATAGCAGATGTTAGACCTTGATATTCAGTGGGTTCTTCCCAAACATTTTACCAAGCTGCTGCAAAGACAACTTTAGTACGTTTATTACTTGCAGAAGTGACTCGAAGTTAATTCTTGTATCTCGCCTCCTGTAGGTGTCCATGGTTAAAGGGCTTTAGAAAAACGTTTCGTCTTTAGACATCTTTTTCTCTGTCTTGTGAAGAGAGACGGGGTTGTCTTTCAAGTCCGATGCATTCTTCGTTGACGGTTTGCAGGATTTCTGGCCATCAATTACGCTGTTTACTTCCAAACTGTCCTTGAGTCGACTGGCATCTCTCTTTTGAGCTTGAAGTTTGAAACCTTGATCTAAAGAATCTGGTGGATAGATGATATTTGTCACTTTATGTTTCATTTGATGTGTTTTTGAGGGCGAAGTCAAAGTGAACAGCCTCTCAGGACTTTTAATGTGCGTGTATGTAATGTCCTGGTGTGGAGTCAAAATCATGAACTCTGTTTCATCCTCAGTTTTAGGCTTCTTTGTGGGAAAATGTCCTCCTTCCTCACATTGCATGTCAGAAATTTCGTGATAGTCATCCTCCTCTGTTTTGATGCAGTCTTTTTTGTTGTCCGTACTCAAGTTATCAAAGTATTCCAAACATGGTTGGCTGGTGTAGCTCCCTCCAGCTGTCTCCTGGTGTTTTTTCTCATGGCTTCTCTTGGTGGCAAGGTAGAGAAACCGCTGGGGACAGAAGGAACAGCGGAACTTCTTCTCTGGGTTGTTGCTCCAGGCAGAATTATCAAAGCAGGAGCCATTTTCCATACAACTGTTGCAAACGTAATCATTGCCACTGGGTGTCTCCCCCGGCGGACCCTGTTTTCCACACGTGTGACAGAAATATGGGTGAGAACCAATAACGTGAGCTCTTAAACCCGTCTCAGTGATAAAAGAGCTGTCGCAAATGTCACAATTGTAGGTTGTCCTTGGGCTACAACTTCTGTGAAGACTACGTTTCACATCTTCCCCACCTGAGATACTGTCTCCTGTTTGCCAACTGTCCAATCGAGCCTCAGTGGCACCGGTGTCAGTTCTAACGGTCTCATTGTAATCAGGAAACAAAGCTTGCCTGTGCTTGAATCTCCGCTTCTTTTTCTTCTTTTTAGCTTTGTAAGAATAGTATGGACGCCAAAGCTCATCAGCCATGTCACAATCATTGGGATCCTCGTGGGTCTCGGATATTAAACCTGAAATGTCTGGTCTGAAGTGGCGTCTGGGGCTCTCCGACTTGCCGTCTGGGTGGAGTTGACTGTGGCTCGCCATCTCCATCAATTTTCTCGTTTCTCTCCTTTTCCTTCTTGGGAAGAGCTTGGACCCTTTGATTCTGCGGCGGATGATGGCTTCATCGCCTATTTTTACCGTTATCTGGCATAATGGTATCGCTTCACCATCTGCAGACGGACCCGGGCACACAGGTTTGGCGATGTAGGTTTGCGTCTTTGAGCCCGCTGTTTTAGTGAGACTCGCTTTCTCGGTATTTGACCGAAGCATGTCCTTAGTCATTTTCTCAACTCGTTTTGCAGAAGCGGATAACTCACTGAGCCTTTCGACTGTGTTCAGTGAGTTTAAGAATGTTACGTTTTGACTGATGTGATGTGAGGCGATTAGATCAAGAGGGCGACCTGGATTACCCTCGGAGCAATTCTCTGGGTCCGATTTTGGGACCGTACAGTCAAAGTTAATGAAGGGTGAACTATGCTCAGCGTCTTTTCCTGTTGCGCTCTGGTGATAATTGTGGCGCAAACTTTGGTCAATATCTGTTTTACAGGGTTTGTCAAAGCTGATGCGGGGCATGACAGGAGCCACCATCTTTGTTGTTGCCATGAAAGTCAAAGGCAATGAAACCCCGTCGAGGCAGCTGCTCACACTATTTCCCTCAAACTGAGGGCAGAGAGGATTGTTGTCAAGTTGTCCTTGATAGTCTGTCTCATCACCTTCCGAATATGTCTGACTGTATGTCTTATATCGTCTTTTCCTAAATTTCATAGGCAGAAGCCTGTACAGCTTAATTGGATAAACACTGGCTTTCAGACCACCATTGGCGGATTTTCGCTTAATGGCTAGTGTGGGATCAATCCCGTGGAAAGACTTCTGATGGTTTTTTAAGATATAATATGTCATGAATGTTTCCAGGCAGAAAATACACTGATAGCGGCGTTCGCCTGTATGCCAGACTTCATGCTTGGTCCGGTACTCCGCCAATGCAAACACTTTATTGCAGTAATGACAGGGATAAGCCCTCTGCCAGGAATGTACATTCTCATGGCGCTTCAAACTGGAAAGTGTGATATACACCCGTTTACATACACTGCAGATGTATCTTCTCTGACCGACTCCTGACCTTTTTTTATTTTCATCTTTTGGGAGCTGTAATTGATCAACAAGAAGGGGACCAGTCTCCGGGTGGTCAACAGGAGGAAACTGACTTCTGGTGGTCTCCTCGCTCAAAATGCTAACTGAATCGAGGTCCCCCTCTTTGACAGCCAAGTCATCGGAATCTTGTTGAGGGTCTCCCCACACAGACTTCGGACAATTTTGCTCATGGTTGTGCAGCCATTTCGGATGGATGAATTTTTTGTCACAAAACTTGCAAAACAAATGACTATCAGAACACTTTTGATGTACCTTGGAGTGAATTGCGAGAAGATATTCACTTTTGAATACCTGTGGACAGCGTTTACATTCATAGATTGAGACGCCGTCCTCTGTTTGAGGAGGAAGATTCGAAGGACTTGATGCTGTCTGGACATAGCTGTTGGAAAAAGGAATAACTGCAGCGCTGGGCTTATCTTGTTCACTTTGTGGAAAGGGTGGATGTGCTGAAGTCGCTCCCTCGGCTAATGTTTGGGTGAACGTCTTATTTTGTTCCGCGTGTCGTTCCGTATGTGTTGGAAATTCATTTCGAAACAAAGCACCTCTAAGCCTGTGGCGCTTTTTGAGTGGGCCTGAATTCCGGTAAGTATTTTGCTTTGGCTGTAATGCTGCAAACTTAGACACCTTCTTGTTGTCCCATTGACTCGTCTGACCTTTTTCTTCAGGTACTTTGATCATAGCATACGAGTGGTCTAAGAAAGTGGGGGTTTCACTGATTCCATCAAGGCAAGAAGATTTTAGGCAACCCACTGGGAGCTGCCCCTCATCTGGTGACTGCCTACCGTCTCCTAGTGGGGTGAATGGATTGTTCCCAGAACACACCTCAGTGATAGAGAAGGCATTGGTGATTCGTGGTCCTCTTGAACCATCAATCTCCTCGGGTCTGGTGACCTCCTCCTTTGTTTTTTTACTGCTCCAGTCTGTGGATTTAACACAGTCCAGTTGGTTTTGATTCTTGTCCTTTTTCTCTTGCCCTGCTAGCTTCTCTAAAAAGGGAATACCAAGTATTTTCCCTGCTGCTATTAGCTCCTTCTTGTCCTCGACACAAGGCGATGTCACCTTTGCGGAGTAGATAAAATTGAGGACGCAGGCAAAAACTTCAGACTTAAGGTCCATCAGTTCCAGCACACGGCTCGAACTCCATGTCTCATTTGACAGAGCATTCTTGAAGTAGCCACTGCAAGCTGCCAGGATGTTCTTGTGGGCACGAAACTTCACATCCTCCACTACAATAGTCACATCACAGAAAAGGCCGAGTGAGCGCTGCTCATTAAGCTTGCTGAGCACGGTGTGAGGGTGAAAACTATCCATCAGGTTCTAACAAATCGCAGCCATCTAAAAAAAACAAAAAAACAACAACAATTTACATTAGTTATACACATTAATTTTGGAAATATAATAAAATCCACAACAACATAAAGACCCTTCACAAAATGTAGCTAATATCACGACACTAGATGGCAGTCATGTCCAGACAGCAAAGCATCCATGCCAGCAGGTCAATGGTCCCATGTAAATCACTGACTCTTTGTAATGGTACTATTTTATCCCATGGATCATAAGTAAGATATTTGTTTTTATATGTGACTAATCCAAATGTCACACAAAAACCCCTGCCAACGCATCAAAACACGACTGTGATCTCATTAAAGAAAAAAAGAAAAACTATGCTCATGTTGGTTGCGCTCTACAATTAGTTTTCACTGTTAAAATATATGGAATTGATTGCAAAGCAGGATTTATATGAAGACATAATGGAAGATCCAGTTTATTCACTGTCTCTCTGAAAGAGGATTCGTCACAGCAAGAGTGATCAAGCCAGTGACCCTGGTCTAAGTGCTACTAAACCATGTAGCATGTCTCACTTGGATTGTTTCTTTTGGGCAAAAATCACCATCATCAATGTCATCATCACGTTGCCATGCATTCAATTTTGTTTCAACTTCCAGATTTTTAAGTAAGATACGGGACATTACATTGTTGTAAAAGTTCTAATTGCAACAAATATGGCCACCATTTTTTTTAAGCAGTCACATTGCTGAAACTACAACCAGCCTCCTTGTCCACATTCTTCAACAGGCTTCTGTTGTTATGGCAACCTACTATTTTTGCGCAGTATGTGTTGAGATGAAGTGGAATTGCAAGAAACACTACTTTCTATTGTTGTCAAAATTTTCCACAAACATTTTATTTTTCGAGAAACCCACACTCACAGTTGCCGAGTAAGCGGTTTGTAATCTTTGTCTCCGCTTGAAGCGTCTTTGTGTCTTTTACTTTCTCTGCAGCGGACATTCTACCAAACTGAATCCCTTATCACAGCGTGTGATGTGCCACAGCTTGTCTGCTCTCAAGGTTCACCTTGACATTTAAATCTATATATATATATATATATATATATATATATATATATATATATATTTAGATAGAACTCTTTGATCCCACAGGTTGAGCAAAATTTTTACATCGTGCTCAGAGCTCATAATTTCACAACACCCAACTACATAGGACCGCTGAAGGGAATCTTTTTTATGTCATTATATGATATGAAATCCACTTCTCCTCAAACTTAAACATATTTTTGTACTACCTTCTCAAAGATAACCGGCAAACCACATCAACTAAGCAAATGCTCCACACCTCGAACGCGTGCTTCAACACAAAATGTAAATTGAGATCAATCATGCAAAACATACCTTAGCAAGTCAGAGAAACTGATGGAGAGCCACGTAGTGTCAATTTTCTATACATCTCAAACCTACTTTCAAGAAAAGAAATGGTTTCGTGGGAATAAGACTTAAGTCTTATTTTCATAGTCGGCGAACAGTGGGGCTGTCAAAAGCAGAGTCTTTTCAAACATCATTGCTTCGCTCCCTTTCTGTGTGATGATGACTCCAGCTTCCTTGTCCTTTGCCTCCATCCGTGCAACCCAAGTCCAAAAGTGAATCTGCCCTGCTTTTCTCTTCTCGGGCTGACCTTCCTCTGTCGTGTAGCTATACTTGGGAGGATGGGCTCGCCTTTGTGCTGGCCGGGCAACTGGCACGTATTTTGCAGGAAACTGCAACTTTTTTCAAGCATGGCAGCGGGTTATTGAAAACTGAGCGATGCCGGGCGCTACATCGCACAAGCTCTGTGCCCGATAAAAGAGCCAAAGAAAATGCATCACTGGTAGCAGGAATCCTCTGCTTCTTCAGAAATGCCTCATTAATCCCCCACAGCACCACACCAGCTATTTATATCATCTGCAATCCACTGCTGAGGAAAAATAATAATGCACGGGGTTATTTCATGCACGGTCTCACCCAGTATGTTACACACAAGCTCTTCTTCGCCTGTGCTCATACAGAGGCAGTGGTTGGTAATGCAGAACCGGAGAGAAGATGGCGGCAACAGCAGTCCTAATTTCTATCACTGCAAGCCAGGAAGAGACTGCTCTAAATGTTTTCACTCGCAGTTTCAATGAGCATGGCAACTGAATTCTTGGGGTAAAACAGTTCGGATACTGGCGCAATATATGCAGACATAGAGGGTGTTGATTGCTACACAAGCAGTGGATGCGTCAGCACTGCAGACGATGTGGGGGAGGGGCTGAAGCTGAACCCACCATGACACTCTGAGCCTCTGAGGATGAAAACAGGGCTTTCATTTCCACCACTCAGTGTGGGAGGGGGTGTCACATGACACTATTCCGTCTCCTCAACATGGCTAAGAACAACTCTGACCACTGTTCGTAAAAAGGAACCAGCACGTGTCAATCAAATAAATTGATCACCCAAACTCACTGTAAATACCACAGTAAAGAAATTACTGATGTATCACAAATATAGCTAACCAAACACAGGATGCACATTACGTTAGCCAGAAGAGCAGCCAGTGCACGTGTTTGTGCTTTTTCACCCTCTGGTAGCTACGGTAGTTCTCAATTCACAGCAGCTCTACTTGCTAGCGGTGCTTTTACCCTGGTGCTACTAAGCATTACTCCTAATCTATCTGAGGTTCCAAATGTGACGATAGCAGATGGCGTTAACCACTGCTGCTTGCTCATTGGTCAAACAGATTTGTCATTGCCAGGTCATTTTAACATTCGGGAATCTAACTTACGGTAACCTTAAACTACACTACAGTATTATTGCATTCTCCAGTCTCTTTCCACATTGACATTATGGACTGAATAGTTGTTCAAAATCCTGTTTGCCCCCGTTGGCCTCCCCCCCCCCCTCCCTTTATTAGTTCCGTCAGACTTATAGAAGCAATGAAAAATAGAAGTCAGTTTAAATCAATTAAGGTGACATACTAATTTGATTCAGTCCACGTACTGTATGTTGTTGCAAGCGACTAGCCACATGCTGTAAACGTCGCCGTGGAATAGTAAAGTCAACAAATCAAGTAGATGGCTACTCTGTACAACCTCTGCTAGTTAGAATTCAGTTGTAATTTCAAACTGTAACAATGTACGCTCACCAGATACTGAGCTAACATTTACAATGGCATGCGCTGTCTGGTATTCCTTGTGTAGCGGCACGGTGGACGACTGGTTAGCACGTCCACCTCACAGTGTAGAGGTCCAGGGTTCAATTCCAGGCTCTGGCCTTCCTTCATTCCAGAATTGACATGTTCTCCCCGTTCCTGCGTGGAGTTTCCCGGGTACTCCGGTTTCCTCCCACATTCCAAAAACATGTGTGGTATTTTCTAAATTGTCCCGAGCTGTGATTGTGAGCACGAACGGTTGTTCGTCTATGTGTGCACTGCGATTGTCTGGCAACCAGTTCAGGGTGTACCCCGCCTACTGCCCGAAGGCAGCTGAGATAGGCTCCAGCACACCCGCAACCCTCGTGAGGATAAGTGGCTCGGAAAAATGGTGGATGTATTGTTTTTCCTATATAAGCTAAGCTAAATATGTGTTTCTGTTACCAGTAGCTGAATATGTCAAATTAAATGAAAATATTTGCCACTTTTTTTTTGTATTTTAACAAACATTAACTGTAAATTGTGTGAGACAGTAACGTGCCCCTACTTATTTTCTTAAGGTAGATGTGAGTAAATTTTTTTTCTTAGAGAAACATGCGTCACGCTCTTACCAGAATTATATACACAGGGTGATCGATTGGCCTTTAGAGGCTTTGATCGGATTCATCGATCATGCACTTTCTCACGAATATCAACCGATAATTATCGGCCACCAATCGATCGAAGTATCCCGAGTGAAATAGCACTTCTCTTGATTTCATTTGACATTGAATACGTTGCTCGCTTATTTATAAACAAGTCAAGAGTGCTGGTACAAGCAGCAAAGTTGAATCAATATACCGTCATCTTAATTCTCGTTATTACTATATTAGTACATATCTTTAAAAAAATTCAAGATGTAAGGTAATAATAGTTATTAAAACAGCAGCTGCTTGCTGGTGTGCTATCCCACGATTTATATATGATCAGATTAGTCGACTAATCGTGACTACTATTGGAGATTAGTCGGCTAGCAAAATAATCGTTTGGGCAGCCCTCGTTACAGAAAATTATAAACTTTCAATCAACACATACAGATCAATCCAGAGTGTTGTGTACTTATCTTTTTGTATGATAACTATTAATAAGGACACAATTGCACATCTGCATTTAATGTAAAGCTCTTTTACAAACTATTCAAACAATAAAGAGAAGGGAAAAAATGAAATGAGTATGTTATTCATTAGATTTTCAAGACTCAAACTTAATTGTGTGCAGGCATAATAAAGATGCCAGACAAAGTCACATTCGATTTCCCAGGTCATAGTACTGGTATTTGACAGTTGAGAGAGGTGTGGTTTCAGCGCATTCAGCCGACACGGCTACAGCACTCAAGAGCAGCAAAGAAAGCTTGAGTTTTCAAGATTTTGAATTTTCAATTTATGTCCTCTGTGATCCGTTGTTGTTTTTTTTATTATTCATTCAAATTTGAGGAGCTGGGTGTGATAATAGTACTCTTCTCATTGGTGTGTCAAATTTAGAAGACATTTCTTTGGACTTAACTGGGACTGAAAATATTTTAAATGCCTTTGGTTTCTCACATGAAATGTTTCCAACGCCCATCATTTATGGTCTGTATTTAACGGATACTAAAAGTCTATAAAGGCCGCAGTACATGTTTAAAAAAGCAGGCTTGGCCTAATCTTCAATGACTAACCATTCACACTCGACGCGGATCTGTGAGATCTTCCAATGTCACCACATCAAGCACACTTTGAGTTGCTTACCTGAAGGTGCAGAGATTCTTGAATGTGCAGCCTTGGAAATTCTTGTTGGGGTCTTGTTCTGCCTTCGCTCTGGATCAAGTGTTTACCATTGTGTTTCTTCAGTGTTGTCGAGTAGCTTTCTGTGGAACACGCTGTTGGCCCTGGATCCATGATTCTTTCATTGCCATGTATAGCTAGCAGCCTTGGGAGAGCTGCAGCCACTGCTGCGTCACTCTCGTTGCATCACTGACCCACAAAGACAAGCTTGAGGCTGGGGATGAGGGAAAACAACAAGCGGCACTTCATGATGCCATTCCAGCAAACACATCGATGAGGCCACCAGTCTGCCTCAGATTCAGGCCGAGATCTGTAGTATTCAGGAAGGGTATGTCTGACAGATCCTTTATTGTTATGTAATAAATATTTTTTGTAATCTGCGGGGCAGCTGAAAAGGCAGTATCTGGTGTTTAGATTCAAATCATAAACCAATCCCTCCAGTCAAATTCTGTGTGGTCATGTTAGAGCAGATCATTCAACATAGCAAGCTAGCTAGCTGAACTTGACACTTAACGTGCTTGCCCTGTACAGTATTTAGACATACCCTCCATCTTAAAATGACATCATCTTGACCATTACGTGGAACACTACACAATGGAAGTTATAAAATAAGCACATGCCCTACCTGATCATGTAGTTGTTTAGATTTCCAGGCGTTTTTTGTACCATCTGTTTAACTAGTAATAAGTCTCCAGTAGAAACAAAGAAACAATATGAAATACGCCTACCTCTGTCTTACGGAAATGTTGCTTGTCTGTGCAAGTTTCGCCTGATGTAGGACATTTTCTTATGTGTCTGAAATGTGTTGTAGTCTGTAGGCCTGAAATGAGAAACAAAATGACAGCACTTGCTTTGCACACGTTACCGACTTGATCCCCCGCCTACCAGCGCCATCTGACCGGCCGGCACTTTTCTTTGCCGTGTTGCGTCCTCTGCTGGCTGCCGGGGAGAGCATGCAGAGACTGCCGTGCCGATTGCTTCCAGTAGATATCGCAAAAGCTTCTTTACTGGAACATAAACAGGAAGCAAGGGTGACAAGTGACCACTGACCTTGTCAATATGTCACACTCCCAATTTAAAGATTTGATTTATTCTCTCTAGTCCCCCATACATCGCACGTCAGCATTTGTAACTAATGAAAGACTGAAGGGTGCTAATTAGATTTTTATCTAACATTAAATTAATTCATTTTCAAATAGATATAACTAACAGAATTACCGCTGTATTACCGCATAATTACAAGATTTGAGACTGGGAGTCCATGAAAGGCAATTATGCTCTTAGCAAAACATGCCATGAATAGGCTACTGTGTGAAAGAGTTCCCCCCCCCCCCCCCCCAAAAAAAGTAAAACCCATGTCGTTATGTGCGGAAATGGGTGAAATTAAGGTATGTGGTGTGCACCCTGCAGACATCATCACATAGGTGACAAGTCATTTTTTCTCAAAGTTAGAAAAGGAAAGTGTCCAATTGAGCAACAGCGTTCGAATGCGGCTAAAACCGGAAGCGAACATCAGAAGAATCTAGTCCCTGCGCGGATGAATCTGGCGGATCACTGTTGTCGGTCTCTCAGCTGATGTCAAACTAGAGGTAAGAGAGGGTCGGAGAGAGAAAATAGAGGAGCTGGTGCACTGTCTGTTACAACTACAACACTGGAAGAAATAGGTAACACCGTTCAAACAAATGTATCGCTTTTCAGTGACACTTGGCTTGACAGCCTTAAGACGTGTCGAAAATTCCACAATCGAAATTGATCAAATGAAATAATGCACCAGGCTTTGTTTAAGGTCTCGAATCCTGTCTGTGCTTTTCTGTTTTTGTGTCTAAAAGGTATCCGAGGCCATTTCGTTTTGCTAGCTGACGCGAAACCTAGAAAGGGAGACTGGACGCTTAGTTAAATGCGACTCAGTTGCAGCCTCATGTACATCGTTTGACTGGTGCAGTGAATCCGCAGTTCAGAGAATCACATCTCGTCTTGCTGGCGAAAACGCAAGCTAGCTACAAGAAGGCATGCTAATAAAAAGTAGCCCCAGTGCCAGTGCTAGCGGGTAGCTGTATCCCTCTTGTTTGGTTTGGCAACGTTCAGCGTCAACGACTGTCGCCTATTGTACCGAATTCAATGTTACGGTCAGTATTTTATTTTGAACTGAGCAGCTACCACAGCTCTTGGCAAACGATAACGAAGCTCTGGTGAGCCATTATGTCAGCTCACTGTTTGCAAGTAAACAAATTGGAAGCGTCTGCTATCGTATCTGGCTAAGCTAGTTTTAGCCCCAGAATAATGCGTGAACAACCTGGTCGTCAGTGCTAAGGGGTTTAAATATTGTGTTGGCACAGCACAGTATATTTCACGGGTTTAAATGTCAGATGTCGCGTGTTCGCTCAACTTGTGTCTGCCTCTGAAACATTAAAGACAAACGCGAGTTGGCGTCACTGAGAGTAGGACATTGGCCTTCTATCACCTCGGAAAACATTGGTGATCCTTAGCTTGCTATCCTTAGTTAGCCATGCTTGCGAGTTCTGCGTTCACATCGACACTCGCGGAAGAGATGCTGGATATGCCTGGTAACTGTTTTTTCATGAATTCGACTATTTTGTGTTGCTGTCTAAATCATCACATACAACAGCACGTCATGTAAGCTAAACTTTCCTGTGAGTCCTGTGTGTGGTGTAGTTAGCCAGTATGGTCGACAGACCAGAATTGTCACGATAGTTCGTATATAACAAGTTAGCTGGCGCTGGATTGATTGTAGCCTGCTGGCTTGCCGTGTGTCATTAATCGCCTTCGATGCTATCGTGTTTGATATGTGACGCTAACCAGATTGTTTGGCGATCGAATGTGTATCCTGTCAAAAGGGCCCTGTCCCGACAGGACTTAAAAATAACATTGAACTGCACGAACGGGGTAGATTCTATGGAAATCAAGCAAAGAAACCGATAAGTGAGTTTGGTTGAGAGGTTCAGGTTGAAAGGTGGACACACCGGTACGCCAACTACGCATTTAATCAACCCAATGCTCCATTAGCTGCTATACTTTTAGCCGACTGGACGTCGTGTATGCGTTTACTAACAACGTGCCCTAATAATAGCCACTAACCGATCGTTAACCAGTTTTGTTTTGGGTTCGTAACACGTATACAGTGTACAAAAGGGACACATTCCGTGGTAAAATTTAAGGTACTAGCTTAACATGCTAGTCGGTGACTGTAGAGAGCTACGTCAAAAATCCAGTCCTCTATTATCAAGGTTTGAACAAATAGTCTCCGTTGTGGTTTATGACTGGCGCATCAGAGTTAACTCCGGTTTGTTTAGTGTTGCCGACATCGTTGGAACCTAACGGAAAGGTACGCGTCGTCCACCCGGACAGACGAATAAACAAAGACCAGGATTCACTGTCAGAGAGGGCCTAAAATGGCCTTAGTATGTCGTATTTTTATGGTCACATATTTCATTTTTTTCTTTAAAAATCGGTGTTTTTCTTTTGTCTGAAATAGCCGTGAAAATCATTTTGTGACGCACGACGGTAATTGTTGATAATCTCATGTGTGTGGGAAACGTGAACCAAGTCAAAACATTTGATTCATTCCCTTGCAGCACTAACCACATCAATTGTACAATTCCTTGAAGAGGCAGAATTTCCCTGATTTCTTTTTGATGGTTTTACATATAATCCAATCAAGTTTACTAATGATTTATTCTTTGTAATTGACATGCATCAACACGCATCTGATTCATTCATGAATAGAAGCCATTTACGTGAAATTCTTCACCACATGAGCCCAACATGATAATAGGTAATTGAATGTTAAATTAAATTTTTTTAAAAACCTAGATGATGCAGAGAATCATCTGTTCTGCTAAAATGTAACCTATTCGGTTAAATAATCCTGGAATGATTGCCCTGTTTGTTCGCTGATTAGATTTAAATGACAGTCTAATAGTCAAATGCTGTATTGATTTTCCAAATACTTGCCAAATGGCGATACATCTATAGTAGTAGTATCACACTAACATAAGGATTTTTTTTTTCTTTTTTCAAATTCTCTCTTTGTTTACAGTGAATGGTAGTGTCTAGAAAGGGTATGTCCCTTCAGGAGAGAGGTGCCAATGTCCAACCGGCCTAATTCCAATCCAGGGGGGTCACTGCGCCGTTCACAGAGGAACACTGCTGCGGCCCAGCCACAAGACCACACAGTCTCTGGAAGGTATGTTTCTTTGTGAATAAATCATTATACTGTTTGTTAACCATCTTATCATTCAAATGAGTATATAACTTGACTTGATTGTTTTTCGTAACTAGCTTATCATTTAAATGAGTATATAACTTGACTTGATGGTTTTTCTCAGAACCTGAAATGGAACCTTTAAAGTTGAATGTCCCTAAGGTTACGATATTTAGTTCAACCAAAAGTTTATGGAAAAATGAGCCACTCAAGTCACCTACAAACATGGCGTTTTCACAGCATCTCATGAACTCAGTGCGCATATAAAGCAATGATTCTTCACCTTGTCAGTGGTAATAAACATCACAGTTTCATACATGCTTTCACCAAACCCTTCATAATGGGAAAAATAACATTTTCAAACCCAAAACATAAGCATATATTTTATTAATGCACAAAATTAAGGATGCATCAGTTGCACACAAAACCAGTGTGGTAAAAGAATAAAAACAACAAAAACATAAGCCAGCGAGTGTTCACTGCCAATCACTGTGCCTTTTGATGTTGCCTTAGTTTCGCCGCATACTGGAATCAACTAATATCCGACCATCCCACAATATGGCAGTTGACCACTCGCCCACACACATTGGGTGATTTCATCTGTAGACTCCCTGCCACGTGAACTGTGTGAGCCGATCTTGTGTCTTAATGCTCTCCATACAATATTTTGAACGGTATCACATTTTTTTATCAATAGAAATAGACTGTTCTAATCAGATTTTTCTGAATCAGAAAAACATTCTATTCAAATTTTTGTCTTTCGCTGTACAAGAACAGGCCATTATTTTATATTGGGTCTGTAACATGTCAGAAAATAGGGAAAGTATAAGCAGATGTTTGCAAGCATTTTATTTGGATTAAACACATATAATCAGTCTGCTTCATGGGGGCATACAGAAAAATCATTTACTTAATCCTTGATCCTTTGTAATATAGAGGAGACATTTCACAGACAGGACACCTTATAAGGAGAGTTTTGATGTGATTGGCAATGAAAATCATTGATCAAAATAGACTGATGACATACTTTTACACTGAAATCGACCGATCACAATCGGTAGCCGATTGATTGGAGCTCCAGTAATGTGTACTGTATTATAGGCATGTAACAATAATGGCAATATTGTGGTATTAAAATCGCCACAATATCGTTTTCATGTTACGTCGTTAAAATTAGCACATCTCTGTCAAAAAACATTACTTTTCACCCGCTTCATCCGAACACAGCATTGTGAATTGCATAGAGTAGTGTTTGACAAGTTTTATTGAGCCAAGGCACATACATCGTTAAAAAAAAAACTCATATAGTGGAAGGGCAGTTCATTGTTCTGCCTGTCACTGTGCGTGGTTGGCATAGATAAATTACCCAAAACATTTTCTTAATGGAAAATAAAATACATTTTGGCCAAATAATTGACAATGGATGATTTTCTGCAGCACACCCCATGATAATCTCACAGCAGACTGGTAGTCAATAACAGACACAGGCCATGATAGTTTGCGCCGCTGAGCCAGTAGGTACACACTGTCTCTCGCTCGCATAAAACCTGGAAATACTTTTTTTGACTGTGGAAAAGCTTTTCCAACATGGCGGCTGTTGGCACCAGGTAGCCCCCAAGGAACACTTGAGGAGTCCGTCGGCCTGTTCTAAAAATAGCTCACCAGTGTTGCGATATGTTATCGGAGTAATCCTTTGAAAATGTGACATTTTTAGAAATGGCACATTTAACTGGTTTCTTATGACTAATAACGTGATCAAAGATAGTTTGAGCACACTTACTATTTAAAAAGTGGGTGTCAAACTGGTAGCCCTTTGCCCTTTATCAATATCTAGGAAGTAGCTTTGTTTCTCAGTGTTGTAAAGTTACTGCAATTATTATGAAGGCTTGATTATGGTGACAATTAGACTCTGCAACTGACTTTTGTTTCCTTGGTTTTAAAATATGAGAATATGAAACAAAACCGAGGTTGACCATCTTGCCAGAGCATTTTGTGTTCCACTCTACACATATCATATCGAGAATATGACCGGTATACTGGTAGTTTGAAGTTTGCCATGTTTGGAAGAGCTAATGTTCAAAGGCAGTTGTCAAAAAATATTTGCATGGATTAAATCTGATATTTTCTGTGGTTTAAGTACAAACACCCACACTGTTCCTTGCACTTGAACTTTCAACCTTACAGGTTGCAGTCAGAGCAGGTCAAACAAAAAGCAAATTCCCCACCTGAAAGTAGAAGGCCTATACCTAAGGCTTCCAAAGCCTCAAGCAGCTCAGTCACTGGCCAGACCAGAGGGCACAGCTCAAAAAGGTACCCGTCCTCTCTACTTGGTAGTTCATTGAGATTTTTTAACATACGGTGTGCATTTTGTTCTAAGAGTGTCACATGACATTTGTGAGCTCCTAGTATCTTAGATCACATTTTGTTGTTTTCCTTCCAACTTGACAGAAGCGGACTTGCTCTGTCTGCGGCATCTTTTGTACTGCAAGACGACCCAGAAGCTGCAGGGACATCTGAACAAGAGCGACAAAGCCACCAGTCCAAGAGCGAAGGCACCCGAGGACTGAAGCGAAGTGAAGCTCCAGACCAAATTAGCACTTTAGGACCGATACCAACAAAAAAGCCCAAATCCGTGTCCTTACCCAGAGATAATACCTCAGAGACCAGGAAAGGCCCGGCTAAGAAAAGGTCACTTGCTGCAGAACCACCTGTATCATCAGGTAGAGGACAAAGTAAGAAAAGTGGGGCCTCTGGGGCCTCACCGGTTCAGAAACGAAAGAAAGCGGATTCTCACCCTGGTCTAAGTAGCGCCACCGTGTCCCTCTCCAATCGTACCGAGGGCAGAACTGTTAAACCCACCAAGCTGGCGTCAAAATCAGCCGCCTCAGCCAAAGCTGGGTGCAGCAACGTGACCGACTCCTCCTCTTCTGCCTCAACTTCCTCCTCCTCTTCCACTACAGGCACAAACAGTGCTACGACGCCAGGTGCCCGAGTTAAACAGGGCAAAGACCAGACTAAGGCACGCCGTTCTCGCTCCGCCTCAAGCCCCTCTCCTCGCCGTAGTACCCGTGACAAGGAGCAGGCCAAATCCAGCTCTTCAAAGTTTGAGTGGGCGACACGCTTTAACCCAAAAGTCAACCTGTCAAAACCCAAACTGTCTCTCACTGGGTCATCCAAAACTGAGACATCCAAACCAGGACCGTCTGGATTACAAGCTAAACTAGCACGTGAGTTATCATTATTGACATGCAATACAGAATTGAATTGGCTTGCAGGGGTATGTGTAGTTATATGGTCAGTGTATGATCCCAATGCAACAATTCTAAGTAAATATGACCCATCAGGTTTATATTGGTCTCCCACATGCCATCTCTGTCCTTATCCTGTGTAGGCTGATCGGGAAGCTTATGTAGAAACTTTGTGAAAAGTTTAACAATTCTAATACAAGATTTTCAATACCTTTGTTTGGCGTTGGGAAGATGAACAAGTATTTTGAGAGCTTTGCTTGTCCATACTGCATTTGGATGTGAAATCTGTTTGTTAGATGAGAGGATAGTTTATCGTGCGGTGTGATCTTACCCCTTCAGTCTGCATGTTCACATTGCAAAAATGTTGAGGTCTCACCTGCTGTGATAGGGCGTCGCTGATGCGTGAGGTTGGTTACATCCCACAAAGCCACAGACACCATTTTCCTGTGCACTTTTACCTCACAGTTACATGATTGGCATATTGAAATATTTAGTATTTTAATTCAACTTTGCATCCACATGATAATGCCTCAAGTGGAAATTCAACTTGCACACACTGCATAGCCTTTGTGTTGTACACCACTACCAAATAGCACACATGCAGGCATACAAGGAAAGATGCCAGAGTAAAAGGGGCACACAGAGTGCTGCACTTCTTGAGCTGCCGGAGTGGAAACTGCCTTGCTCAAAAACATCTCGACAGTAGCCAGGAAGCAAGCTAGTGTCTCTCCAACATCTAGTTGCCGTTGTTACTTATATTTGTTGGCAGCAGAACAGTGGCCCGCGGACTCAAAAAATCTGAGGTACTGAGTTCTCTGTTGACAGGAATGCATACGGGGAGCCTGTGGGCACCTCGTGGGCTATAGATTAATACAGTGACAATGCTGTTGCCAAAGTGGTGTTGTTGACAGCTGTTTATGGAGTCCAAAGCACATGCCATTGAGAAAGATGTGTAACACGCAACACCCAGTATTAGATGAAAAGGAAGCAAAGGATGTTTAGACCAACACCTGATCTGTGTGTTTAGGACACATCAACAAATTGTCTTCAGAGGCTTGGTGTCACGGTTTGACAAAGAAATAAATAATCCATATCCGCTTTATCCTCACAAGGGTCACGGGGGGTGCCGGAGCCTATCCCAGCCTTCTTTGGGCAGTAGGTGGGGGATACCCTTAACCGGTTGCCAGAAAATAAATAATTCTTCTAGTAAATAAATTAATCCGTTTGGAATTCACTTTTTTGTGATAATGCTACATTTGTGCAATCGTCTGGATCGTCCAGTTTTTGATCTTGAGCTCCTAAGGAACTTTCATCTAACATTTAAAATGACAATAGATTTGACTTTTGAACATTATTTTTCTCCATTCTCTGAATGTCATTTAAATGTTCTGATCTTCAATAAATGTGATGGTTAGAACAGTGGTCCTCAACCACCGCGCCATGGGCTGCAGGCTGCTGCGAGCCACACAGATGAAAGAATAAGAAACGTGGAGTACCTCTGGTTTATTTATTAATCCAAGGCTGAAAAATATTTTACGTTGAAAAGTGACCGGATACTTACGATACGTTACATCCATCAATGATGTGATCTTTACACCTGTCACGATGCTAATCATCGAGGTCATGTAACGCTAATATTGAACCCACAAGCTAGCAACATGAGTAAAAAACAGAAATGGATGGAAAGTTTCTTTACAATGGGCAAAAGGCCCAATAATGACATAACCACAAGAATCTTTGACCAAGAAGAAATAGAAAGGTGCATTTCACAGTAAATACTAGGCGACCTACTACTAGAATTACGGATTTAACACGACAGGTGATTCCCGTGCACCAAGCCCGCTATGCACAAGAAGCAGCGAGTGACTCCTAGATTCAGCGTGGTGATTAGTTATATTTGTTCTGTGGTGCCTTTGTTTGTTGGTGCATTTCTGGTGGGCGCTGCTAATATAGTTACATAAAAATGTGGCTTCATATCTATTATCTGCAAAATGCTCAAGTTGTAGTGTTGCTCGTATTATTCATGCAATTAGTGGTCCCTATAGCACATTTAAACGTTACCATAGTTACCATATTAAAACTGTTGCTCTCCTTGGATCAGTGGTAGAGTTTGGGGGTTCAATCCCCGGTCATTGCGACATTATCGAAGTGTCCTTGAGCAAGATACTGTCCCCCCCCATCCCCCAGTTGCTCCTGATGCTGCGTCATCAGTTGGTAAATTAGGAGGACTGTGTAAAGCGCTTTGAATATCAAAGGTTGAAAAGTGCTATATGCGTGACAGCCCATTGACCATTTAATTTCGGTGAATGGTTGCCGGTCTGCGAACAATATTGACTTGTATGAACTGGTCTGCGGCACAAAAAAAGGTCGGGGTCCACTTTGTTCGAACATTTAGAACAAATGCCCAAGGACCTATAGACCATATGTATGGCCTTGATGACTGCATGCACACACCTGAATCAGCATTATTTATTTATTGTTTTAAGATTGGACCAAATTGTACTTCCGTTGACTGATTGCATTATCCAGGATGCGCCAAGTATCCATGATATACAAGAATAAATATTCATCCTTTCATTAACAACCACCCATCCCCCTCCCCGGCAAGCTAATTAAGTCTTGACTGAAGGATGTTGAAGGGGAATACATAAAACAATAATGTGATTAACTCAAACACTGCTGTGAAGACATTTACTGTTTAACACCAGCCAGTTAGATACTTTTTAAGCCCCGCCATCTTGAAATGTGCAGGTTCAAAATGAAAACTTTGGCATTAAAGTGAATCGTACCTGTGGAAATGATTGTTGGGTCACACTGTTCTTAGTGAGGGGACTGAGTGTCTTGGGCTGTGGGCCCAAAAAGGCAGACCCCTTTTAAGTTGGCTTGGTTATCAGCCGATCTATCACTTGACTCAGTTATGTTTGTGGGCAGGCAAAGACACAGCACTCTGTTTTGAACTGCACCTCTCCCAGTTTAATCTCTCATCATCCGATACCTTAACACTGTATTCACAGTATTAATGGTGAGTAAACCAGTACCAGTCCTCGTTCTGGGAGACATTTTGTTTTGAAGTGTCGTTTTCATGCACTATTTTAATTTTGTCATTTGGTATTATAATCTGACGTTTCATTTTATTGAAGAAATGAATAATGGCTCTTATGTTTACCATGTAACAGTGAAAGGCTCCCTGTCAAAGTGCAATACCGCTAGCCTGTCTAGCCAGAGGTACAGGCTTTGAAAGAGACGTTTAACCACTGAAATTACATTTGCAATTGTGGTGCTTTATGATCAAAGGATTAGACATAAGTCCCCCACATACTTTCATACTTTTTCACCAGTTTTTAAATGTCATCATTGTTCACCAAAGGTTTGAGAGAATCTACTAAAAAGCGCAGCGAGTCTCCTCCAGCAGAGCTCCCCAGCTTTCGGCGGAGCACACGCCAAAAGACCACGGGCTCCTGTGCCAGCACCAGGTATATGTATATATTTATATGTGCCTCTAATTTGAATTAGACTGGAGCAAATTAGTTTGGATAAATGTGCTCTGTACAAAAGACCCTTCTCTTGGTTGTATTACCATCCAGGAGACATGAATTTGAAGCATTGATGTCCTATCTATCATTCACCAATAATTAATTCTATGACCATTTTTAGTGTGTAAGTCTGTTTGCCACCAGTCCTCTATCTGTTTTGACAATAAGACATGTTGAATTATTTTTTTGGTGCTCATGTTGATTCTGCTTTTTACGTGCAGTCGGCGGGGCTCAGGCCTGGGCAAGCGTGGGGCAGCTGACGCTCGCCGACAAGAGAAAATGGCCGACTCTGACAACAACCAAGATGGGGCAAACTCGTCAGCTGCTCGCACCGATGAGGCATCACAGGGTGCCTCAGGTACCTCCTTACTTATTTACAGTCATTGCATTGAGAAACCAAACTTCTACATTGAGAAAAGGGACTAAATAAAATAGGTTTTAGTCATAACTTCATTGCTTTCCACACAAATTAAATAAATCTACCCGACCATTGCAGCTTCAAGTTCAGTTACTGGAGCAGTAGGTATGACCACCTCTGGAGAGAGCGAATCTGATGACTCAGAAATGGGAAGGCTTCAAGGTACCTCAGCTTTACATGTCCTCAACATTTGTTTACCACATGTTTCATATAGTCATTATGCCTATGCATATATGTGTATTGTCTTAACCTGCCCTTTTGTGTGCGTGTTTTTTTTTAATAGCTTTACTGGAGGCCAGGGGTCTCCCCCCACATCTCTTTGGCCCCCTGGGACCTCGGATGTCACAGCTATTTCACAGGACCATCGGCAGTGGTGCCAGTAAGTAGTACATTCTTATCTTTGCATCTCTGTCACTTTAGTAAGATGTGAAGAATTAGTTTAAAAATTGTGATTATTCTTTGTCCAGGCTCCAAGGCTCAGCAGTTATTGCAAGGACTGCAGGCCACTGGTGACGAGTCTCAACAGCTCCAAGCTGCCATTGAGATGTGCCAGCTGTTAGTAATGGGCAATGAAGAAACACTTGGTGGATTCCCTGTCAAGAGTGTTGTGCCTGCACTGGTGAGTTTTATTCCAATAGTCTCTTGAAACAACTGCACGGACGAAGTCATTGGCTTTTCACGTTAAATTATGGCACTTAGAAACAATTTAACCAATTGCGTGTATTTGTTCAACTTCATTTCACAGATTACACTGTTGCAAATGGAGCATAATTTTGACATTGTAAGTATGCTGAAACATGATGACTATTTTTTTCCCCCAGTGTTTTTCCTGTTTTAACGTAATAATCTATGCCCCCAGATGAATCATGCCTCCCGTGCACTCACTTATATGATGGAGGCCCTCCCCCGGTCCTCAGCTGTGGTGGTTGATGCTATTCCTGTCTTCCTGGAAAAGGTAAGACATGCCCCCCCACCTCCCTCTAACTGCTCCTAACTATCTTGCGATAGCTAAGGATGACCTTTTTATACACACTCACATGGAATGTCATGCAGCTTCAGGTGATCCAGTTTATTGACGTAGCTGAGCAGGCGCTGACTGCCTTGGAAATGCTGTCGAGGCGCCACAGCAAAGCAATTTTGCAGGCTGTAAGTGTGTAACGTTAGGCATCTTGTCATTGTTCACTGCTACTGCTAAAGTATATTAGATGATCATGTCCTTCCTCACAGGGTGGGCTTGCTGACTGCCTGCTCTACCTAGAATTCTTCAGCATCAATGCACAGAGAAATGCCTTGGCCATAGCAGCCAACTGCTGCCAGAGCATTACCCCTGATGAGTTCCACTTTGTTGCTGATTCTCTACCTCTGTTGACTCAGAGACTTGCACATCAGGTACTTGATGTCATCAAACCTGTCTGTCGACAGGTTTCCCATTGATGACGTTCACATGCAGTCAATAACCCTTTCAAAACCTCAATATTGGCAATATTCTTGTTATAAACACGTGCAACAAACAGAATAAGATCCCCAAGTTACACTTTTCTAATCCGAAAAATATGGTTCCGGAAAATCGACCGCCTCACTAAGTCACTGAAAAAAAATCAAAAGCTACTTTAATGCCCCATGATTTTTATTCCTTAGGATTTGTCTTTTGAAAATGACAGGAACGCAAATTGTTTTTGTACACATTGCTCTAGAATGTTTCAGATTTTCTAATTTGCCCATTTTTATTCACCATGCAGGACAAAAAGTCTGTCGAGAGCACTTGCCTCTGTTTTGCTCGACTGGTGGACAATTTTCAACATGAGGAGGTCTGTTCAATAATTTTGGTGGATCATTTATTAAGATCTATTTTTTGATTACCGTGTTTCACTAACCAATTTTTTTAAAAGCCAATGTTTGTTTGAATCAACAGAACTTCTTGCAAGAGGTGGCATCACGAGACCTTTTGACCAACATTCAACAGCTGCTGGTAGTGACACCACCTATACTTAGCTCTGGGATGTTCATCATGGTTGTGCGCATGTTTTCCCTCATGTGTTCCAACTGCCCCTGCTTGGCAGTTCAGCTCATGAAACAAAGTGAGTAACGGTGCCCGTAACCCTCGAACCCCAATGGTTCACACTTTAACATCATCTCTGATCCAACCTTTGACCTGTTAATCGGTGGCAGGTTTGCTCAGCAGTGTATCCGTTCACACTGCTCAACAAATCAGGCTTTCCTATACCATAATGCAGACAGACAAATTATCCACAGCACAGTTTCCTGTATTCTGTATGTGCACACAGCCATAACATCTCTGCCTTATTTTCCTTCCATCAATATTTTCAGGTAGAGATGATCAGGTTTTGCTCATCTTACTGATGAGGCATTTATTTTAGGGCATTGTTTTGCCCAGCGCTTTATCCCGGTGTTTTAAAGAGATTGTTATGGTGGTTTACAGTGTAATTAACTGCAAGTGGACAAGGAGAGCCAGTTGGCCAACACTTTTCAGCCATTAATTGAAAGCCGGGAGACTAGTAAAACACAAACTAATCAGCACACTGCAATACTTGTCAAGAACTGGCATCATTTCATAAAGAAGTATTGCAATGCTAGGAGTTGCCTGCTAACCACAGATGTTTTCTTTCGTTTTTGTTTTTTTATTTTTAAATACCTTTCAACAGACATAGCAGAGACACTGCGCTTCCTCTTGTGTGGGGCATCAAATGGCAGCTGCCAGGAACAGATTGAACTTGTACCACGGAGCCCTCAAGAGCTCTATGAGCTGACCTCCCTCATATGGTAGCACAGACCTTTCTCCATACATAACATTTTCTCTTCTTTTTCAATATGAACACAGTGACTGGTACCATTATACCTCTGTTTCTGAACAATGTTGATTGGACTAATGTGTGAAGCACGAGTTTACATTAGAAAAATCTCTCAGCATGCCCCCGTTCTATGTTGAGAATATTGGAGCACACTAGACACAATAGGACCACATCTTTTAAATGCACCATTTTTTTGGTAATCTTACTGTGTGGGGTCTGCCAAAGATAAATGCAAAGAAATCTTGTATCATTTGAAAAATCCTTAAATTTTTGTACCCAGCCTTCGACATACAAAACGGAGATAATCAAGCATACATACCTGTATATCTTTAATATTCTCAATGAAACCTCAGAAAAACTTTAAATAGTTGCACAACGATCTGAACTTGTTCTCCATCTAGTGAGCTGATGCCCTGCCTTCCTCGAGAGGGCATCTTTGCAGTTGATGTAATGCTGAAGAAGGGCAGCGCCCAAACGACAGAAGGAGTCATATGGCAATGGAGGGATGACAGAGGGCTGTGGCACCCTTACAATCGCATCGACAGCCGCATTATTGAGGTATTGATCTACTATCGGCACATTGTGTCATGTTGAAAGTATAGTGTATTGTCATTGTGGATCCCTGGTCCATTTACGGTCCAAGTATTGATGCCGCAGTGAATCATGATCAAATTGCTCATTCATATGAATACACTTGTAATTATGGCTGTGTTTGGTGATTGTCATGTCCTGCAGACAGCCCACCAGAATGGGGAAGATGAGATCAGCTTGTCAACTCTGGGTCGCGTGTATACAATTGACTTTAACTCTATGCAGCAGATCAATGAAGACACCGGAACTGCACGTGGCATTCAGAGAAAGCCAAATCCACTTGCAAATCCCAACTCCGGTAATCATCTCGACTAAGTTTCTAAACCAGGGGTGTCAAATTCATTTTTGTCACAGGCCACATTAGGGCTGTTATGACTGTGAATTTTGTGAAACCATATGAATGTTTAATCACCTTCATATATTACACGACAGATTGATGGATAACTAGTTTGGAAATCAGACGTCAAGAACAATGGCTTGTTGAAACATGTAATAAGGGATTTGCTTGAGTTACCTTTGTGGACCACATTAAATGATTTGGCGGGCCAGATCTGGCCCATGGGCTGTGAGTTTGATATCAGAGTTCTAAACCAAATCGGACCATGTACTGTATTTGATCTAAATTAAACACTTGGTTCATTTCTTTGAGTTATCTTAATTACCGTAATTTCCGCACTATAAGCCGCTACTTTTGTCACACGCTTTCAACCATGCGGCATATTTAATGATGCGGCCTGTTTAAAGATTTTTTCCAATGGCCGCCAGGGAGTGCTCGAGCAGAAAAGGTAACAGTGAGACTCTTATCATGTGTCACAGTGTAAACAACCGGCTATGAGAAGTCTCATTTCACCTCTGTTTTGAGCTGGACAGCAATCCGAAAGCTGCGTGGCCGGGTCTATAACAGACTTAACCGAACACAAAATCATGTTACAATATGGGCACCTGCGGCATATAGACAGGTGCAGCTTGTGTGTTTACAAAATCGTTTTGCCTTTAAAAATGTAGTGGGTGTGGCTTATAATCGGGTGTGCTCAATAGTCTGGAAATTACGCTACTTTGAGGTGTATGAGCATCAGACTAAAGTGTCTGTTGTCGTAATTTGGTGTGTGGTTTTCAAGCCTATTGTAAAACTGTTTTGCCCTTTACTCCAGGGAGCCACCAGGAAGTTAGGCGAGAAGATGCACGCGCCCAGCTGATGAAGGAAGACCCTGACCTGGCTAAATGTTTTATCAAAACTCTATTTGGGGTCTTGTATGAAGTGTACAGCTCCTCTGCTGGACCTGCAGTTAGACACAAGTGCCTTAGAGCCATCCTCAGGATCATTTACTTTGCTGATGCAGAGCTGCTGAAGGATGTGTTGAGGAACCATGCAGTGTCGAGGTAACCCACTGGACTGGTGGTTTCATTAATGAATCAACTCAATTTTGAAGGTGCCAAAAAAAGGAGCACATTTATTAACGTGACCAGGGCTCTATATATTTATTTATTCTTGGGATAAGACAATTGACTTTTTTTTTCTCCCCACCACCAGTCACATTGCCTCCATGCTATCCAGCCAGGACCTAAAGATTGTAGTGGGTTCTCTGCAGATGGCTGAGATCCTCATGCAGAAGCTGCCTGATGTCTTCAGTGTCTATTTCAGGAGAGAAGGTAGGTCTTAGATTTCTCTTTAATATGTTACTGTGCACAATGTTTTATTGCGGCTAATCTAGTTTTGTCTGTTTTGGAAATTCAACTTCTTCAACATTAAAATCACTTCTAGTGTAGTAATTAGATTCCCTAAGAGAAAAAAAAAATCTTTGTGTTCCTTCAGAATCATTATCCCCCAATTTTTCTTTCAGTGCTAGGGTTCCTCCTAAATGGTCACAAAATAGACACGTGCCAGCAAATGGCAGTTATTTTACATTTTTTTACTTGGGACAAGGAGCCCAGCAATACAAGAGTCGATTGCTTGGTCTCTTCAAACGTTGCAAAAACGGTTATCTAGCCACAAACTGACACTGATCTACTTCTATGGTGGGTGCAACTGTTGTGCTTAACATATTCTTATGAATGACACATTCACACTTTAATGCGAGGGAATGCAAAGTTGTTCCACTGGGGGCTCTGTAGTCAATGGTTCACCTCAGCAACCTCAAGGGCGCGTTCTGAAATTCCGCGTTCTGAAATTCCGCGTTCTGAAATTCCGCGTTCTGAAATTCCACTCCCTTTAATTTACGAACGCATCATATGTTCCAAACCAATCAGAAGCCTGTGCTTGAACTATTTCTACCTGTGGTACTTAAAGCACTGGCACACCCTGTCCCCAGTCGGAGTGCCTAGTGTGTGCTATGGAACTCCATTTCTGGAGCACTCTGACTTTGAGCACCGCACTGAACTTCATAGTGAACCAGTCTGTGCTCAGAGCATATTTCCTTAGTGTGCATGTGGGGCCCTGAAATTGACATAAAATTCAATTTCAATTGCTAAATATAAGCCAATACGAAAGTAACATGACATACCAAATTATTATTATTTTTTTAGAGACAGTTTTCTCAAAACCATCAACTCAGTGACTCATTTTATACATTGTGTTCCGTGGTCATTTCTATTATGTTGTAAGGGTATGTGGATAGTCAAGGCCTGTTTTTGTCCTTACCTCTCTCTACAGGTGTAATGCACCAGGTTAAAAACTTGGCAGAGTCTGAGAGCTTTCTAGTTACTAGTCCCCCCAAGGCCTGCCCCAGTAGTAGTACCAGTCTGTGTACTACCACAATCAGCACTACATCCACCACAACCACCAATAATGCAACTCCTGACTTGGGCTCTCCTAGCTTCCAGCACAGCATGGATGACTCACTGGACCTCAGTCCGCAAGGGTGAGTAGAGTTTGATTTTCTTTGCAATCATTTTTTTTTGGAATGATCAGTGGATTGACCTATTGTAATAAAAGGCTACCTGAGGTTTTTTCTTAAAGAACAGCAAATCATTATGCATCGTTACACGATTAGACTTAACAGTAGTAGCAACATGAAGGTTTGCCAAAAATTAGAAACATTTTAATTTTTAGTCAAAAGAGTCAACAGATCTTGAAGGGCAAGTCATGTTTTCTTTTACACCCGCCACATTTGGTAATAACCATATTTACCATGCTCCTATTGTTTATACCTAGGAGGTTAAGTGATGTCCTGAAGAGAAAACGATTACCGAAAAGGGGGCCCAGAAGGCCCAAATACTCACCACCAAGGGATGATGACAAAGTAGACAATCAGGGTAAGTTTCTCTGAGTAAAGTTTGGCTAATACTTACTACTCTGCCACCCTACTGTAGGTATAAGTCTTTCCAATCATCTCGTTGGTATTGTCGTGCGCGCGCCATAGACACTGGAGCGTTTCTAAAAAATAATAGAATGTTGATGATTCACTCAAATTTTTGTGCATGTTCTTAAGTTGAATTATATTTTTTCCCAACAGCTAAAAGCCCCACAAGTACTCAGTCACCCAAATCATCCTTCTTGGCCAGTCTCAATCCTAAAACCTGGGGTAAACTGGGTGCCCAAACCAATAATGCCAACTCCGAGCCCTCACGTACAGCGGGAGTGAGTGGCCTGGCAAGGGTGCCTCCCAAGGACTCAATTTCAAATAACAGGTGTGATCCAATAGAAAATAAAAAATTCAATGTGATGTGAAATCATGAGTTTGAATGCATCTGTGCTAATACTGTTTTTGATTTTTGAACTTATTTTGGCAGGGATAAAATCAAGGCCTGGATCAAAGAACAGGCAAACAAGTTTGTAGAGCGGTACTTCAACTCTGAAAAAGTGGATGGCAGCAACCCTGCACTGAATGTACTTCAGAGGCTTTGCACAGCCACCGAGCAGCTCAACCTGCAGGTATAGCAGGCACTTTCTCCCATATGTTATCTAGCCACAGGTAATGTCTTGACGTTTTATGTTCTGCCTCATAGGTCGATGGTGGTTTGGAGTGTCTTTCGGAGATCTCCAGTATTGTGTCAGAATCTGATGTGTCGTCTTTTGAGATTCAACACAGCGGGCTGGTGAAACAACTCCTGCTTTACCTAACGTCTCATACGGATAGGGACTTGCTTAGTCGAGACATGCGACTCAAACGGTTCCTCCATGTCTTTATCGGCTGCCCGGTGAGAAAATGTGACTTGTATGATGAAAGATCACTTTTTTTTTTTTTTTTAAACCTTTGCCTAATTCATTCAGAAGCTGGATGTAAAAAGGAGCCCCATTTTTTTAACCGTGTCATTCTTGCACGTGATTAACAGGTTCCAGGAACAGAGCCTGTAAGTTGTCTCGACCCAACAGAAAATGGGCCTTTCCTGGGACTGGTTCACAAAATGAACAGCTGTCTGAGTCAAATGGAGCAGTTCCCCGTCAAAGTGCATGATTTCCCCAGTGGGAATGGCAATGGGAGCAGGTCAGTTGGTTGGTTTGTTGATCACCATTTTATGTCACCCTAAATTCTTTTGTCTACATGAGTTTAATCAAGTGAATACGCTTCTGTAGAGGCTCACAGGCACTTAAGTTCTTCAACACACATCAGCTCAAGTGTCAGTTGCAAAGGCATCCGGACTGCACTAATGTTAAACAGTGGAAAGGAGGCCCTGTGAAGATAGACCCTCTGGCCCTGGTGCAAGCTATTGAGAGATACCTTGTTGTTCGAGGTGAGTGACAAGGGTCCAGCAGCTGATTTAAACATTCTCCCAAGTGTCCTCTGTTGTGTAATTGATCTTAACCAGCTTTTGTGTATCATACAGGGTATGGTCGAATCAGAGAAGAGGATGAAGATAGTGATGATGATGGTTCAGATGATGAAATAGATGAGTCACTGGTATGCGAACAACTCAAAAGCAAAATGCACATGCATTTTTTTCCCCTGAAACTCATACACTTGTTTTGGCGTTGACCGTAATGTAATTCTATTGGTTATGTAGGCTGCACAGTTCCTGAATTCAGGAAGTGTACGTCATAGACTACAGTTCTACATTGGTGACCACTTGCTGCCGTACAACATGACAGTTTACCAGGCTGTGCGACAGTACAGCCTTCAGGCAGAAGAAGAAAGAGAGTCCACAGATGATGAAGCAAACCCACTCGGGCGAGCAGGCATCTGGACCAAAACGCACACAATATGGTACGTTTTCCTCATGATTAGACTCTGTTGGTGTTTTTATTTTTGTTTTATTTTTTGGGACCGGTAGTACTGTAGCGACCAACTTTATCATTTGGTCGTACAACACAGAATTGGACGCATGCTTTTTTTGGGGGGTAAATCAACAACAACAACAGCATGACCATATTGGCTGATGTATAATCGTCGCAATTGGCATGCCGTAGTTTAGTATGTTGTAAATATTGACACTGACTGAAGATTAATTTGCAAATATTTTACTGTGACAATTTTGTTTGCAACAAACAGCGCCCGACAAAACAGGTCAGTTATTTTATAGAACTTTTAAAAGAAGACAAAGAAGGAAACATCGTGGTAAAAACTGAAAACATCAGTAAAAAGCAGTGAAATAATTGCTGACAGCTAAAGAACTTCAAATTTGCTTTAGTTGTATTAGTTCAACAAAAATAATTTGAATGCTTTCAATGATGAAAATATATTTTGGGCATTTTTTAAACACAAAAAGCATTTTTTCTTTTTTTTTTTTTTACACACTACTGATATTTTTATTTATATCAATCACTTAGCAAAGTCATAAGGGCACAAAAATATTTTTTTATTTAAGCCTTTGGGGAATGTAAAATCTCACTTTAAGTTTGACAACCCAATCACTAAATTGAAGGATGGACCCACCCGGCTTGATTAGATATAATGACGTAAGTGACTCGATGGACCATTGATTGTAATTAAAATAGACAAGCGCGCAATCTCCCATCGCCAAAATCCAGTGCGGGTCGTAGGCGCCTCAGTCAATGCGAGTAGACTGAGGTGGAAGCCCTCATTTATATAGCCTTAAAACATGTACACGCGCTGTACTTTTTTTTTAAGTGAAAATTGTTCGCTGTGGTACCAGCGTCCTCGAGGTTCTCTGTATCTGGCCCAGGATGGAGTTTAAAATCAACACCCCGTGCTCAAGTTAAAACATCTGATTTCAACCCACCCTCAGGTATAAGCCTGTTAGAGAGGACGAGGATGGCAGCAAGGAAACTGTTGGGGGGAAGAGGGGCAGAGCCCAGACTGCACCCACGAAAACATCCCCTCGCAATGCCAAGAAGCAGGATGAGCTGTGGCATGGTGAGGATCTCAATGTTTCACAATGCAATGCACTTGCCTTTGTTAATGATTAGTCTGCAGTTGAGCAATGGTTAAGAAATCACTACAATGTTTACAATGGCAAACATTACGCGACTTAACATGTAAATGTAGCAGTGCCGTGATCTGTTTATTTCCAGATGGTGTGTGTCCTGGCGTCATCAATCCCTTGGAGACGTACCTCATTTCAGAGCCTCCGGAGAGCATAACCTTTGATGACCCCTCTTTAGATGTCAACCTGCTGCTGAGGGTCCTGCACTCAATCAGTAGATACTGGTTCTACTTGTATGACGTAAGTCCCCACCAGTTACGAGATGCGTTTAGCTTAAAGATAATGAAAGCGTTTTGACTTGAGGCTGCCACGGCAGCATCTATATGTGATGCATGGACACGTCTCTGAACACCACACAGTTATGTTAATCAGCTCCATGTTTTCGTAACGGTGACTCAAGAATTTCGGAAAGGCTCAAATGCACATTTTCAGAAATAGGGAGTTTATGAAAGTGGACTTTACACCGACCTAATTGACTGAATCGAAATCGGTTAATAGTTTGTATTTTATGCAAAATCGCACATCTACTGCAATCTCATAATTTACATGATCTGTTAATAAAGTCATTGATCGGATCAATGACTTCGGATCAGCGAAATAAGACATGACAGTAAGCACAACCTCGTCCACTGCAGGGTCGTTCTGTGTATATGTGAGCCCCAAAGCTAATTATTTTTAGCTTTGTCGCATGTCTTGTGAGTGGAAAGCCTTTGCGCCAGGAGGCAGAAGTTCCAACTCAGCGCCCCCGCCCATCCAAACATAAAGTAATAGGTTTTCTTCTTCTTTTTTTTTTAACTGGTAAAAAGTCCCAAACCATTTTATTTACGTCAGAAACTAAAAAAAACAAGCTACCGTATGTGTGTTATCCACTCACCATAAGCTATGTGTACTATGGGCCACGCACATGCAACCAACAAGCCGTTGTTTGAACAAACAGAAATAGCTCTGTTGTTGACACAACGCCTAAATGTTTTCTAAACAAGGATCCGAGATATGCCGAGCTAGAAAAGTAGACAAACAAATGAAAGACAAAATAATCAATCGCGGACTTGTACAACACAGCCAGCTTTGTAGTAACTGGTATGCGTATGGACTTGTGTCCCGCTATTGAACCAAGATAGCAAAAACCCGTGGCCACATTTAATGACTGCTGATCGAATATCATTTTTGTATTCGCAGAATGCTGTGTGTAAGGAAATCATCGCCACCAGTGAGTTCATTAACAGTAAGCTGACTGCCAAAGCCAACCGTCAGCTCCAAGATCCCCTTGTTATTATGACAGGGAATATCCCAACTTGGCTCATAGAGCTCGGAAAGACGTGGTAAACGCTTCTCCCTTTCTCCTTCTCGTAATAGTTGCAAATTGATATTGGTCTCATTTCCTCATGTTGTCTTCTCTCCGCAGCCCTTTCTTCTTCCCCTTTGATACACGGCAAATGCTGTTCTATGTAACTGCTTTTGATCGCGACAGAGCCATGCAGCGCTTACTGGACACAAACCCTGAGATTAATCAATCCGATTCTCAGGACAGCAGAGTTGCACCACGTCTTGACAGGAAAAAGGTGCTCTTTTCTTTCATCTTGTGACGGAAGTGTTGAAACTAACACGTTGTGTTAAACTAAAACTTGTGCTGAGTTTATTCACTGTAATTTCATTTTCAGCTCCATGTAAACTTTCCTTGTTCCTTCTTTAAAATGTAATTTTATGTCCCACTTTGTCAGAGGACGATAAACCGAGATGAGCTGCTCAAGCAGGCGGAGTCTGTGATGCAGGACCTGGGTAGTTCGCGTGCAATGTTGGAGATTCAGTATGAGAATGAGGTACTTGAACTCAATGTCCTTTTAAAAGTCAGTCAATGTTGATATACAGCAGGATGTTAGTTTATAAGGCGTTCTCCTTTCAGTTACGGGTTTGATGTAACCTGAATTTATGCATGTATGAATAGTTGCTGTCCTTGTTCTCCAGGTGGGCACAGGTCTTGGTCCCACTCTCGAGTTCTATGCTCTAGTTTCTCAAGAGCTACAGCGGGCTGACCTCGGTTTGTGGAGGGGTGAAGAGGTGACTCTGACAAATCCTAAAGGTACCCCCCCCCCCAAAAAAAAAGCTCTTTTTCTATAATGCATTGTTTGAAGTAAAACTTCGATTACATGATCATCTGTGAGTGAAACCGCTGCTAGTAATGCAAATATGCGGTTGCCTTGATCTCACGCCTGTTTCATGTTTCTATTGGATTAGGAAGCCAAGAAGGAACGAAGTACATGTTCAGTACCAGAGGGCTCTTTGCAGTTCCGTTTGGCAGGACAACCAAACCAGCACACATAGCCAAAATCAAAATGAAGTTCCGCTTCTTGGGAAAGCTAATGGCCAAAGCCATCATGGACTTCAGACTGGTAAGGAATTGATTGTTCAGTGTTTTTGCTGACACCTTTAACCGCCTACATATTGTTGAGTTGAATTTACAGTGTATCCAAAAATCACAAACTGGGGCTAATTTTCATTTCATGTATCGTCAATTATCATGAATAAAATGTTGGCCGATGTCAAAATGTACAAATGTAAACGTGTGTTTGCAAGAAAGATGGACAGTGTGTCACTCTTGGATCCTAAATTGTGGAATGGAACCCATTGCCCAAATGAATTAGTGCTTGTGTTGTTATTACCAGCTGGACCTGCCCCTGGGGCTGCCGTTTTATAAGTGGATGTTGCGGCATGAGATGTCTATAAACTCTCATGACCTGGTCAACATTGATCCTGATGTTGCCAAATCCATCCTGCACTTGGAGGATATTATTCGCCAGAAGAAGAGGCTTGAACAGGATTGCTCGCAGGTAAACGGACTGGATTATTCTTCAAAAAAGAAAAATAAGCAAAAGTGATATTTGATGTGGTGAGTCGTCCATGACAAAGCTTTGAGAGGCTTGAAATCAGTTTCTGTAACCATTAATTTTGTGCATCTTCAAATGTGGCCCCTTTGTTTTATAAAAGTCTAAAGTTTTGATTTAACTCTTGAGTTCAGCACAGCAACTACTTACTTTCCAAAGTATTCGATATTCACAAATGAATAATCTTCATATTTTTCTTGTGTAGACGAGAGAGACATTACAGCAGGCACTGGAGAGCCTGAATATGAACGGTTGCTCAGTCGAGGATCTGGGTCTGGATTTCACACTCCCAGGATTCCCCAACATCGAGCTGAAAAAGGGCGGAAAAGACGTGCCCGTCACGATCTACAACCTTGAGGAGTATCTCAGGGTATGGCATCACTATTTCTTCTTTTTGTCTCTTTCGGTGGATAAGCAAGAACGAAGTGTGGCTTACCAAAATGAACCTGCTTGTTTGTCTCTGCTAGTTGGTGGTGTACTGGACTCTCAATGAAGGCGTGTCAAGACAGTTTGAGTCTTTTAGGGAAGGCTTTGAGTCCGTCTTCCCACTACATCACCTGCAGTATTTTTATCCAGAAGAGGTAAGCCCCCCCCGCCCTGCCCCCACTTTGCCATGTCACTGAACTTGGAGCCCCTCCGTCACTTGGCGACCTTTCCCGCCTCATCTTGAACCATGCTCGTCTCTTCATGTAGCTTGACCAGTTGCTGTGCGGCAGTAAATCAGAGACGTGGGACGTCAAGACGCTGATGGAGTGCTGTCGGCCGGATCACGGCTACACACATGACAGGTGGGCTTGCATCTTAGCCTATTGATTAATTTTGCCCTAATTTTAAGATTATGCCGAGATGGTGAGTTTAAGACTTAATATTTGACCTCATCACCCTACAGCCGGGCAGTGCGGTTCCTGTTTGAAGTGTTGAGCAGCTTTGATGCCGAGCAACAGAGACTTTTTCTGCAGTTTGTCACGGGAAGTCCAAGACTGCCTGTTGGAGGTGAGTCGGTGCACACACACGTTCGTTCACTTACATACACATCAACGTTGGGCCTCTAGATAAAAAAAAAATGCAGAGCATGTCTGGACTATGTCGGCGCCACTCACAAGACCGCACTTTGCCGCTCAGGTTTCCGCAGCCTAAACCCCCCTCTGACGATTGTGAGGAAGACATTTGAGTCGACGGAGAACCCAGATGAGTTTCTCCCTTCAGTTATGACCTGCGTCAACTACCTGAAGCTTCCTGACTACTCCAGCATTGAGATCATGCGAGAGAAACTGTTGACGGCAGCTCGCGAGGGCCAACAGTCGTTTCACCTTTCCTGATCTCTCCACATCTCACATTCAGATGCCTTCTTCAAGCGACTGAAATCATGAATTCACTTCTCAGTTTTTTTCCTTTTTTTTTTTGTTTTTTTTTTTGTAATCCGACATTAAGGCTTCTCGTACAGCCTTCTTGTTAGAGAAGCAGCTTGCAGAGAAACATTAAATATATATTTGCTGCCCCGACTCACAAAAAAATATTTAAAAGAAAAAAAAATAGAAAGGTGTTCCATGACGCAGATGTTCAAACATAAAAACAGAGTTAAACCTATATCAGTAGTTGAGTAATGTTTAAAATTGATGAAAACATCTGGGTGGTATTTTAAATTGCATTGCTGTGTGATGTTAAAAAAAAAAACGCAAACAAAAAAGGGATGTCTCCTCTCCAAAGTGGACAATGTGGGTGTGAGGGGAAGGTGGGGAGGGTCCATCAAGCAAGCTAGGTTTACTTTAGCTCCAAAGATCATTTGTACAGACAAATTTGCAGACTTTGCTCATTCTATACATTTAATAGAATAGCTCCTTGTTCGTCATTTTCCCGCATTTGTCCGTCTGCATTCTCTTATTTTGTTGCCGCACCACCACCCACTGTTTCCAAACCGTTTGTGTGCGTGTTCACTCTTCGTTAGCTTTCCCTCTCATTCGTCCTCGCTTAAATTACAGTTGGTTGAATGTGGGTAGTGATGAAACACATATTACCGTTTTCCTCTTCCTACCTAAGTTGGATTGTGTTCTGGCCTCCACGTTTATAGAGCTTCAGCTCAGATGAAAAGGTGTTACCGATGTATTGATCTGGTTCAGGTGTTTTGCTCTTATTTTGCTAGTGTTAGCATCTTTCTGTTGAGCCCTATCAGATTTGTTGGGTTATCTTGAGCAACCCTCAACACACAATGTAGCCGGGCACAAAACTTTGACTGGTCTCATTTTATTGTTTCATGGCCAGATAGCATTTCAAGTTCATTTATGGAGTTAAATTTATATGGAGCTTCACACCCTGTTTGAGGTGAGAGTGTCTGCTCTTCTTTTCTTTTTTTATTTTCTATATGGTCTTTATTTCTTGCTGTAGTATTTTTTTTTTTCTTTCACTGCTGGCTTGAAAAAAAAAAACTGGTGTGCACCTGCAGTCCGTGACCAGGGGAGGGCGCCACTCTGCTTTCCTGGCCCAATCGTTCATGTGCTGTTTCTAAGATCTGCAATAATTTACTGCATCAGGTTCATGTTTTTACCTGAACATAAATAAAGTAACTGTTTGACTCATGTTTGGTCATTGCTTATTGTTTTGCTGCTCTTCACTCATTGTATCAGTGGTTCGAATGTCCCTTCAACCGTAGTCGAGAGATGGCATGGCGGTTTCATGCGCAAAGGTGCGTGCATGCGTGCATAGTCATCGAAATTAACTTACTGTTGCTGTCATCTCTTCTCTTTTTGATAACTGCCTTAGATTTAGCTTATTAGTTAACCAAACCACAGAAATGTTCAGTTTCTAATAACTACCAGTTTTAACGTGTGCCGAAAGCATGACTGCTCGCTAGGATGCTAAAGCTAAAAAAAATGGCCTTTTGAAATCCTTTCCAGACCAATGGATGTTGTTTACTTTATTTCTCGACTGTTCTGGAAATTTTGGGTGATGGTGTAATTCGGTTGCAGCTTTGATGGATCTGTTGTCCTAATTGATTTTGTCAGGACCCAATCTTTTGAAGTGATTTCATCATCTGTCTTTTTTCATTTGGCTTTGATTAGAATTTAGTTTGATCTTGACTTTGCGCTGTGGCCACTTCCGTCATAATTTAACAACCTTCACGTATCACTCCGTTACATTGTGCATGTAGAATATATGTGTATGTATGTGTCTGTTAACCAAAATTAATGGTTGGTAACGATCCATTGCTGAAATGGACTGCAAGCTAATTAACCTAAGGCGCATTTGGAAATTCACTCTGATGTCCTCTGAGTGAGTGTGTTCGGAGAAGTCGAGTGTGCTCCGCTTTCATTCATTTCTGAACACACGCCCAGCACTTGTGCACTGTGTCCCCAGTTGGAGCGCCGTGCCTTGCAACGTTTTTGGTTCACTTTGAATCGCTATTCACATTCCGAGATATTGATTTTTTTTTTTAGCTAAATAAACAAATCTATTTTGTTTTGATAAAAAAATATGAAACAAATTACATCATGCTGAAATTGGTCACAATGGTAGTTACATAAAGTTTAAAGGGAACACTGAAGCAATTTTTTCCCTTCACAATAATAGCTCTGTGGAGCCCCACTAGTCTAAAGATGGTCGTCTGATCAACATTGCGATTGCGGAATATGAATTACGCATCAAAATCCATCTATTTTTTATCCATTTCAGGGGGCAGGCATTTTGCCTTGGTTATTCCACTTGCTGGCGACTGGAAATGACGAAACAGTGACCAAGAGCTCCGCATGCAAACATCACCTGACCGAAATCCAGAAAACAGTGAGCTGTAATTGGTCATCATCCTCAAAGTGAGGCTATTATCTAATTTTCTCACCTCAGCCTCAGTGAAAGGCTGGCTCCAATCAGGCTACACCTATTGAAAGGAGGAAAGCATCACGGTGACTCTCTGCCAAGAGAGTGACAGTGTAGGAGGGCGGGAGCGGCATGTAAGTGTGGGTGCGCGTGTCGTCATCACACACAGTGCAGAGCAGAGCGCCCACCCTCTCTCTTGCTCCTTCTGTTCTTATACTGCATCCCAACCGTCCCCTCAGCCGGCTTCCATTGTTGCCTGCCTGTATCCAGCAGAGGTTCCACATTCGGGTAGTGAGCGTCCTCACACACACGCTCTGCAGAGCCAACATAGACGAAGCTTCAGGATGAGTTTGAGCTTCACGCCTGCCTTGTCTGTCCTCCTTCTTCTCCCCTCGCTTCTCAACTGCGGCGTAAGCGCCGTCCCCTCCCCGTTCCAGCTGGCTCCGGACACCCCGGCACCGGCCGAACCCACGCCGACCCGGGCTGCGGCTCAGCTGGACCCCTGCGAAGGTCAACCCTGTCTCAACGGGGGGATCTGCTTGGCCCTTCTGTCTCCAGGCAGGCCAGAGGACACCTGGGAGTACACCTGCACGTGCGGTCAGGGCTTTGCCGGACGCAACTGTGAGGTCAGTGGCTAACTTGTCTTCATTTTAGGGAAAGCAACGGTGAAGAACGCTGATGTTTTATGTGCAGTCAGACAAAATGGAATCATCCCCGCGTTCCTCATTTGGGGATCTTGTCTTGCTTCCCAGAGGTTAAAAGTAATCAGCAGCGGACAGACATCCAAAGGAAACGATAACTACGATGTGGCAAAAAATTTGAATTTGTCCCCTTTGACATGTTCAAAGTTGGCCCTACAACAAATTCAGTTTGAGATTTAGAAGTACAGTCAAACCTCGGTTTTCGAACGTCTCGTTTCTCCACCAATTTGGTTTTCGACCAAAAATTTCGAGTTTTTTATGCCTCGGATGACGAACAAATTTTGGTTCTCGAACAAACTGAGCGCACTTGAATGCACCATTTGACTCCTCTCACCTTCCTTACACGAGGAAGTGACGCTTCCTTGTGTTGCTTTCCATTGTGAGCAGACGTGTTCAGTAAACAATTTTATTTTAAAAAGAGCGTGGTTTCGGTTTTCGAACAGCCTTCTGGAACGGATTATGGACGAAAACCGAGGTTTGACTGTAGTAGAAAATTGTGACCAGCAAATATTTATGTATCCAACTGTTCAGTTCGTGTTCAGTAAGGATTTGGTGGGGAGGAAAATATGTAAAATTGGGAGAAAAGAATCTAATTTTGCGTCAGAATTTCTGCCCAAATGAAAAGACAATTCACCAAGAATTTGGAAGTAGACAGAAGGCCTGTTCAGACCGCCGTGCCTTGAGTTTGTCACCTGTGATGTAAAATCTTCTGAAACATGTCGACTGTAGTTGGTGTACAATAGATGAACTCATTCAGTACCTGCCAATTCTGGACCAAGTCTGAAAAGACGTTTAAAAACATCTTTGGGAGTGAACGAGTTAACAGTACTACTTACAATATTACAAATGCGCTATTTCTTTAGGGTTTGTTCCTAGCATAAGTGTACTGTTTTGAACAAAACACTGTCATTTCCCTGGGAAGGTAAATTCCTTGTGTGTTTTACGTACCTGGCCAATGAATCTTATTGTGATTATTGTTCTGTGGCAATGTGCCTACCTTAATTTTTGATGAACAAGAGCAAAATTATTTGCATGCGTACTGTAGAAGCACAAGCTTTTTATAAAGGGGCCATGTGCCATTATGGAGACATGGAGGCAAGGGCTGCGTTGCTGTGGCAACAAGAGGGAAGAGCGCTGAGCACAAATACTCACTTGAGTTTTGTGTGTGTGTGTGTGTGTGTGTGTGTGTGTGTGTGTGTGTGTCATAAACAGATTGCATTGCATCACAGTATATATTGTTTTGAATGTTTTAAATAAACAGTAAGCCACAAATGGTACAGTCATACCTCGGTTTTTGACCATAATCCGTTGCAGAAGGCTGTTTGAAAACCGATTTGTTCGAAAACCGAAACCACGCTCTTTAAAAAAAAAAAAATCTTTATTGAACACGTCTGTTTACAATGGAACGCTACACGAGGAAGCGTCACTTCCTCGTCTACCCGAGGAAGCGTCACTTCCTCGTGTAAGGAAGCCGAGAGGAGTCAAGTGACGCATTCAAGTGCGCTCAGTTTGTTTGAAAATTGAAATTCGGTCGTCATCCGAGGCATAAAAAAATCGAAATTTTTGGTGGAAAACCGATTTGGTCGAGAACAGAAACGTCCGAAAACCGAGGTTTGACTGTCGTTGAAACACTCCGAGTAGCCTGATTAGATTCTGCCAACATGGAGGACTCTTATGTTAAAGTGAAAGGGACGCTCTCGACCAGGGATGGGTAACTGGTTGCCCGCGGGCCACATACTCTGAGTGGCCCCTTGATTCAAACCCTCTCACCCCCGCCCTCCCCCCAAAATAAGCATGTTTCCTCTACTACGTATAATTATAAGTTGTATTATCACCAAATTGAGTTCTTCAACTTAATGTTGGATTTCTGCTCAGCAGTCTTGTGCCATCCTTGAATGTTTTTTTTTCTCCTTTTTAGTGTGTGTGTGTGTGTGTGTGTGTGTGTGTGTGTGTGTGTGTGTGTGTGTGTGTGCGAGAGCCCTCGGCACTGGAATAAAAATAGTCACATTATTATGGTTATTTTTGATTGTTCACATCCTTTGCACAGCTGGATCTTTTATTTATGCATTGAGTATGTGATGTACATTGGTTTATTATAAAAACAGACACATAAACATATTTTGTCAGACATCGGTTTAGGAGGAAGCGTGTGACCACCCCCCCCCCCCCACACTTATAAAATATTGTGCCCCCCCCCCCCCCCCCTGCTGTTGACACAAACTGCTTCTTTTCTTCCATCCCAATTTAGTTATTCATCTATTTTCTTTATTCTTACTTGTCAATGTATTGCATTGAAAGAAAATCTGGAGATATGACATTGGACGGCATTGTGTTCCCCATGCCCCCCCCCCCCCCCCCAAAAAAAATTCCGGCTTCATTGAGAGCAATTTTCCATCCATCCCTGAGAACTTGAGTCTATCCTCGATGATTTGTCCACTCACAAGGTGCCATTGGAGTGTCCTCACGACTGAATGATCTGACACAATTGTCAAAATGTGTCGTCATTGAGCCTTTGCCCAAATACTTTTGGCCCTTCTTCTGGATCGCCGCTGTCCACTTGAGCTCACAATGAGCGGACCGCGTCTGCTGCTAGCTGAATACAATAATCCGCCGCGTCTATGAGTCATTCCAAGGCCAAAGAGAGCACCCACAAGCACCGCAGAGGATAAATGAGTCTGCTGCAGTGTGACGGAGGAAAGCTGCAAGGTGAATGGGTGAACTTTAACTGACTCACCAACAGGTGGCAGCCATAAGACCCTTTGGATTCCTTTGAACGAGCACGAGCAGCATTTTTTTTTTTTTTTTAATTAAAAGGTATCCACAATGCTTGTCTCTATCACTGAGACCTGCAAAATGATGCATTGAACAAGCAAGCCAAAGACAAGCGTCATCCCGGTTTCATTTCTCAGAACAGAGTGAGCAGCTGCAGTTAGGTTTGGTACCTCTGCGGCGACCAGTTGTCCTCTGCTCCAACATGGTGCAACAAAATGCATCCCCCTTTTATTGCTCTTGAGCTCATAGCCAACACAGACCTCAAGTTGAGCTCAACTATACTCATTGATTTTTAACCCGCCCCCCTTTTCTCTCTTTCCATCCCTTCACCATGGAAACTGGAACAGCCGTCAATTGAGATTTGCTGAATGATTTGATAGGAGGAGCTCTGTGCTGCTTTGCATCCTCTCTTCCTGTGCTTGATGGACGTTCCGCAGAGGGAAGATGACTAGACAGCCTAAAAAGGGGAAAAGAAACACAATTAAAACATAACTGAACAATCACAGCTGGCAATACACTGAACAAGATGGATAACCCAGAAGTTGTACAATTTGGATTTAAACAAAAATACTTTGGAAAATATGTCTCCAAGTTGAAGAACTGTCATGAGCATCAGATAATTTTGTGAATCCTTTCAATGTTTTATTGAGTGTTTAATGATTCATTTCAATGGGTTTTGCTTTTCCTTAAAACCCTGGAGAACCCACGGGGTCAAATTTGGCCCCTATAAATTCTGCTACTCAAATGCTACCCTTAAATTCCAAAGGGTCAAATTTGGCCCTAATCCTAAATTAGGATTAAAGCATTGAATATTTGAAAAAACACATACAGTAATCCCTCGTTTATCGCGGTTAATGGGGACCAAAACCACCCGCGATAAACGAAAATCCACGAAGTAGCGACCAATTAACATATATATATGTATATAAAAATGCCCCACGTGGGCCTTTGCGCTTGAGCAGAGCGCAGTAACACACACACACACACACACACACACACACACACACACAGGCCAGCGATCCCGCAGGTGTGCAGCAGATGTTTATGATTAGTCAATTAAGGTTGTTTAGACAATAAAGGATGGAAGAGACACACACACACACACACAGCACGCACACACACACACGCACACACACACGCACACACACACACACACACACACACACACACACACACAGGCCAGCGATCCCGCGGGCGTGCAGCAGATGTTTATGATTAGTCAATTAAGGTTGTTTAGACAATAAAGGATGGAAGAGACACACACACGTGTTTAGCTGTCCATCATGTTTGATGATGACGCTTGCTCCAAGGGAGGGAGGGAAGGATGGGTAAGGGTGGGAGGCGTGGGGAAAGGGGGGGGGGGGGGGGGGTCAGCGACTCTGTCGCTGGTGCCACTTCTCATGGGCATAGAGACCGATCCTTGAGCCGCAGACTCGACCGCAGATGGAGCAAGGGAAGCCAGATACCAGGGGGGCACCAGCTGCCCGCTGGTGTCGTTGAAAGCGTCTCTCGATTCGTCTGACTCTGTTAATTTGGTGAATTTGAGAGACTGTAGTGGCACAAGTGATCTGCCAGGTTGGTCTGTTGAGTGCAAGAGTTTCAAGCTGCATGGGGTTGATGTTGGCTCGCTTTAGGAGGTCCCTGGTGTAGTCCTTGAGGCGCCGCTTTTGCCCCCCAGCAGAACGCTTTGCACCACTCAGTTGGCCATAGAGGACCTGGCGGGGCAGGCGGTTGTCGGGCATGCGGATGGTGTGTCCGATCCACCGAAGATGTTTTTTCGCTACAGCCGCTTCCATGCAGATGGAATTGGTGCTGTTGAGGATGTCTGTATGGGGAACTCGATCTTCCCAGGACAGGCCAAGGATCTTTTGCAGGCAGCGGATGTGGAAGGCCTCTAGGGTAGTAATGTGCTGGCGGTATGGGGTCCATGACTCTGCCCCGTAGAGCAGAGTGGAGAGACATACTGCATTGTACACGGCAATCTTAGTACAGATCTTCAGGTTTCGGTTTTCGAAGACCCTGCTGCGTAGGCGACCAAAGGATGATGATGCTTTATTGATACGGGTGTGGACTTCAGTGTCAAGGGAGCAGTTTGAGGACATGGTGGAGCCAAGGTAGGTGAAATGGTCCACTACGTTTAGTGGAGTGCCATTAATGTGAAAGCTGGGGGATGTGGAAGTTGGGGTAGCGAGTTGGAACATGACCTCAGTTTTTTTAATGTTGATCTGAAGACCAAAGGATTGATACAGACTGGAAATGGTGTCCAGGGCATGCTGCATAGAGTTTGAGCTGTGAGCGAGTACAGTGCAGTCATCAGCATACTGCAGCTCACAGATCTGACAGATTTTTGTTTTTGTGCGGGCCTGAAGCCGCCTGATGTTGAAGAGGCTTCCATCTAGGCGGTAATCCATATGAACACCGTCTTCATGTCCCATGCCACGGTGGAAGAGGTACGTGATGGCAGAGAGCAGGATGTTAAAGAGCACTGGAGCCAAGACACAGCCCTGCTTCACCCCAACGTTCACCTTGAAGAGCTCTGACTGGAGTTCTCCAATGAGCACTCTGGCTTGCATCCCGTCATGCAGCTGCTGGAGGATGCAGAGAAACTTGGGTGGCACCCCAAGTTTGGAGAGGTGTTTCCAGAGCAGCTCACGGTTGACAGTGTCGAAGGCTTTGCTGAGATCGATGAAGGCTATGTAGAGGTCCTTGTGATGTTCTCTGCTTTTCTCCATTAGCTGTCTTAAAACAAAGATCATGTCAGTGGTGGATCTAGTCTTCCGGAAGCCACACTGCGTTTCCGGAAGCGCACCTTCTGAGATGTGCTTGACCAGCCTGCCAAGCATGATTTTGGTCAGAATCTTTCCTGCGGTGGAGAGGAGAGAGATTCCTCTGCTATTCCCACAGGCTGCTCTGTCCCCTTTCTGCTTATAAATAACAACAATGTTAGCATCCTTCCAATCCTGCGGGACGGTCCCATGTTCCCAGATGTTTTGAATCAGGAGGTGCAGTCGGCGCGTGAGGAGATAACCTCCATGTTTGAAAACCTCTGCCGGGATGCCATCAGGTCCAGCGCTTTTGTTATTCTTTAGGCCCGCAATGGCTTGCTGGGTTTCAGAATAAGATGGTGGGGTGTCGAGGCTCGTGATTGGTGGCAGATCTGGAAGATTGTCCAGAATGTGTGGGTTGACAGGGTTGGTGTGGTTGAGAAGATTTTCAAAGTGATTTGCCCAACGGGCAAGGATCTCGTGGTGGTCCTTGAGGAGTGCAGAGCCATCAGCTGATCGGACTGGAGCAATTGCCCGCTTCTTGGGACCATACAGTGCTTTGATGGCATTGTAGAAGCCCTGGGTGTCGTTACAGTCTGCCAGGTTTTGGATCTCATGTGCCTTCTGCACCCACCAGGTGTTCTCCATGATACGGAGTGCTCGCTGGGTCGCTGTTCTAACTGCAGTAAAGGTGGCTTTCCGGGTGAGAGATGTAGGGCAGGACAGGAGAGCTTTATGGGCCTCATGCTTTGCTTTCAAAAGTGTTTGTATCTCGGTTGAGTTGCAGTCAAACCAATCCTGGTGGCGTCTCCTTGACTGGCCAAGCACCTCCGAGGCTATATTATGGATAACCTGGCGCAGAGCTGGCCAGTCACCTGATTCCTCTGGGATCTTGTCAAGGTTTTCAGCAAGGAGTCGCTGAAGGTTGGCTTTGGTGGTGGGGTTGTTCAGTGCTGCACAGTTGAGCCTTTTGTTGGGAGCTGTCCTTGGGCGGCGGGGTTGAATGCTCATGAGGAGTTTGGATCTGACCATGAGGTGGTCAGTCCAGCACTCCGCTCCGCGCATGACACGGGTGATGAGGACATCCCGTATGTCCTTTTGACGGACAATCACATAGTCTAGGAGATGCCAGTGTTTGGAACGGGGGTGCTGCCAGGTGGTTTTAAACCTGTTCTTCATTTGGAAGATGGTGTTAGTGATGACCAACTGATGTTCTGCACAGAGGGAGAGGAGCCGAAGGCCGTTGTTGTTCATTTTTCCCACTCCATGCTGGCCAATAACTTTACTCCATACCAGGTGTTCCGTGCCCACCCTAGCATTGAAGTCTCCCATGACTATGAGCTTGTCCGTGGCCGGTGTTTTCTGCAGGATGGTGTCCAGAGCTCTGTAGAAATCCTCCATAATATTGTGCTCGGCATTCAGAGTTGGTGCGTAAGCACTGATGAGTGTGGCGAAGCGTCCCTTTGCAAGGGGAATGCGCCATGTCATCAGCCTTTCATTGATGCCGGTAGGAGATTCTGGGATGCACTTCAGCAATTGGGACTTCACAGCAAAGCCAACTCCATGGTTTCGACGAGTGCCTTCAGGGACCCCTTTCCAGAAGAAGGTATACCCTGCACCAACTTCTGTCAGGGAGTCCTCTCCATGTAGTCTGGTCTCGCTAAGAGCTGCGATATCAATGTTATACCTTGCGAGCTCTGTGGCCACAAGCGCTGTCCTCCGGTGGGGCCTGTCAGGAGTTTCAGCCAGGTCCAGTAATGTGCGGACGTTCCACGAAGCTATGCGTAATTTTTTTCTATTTCGTTTATTGTCATTTCGACCGCAAAGGGGATGCTCCGACGATTGCGGTTGACCGTCCGGAGTGTGGAGAGCAGACAGTTTTTAGACCACCTTTTCTAGGTCCCTCCCCATCACAGGGGTGAGCAGTGTGGAGCTGCTCAGTCGCAATGGAAGCTGCCGAAGATATGCGCTGCTCCATCCCGCAGTGTCAACGACCATCACTCCATTGCCGCCTGTGTGCATGGTTTGGCTAGGCACTCCCAGCCACATCCTTGGCCTGTGCCCACCGCCATTCCACATCGCCACAGGACTTTGGGGGATTAGGGGGATGCAAGGTGGGGGATTGGGTGTGGGGTTGGGGCAAGAAGCTTGCGCAGAGGTTGGGATTAAGGTGAGGGTGTGGGTGCGCAGTCCTCACTCCCACCATCTTCACTCCTGCCAGGTGGCTTCCAGTGGCATGGGGGTACCCATGACGACTTTCTTCTGGCAGGAGTTGCAGGGGACTGCCGGTAGTCCGGTCTGTTGGACTCCGCCTATGCCTGCCCCCAGGTGCTGGTTTGGGATCACTCTTTGTCTGGCCTCTACCCTTCGACCTGTTCGGCTTGGGTGACCCTGCCAGGAGTACGGGACTCCTGCCGACATAGCTCTAGGGGTCATGGAGACGCGCAAAGTGCCTCACCACGATAAGGTGGTGATCCCATCGAGGCACGACACACACACACACACACACACACATGCACGCACACGCCGCACACGCACACGCCCTCACACGCACACACTAGCAGCATTGTAAACAGCACTTAAACACTGATTAAAGATCAAAGAGTAATCCACGTGCTAAAACAGAAAGATGCACAGCCATTTAATGTATAATTCATCATTTTCCAAAGAAGAAAAGGTTTCTTGGGTTCTCCATGGTTAATTCCTTGGGCAGTTAGGGGAGCATTTTCTAGCAGGCAGCTAGCTTGTCTTGAACTTTTCTTTTATATCAAAACTGTTCTTGTGTCAATATCAATTTCCACGTTTTGTTATCAGGTGTTAATGACATTTTGTCGTTGCGTGTTCACGAATGCGAGAATATCCCCGATCTCGGTCCATTTCTCAATCTCCATGATATTAATTATGAAAATGACATGATAATAACAACAATCAATCAAGAGTCTTATTATAGGGAGCTGTTCCCACGTCACCCGATCATTCTTCAATATGAGAGCTGTGGTACTCTTACAAGTCACGTTTCATCTCGATTGTTAATATTTCATTAACTCATTAAATGTTTTGTACTGGGATTCCGATTTGGGGGGGGGGGGGGGGTAAAATGCCTCTCTTGCTGAGAGTTAGTGCAAGAAAAAGTTTGATTGAAATAGTTGGGAGTTACATAACAAAGCACCGTACCGTTTGGCCACATCATCACAATAGGTTGCACTTTTTTTTCTAGAGTTGCATTATTAATTGACAACTTTTGAAGTGCTGCTATTTGAAGAAACGGTACACTCGCAACCCGCACATACTATTAGGTGTGCTTGAATCATCAACTCACACGGCATGTGTGTGTGTGTGTGTGTGTGTGTCCTGTCGTCTCTTTGAAACTCTTTGCTTGTTAGTGAGTGGCGTAAGAAAAAAACCCCAAAATACTGTGCAACTTGTTTACTTCTTATAACAAGAGGATGTCTCTTTGGTGTTTGCTTCACTCTAACGCCTAAAGAACAAACTTCTATTTGTTCTATAAATAAAAAAAAAAAGTGAAAAATAGCTCCCACCGTTATTACTGTTGCACCGCACGCGTTTGCTTTATAGATGAGCGGACTTGGGAACCATGATTTCCATTTCACACACCAGCTGGACTTTTGATCTGAAGAAGTTCAAAAGGAAAAGGAGTTGATTTGATGCTTGTAATGTGTGTGTGCCTATCGACTGGTATACTGGAGAAAACAGGCTGTATTGTTGCCATGGTGATTACAGACCAGCTACTTTAGTCTGCGGTAATATTGGTGGAACAGTTAGGACACCTCTCAAATTGTGTTCGTGCTTGCATTGCTCTTCTACAACTGGGTTTTATGGAACAACAACAAAATGCATGTTTATTGCCGTTTAAAGTTAAAAGGATCTTTTTTTTTCCTTTCTTTTTTGTACAACCTCATTGTACTTGGTTCAGACATTAAACAGTGTTGCACCTGATTACATTCGCTCCTCGCCATTTTGCCCGAGCCCCTGAAAATAAATGAATAATATCTGTCTTAATTATTGAACTGAAAAATTCTAAATATTTCAGTGATAATGCAAAAATTAGGATTTTTTTTTTTGTCCTGTTCGCATTCCCAGAAAAATTTGCAATTAGGTGCTGCAGCCCAGCATTATTAAACTTTAAACACAGAGCGGGCTAAAGGCGTAAGCAAATGAAGCACCTCCTTAGGGCCCTGCTTTCATACCATAGTAGCGAACAACATGGCTGAGAAGTCATTATTTATCATCCTATCCACAGTCATGTTTAATTACGGTACTATAAAATAAATGCACACAAATTCAGAACCTTGCCCGACACATTCATAATGTAATGTAAATAAAGCTCAGCAAAATGTTGCCTTTTGCACATTTGCGTCTAGTTTTATGACCAAATTCCTCAACTTTATATTTGTTTTTTCATATTTTTTGGGGGGGGGGCGGGGTTCCGTGACATAATTATTGCTAGTTATATAAGTACATACTGTACTGTTGAACTTTCCAAATAAATAAATCTGATTACACTCTTATAGTTAATGCATGATATATCGTATTGACCCGAATATAAGACGGCCCTGATTATAAGAAAATAAATTACAGTGCATCTGAAACAAATGATTATAACAATATATTTGAGAGGAAAAGGATGTTATTTTGCCTCATTCAAATCTAAAGTGCAATCACTTTCGTAAATGAATGGCTTCTGGTTTTTGAAATGTAAATGACATCCTAACTTCTCCTCAGCTGCCGGTTAACCTGGCCGATCTTCGACCCACTTTTCTCCAGATTGTCACTACGTTTCTCCATTTTCTGTTATCTCTTCTATTATTTTCTTCTCTTTGCATTCTTCCCGCTATTTTTTATTTTTCTTCTTCGTGCTACCGCTATTTTTATTCTTATTCTTCGTGGCAGGGGTTCACTTTGGCCTGAAGAGTCAAGTTCAGCATTCGCTTCAATGATATCTGGCACCATCTAGCGTCGTGAATGGGTATAGTGTCCCGAATATAAGACGACCCCCACTTTTTCAGTCTTATTTCAATGCAAAAAACACCGTCTTATATTCGGGCCAATACGGTACATATTTCTTTGTGTTACTTTTAGTAGACCGAGATGACGTTCATTATCCCAGCTCAGAAGCAGATGCATAACTGTCTCCAGTGGCCTAGTTCTCAGATTCACAGCTTGTCTGTTAAGTCGATCTTGCAAAGCATGACTTTAATGAAGGCAACTGTAAGACAAGACGGCGCATGCGATGTTGGTATACTGCTCCATGTCCTTAATATCTCTTCACTGCAAACAATAAACGCCAGCTAAAGCCATCAAATCCCTTTCGGACCAACAGAGCGGCTCCAGCAGAGAGTCGAGCACCGAGTTGTTTTCAGCCTCCGGCGCTGCTGCAGACACGACGATTAGCTCGTATTAACATCTGCACCTACGCGGGAAGACGTCTGTCGGGGGTTGAAAAAGTGCAGAGATCCAGTATTTGTCTCTTGGTCGGTCCGCACGTGGGTCTGTTGTTTTTCACAAATTACCGAGCAATTCCACAAACATGCCTTTTTTTGCTCTTACTAAAAAAATGATGGTTTTGGAGATGTGAGGATTCCATCCAGCGCCAGTGTTATTGTACAAAATAGCGAAGTTTAACAACCAAAGTCAGTTGCAACTTGGTAGCTAAGCGCTTTGAGAAAATTGATGGATACTTCAGTCTTTCTCATTTCATTTGTTGTAACATTGCACCAACCACACAAACGATCACCCTGGGCACGGGTTACGTAAACCAGGTTAAGAGTGTATGGGAGTCACAAACACAATTGAACTCTGCGCTGACCTTAAAATCATAATTTTGTACCTCTTCAGCCAGAAAGCTGCTGGATGAGAGTCACGGTTCATGTCCAGTGCACTCTCACAATATGAGGCCCAATTTGGAACACCGTGCCTCTGTCCCACTTCGAAGATCTCCATGGCAACAGACTGATGACGAGCTCGGAGCCAAAGGATCAACAGCCGGGAAGTACGGAACACCAAGCAGGAAATGTTAGAGCATGCCGTGTGGCCCTTGTGCTGGAGACAAACAAGGGATACGTCCATATTTAACTTACTGGCCGGTCAGATCCAGTTTTCCTTCAAATGTTGCCGCATGCGGCGAGTGGCCTCTCTCTCTGGTCTCCTGACCACTTAATAAGAAGATGGAGATGAATCTTATCGCGTTTTGTCTGACAAAAGGTTGAACAGGATGTTCTATTCCCCCCGGTGTGCGCGTCTGAGACAAACTGAAAGTGGCAGCAGGAGCAGCTTAAGAGCCAGTTTTAGCCCGTGAAGGATTGCTTCTGATCTGAAAGCATGCCATAAAGCATACGTGGAAAAAGATAAGAAAGCTATTCTATTTTGCACCAACGCACTTTTTCTCTTGAGCCAGCACAGTAGCCGGTCAGTCGCTGGCGTCACCTTTTCTCTCTGTGGGGGTTTTCTTTTGTGAGTGACTTTTTAAGTCATTGTGTAATTCGCCCACAATTCTTTATGGGGGTAATCCTGAAATGTTCGCAATTTACTAGAGTTAACTCTTACCTCCACTCGAAAGGTTAGCTTTACAGATGCCGTGTTTGTGCCGAAGCCATCGACCATGACTGATAGTCGTAACAGTGAAAGTACCGATACCATGACAAAAACAATTCATTTACATTTTAATAAAATACAGGACACCGTACTCATTACAGATGCTGATGATCAAATGTACGTAATGTGTACAAATCGCTACGGATGTTACAAATTTTGGTCCAACCAATCAGAGGACAGAATAATGTTGATGCCATTAATCATAATAATAATAATAATTTTGGATACAGTTAGTTTTTATTTCATATGGACTTCTGTTTTTTAAATTGAGTTAGTTTTCATATCACATCGTTTCGTTTCACATCATAGTTAGGGCTTTGAACGCAAATAATGTGACATATAAACCTACGACATATCAAATGACATGTCAACAACAAATTGATCAATAACTAGATTTGAAAGCAGCGGCTAGTAAGACCGTATGTTCCAATATTATGAAATTTATTGTAAAAGAGAGATTGGTAACAAAAGATGCTAACAATGATATCTCAATGTTTTTAAAAGACAATTAGCAATTTTTGCATTTTAGCAATGAAACATGATGTAGATGCACATACAGTCAAACCTCGGGTTTCGAACGTCTCGTTTCTCGACCATTTCGGTTTTCGACCAAAAATTTTGAGTTTTTAATGCCTCGGATGACGAACAAATTTCGGTTCTCAAACAAACTGAGCGCACTTGAATGCACCATTTGACTCCTCTCGCCTTCCTTACACGAGGAAGTGACGCTTCCTCGTGTTGCTTTCCATTGCGAGCAGACGTGTTCAGTAAACATTTTTACTGTAAAAAGAGCGTGGTTTCGGCTTTCGAACAATTTCGGTTTTCAAACAGCCTTCTGGAACGGATTATGGACGAAAACCGAGGTTTGACTGTAATTTGCTTTCGTGGGTCACGTAAAAATGATGTGCCGGGCCAGATCTAGCCTCTGGTCCACCTGTGACATAATGGCTGAAATATGATTAGACTGAAAAAATGAATAAAAATCTGAGCAACCACGTGTACTCAAAGTAGTGAACATAAATGGTGCAGAATGAAGAGATAAGGAATTCAATTTTATTGAATTAGAAATTAGATTGTAAATGTAGGTCAGTGCTTCTGATAGAGTTTAGGCCTGACGAATCCAGGACGTAACTGCAGTTCTATAGAAAATGGATGCTTGCACATTAATGTGGTATGAAGGGAGTAAAACCTGTCGTATTTCACGCGACTGTTTTATAGCACTTGGCAGAGGCGCGTCCAGCTTGTTATGCCCATTGCAGCAGGGGCGATATCCGAGGCCCAGCTAATAAAGAAACAGCACAGCCGTTGAGTGTTCTCACTGTACAGAATCAATGCATCATGTGGACAGATGAGTTGCCACTATAATGTGGCGTGCCTGCATATGGGAGATGGAGCACCATAGTATTTTCCCTGCATCCGCGTCGAGAGCATGTTCCAACAGAACCGCGTTACTTGCCGTGTGTTATCCCAATATGACTGACAGGTTCAGGTTCATTCCTTTGTTGTGTGTTCACAAACGCCCCCATATAATTTATTTTGTGATTTCCTCGCTTGATTTTTTTGTTTTGGTGCATTATTTTCGCTTTTCTTAGTGTCAGTGAAGTGATCATTCATTTCCATTTTTCGGAGGCTGTCTTTGAACGCCTCTCGAGTCGAACGAGAAGAGAGAAGGCACGGAGTCGGACTCAGACGTGTCTGTGTTTGTCGAGACTGTGAGCGATGATGTCTGGCAATCATACCCGTTCATCGCCTGTTTGTTCGACGACAGCACAGGGACCTTGCTTTTAAAGTCTTCAAGCCTCCTCCGGCTGTGTGCTAAATTATTAATGACGCATCCAAAGACATGAAAACATTCAGTAAAGTTGAGAAAACTAGAAACGACTTTTCAAGCGTGTTCGTTCGTCTGAACGCTCCACTGCGGCCTCTTATCATTTATTCACGCTTTGAGGTAAAATTGAAACCAATCAAGGTACTCGGCAATGCTTATGTGAGCTCGCTGGAAGCGCATTTTGGAAAACGGAGTACCTCCTTGAAGCCACTGCGCAAGAGGCAAAGGAGTTTGCGAGTGAATGGATGATGGATGCTTTGATGTGCAGAAACAGACATTAAAGGCTTGAAGACAAAAACACTCTTTTCTCTTTTACAGAAGCATTGCACTTTGTTTACGCTGAGGTATCGCAGCGAGGATGAATATAAAGTAGATGAGAGCAAATTAAGGAAGAACACTTTAGAAAAAGATGACCCAGTATTTACTGTCTGAATCATTTCTGCATGGCAATCATTTTAGGCGCCAAAAGTAATTTATTATTTCTTGGATTCAAATCATTTAATATCTGGTCCACTTTTGTGTTGATCCCTCCTTCCAAAACGAGACATATTTTAATTACCTAGCAACGCTCTTTACTGGCGCACTGCGCGGCTGCAAAAAATGAGCAGTTGGAACGACAATTTTGACATGGCGCTATGACGTTCATCTTGTCTACTTATGGTTAAAATAGCCCAAAGGTTTCTTTCTTTTCCAGACATTTTCTGGAACAAAAGAAAGCTTAAAAAAGAAACCTTAAACCTAATTTAACCATTTGGACATGCCAAGTACCACTGTGTCATGTGGCATATTTGTCACTTGTGCTATAAAATGAAAAGAGATGGCAAATGATTTGCTAAAACTAGTTCCCTGCTTTCCCTGTCGCTTGGGAGGCGTGAAACAAAGAAAGTGAAATATACTAGTTCGAATTTCAACCAAAATTACGCAGGAAGTATGATCAATAGTCCAACAAAACTTGGAAACATGAGTTCAAATCAGCAATCTATTTTTTGATTCACTCAATAAGTGTGTTTATCTTTAGTCTTTTAGTTAGATGCCACCAAAGAAGGCTACCATTGACGGCAAAGATGGCAAGTGTAATGAGACACGAATTACATTTTTGAAATAGGAAAGGGTCCGGCTATTCAGTACTCTATGTGTTGCAGCTCCGAAATAAAGAGAGCTGTCGTGTTTTTTTTTTTTTTAAACAAACACTTTATTAATTCGTTTAACACTCAAGCAAATACAGACACGTCTCTGTTCGTCTCCGTGCCTTCTCGTCTCCCGTTCGGCTCGAGAGACGTTCAAAGACCGCCCCCGAAAATACGTATATTAACGATTACTTCAAAGACACTAAGAAAATCGAAAATAATGCATTCAAACCGAAAATCAAGCGAGGAAATCACAAAATAAATTAAAAGGATCACAAAATAAATCAAGCAACCACAGACAGGGCTCTGTCCGTCTCCGTGCCTTCTCTTCTCCCGTTCGGCTCGAGAGACGTTCAAAGACCGCCCCCGAAAATACGTGAATTAACGATTACTTCAAAGACACTAAGAAAATCGAAAATAATGCATTAAAACAGAAAATCAAGCGAGGAAATCACAAAATAAATTAAAAGGGGGTGGGGTGGGGGTGGGGGGGGTTGTTAACACACAACAAAGAAATAAATAAACAATTCTGAGACAGTCCAGTCTCCTACATATGAACGACAGTAAGGTAAATATCAATTACATAGACAACTATAGTTGACGTACTGTTGTAGAAGAGCCAGACCACCTCACTCAAGGGTTAGCAGAGCAACGTGTACTTGATTTTAATATGCTCGGGTCTCATAAGAAGAACCCAAATCACCGACATTGATGTAGTACCAAACACTTCTAATCAAGTGCATTCAGCCCCTATGAGGAGCTGATGTCAGTCACCAAATCGCGACTGAGACACAAGTGGGAAAACTGAGTGATGAACTACGAGAGTGTGTGTCGGCGAAAGGGATGGCACTGCATCACAAGGCATTTATTGCTGGGTGGCTCTCTAACTGACAGAGGTAATGCATCATTTTAATAGGAATGTGGGCCTGATATACTGTCAGGAGATTGCCTGAATGGTAAGCCTTCAAAACAATACATGACCCTACCGCAGAACACTGATGCAAAATGAAGCAAAATCAATTTTCTTTGTCGAAGTTCACGTCACCGTTGCCTCATTGAGAAAGATGAAATCCAAATTCAGCTTGACTGACAGACAAGGGGTACTTTCGGAAGAGCCATCGATCGCACGTATACATTTCTCCTCTTCGGTCAAGCAGCATCTTTGTTTGTGAGCGCGAGAAGTTGAATATTTTAAGCAACTCGTGACCTTTATATGTTGCACCTTTCCTAGACCTTTATGGTATTCGCCATCGGATCGGGGGGCGGTGGGACAGGCGGGGGGGGGGGGGGTGAAACAGTGCTTCCTTTCAAATACAGGAAAAGGCGGTGCATTGTGCAGAGCATATCACAACTAAGCCGAAACAGCACATATCGATAAACTTGACTGTTTCAAATATATTCCTGTCCATTTTTTTCCGAAATGACGTCATTGCTCGGTGTGAAAAGACTCGCCTTAATACTTTGGTGCATCCTTACATAGAATACAGTAATCCCTCGTTTATCGCGGTTAATGGGGACCAAAACCACCCGCGATAAACGAAAATCCGCGAAGTAGCGACCCCCCCTTTTGAAAATCTCAACACTTTTGAAAATGCTTTCATCAAGAAGTGTTGACCTTCACGGGCTACTGATTTTCCGTTTATTATTATCATGTGTCCTGCCTGTTGACACCTTGAGAGAGTGTGGCAGAATTGTAATCCCAGATGACGTAAAGAAAGGGTTGTGTAACACGTTTCTTTTGACAGCATGATGGGACTCTGGCAAACATTGCCGGAAGCAGATTGGGCGAGGGCGGGATAACGACACGTTGCCTGTTGTGCTTTGGGCTAATTGTTCCCATTCGGTCCGTAACTATGGGAACTCGCTTGCAGTTATGGAGGTGTAGAACAAATTCAAGGCAACCTGCAGAAAGATTTCATTAGCCTCACTCAGCTTCAACATACGCAGGACTCACTTTAGGATGTGATTGTTGCCTCTGCAGATTTTTGTCCTATGTACATAGACAAACTTCCTTTGAGATGCTTTGCCTTGCCTTTTCATGCTTCTTTCTGGTATGATAATCGAGCTCGATACATATTGCAACTTATCTGAATTCAGTGAATAGCCACAAGAACCATTGCCATAACATGTTCATGTTTGATGTGGTATGCTTTGGATTCTGAGGGCTTCTTTTCACTCTAAATGCTTTTCTGCTTTCATCATTCTGATACAATTTCTGTTCTTTGGACTGGGAGGCATTTTCTTATTTTTGTCTTGATCCCCTGAGAGTGCGAGTTGAATTTCCCTCTGAAGGACAAAAATGAGTAACGGTAAAAAAATAAATAAATAATTGCCTTAAATCATCTGGACTCCACATAATCTATATAAATTATAACATAGTACCGTGTATGAAATTATTCATATGTTATCTGTGGAAAAATCAATGTTTTGTATGTCATTCAGTCTCATTAATATATTTTGAACGTGCTGCAAGTAGAATAATGAGGTTAGGTTCACCTCTTTTTTTTTTTTTTTTATCTGATGCTAATAACACCACATGTGGTCAAAACCAAGTAGCTGTTTTAAACCCATATCACACCCATAGACCATTTAAAAAAAATACATATTTAAAAATGATCTCCAGTACGGTTGCTAGGGGACTTAGTCCAAACATCATTACCAGCATATCTATTCAGCGTCTTCTCAGGAAGACACTTCACATCCCTCATGATGGTATTAAATCTGTTTTGTATTTAAATCACAGAGCTGAGAAGTTACTTCACTAAAATTATTTGAAAAAAGAAAGATGAGACTGTAGTTTGGGATCCTTTAAGCCAAAGAAGCACAGGCACCATGCTGTCAGGCAGCTTTGTAAGCGCCGCCTTTGTCCTAACCTTCAAGAACCATGCAACCACACATTTCCTTCAAATGTGCTTAAATATTGATGAAGGGAACCAGCATGACGGCTGTCAGGAGGCATCTATCTCATTGCAGTGATTATGCCAATGCGAGCGTGTGAGTGTGTGTGTGTCCCTATTACAGTGCTTGACTTTTGATCCAGCCAGTGTCAACCACTGTTATCCTCAAAAAACAAGCTCTGAAATCAACAGACGCAAACAATTGCAAATACAGTGATCCTTCGCTATTTCGCGGTTCGTTTATCATCGCTTCAGTGCATCGCGGATTTTTTCAAACATTCATAAAATGTATTTATTTTTTATTTTATTTTTATTTTTTTTAAGTCCGTAAAAAATCGAAATTTTAGTTCGAAAACCGAATTGTACGAGAACCGAGACGTCCAAAAACCGAGGTTTGACTGTATGTTTATTGGTCACTACTTTGCAGATTTACGTTTATCGCGGGTGGTTTTGGTACCCATTAACCGCGATAAACGAGGGATTACTGTATCACTAATTGATAATGGTCATAAACTGTACTGATGGGGTTCAAGGCTTCATTTTATTTGTGGTTTATTTATCCATGATTCCATTTTTATGTGCTGATGCTGTTCAGAGTCAGGTTTGATGAGATTGTTTTACACACACTTTTATTCAAATGTGTGTGACTCTTCAAGTACATTTTGCATGCCAGGGGAAGTATACCTGTCAGTGCGGTGATGTAATAGTAGTCAGTAAAAATCAAATCTGAGAGTGTACAAGATACATTTCAGTAGAATACAATAAGTAGCTTCCCCCTGTTTTGTTAGTTTTGTTTTCTGCCCCCCCCGAAACCTTGTTCTGTCCGACTGCATTTAAAAAAAATATCCATCACAATAGTAACAGCGACAGGGGGAGTATATTGAACTCCCATGGTGCACAGAAAAACTGTTTTGACATAAAAAGGCATACGGATGCACCATTTTGCATGCTCAAGCAGCTGAACAGGACAGACCAAAAAAAATAAATAGTCGCTTGATAACATCGTTGGAGATAATGATGTGTGACACGCTGGACCACAAGGATTCTTTGCTATACTGAGGGACCACTTTTGCAGTCAACCTACAGTCATGCTATTAAAACTTTCACTGGAAAAACGGACCAAGCTTAGTAGGCAAAGTGACAAAGCTGAAGATGATGTTTTTTGTTCCGCCTCTCACCAACAGTTGTCCTTCTGTCTATTTATTCCCCCTCATTTCAGTTTTTCACAGACCCGTGTTCCAGCAATCCTTGTCTCCATGGAAACTGCAGCCTGCACATCGGAGAAGCGGAGGGGGAGCCGACTTATACCTGCGACTGTAGCGAAGGCTACGAGGGGCCAAAGTGCGATCAAATCGTACTGGCTGTGGCTGAATGGGAACCTGTCTCCCCCTCGGCTCCTGAACCGGCCACCCCTGTCACCTCCACAACACCAGCCGCCACCCAACCACCTCACCCAACCGGCGTGTCCGTCAGCCCAACATCGGCAACTCCTACCCTGTCACCATGGCAACCCAAAACTGGGCAGCGGCTTCTGATGGTGCCGTGGGAGGCGGACAGGGTGGGCCAAATTTCTCCTGCAATTGTTACTTGTTACAGTTCATTTTAGGGTCTGTGAATACGTCATTACGTGGTCGTGTTTGTAATTTAGGTGACGGAGGGTCTGCACTGCGTGTGCCCGGAGCTGTGTGAGCTGACAGCATCGCTGACTTTATCTCTGGAAGTGCCAGAGGAAACGGCTGTGAAGTAAGAGTGCCAAGAAATGTTCTATCAAATTGAACAAAATATGAATTACTTGCTCTATAGGCTTAAAAGGAAGCAATATATTTGAAACGGTCCATTGCTTTCAATAATGTTACTCACTCTTGTTTGTCAAGAATGCCAACAATAGTGGCATAAGTAATATCCATAGTGAAGGAAATAAAAGCAAAACGCCATCCTTTGTCTTGACAGAGAAGGATAGATTGATAGGGCAGTAGATTGATACATTGATAAAGAGCGGCCTGCAATCCCTTTTAAACACGAGTAGATGATTCATCGTCGCACTCTGCAAACACCTTGCTGTCCTCAATTCATTCCTACGTCATTAACGTTTGTAAGTCCGAACACACCGTGGCCTCCAATGAAAATCCCGGAATATTAGACAGAATTACTGTATTGGCCCGAATATAAGACGGTATTTTTTGCATTGAAATAAGACTGAAAAAGTGGGGGTCGTCTTATATTCAGGGTCTAGACATTATACCCATTCACGACACTAGATGGCGCCAAGTACCATTGAAGCGAATGCTGAATTTGACTCCCCAGGCCAAAGCGAACCCCTGTCACGAAGAATAAAAATAAAAATAGCGGTAGCATGAAGAAGAAAAATAAAAAATAGCGGTAAGAAAAGTCTTTTTTCAAACTTGAGTCTTGAAAATCAGGGCCGTCTTATATTCGGGCCAATACGGTACGTAAGTCAATATTTACTTGAAAAAGATTTCCAGGTCACACAGACTGTAAAATAATCGAATGGAAAAAGAGGTCATAAAAAAAGAAAGCTATTCATTAGTATTTCTTAACAATTTGTGCCTGTTGTAACCATGAAAGGTCATAGGTCAAACATAGTGTCAGTAAACCAAAGAAGCCCACAAAGAAGAAGAGTTTTAATTTTGAAATTTACGGTTTAAAAATTTACCGTGGTTACATTTTCTGTGTACACTTATGACCGTAAATACATTGTCTGTACCCCTAATAGATATTTTATGACATTTTGAACCTGGAACGACTTAGGTAATTATTATCAAACATTGTATTCGACTTTGGATGTTCCACTGTATTACACATTCAAGAGCGTTGCCATCTTTTCAGCATGCGTGCTCATAAAAAAGCGTTACGTTCCCGTGAGTAAGGTCAATACATTATGCAGAAGAGTCAAGGAGATGAGGAGCGTCCTTGATGTTGCCCCTCATTACAGCTGGTGAGTGGTGAGTCAATTCATGGTTTGAAACGGGGAGTTATGAAGTGAGAGCGAATCAGCTGAGACTGTTTTGTTTTTTGTACATTGTGGTTCGGGGGTGGCCAACCAGTCTAGTCGAGACTAAGAGCCATTTTTTTTATTGTGGTACTGCTAAGAACCACATCATATACATGGGCATACATACAGTACAAACTTGTACAATTTCCTTTTCTGAATTTTTCACAAATATTTTCCCGCTCCAACAGGTTGGTGGTAAATGCCGGTGGGGCTCCAGTGCTGTGGCGTGTGAATGAAGAAGGCTTCCAGCGTTCTTCTTTTATAAATGGGTCCAAAATGTGGTTCCTGCAGGCCTCCAATGGGCTGGTGGTCCCTGACCATGCGTTGCCTCTGGGCCAAAACTATTTCCTCAGTAAGAAGCTCTTTTCTCTTCCACTTAACACATGGAGAACTTCATGGTTGTACAGTCAAACCTCGGTTTTCGTCCATAATCCGTTCCAGAAGGCGGTGTTTGAAAACCGAAATTGTTCGAAAACCGAAACAACGCTCTTTTTAAAATAAAAATGCTTACTGAACACGTCTGCTCACAATGGAAAGAAACATGAGGGAAGCGTCACTTCCTCGTCTACCCGAGGAAGCGTCACTTCCTCGTGTAAGGAAGGCGAGAGGAGTCAAATGGTGCATTCAAGTGCGCTCAGTTTGTTCGAGAACCGAAATTTGTTCGTCATCCGAGGCATAAAAAATTCGAAATTTTTGGTCGAAAACCGAATTGGATGAGAACCGAGACGTCCGAAAACCGGTTTGACTGTATTACTAAGTCATAAGACGATGACGGCAAATTTTTTCTCCATCTCAAAAAAACGAATTTTAGGGAAACGAGAGCACTGCAATACGATGATGCGACCACTTTATCAACAACAGCCACTCTGATCAAAACTAGAAAATGAGTGGCACACAATGTCCATCACCATCAATATCACCCAAAATGACATCTTACTTTAGTCAGCATTCATATGAAGTAAATAAAAGCAGAGTTATAGTCCCTGCTTTAGTTTCATCTCGGTGCCAAGCAACAATGACTTCAATGAACATAATTAAGAGCGGACGGGAAGCTTGAAGGTCAAGCTTGAGGACAAAAATGAGTTGATGATTTGATTTGACAAAAATGCAGGCACGCGGCTTAAGCTGAATGGCATTTGCAAATGACCAAATTAATACTTTAATATCAATTCAAACGCGCATCATCGAGATATGAATCACACATAGACATGTGGAGTGGGAAAATCCGTGTCATGAAAGAAGGGAGGCGCAATGACGATGCATTCCTGGCGCACGTCATTGTATTTCAATTTGTCTGTTAGAGTAATTTGCTATGACTCTACACTTTCAACACGGCCATCTGGGTTGGACATCATTCAATCGGAAGGGAACGTAACGAAGCATTGATCGGTTCGAGTTTGCATCGCATGCATTCCATCAGCGGTGTTCTCACAGCTGATTGGCTCTAAAAAGGCCATTGATGTGCAACTAAGGGTCTATTTTTAATCCAAGTGCCTGAGTAGCTGTCTCTTGTGATCGAAGAGGCTGTAAGATATGTCTTCAACTTCAATGCTTTGAGAGAGAGTTAAGGCGCACACTCTGCTTTGGTTCATACAGAGGCCACTCCTTGATGCAGGAGTTTTTGTGTCTACATCATGTCAGTGCCCCCCCCCCCCCCCCCCCCCCGAGGGTCACATTCAGAGAAACTGAAAGATCCACGGGTCACTTTGTTATTCTTTGCCTTTTGTTTATTGAAGTCGGTCAAACAAATCCGATGTACGATGTAACGGTATTTCCCCCCCCCCTTGGAAGGTGTGATCCAGGTTGATGCCCCCACAGCACCAGAGGTCACCCTGCGTCTCAACCTGACAGTGAAAGCTAGCAATTGTGTGGAGCCTGGCAGCAGCTTCAGTGACCCCCAGTGCTCGGGCAAAGGCAAATGTGTCACGCAGTCCTCTGAGGTAAGACGGGGAAAATAGAACAGTTCAATTTACGGTAAATTGTCTTTCCAATTTTATTGCACGAATATGTTCCAGACTGGAAAAAGAAGAAAAAAAAAACCTTCCCCAATGCTTATCTTGATTGCATCACACTTAAAATGAACCGATTGCACAGTGTCAAGAAATATGCCGTAGCACCGTGTCAATAGTTCTTAATCTTTGTGGTAAAAGCATGCCACTAAACACCTGGGAACTGTTTTAATTAATAATTACCAAAAAAATGACATGTCTCGTTTCAATTTCCCTCAAAAAATATTTGTTTGCAGAGCACCTTCTTTTGTGAGTGTGATGACAGTTACACAGGAATCTTCTGTGAGGAACTTGATGCCTGTCAGCACCGCCCTTGTCGCAATAATGCCACCTGCACCGATGTTCGGCAGGGTGGCGAAGGACACAACTTCACGTGTACTTGCCAACCAGGTGTGTGCGTGCGTGCTTGTGTGTGTGTGTGTGTGTGTGTGTCCATTTTAGGTCGGTGTCTTCTGCAGTGAGAATTTGAGAAATCTCTATGGTCAAACGAGATACCCGTGTTGGATTAAAAATTTACTAAAACAAGGCATGAAAATTATAATTCAAGGATGGCACCAAACTGCTGAAGAAGAAACCAACATTAGGTGCAAGAACTCATTTTGTACTTAACACATTTTGTACTTTTTTTTTTTGTCACCGCACAAAAATAAACTAATTCAACATCGGAACATTATTCAGGTACTACATTACGATTGTCTTGCTTGCCATTCAGTAGCCTCCAAAAATGATTACGGTAGGCCGACTCACGTCATAGTATAGGGCAGTATACAAGCCCATCTAAGCCATGTCTGCCATCTAGTGGTGAATAATTGCATTATTTAACCAAAACACCAGATCTCGATATTTTACCTTATTTCTGTGATTTAATTCAAACCTTTTTGATGTCGGGGGATACTGACCTCAAGTAACATCGCCGAGTGCTTTATTACAATCATTGCTATCATATTTAAATGATCAAACTAATGAGCAAGTGTCATCAATGAATTTTTTCAAGTATATTTTCAAGGCTTGCAGGAAATTATTGAGATGACTGTGTGCCTATTAGGTTACGAAGGGGAACGCTGCCAATTGCTGGTGAACCATTGCCTCTCTCAACCCTGTGAGAATGGAGCCACCTGCTCCAGCAGCCTGGCCGGGCCTACTTGCATCTGTCCTGAAGGTAAAGTGCTGCGCTGCGCTGCGTGCGTGCACAAAAGTGTGTTTTTGACACATATGAGCCCAAAATTGGGGATAAAGGCAGTAACTCATCTGATCAGACTTGGGATTTGCAACCACAGGGTCATAATTTGAGTATGGCTGCAGAAAAAACAAAACACGACTTTTTTAACGGGTCAAATACCTTGAGACATATTTGTCGATCAAAAATGTTCACTCTATATTGGTAGTTTTACACTTCCGTAAGAATTAGTCATAGTGGTTGAAGAAATAGAAGCGGTTACCCTGTCTGGTGACCTCATTGATTTTCTTCTCCTTGTCATTTTTATTGTAGTGAATTACTTGTGAAACACACTATACCGGAGGTCGGAAACCTGCGGCTCAAGAGCCATATGCGGCTCTTTAGCGCCGCCCTAGTGGCTCCCTAAAGCGTTATACAAAATGTTTGAAAATGGGGAAAGAAATTGATTTCATGTGGTTTCTGGAAGAGGACAAACATGATACATCAGCATGTGTTGCCTTCATTATAAGTCTTATAGAAAGTTTTTGATTTTTGTTGCGACTCTAGACATATTTTTTTTTTGTTTTTGTTTTTTTTTTGGTCCAATAAGACTTTCAACATTTTGGGTTGCCGACCCCTGCACTATACAAAAGCAAAACGATAGCAAGGGAGGCAAAATGCTCAAGTTTGGTCTAAAAGGTGCAATGTGTATCTTGTTTAGCTCTCAAACGTGTTCTGCAGTTTTAGGAAGCCAGCGATTATTGCATGTGTGACAGTGTCATACATGTGCATTTCAATTTACTCTTCAACAGCAAGTCTTTCTTTCGTAAAATTAAGAAATAGTGGAATCTGGGCGGCCCGGTAGCCCAGTGGTTAGCACGTCGGCTTCACAGTGCAGAGGTACCGGGTTCGATCCCAGCTCCGGCCTCCCTGTGTGGAGTTTGCATGTTCTCCCCGGGCTTGCGTGGGTTTTCTCCGGGTGCTCCGGTTTCCTCCCACATTCCAAAAACATGCATGGCAGGCTCGTTGGGCACTCTAAATTGTCCCTAGGTATGAGTGTGAGCGTGGATGGTTGTTTGTCTCTGTGTGCCCTGCGATTGGCTGGCAACCAATTCAGGGTGTCCCCCGCCTACTGCCCGATGACTGCTGGGATAGGCTCCAGCACCCCCCGCGACCCTAGTGAGGATGAAGCGGTTCGGAAAATGGATGGATGGATGGAATCTACTACCAGTTGTTGTTGTTTTTTTTTGAAGATTCTCTGCCGTTTCCACCCCGTATACGCTGCATATCTATGCCACTGAGACACTTAATTTAAACCTCCTTCCTCCATCCTAATTAGGTTTCATACCCTTAATGACCTGAATTGGACTCTCTGAGGAAATCTGTGACCGCAAAACCTTTGCCGAAACAGCGGTTCTCAAGAACACACTGTGATGTGATTAAGGCTTGACTCAAGAATGAGATGCAAGCATTCCAATTGGTGAAATGACAGTGGACTTTGCCATTTAAAACAGTTTTATTATAACCCCAGGTCATTTGATTTTTTTTTACAAAGCGACTCTTTTTATAAGTGCGTCTTTTCAAAGTAAGTTCTAACGTTCTATTGTGTTCAAGTAGAATACAACTTTTCAACATAGCTTGCTCAAATGGACCGATTCATGTAACATGTTTACCTGTTCTACCTCCCTTCTATCACAAATGCGCGACGCCAGAGGACGAAATCTGTGTCGCCATGATAATGATGATGATGATGATGATGATGATACCGCCAGTTAGAACCAGCAGGGCGGGGGGAGCGAACGGGCCAGCTATATTTAAACCGTTAACTTCCTTTAAAGTAGGCCGGTTCGACTGCCAGCAGCAGGATGACACAAAATGTTCTGCGCACGCTATAGCTTTTTCAGATGATACGCAACCTACAAATTAAGTCAAACATACAGTACGTAGGATGAACTTGATCGGAAGCTTGTGAAAAAATAGCTCACTTGGAACGAAGAGGGGCAAAAAGAACAAAGCGAGGGAGTCAAGCGTTTTATTCGAGAGCTTCTCTAAGTGTATGTGAGGCCTGTGAGAAAAAGTCAATGGGTTGTGGGTGTGACGTGCAGAGAAAAAGCACAAGGATGACACTTAGGATGACTGACCGAAAATATGCAGCTTTGTTCGTGGCTGCTGCAAAATTTTCTCGCCCGATAAACATCCTCTCCGTCCAGCAAATCATAGATTTCACAGATGCATGAAAGAAGAATCGCTTCATCGGCACAATGCAATGTGTATTTCAGACACGCCAGTGTCGGGATTTTCTGTGTTCTTCGCCGTAAATCGCAGCACAAATCGTATCAGGTTGCTCGTTCGAGCAAGGAGCCGCACATTGTCTCAGATTGGAAAATATTGATTGTGCATGTCCCGCTAACCAATCCTCACTCTAATCGTCTGACATTCAATTGATGACTGAGATGGAATTTGATCTGATGTCTTTATATCATTTGCACAGTATGTGTTCATGGACAATAAAGGGCAAGTCAAGTCCAAAATGTATAATATCGTATTGACCCGAATATAAGACGGCCCTGATTATAAGACGACCCCCTCTTTTTCAAGACTCAAGTTTGAAAAAAGGACTTTTTGAAAACCAAATAAATTTTTATACAGAAAATAATTACAGTACATCTGAAACATGAATGGCTTCTGGTTTTTGAAATGTAAATGACATCATAACTTCTCCGCAGCTGTCGGTTAACCTGGCCGATCTTCGACCCACTTTTCTCCAGATTGTCGCTTCGTTTCTCCATTTTCTGTTATCTCTTCTATTATTTTCTTCTCTTTTCCTTCTTACCGCTATTTATTATTTTTCGTCTTCGTGCTACCGCTATTTATTATTTTTCGTCTTCGTGCTACCGCTATTTTTATTTTTATTCTTCCTGACAGGGGTTCACTTTGGCCTGCGGAGTCAAGTTCAGCATTTGCTTAAATGAATTATGTATATAGAAGTCACTACAACTGCTCAAATGATATGATGCAAACTATCTCATATGATAAATAGCTACTTTTTGTGCTGATGTGTTATTTCAATAAGAGGCGGGAATTTTTAGCATTTTCAAGAAAAATTGTGACATCATTTGAGGAGATATTGACAAGATAATTACTGATCACTTCCTGATTACTTATCACCAAAGGATTGTTTTGTCAATCATTGATGCAAGCTCCTGCATAACTGCTGCATTTTTTTTAACCCTGTCCCTCTCTTTATCCCTGCCATCTCCTTAAAACCTTTCATGCAGGATATCAGGGGCCCACATGTGAGCTGAAGGTAGATCCGTGCGCTTCTGGGCCTTGCCACAACAATGGAACCTGCTCCCCTGAGGGTCCCAGCCCTCTGGGCTTTGCCTGTAGCTGCACAACCGGTTTCACCGGCCCCACCTGTGCCCAGTTGGTAGATTTCTGCGCTTTGAACCCCTGTGCCCACGGAGTGTGTCGCAGCGCGGGCAACAGTTACAGGTGTCTTTGCGTCCCAGGTGAGATGCATTCTCAGGTGTCACGTGCAGCGGTTTGCCTTTCGCTGTATCCACTTTTTGGCAACTCGAGTCAAGTCATGTGACTTGAGCCCTGCACCACTGACAATGAGAGTTGGTAAGGACTGGGGGTTGGAAATTTCTGGAGTTTTGAAAAACCTTTCGCCCCCCCTACCCCCTTCAATGAATACATCTAACAAGCAAACATCCATTGCATATGCAGCAGTTTAAATTCTTCAATCTAGTCCTTCGCATTCCAGCTTCTCTCTCTTTTGACCTTCATCCTTTCTTCCTTTTCAGCCATTTACCTCACCTCATTTCTCTGTCACCCTCAATTGTCTGGTTGCCAGGGTGCAGTAAGCGGTGTCACAAAAAAAAAAAACCGTGTGCGTGCGTGTGTGTGTGTGTGTGTGTGTGTGTATGTGTGTGTGTTGTAATTCTTTGGATGGGACTATTTGCTGGTTGAGCAGATTTGCGGTTTTTGCAATCAAATACTGCTCTAGCACGACTGGTAAAACCGGAGATCCAAGATTAGCATGCTAGACATCATGATGAGCACACGAGCATAGCAAAATGCACGTACGCATGCACAACACGCACACATGTCTGAGGTACACGGTGTGTGGAAGGTGTTATAGTTGAGAGAAAGCTAATGGGGACCTAATATATGGAAGGATCCATCCTCCAGCTCCCTCTAATCTATCAAGTAATGACATGCAGCCACCAAGCTTCCCCAGTGACAGTAGAAAGTCTTAAAAAAGGCAAGTGACATTTCACTGGCATTTCACTGAAACGACTCAAGAGGCCTGAACCGCGCTCCTCCCTATATTCGCTCTCTCTAACCCCCAGAAATATGTTTGTCATCATCCGGGGGAGGTTTTGCACAAACCTCCAAGGGGCCGTGTACACTAACTGAAAACGGATGGAAGCATATTGTTCCACAACATTGGCACTGTGAGACCTGGAAAGTGTCACAAAGTTGACGCACTGCATTTGAAAATGAGTGGACAATCATATGACTCTCATTTTGGGAGAACAGTTTATGCTATTTTAACCCGTTGAGGGACAGCGGTTACTTCAGTGGACAGTTCATCAAGTTATCAGGTTATAGCTTATCATTATTTGTGAATGAAAGCAAATGCAGAGATGGTAAGTATTATGTTTTGTCTTTTGTGTCCTGCTCAGGCTATCATGGCTTGTACTGTGAGGAGGAGTACAATGAGTGTCTGTCTGCACCCTGCCAGAATTATGCCACCTGCCAGGACCTCGTCAATGCCTACGAGTGCGTCTGCACACCACAGTTTGAAGGTATGCCATCACTCCACATTATTGATTCATGCCATGACCTATGATTGATTTTATTTACACATAAGTCTTTATTTGTGTGTTTGTGAAGGCAGACACTGTGAAATTTTCAAGGACCCGTGCTTGAAAATGCGCTGCTTCAATGGAGGGCACTGCAAGAGTTCAGGACAGAATGCTTCCTGTACCTGCCCACCCGGATACACGGGTGAGTGCTGCTATCGGTTAGTACTGTGAACAAGTAACTGTTAAGCCCGACGTGCAGAACCCCAGATGTGATATAAGGTAAAAATAAATAAATACCATATTGGCCCGAATATAAGACGGCCCTGATTATAAGACAACCCCCTCTTTTTCAAGACTCAAGTTTGAAAAAAGACTTTTTGAACACCAAATTAATTTTGAGACAGAAAATAATTACAGAACATCTGAAACAAATGATTATAACAATATGTTTGAGAGAAAAAGCATGTGATTTTGCCTCATTAAAATCTTAATATCGGAACATTTAAATATGTAAACTAAAGTGCAATCACATTCGTACATGGATGGCTTCTGGTTTTTGAAATGTAAATGACATCAGAACTTCTCCTCAGCTACCGGTTAACCTGGCCGATCTTCGACCCCACTTTTCTCCAGATTGTCGCTATGTTTCTCCATTTTCTGTTCTAATATTTTCTTCTCTTTTCTTGCTTACCGCTATTTTTTACTTCTCTTCTTCGTGCTACCTCTATTTTTATTTTTATTCTTCGTGACAGGGGTTCACTTCTGCCTGAGGAGTCAAGTTCAGCATTCGTATCAATGATATCTGGCGCCATCTAGCGTCGTGAATGGGTATAATGTCTAGACCCCGAATATAAGAAGACCCCCACTTTTTCAGTCTTCTTTCAATGCAAAAAAACGTCTTATATTCCGGTCAATATGGTAAATGAATAAATAATGAAATGTGAGGTCCATCAAATACTAAAAGTGAAATGCTTTTCCAACACCATAGTGCTGATTAAATACAGTCAATAGATGTCAAGAGAGGTACAGAAGTAAAACGTGTTCAAGTTTGTCCAGTAAAAACTTTAATGGTACCTGATAATAAGAGGAACGCACAAATTTGGTCACAATGTGTTTACCCTGGTGATATGATTATTTACAAACGACAATGACCAGTAATACAAAATGACTTTTCCTTGACAAAATAATCCGAACACAATAACGTTCCTGCCAATCCATCCAGGGGAGCGATGTGAAGTCGACATCAACGAGTGTGAGAGTAACCCTTGTCATCACGGGGGCACTTGCATTGACCAATCACATGGCTACACTTGCCACTGTCACCCTGGCTGGGTGGGGCCTGTTTGTGAGATCCGTAAGTCAGCTTGTCAAAAATAGTCTTGTTCAAGAATTAGGTAACTAAAAATCAAACTCAACTTAAACCTGTGTGCGCGCCCGCATGTGTGTGTGTGTGTGCGTGTGTGTTGCAGACCTGCAATGGAAGCCGCCGCACTCGGAGGAAACTCTTCCCAACATGCCCCGCCACTCCCTTTACATCATCATCGGAGCGCTGTGTGTGGCCTTTGTCCTCATGCTCATCATCCTCATCGTGGGCATCTGTCGCATTAGCCGCATCGAGTACCAGGGCTCCTCGCGCCACGCCTACCAGGAGTTTTACAACTGCCGCAGCATCGACAGCGAGTTCAGCAACGCCATCGCCTCCATCCGCCACGCCAGGCCAGTCATTGCTCTTTAGCCAGCAAGAGATTGAATTGTGAAAGCGTGTCATACAGCGTGACAAAAAGGCCTAAGGTTCCATGTAACAAGGAAGTGTAAATGAGGCATCAAATTACCTAACTGAGTTTGTAATCTCTGGTAAGTAACATTCGAACCACTAAGGTTCAACACATCCGGGTCAGTTGACCTCAGCTGCGTTTGCCCTCGCAAAATAAATCAATAAATTAAAAAAAAACTAGCATCACATATGCACACTCACAATACAGTGATCCCTAGCTATTTCGCGGTTCGTTTATCGCGGCTTCGGTGCATCGCAGATTTTTTTCCAACATATTTATAAAAAAAAATTTTTTTAATTATTATTATTATTTTTTTTTTATGTCCGCAAAAAGTCCGCAAACGGTCCGGGAGAAGCAGCGAAAGTCAGCAAAACAACACTGAGTCACATAGAGCAACATATACAGGACATGTGGGGTGAGGTCGGGGCTGAGAAGATGTAAAGCCATGTTGATTGGCTGTGCATCTTCTTTCTGTCTTAGCACGTGGGTTACTCTTTGGTCTTTAATCAGTGTCCAAGTGTTGCGTGCTAGTGTGTGCGTGTGTGTGTGTGTGTGTGTGTGTGTGTGTGTGTGTGTGTGTGTGGGAGAGAGAGAGAGAGAGAGAGAGAGAGAGACTTATAAGAACAAAAGCAGGTTTCTTCCATCCTTAATTGTCTAAACAACCTTAATTGACTAATCATAAACACGTCTGCTGCACACGTGGGTCGTTGGCCTGTGTGTGTGTGTGTGTGTGTGTGTGTGTGTATGTGTTAGTGCGCTCTGCTCAAGGCCCACGTGGGGCATTTAAAAAAAATATATGTTCATTGGTTGCTACTTCACGGATTTTCGTTTATCGCGGGTGGTTCTGGTCCCCATTAACCGCGATAAACGAGGGATTACTGTACCACAACACCTAGATCACTGTTCAGCGGTTGGTGAGGTTGCACACCCTTACGTGCCCATATCATATCAATCCCAGCACAAACTGTGGATGGTCTACACGGCAACACCATTTCCCATAATGCATTATTGATTTTTTTTTATTGATTTTTTTTCTTGCAGATTTGGCAAGAAGTCTAGGCCTGCCATGTATGACGCCACTCCTATCAACTATGAAGACTACAGTCCCGATGACAAACCTTTGGTTACCCTGATTAAAACTAAAGATTTGTAAAACATGGTTGCACCCACGTACACATACTCACAGGCTTATATAAATAGGAAAAGTCAGTCTGAATGTAAAATGTGAGGAGAAAAAAAATATCCCAAATTATGTCATCTTTAGATTAAAAGGAACAACTACGGAATTTGATAGATCAATTTTCCTGTTAATCTTCACGCTAAAGGCTTTACTGTAGCATAAGCGCAGCACTGAGACGGTAGACTGATGAGGAGCAACTAACCTCAATACAATAAAATACAATACATCCTGATTTATAGAGCTCAACTACAAAATAATGATGTCTGCACACAACTCTCTTTCTTTTTGGCCTCCTGTCAGGGTCTGCAACTCCGCAGTGCCACAAACCTGACGGCAGTCGGCCGGGTTGTTGCAGGAAATAGATATCACCGCGTACGCTGAATATTTTTATAACGCAAGTCAATTCTGCAGTAGGTTGCCTTACTTCACGCATGGTTAGATTTTCTTGTTCATCTGTAAGATTTCTGAAGTCCTTTCATTGGTTGCTATTTTCCCCCTCTGTAGATGTATTACTCTGTAAAGACTGTGCCAAATATTCTTTTGTGGTTGTTCGACAAATACATACACGCGTAAGAATATTACATATTTAAGGGTGATTTTATTTTTTTTTTTTAGTAATACCTGATCGTCTATGTTCTTTAACGTGCAAATTTCTCACTGCTGTATTAATTGTCCAGATTGTGTATTTGCTAGACTTCTGTGATCCTACCATCCTGCTGTGCGTACGTCAGTGAACCGTCGGGTAGACAGTTTTTATGATTGTCAGTGCAGTTTACGCAGTGTGCTCTACCTGTTTCTATTATACAACACATTTATCGTACAATATGGTTTCTTCTGCTGAAATGACCCCTAGATATGCATTCAACACTTATTACTTGTGTTCCCTTCGTTAAATGACGTAAAGATTAAAGTGAACCATGTCCGTCAAATGTCATGCCTTGAGTCATTTGACGCACTCTAAACAAAAAGCCAGATTCTGCATTCACCGAAGCATTTCAGAATCAGAATCAGAATCGAATCAAAATCAGAATCGCCTTTATAGTCATTGTATTGCATACAACGAAATTTGGGTGTCACTTCTTAGTGGATTTCGTAAAAAAAAAAAAAAAAAGAATAAAATTAAATAACAGTTTAATAAATACAATAATAATTTGGCCAATGAACTTTGTAGTTTACTTTGGTATATGCAACTGGTCAATGTGAATATGAAATTAGCCTGAGTGAATGTCTGTCTGCCACCTAACGAGGTCTTTGACACCAGACTCAACAGTCGGCTGTGGGTCCTTTTATGGGGTGTTTGTCATGTGAAACAGCCTCAGCGACCTCAGGCTTTATCCAGATGTTCCCTGTGTAAACAGCTCTCAACATAGGCAGACTTCAGACTCAAGTCACCTACAAACTATTATGTTTTCACACAACACTGCAGCATGTTGTTGGCCGGTTTGACCTTTGCTTATTATCAGAGTTAGAGGCCCCCGTTAATGGCATTTGACTTGGCCTTTGTGTGAATGTGTGTGAGTCGGGCCACATTTCAAGGTGATTCAAATAGCGTGCGGTCGTGATTTTTGAGTTGCCATTTGCTGCACCCAGAACATGTAGAAATGTTGAAAATGAAGGATCAAGGGTTATACTCAAACTGCATTATTTTTGTTCATTTGGACAAAATAATCCGATTTGGTCCCCCCCACACTAGTCTTGCTGTGATCTCTGCTAAATAGTCCATTAGTCCAATATTTTCTGTCCTACTGACCAACAAGTTAGCATCTTGCATAAATAGATTCACCTCGTGACCACTAACGTTAGTCCTATGTAGCCAGATGATGTGAGTTTGTCAAAATGTCCTCAAGCCTTCTGAAATAGCAGCAATCAATGCAGGTGAAAATAAGTGTACGGATTCCTGGATTACGGATGTACAACTACAGATATATGTGTAAGAAGAAAAGTCACTGGTAAAAGCAGGAGTATAGATTCAAGTCATTTACAGTGATCCCTCGCTATTTCGCGGTTCGTTTATCGCGGCTTCAGTGCATCGCAGATTTTTTCAAACAGATTCATTAAAAAAAAAAAAAAAATTCATATACATGTAGTACAGTACTGTATATGTTGCTCTATGTGACTCGCTGTTTTGCTGACTTTCGCAGCTTCTCGCGGACCGTTTGCGGACTTAAATTATTATTATTTTTTTAATGTTTATTGTATTTTGTTATTCATAAACTAACCTAACTTATACATATTTAAATCTATTAGTATACAGCATTAAGGCATGTTAATTACTTCAAAATGTACTTCTACATGCATGTATACCATTAAATTTGGCCTTATAAATATTATGTACATGTACCTATATGGAGGGGGGGGGTCACTACTTCGCGGATTTTCGTTTATCGCGGGTGGTTTTGGTCCCCATTAACAACGATAAACGAAGGATTACTGTATTAAGTAAAAGTAAAGGAAAACGAGCATAGAATCCAAAATGTCTAATTATCATTTCAAAAAAATACATGACACTTGTGTTTTTTAACACTTGAAGTTTATGGTTTTTAATGGCACAAGATACAATGCATTTGCCACGTACATTGGAGAGAGCAACTTCAAACAATTGTCTGAAATAAGAGAATCGGTGCTGGTTGAGAGAGTTTGTTTGACAGAGTAAGCGGTAGAAAGTTGAGATATTTGTTTTCAAATGTAGGAAGCACAAGAAAAATACAGGAAAATAAATACGCCAGTAAAGTGTCGATAGCAGATAGGTATTGACAACAACTACGGGTACGGTGCAGTAGGAATCAGCCTGACACCGAAAAGCAAATGATCATTTTATAATAATAATAATACATTTCATTTATAAGCGCCTTTCAAATATTATTATTATTATTATTATTATTATTATTATTATCATTATTATTATTATTATTATTATCATTTTCCGAAGTCAATGGACGCAGTGACACTTGGAGAAACGCGACAGACTAGCGGCGACCGCCACCTGCTGGTGAAGAAAGTAACTGTCACCAGGCGGAGCAACACCGCGTTGGTCGTCGACTGGAGGAGGTGGAAGGAGGGCAGAAAGGCAAATCGCAACAGCGAACAGATGTGAACCGGACTACGACCAGAGTACAAGCTGTCGTCTGGACGGAAAACCCTGTCATACTACTAATATGTGGCAACCAGCGTCGGAGAGACTGCAGGTAGGATACGACGGCCAGCGATTGCGTTGACCGGAGCCGGAAAATCAAGAATGTGCTGTCTTTTTATGTCGTCTGATTCCCACCGTGATGTGTGAGTATGTGGAGGCTGCTTTCTTCCTGCTGGAGAGACTTGGCTGCACTTTGACTCGCTACAGATGTTTTGATTGACTCAAGACATGACCAAAATCGTCATTTTCCCCACTTCACCTCGTCAACGTCTTTGTATTTGGTGATACGTTACGTACAGCTATTCACGGTAGTGGGGCGCTCATTTTACCCACAACCCATAGTGAATGTTTTATCCCCCCCTCCTCCTTTTATACCCCCTACCACCACCAAAAATACTAACGTTTCGCTAATGCCTAAAATAGTGGCAAAGGCCCACGACGCCTTTTTTTTTTCTTCAAATGAACGTTAACCTCAAGTGTGCAAACACGGGCCTCTCAATCCACCCTCAAAACGCCACGATGTTTGGTTAGTTTTTCCTCTTCCGGTGTGATATGGCAGCAAGGTGCATGCTTGACAATGTAAAAAAAAATGGCTCGTTAATAACTTGAAGTTTGTTAAGCGGGGGGGGGGGGCTTTCTTCGAGTCTCCTACAGACATTAATGCTCTCCAGATGTTCGCCTGCCTGTGGACTGCATGGCTGCCAAGTGAACTTGCACAATCCTCTTTTCTGCCCAGACGTCAACAAAATAGAATGATCAATTATTCGTTCCGCAGGTTTTTTTGTTTTGTATTCCAGTGTGAGTTGCACTCCGTGGCTGCCGTAAAGTACATCATCAGCTCTCATTTTCAATTTATGAATATATGTGCTCCAAGTAGTTACACAACCAGGGAGACATACGTCGCCTAGCAACCGTCGTCTGTTACGATCATCCGTTGGACAAAGTTCGATAACTTCACTGTTATCCATATTGTTGTCGTACGCCACATTAGATAAAATCGTCTTTCTTTTTAAATTATTTTTTAATAAAAAAAACACTTTCTGAAGCTATTTTAAATGTAAGTTACTAGTATTACTACAGCTTTGGCAACAAAGAGACTGCCTGCAAAATTGAAAGGTATATTTGGGAGTAAAATACACATTTTTTTATTTTTGTTTTACTCTGTAAATATAATGGCAACATAAATCAGAATTTCCAATCACAACCATGGTCATTTAGAGCATCTCATGTGTAGATAATAATAATAAGCACAATAATAAAGGTCAAAATATCAAAAAGGGTCTAGTGCTTTTTAAAAAATGTTTTCCAGTGTTGCCTAAAGTTTGAACTGACCAGATTTAGAGGTTGTTGGCAATGCAGGCTTTTTTTTTTTCACTTTTGCTTTGACTTGTGAGCAAAAAATGGACATACCAGCGCTGTCTGTATTAGACTACCCCTTGTGACCAATGTGCCCAATGTGGGGGGTGGAGTGGATTAATGGCATTTGTATTTCTTTCGATTGGGAAAGATGACTTGATATAAAAGTGTTTTTGAAATACTTGCGTGGTCATGGAATTAAATACTTTTACGTACGTGACTCTGAAAATTTGCAGGTGCGAAGGAGACCTACAATATCGCAAGCCTCCCATCTCACATTTATTGCACCAATTAACTACCTCAAACATAAAAAAAAAGGCCACAACTCCATACCACGCCACAGCTTGTCATGGTATTGCCCCGCTATGTTCTCTTTTGCCCAGTCAATTCGAGCGGCAAATGAGTTTCCCAAAAGAAAAATGGGAGCACTCAATAAAATGATCGTGACTTGACTATAGTCGTTATGCAATCTGTTTTGATAGAGTGGTTTGGCAGACAACCTCAGTTTATTCTTTAGTCCAAAAATGAAAAACAAAAACAAATGCATGATTGGATTTAGTATGAAAAAAATCGGTAAGCACATCTTTATAATCGACCACATTGTGGCATATGTCATTTATGGAACAGTCTCAGACTGAACTAATGTAAAGTTGCAATAATAATAAATCAATGTCATTTCCCCCGCAGAATAATCCAAATGGATTCATAGTTGAGGCCCAGTGACACTGCAGATTAATCCATTGTGACGGTCTGTCTGTACAACAGCGGCACTGACAAATTACAAATTAATTTTTCTATTTAACAGCATCAAAAGAAGTGAAAAACCGCATTATAACTTAAGTGCAGCAGCAGGCTCTTGCCCGCTGTGTAACCATAGCGACAGGCCCCCTTACATCGGGAGCCTTCACATCAGTTGAGTCACGGTAGATGGGGATCACATCGCTAGTTGGTCTCAATTTTATTCTATTTTTTTTTTCCCCCCCTTTGTCTTTTTCCTGTTTTCATCCGCGATGGCAGACAGCCATATTCGCACTGGCTTTGCTCCTCTGTTGCCATGGCAACACCTGATGTCTTGCTGCATTAGAGTCTCATGTTTAGGAAAGAAGAAAAGGTAGATGGCGGCAAAGGGGTGGCAAGAGTTTCTCAGAAAAGACAGACATTTGTTACAGCAAAAACAAATAAAAAAATAAAGTAGGTACGTTTATTAATTTTCAGCGTTTCCCTCAGTTCTTTCTCATTGTCTTTTTCCCCAAAATTCTTCATCATCCTCCTGCTAACCTGCACTAATCTTGGCACAAGTGCACTTTCAGACAAAAACCGAAAAAAACCCCACACAATGTTGCTTTTTTTTTGTGTTGAAAATCCCTGTGGCGAGCAAGTACGGTTTGTCTTTTCCTGTGTCAGCAGTTCTTTCTTTAGCCTTGTTTTTCCACGTTTTGACACGTAACTATGTGTGACACTTGACAAACAGGATGTTGCTGAAGAAAACATGACTTGTCCGAAATAGATGACTGGTTCTTATTGCTACCTGTGTTTGCATTCGTGTCTGCCTCTTTGTCTTTATTTGCCCATCAATTGTGGACGGTGTAGTTTTCATGGAAGCGATTTGAAACATCAAATCAAAAAAAAAAAAAAAAGGGACACAACGATAAACATGCAACTGCAGTTTCCCTATAAATAAAAACATATTTTCACATTGGACCACTGGCAAAGTATCTGTCATTGCCAGTAATCCATCCCTAATTTTCTCCACATGATGATGAATCAGAAAGAGGAAGACTCAGTGAAAGATTTCGGTCACAGCTTTCCTCCGCGCCTTCGAAATTGTGTGACAACGACATACCAGTTGAAAACTGAACAAATGCGGATGGATGAAATTTAATCAGTGCAAGTTGGTCCTCTTGTTATACTGTGTGGTATTTTAGTCTCATTGTAAACGGTTTTAAAATACTTTTAAGCAGTCTGTATCTGCAGCACTTTTTGGCACCCGCTTGTTGTGAAAAACCATCTGCGCTCACACACACACCTAGGGACAATTTGTAGTGTTCAATCAGCTTGTAAATGCATGTTTTTGGAATGTGGGAGGAAACCGGAGGACCCGGAGAAAACCCACGCCGGACCGGGGAGAACACAGGGAGGTCGGAGCTGGAATTGAACCTTTGCACTGTGAGGTCGAAGCGCTGACCACTGGACAACCCAGCCGCCGCATCAGTGTGTGTGATATTAATATGTAACTATTGTAAATAGTCACACCATCAAGATGAATAAGCTAAAAATATGAAACAGATTGTCTCGTAATCTTACGTTTGGACACATGGACGCACTAGTCTCAGTAAAACTGTTTGTCGCAGTGGTCACAGTATATTCATACATTTTTGAAACTACATTTCGCTACCTTGAGATTGGCCTGAGAAACTATTTCCTGTACTGTTCCTATAGCGGGGGAATAAAAGATAAATTTACCATCTGCTACCTGTTAAAGCCATCGTTGCAGGAGGCCGAACAGGACACTCTCCAAAGACTGCATACCTGTTCCTTCCTTGCAGCATGTCATCAACTTTCAGAGCTTGCATTTTACGTGTAGAATTGCCTTTATTAGTATATATTCCTATGTCGCATCTTTTAAACAATACGTGTATTGTTGACTCTTTCATTTCACTTGTCAGGAAAAAAAATTGTCTCGCACCACCAAGCTTGTTTGGTACTTTAGATAAAAACTACAGTCAAACCTCGGTTTTCAAACGTCTTGGTTCTCGACCAATTGGGTTTTCGACCAAAAATCTCGAGTTTTTTTATGCCTCAGATGACGAACACATTTCGGTTCTCGAACAAACTGAGCGCACTTGAATGCACCATTTGACTCCTCTCGCCTTCCTTGTACAAGAAAGCGACGCTTCCTCGGGTAGACGAGGAAGTGACGCTTCCTCGTGTCGCTTTCCATTGTGAGCAGACGTGTTCAATAAACATTTTTATTATAAAAAGAGCGTGGTTTCGGTTTGTGAACAATTTCGGTTTTCGAACAGCCTTCTGGAACGGATTATGGACGAAAACCGAGGTTTGACTGTATTAGCCTAAGAGCGTGGCGTGTAACTTATTAGCAGTTTAGAGGATGCGTATAAACAAAATATAGACCTCTGCTTAGTCATAAAATTGGAGACGTCTTTGAAAGTGCGCATCCTTTGGCACGTCAAAGCCTACATTAATATTTTATAGTTGCAAAGATTCATGTTAGACACATGGATACAGGCAGGAATGAGTAAGCATGAAGTCAAGTGCCTTTTACATCAGTCCTGTCAGATGTGCTCAACCGCTTATCACTGTTTGCTGGCTAATCTTGAAAGATGCCTAAACCGTTTTGAGTAAATAATACATCGAGTTTTGCGTCATTTATTCAAATGGGTTCTCTCTTTTCAATTCAATTCATGGGTCTGTGGTATAATTTTAAAGTGGAAGTCAAATCAAACATTTACTTTGAAGTGATATATTGTATGTCTGAACTCAGTATTCTAACGATAGTATCGCATAAGCACTTTGAGGTCAATATCGAATGAGAGCAGGTGGCAGCACAGGGCAAAATGGCATCCCCCTGAGATTGACGAAAACGGGTGGATTTTCCTTCTTGGTCCACCTACACAAGATTAATCAGATTGCCATATTTAGACCAGAGCGCTTTTATTCCAAGAAAAATAATGTCTTGATTTAGGCTTGGTTTATTGTGGACGGCGTGGCTCAGTGGTAGAGCGTTCATTTCCCATCCCAGAGGTCGGTGGTTTTGAACTCCCGACCATTGCAACTGTGTTGCAGTGTCCTTGAGCAAGATCGTGAACGCCCCTACCTCACCATTTCCTCCACTAACTGTATCAGTCGGTGAATGAAATAACTGCACTTTGAGTACGCGAGTTAGAAAAGTGCTATACGAGTAACAGCCCGTTTTCTTTTTAAAGGAAATTTGCTAGCTAGCGCTAAGCTAACCTGGCTATTTGTGTCGCTGCTTCGCTCTGGCAGCCTCCAAGAACTCCCGTAATCAAACTCCCTTTGTAGGTTGCTGGAACTGCGTGACAGGCCAGCTGTGAAGTAACCAAAAAAAAGGCATTGACGTCACACCATCTGATCTGAGTCCGCAAATTACGACTCGATTTTTAATTTGTCGTGCCTGCTTGAACCAACTACCAGCCAAATTAATAATCATCGAAATTGATGGTTTGACAGATGCTCATCTTATTGTGTAAAAAGCTTGGACAACTGAATTTCATTTCGGACTCACTTTCCCATTCAACTCGGCAAGTTGACTGAATGGGTCCTATAAATGTTGGGTACATTTCCAAAACGCACGACAGCCAAGTTATCGATTCACGTATGGATCTAGGACCAGAAAGAACTCAGAGGGTTTGGGCCACCGTTATACTCCACTATCACCACCGTTATACTCCACTATCAAAGTTGTGAAACATTTTTTTAAGATCCTCCCTGTATATTTCTCAGGGATATACAGTCTTGAGTAAGCTAACTTAGCCATCCCATTTTTGTTTACCATCGCCGCTTTGATCAGTGCGGATTAGGCAAGTAATTCAGACTGCACAACATAGTTGCTGAAATGTAAATCTCAACACAGAGCTTTTGTGTTTTCTAATCTTGGCTGAGGTTCCTGAGGTTTCCTTGTGACGCCAGCCATTGTGTATTGTAGTGCGCAGACAAGACCTGTGTCTCACAACCAGTCCAGCACTGATCTGACCATTGAGTCTGCCACTGTCTGCAAGTCTAAATCCAAAATAGAATCAATAAATGTCATCACTTGATGAGAGGACCTCGGGGATATAAGAAATACAATTCGAAATATTCCGAGCGGCCCACCACTCATGCCTTTTGCTCCAGGTAAGGGGTGGGGAACTTCTCCTGCCTTCACTCGGTGCCTGGCCTGACCGCAGGAATGTGAGCCGCTGTCAGGAAGCCGTAAAGTGCTGACGCGGAGGTCACCAAGCGTTTACACACATGTGGCCTTCACAACTCTTGTCAATTTTTGTTCTTCTTTTTCTCCTTTTTCTCCATTTGCTCCTTGCGCTTCTTCTCTGTTATGATACGCAAACCTGTTTCTTGCTTTCTTTTCTCAAAAAGCGCCCTTGCACAGTGAATGTGACTATGGCCCCTGTAGTGGTTGCTTCAGGTCCGTCACTCCATCACTGACGGGCGCCTGTTTTGCTGACGATTATCAAATGACAGGAAACTAAAAAAAAAAAAAAAGAGGAAAAAAGACATACTCAGCATTGAACGGAAGTGGCTTTTCGTCAGTTCGTAACCTATTGGCCCGAATATATGATTATAAGACGACCCCCTCTTTTTCAAGACTCATGTTTGAAAAAAGACTTTTTGAACACCAAATGAATTTTTGTACAGAAAATACTTACAGTACATCTTAAACAAATGATCATAACAATATATCTGTAAGAAAAAGCATGTTATTTTGCCTCATTCAAATCTTAATATCTGAACATTTAAATATGTAAACTAAAGTGCAATCACATTCGTAAATGAATGGCTTCTGGTTTTTGAAATGTAAATGACATCATAACTTCTCCTCAGCTACCGGTTAACGTGGCTGATCTTCGACCCACTTTTCTCCAGATTGTCGCTACGTTTATCCATTTTCTGTTATCTCTTCTATTATTTTCTTCTCTTTTCTTTCTTACCGCTATTTTTTATTTTTATTCTTCGTGACTGGGGTTCACTTTGGCCTTGGGAGTCAAGTTCAGAATTCGCCTCAATGATATCTGGCGCCTTCTAGCGTTGTGAATGGGTATAATGTCTAGACCCCGAATATAAGACTACCCCCACTTTTTCAGTCTTATTTCAATGCAAAAAATACCGTCTTATATTCGGGCCAATACGGTATATATATCGGTCCGTCACTCAGGGACGCCCGTTTTGCTGACAGAAACACGGCCCACCAATTTCCACATTTCCGCCTGTCTAGTGTGTTCACGGGGTGTTTATTAGACAGTACTTGTTCACGGGGCTGGATTGAATATGAGCAGGGTTGCCTCCATGGTTTAACTTAATGCATACAGATTTTCGTCTCGCTCCTTTATTAGGTCCGTTGTCTTGCGGTTGTTTTCAATCAGATGATTTGGGCTCTGAATTCTTGTGCTTGAAAATGTCAATTTCAAGTTTTTAACCCAGGTAACCATGAACAGGCTCGATTGTGTTATGGAAATTACGCTTATTTGGCCTCAAGTTGGGGAGCAAACATTTGTCTGATCCAGACTGAAAGTTTGTTCATAAGGTAACCTTTTTCCTCTTTCTCCTCAGCACTTTCAGAGCATGCTGAAGACCAAGTTGAATGTGCTGACGCTGAGAAAGGAGCCGTTGCCCACGGTGATCTTCCATGAGCCCGAGGCCATTGAACTTTGCTCCACCACACCACTTACCAAGAACAAAACCCATGCCGGATATAAGGTAAAATCACATGAAACCTTATAATCCCGTAATCCCGCCTTTCCCCCGGAATACTAATACTATAATAGTATTACTGCAGTCATAATGCAACTTTTCTTCTGGATACACAAGTTCTATTCATTTCTCCAATGTGCTTGACGTAACCTGCTACTGTACCTGGCTATCACGGGCCGATTATTAAGATGTTTTCGTTTTGTAATGTCCGTTCTTGCGGTGTGGACAAAGTGCTGCGCACGTGATGCAGACTCAACAATGCGTATGAACAAACAGTAATTTAGAGGCCAAAATAGATGAGAGTTCAAACAACGGAATGTCAAAGTTCCTTAAATTCATATGTGGACATGAAGTGAAAGTCAGTCGAAAAACCCCTGATTGGCACACACACGCGCACACACACACACACACACACACGCACACACACACGCGTTTTCATGTTTTGTGGGGACCACTTTTTTGTTCACCACTTACGGGGACCACCCTTTCCAAATGACATACAGCTCACACACACACACACACACACACACACACACACAGGCATGGCTCACACTCACTGACTGCCATTGTGATTTTTAATCATGCCATTCTGTCAACATATTAGTTGAAATCAGAATGAGATTGTTTTTTGTTTTTAAATCCCAGGCGATAGAGCAGGTTTTGCTCAGTTTTGGAGTGAGTAGGTTCTAACCTTGACAGTTACCCCCAGTGACTTGTTCGCTTTATAGCCAGTTCGGTGCTTTTCACGTCGGCACACATGTCGTAAATGTGAAAGTGAAGGATGAATATTTTTGCCCTTTTAATGTTGAAAAACTGTGTGTTATTCAGTGACATCATGTGACAAATGGGACAAATTTAAAGAGCGTTTTTCATTCGCTGTCGTTTTTATGGCTCAGCAATTCAAACTGTTGATGCACAGTCATGGTAGCGGGCACATCGTTTCACACCGTTGGCTCTCATTTCTATGAAAGAAGATAAATATTGATATGTCACCTAGGTGAAGGCTGAACATAGTTGGACTTGATAGCCCTCTCTTCTTGGTGTGAATCCCAACATTCACTTGTAGCCTCTGAGCTCACTGCTCTTTCCAGCATTGTAGAGGATGGCAAGCTGCGTCGCCATGGATACCACTACCACTATTATTTCGCAGAGCACCAGCCACATGAAAGTAATCTCTCCCATCTGTTAGCGAAACCTCTGAAAATGTGAAGCGGTCCTCCTCAATGCCTCCATCTGCTGGCAGGTGTAACATCCTGTCTGACTCACGACATGTCATTTGCCAGAGTGTCTCCACTTTCAGACATTTTTCCCCTCAATGCTGTAATGAGAGAAAACTGAAGAAACAATAGCGGCTTTGCTTCCCCCCCCCCGCCATCTGCCCTGCTGACTTTACATGCAACAGTACAATATGACACCATTTATTATTCTCACAGTGTTTTATACTGTGCTTCCGCCATCCCCTCCTCCAGTTCGTTCCTTTCGAGCCCGCAGTCTCATTTTGCAAACAGAAAGGCTGGCTGAGGACTGCTGACATACTGCCAAAGCTAACAGCTATCCTGGATGAAAGGCCACCTCTCATTTCCCTGCCTGGTTTGGTGCCGTTAAAGCAGTCCACTTCACATCCATTGAGACACTGTGCTACTTTTCACTTTGCAGCTAGGCCAGAGTTGCAGCCAGAGACTAAAATTAATTTGGGCCAGTTTGAATTGCTCAACATCATTTTTATTTTGTTTTGTTTTGTTTTAACTCCCATACTCTGTTAAACCTTGACTTTGGCTCTTACGGTTTTTCTCAGTTGCTCTTGTACATTTTGTCAGATCATAATTGAATTTCTCAAAACGACTTGTTATAATGTTCACATCATTGTGTCACTTGTGCAAATCAAAAAAAGCTTTTTCCTCATTTCTTTTAACAGGTGTATCCATATCACTGTGTCAAGTAAAATTGTCAATGTCCAGTTCTTCCATGAGAGAGCTTGGTTTCGTTGCCGATTCAGAACGTATCACCTCACCAACAAATTATATATACAAATTTGTGGCTTAAACCAGAATATCTTTCGAAAGAAAAGACATATTATAAGGTGTACTGGAATATACTGTATAGTGATTCCTTGTGCTCTGTATTTAAGATACCAAAGCGTCTTTCATTTTGACTGAGCTACTACTGATTTGACCTAAACCAAAACAATCCGACTAAGTTTTGCTCTTTACGCATAAACCCCATGCAATGGGCGCGCGCACACACACACACACACACACACACACACACACACACACACACACACACACACACACACACACACACACACACACACACACACACACACAGCTCATCCATCTTTGCATGCCTTGGCAAGTGAAGCCAGCTGTGCTGCGCTGATTCAATAAGTTTTGAGGAATGTTAACAACCTCCTCAGGAATGTTGCGTTCCCAAGCCCGTGGATTCCCAGTCATGTAGGGGGATCCAGACACGGGGGCCTACTGAGGGAAAATGTCAAGTGAGCCTCAGTCTCGGACAGTGCAACATTTGTCTTTTGACCATTACTGTACGTACACTAGTCAGGGCAAATTTCTGTTCGGATAGTCAGGCAGTAGTTTGAATTAGGTTGTATAGTCATGTCAATTTGGTCTTGTCTACAGGTATGTGGTCACTGCAATTCTCGCGACGCTATGTGCCGCCTTTATGTGCAGGACCTGCTTTCTGTATTTTTCATGCCCTTCTTCTGTTTGATGACACCAACACTGCTAGCTGCTGTCAGAAAAAAAATTCTATACATTCCTTTGGCAAAAAATTATTTTTTTTTTGCTGAATGCCCATATTATACCACTCTCGTGCATTGGGAAGAAGGCAAAATATTTCTCCTTATGAGTCAGTAAATATAAAACATAACATGTGGCTTTATATCACCATAACCATTTTGCATGTGTGAAATAATCGATGTCAGGCGTCAGCCAACACAGGGGCGGCCCGGTTGTCGACTGGTTAGCACGTCGGCCTCACAGTGCAGAAGTGCTGGGTTCGATTCCAGCTCCGGCCTTCAAGTGTGGAGTTTGCACGTTCTTCCCGTGCCTGCGTGGGTTTTCTCCGGCGACACCGGTTTCCTCTTACCTTCCAAAGACATGCATGGCAGGTTCATGGGACACTCTAAATTGACCCTAGGATGGTTGTTCGTCTCTGTGTGCCCTGCAATTGGCTGGCAACCACTTCAGGGTGTACCCCGCCGACTGCCTGAAGACAGCTGGGATGGGCTCCAGCACGCCCCGAGGCGAGGCCCTTGTGAGGATAAGCGGATCAGAAAATGAATGGATGAATCATCGATGACACAGTAGTGATAAAATATTCAATACTCTTGACACTGAGTAGTTGCTTCTCTGGCCACTGTGCAGGAAATTGCTGGAACATCCTTAAATATCGTCTCACGCTCCCAGATCGGCTGCTCTAAATTTGTATTTCTCAAAATCTCTCTCCTCTCTTTTCTCATCTCAGTCCTTTTACCCTTTTTCTCTCCTTTTCTACATTCCCGATCCTCTCTTCAGGGTCAGGTATCTCCTCATTGCTTACCATTCTTCACCTCTTCCCCATGCCACCACTTCTTTGTTTATTTTCCATTGATAACCGAAACAGCTGTGCCTCAGTTCTGCCCCCTCCCATGGTCTCATATCAGCAGACACCAGCAATGTGTTTCAGTGAAAAGGCCAACATGTTCCTGTCTGTCCTCCTACCAGCCAGCTCCCAGGGACTGCGGATGTTTGCTTTGTCTCCCTCTGTGTATCCGTTACTTTCTTGTGTCATACTTTGCATTTATTTAATCATCTTCACTTTCCCATCTTGAAAGAACAACCTTCACTCACTGCCCTTCTCTTCATGCATCCGACTTTCCTGTACGGCCTTTGTTCATTCTTGCTAAATAAACATTTATTTCTCCTCAGATTTCTCCGGAGATGTGAGTGTTGAAAAATTTGAAACGTAAAAACAATCCGCACATCTCTCTCTCTCTCTCTCTCTCTCTCTCTCTCTCTCTCTCGCTCTCTCTGTCTGTCTACCATATCTATCTGAAACTCTAACTCTAATTTGAAACCCTAAACCCTTATGATGGCCGATTATTTTATTTTTTTCTCCCATAATTACACACATTTATTTGCACACAAGTGATTGGCCTCAATAATGTTTCTGCAGCTACTGATTAACGTACAAATCACACAATCCATAAGCACTGAATGAAAAGTCATCAGGCGGTGGTAGTCAGACCTCACGCGGACCATGCGTGAATACACATGCACACAAGGTGAAGACTCGCAATGGAAAAGTGATATTTGTTTGGTTTCCTTGACTCTCATGGTTTCCTCTGTTTTTCTGAACACGCTCCGTTTCTCGCCCGCACTTCCACTTTTGGCGCCCTTTCGGCCTCCTTCCCTCACTCTGTGCAGGATTTGTGCAGTCTTGAAAGCACATGTGTAAGACTGACTCTTGCGAAATGTTCATCATGAGTTGAATGAGGGAGTGCAACACAGCAGAGGGGATGTGAGGATTAATGAGATGAAGGAGGTGGGATGCGATGTGTACGCTGAAGAAACCAATAAAAGAGAGAGTGGGGAAAAGTTGAAAGAAGAGGAGGCAACAGATGAGGAACAAATGTGGAGGACTTTGTAACGCTCTGAGATGATTTAAAGATGCATGCCTGGCTTTCAATCACTTGGTGGACTGCAGATGTGTGCTGGTTGCTGATGGTTTATTTCGGGTATCAATTTTAGCCAGAACTTGTGACGAAAGCTGCAGTGCAGCAACTATGCGGTTTGACTCGCAACTCCTCCAGCAGAAGTGACTGTTGTTTCCAACTCTGAATCTTTTGCTTCTTTTTTTTATCGTTCTTACACGCTCACTCTTGGATAGACACGATAGCTACAATACCATTGTGTTGACATGCTGTGCATAGCACCACTTTACAGTGTGGCACATTTATTTGTTTTAGACCAATTCCGGTGATATCATAAAATTGCTTTGCTGGACAATTTCCACCCTGACTCCATTGAAAGTCTACCGGTAATACTATACTGTATAACATATTTGTAATTATTTGCCTGATTAGCCAGGCTTTTTAAACAATGAAAAAAAGTGATACTGGTACTATACTTCTTACAGTTAATTTGTGGATCTACTTTGTCCCCTAACCAAAATTCTAGATGCAGCTAATAAGTTGTGTGAATATCTCATCTCATTTCTCCCCCTTTCCATCCAACCTAACACCTGAGTTAGATACATTCTTAATAGGGCAAATAAAGTGAATCGACCTGTAATACTCGTACCCGAGATACGGACCCGGTTCTCACGGGAGGACACGCAAACATCTAGGGAAACAACACCAACTGCATGTTTGGCCTTCAACCCTGTGAGTGAAAAACTCAAGTAAAACTCGGAAGCCGGCAAAATATTCAGTATCAAAATTTAGATTGGATATCCTTTATTTGTCCCACACTGGGAACATTTACAGTCTACAGCAGCAAATTTGGGGGGTAGAAAGAAGAAAAACAAAGTGTTTGCAAGCACAAAAATAAATGTAGATAAAGAGAGCTGTACACAGTTCAATATAAATATGAGAGTGAGCAAAGCAGACCTGAATTACTTGACTTGGTATTCAATATTCCTCTGGCTTTGTGATGGATATGGTCCAGGTTTTGGGTGGGGAGTGGGTCATGATTGATTTTGGCTCACGAGATCTTTGGATCTCCCATCATGACTTGTCCATCAAAGTAGCAGAGCATTATAATGCCAAGGGGCCTTGAAAGCTAGGGTTAAAGGGTTAGGGTTATGGGTTGGGGTTAGGGCTAGGGGTTGGGGTTAGGGTGAAGGGTTATGGTTAGGGGTTAGAGTTAGGGGTTAGGGTCAGGGGTTGGGTTTAGGGGTTCGGGTTGAGGTTCGGTTTAGGGTTAGGGTGAGGGGGTTAGTGGGTTAGTGTTGAGGTTTAGGGTTGGGGTTAGGGTTTAGGGTTGGGGTTAGGGTTGGGGTTAGGGTTGGGGTTCAGGGTTAGGGTTGTGGCTGGGGTTAGGGTTGGGGTTAGGGTTGGGGTTCAGGGTTAGGGTTGTGGCTAGGGTTAGGTTTAGGGTTGTGGCTGGGGTTAGGCTTAGGGGGTTAGGGTTTAGGGTTGGGGTTAGGGTTTAGGCTTAGGGTTGGGGTTCAGGGTTAGGGTTGTGGCTGGGGTTAGGTTTATGGTTAGGGTTAGGGGGTTAGTGTTTAGGGTTGGGGTTAGGGTTGGGGTTCAGGGTTGGTGTTGTGGCTGGGGTTAGGTTTAGGGTTAGGGGTTAGGGTTAGGGTGGGGATGTTGTGAAATATATTACCGTCACCATGCATTTTCAAGATTGCTGAGATTTTGGTTTGGTGGTCACTTGTTCATTGGCTGGCAGGGCCACATACTTGCGGATTGTTATCCACACTTTCCTGAAAGATCCCATTCATTTGAAGTCATGGTGGCGAAAAGAGGGTTTGCCCTGGCAGTGGCAGACTAAACAGATCCTGTGAAAGCAGGAAAGTATGCTATGAATAAAATCAGACAAGGGCGTCTGTATATGCTGTCAATTTGACTTACAGTCAAACTGTTTCCTCAACATGGACGTGTCAGTGACTAATTGTAATTTTTTTTTTTTTAATGGATAGCCTCTTGAGATGCGTCACCTTGTTGTCAAGGTGGTGCCAAACATGTCATAACATTTTGTTGTTACATGAAAATATATACACACACACACACACACACACACACACACACACACACACACACACACACACACACACACACACACACATAGAGTATGTCCTCATAATATGCTCACATCATCTGCAGCGATGTGTCAAATGTAATAGCATTTCGAGAAAGAATTATGCCCCGGTTCAACTATAAACACAGACGGGAATGAAAACTATTTGAGCATTTGGCTCGTCAAAAGCTCCTCCTATGTGTATTTTTATAAAGCCATAAAGAGTAGTGTAGCGAAAGGGCACAAGTGAGCCATTATGGGCTGCTTCCAGACTGGCTGAGTTCCCATCAAGAACCGTGTGAAGAACTTCACAACTTATCCATCTCAATCTCCTCAGTCTGCCGCGGTCCTGGTATGCTGCGTTGTTTTTCACGTTTCTTCTGTGGAGGCTGCTCCAGCCATTGTGGCGTAAAATACCTTTTCTCTTTGCATTTGAGCGCAGACAGCCTTCAATGTGTCCGCGCTGTTACCAAAGAAGACAGGGAGTTATTGAACCTCAAGTTAACTGACTCCTTATGTTCCGTAACCTATTTTTTGCTTTCGACATTACAAACGGCTTATGGTGACTTGCAGCAGTTTTATTGTGTGTATCAAGCCCTCCCAAGCTGTCTACGCGAGGTATATGTGGTCTAAAAAAAAAAATCCAAGTCTTGGAATCAGTTTGTTTTATTAACCCAATGTGATTTCTTTTGCTTCAGGTAACCTACCTGGGGAAGGTGACCATTTCCGGAACCAACTTCTTGTCTGGCTGCACAGAGTCAGCAGTGGTGGGTCTGGTGGAGCATCGCGCTCTCGCTCAGCAGCAGGGCACATGCCCCGCCGGCAGCTCTCTACTGGAGATACGGCCCTTCCAGGTACGTCTCCACCACCTGGATGGGCACGGCGAGGCCTCAGTAACCATGGACACCTACCAGGTGGCGCGGATCGCATATTGCACAGCCGATCACAGCGCCCAGCCCAACGTATTTGCCTGGATCTACCGGGAGATCAACGACGACCTCACCTTCCAGATGGACTGCCACGCCGTGGAGTGTGAAAGCAAGCTGGAGGCCAAGAAGCTAGCGCACTCCATGATGGAGGCTTTCCGCAAGACTTTCAATAGCATGCGCTGCGACGGGCGCATCCACAAGAGTGGTTCTTCAGATGAGTTTGCTGAGGATTCTTCCACTCCGGAAGATTTGACCCCAGACGATGGTTGAAGTGACGCTGACCCAAACGCCCGATCCCCATTCTGACAAAACAAGGGGTGAAGGGAAGGATGGACAGATTACCTGCTCTCTCTCATTCTCCCCTTTTACTTTTCACGCTGACCATTAGCAGACGCAAAGAATCAACTCAACTGATCAGATTTTTAGTCCAATTTGAAAAAAAAAAAGCCTCCTTGGGGTCTTTGTGGGTGAAGTCACCCATAAGAGATTGGCCACATATTTGCATTCCCATGTTCCACAATGTTCATCCTGCACCCAGCAGAGGCACTCGTCTGTGGTTATTAAAGTTTTTCTATCAGCGGAACCACAAACAACAATACCCAATCTTCAAAAAAATTGCAGGGACCCAGCAGTAAGAGGCCTCCGACTATATTTTGGGCCCCAATCTTGAATTTATGAGACAGTCGGAGCGCATTGATTTTTGTGCTTGCGCAATAGCATCTTTGGTAAAAGCAAACAACAGTACTCCGTAGTACCGCCTTATCATTTTCATGGTACTTCTTGATCTTCCTCCAACTACAGGTATTTACTCATATGGTACTTAGGTATGCCAGTACATGTAGGACATCGAAACACTCGACGTTTCGATGATAGCTGGAGCGTTTTTTGTGACATCTTAATCATTCTTGGCTGATTTTTGTTTCAAACGTACCAAAATTCAGGCTTCAAACCGTGCCTGTCAGATTATGTGCCTCAATTTCATCGACATTTGTTTTGTCGAGGACCTGATGAGGATGTCCGGCTGAATGCGTGCGGCCGCTTCTTTTGTTTTATCGCTGTGGTTAGAGACGATTGTGTAGCCTGTGTTAACTCATTCGGTACCAGCCAATTCTGGACCAAGTCTGAAAAGACGTTTAAAAACGTCTTTGGGAGTGAATGAGTTCAGTAGAAACAGATAGATTCGGGAGTAGAGGTGAAAGGATCCCGCGTGAACAGACTGAGGTGAGGACTCAAGCAAACGATTGCGACCCCGTACGAACGTAGCCACGCAACCGGCGAGCCTTCGGAGATAGCGGCTCAGATCTCCTGGCCTCTGAATGTTTGAAAAGTCCAAAAAGACTGAATGCTTCTTCACATCATCTGGAGTCACCTCCGATGTCTTCAAGCTATCAGGGAGTGGCAAGTCTGTTTACAGCTACCCGCTCGCAGCACTGAGAGTCCAGACCTGGCTCAAGTAAGCCTCTGACAAACATTTGGGCGAATCAAAGCTAAACGTGCACACATTCAGCCATACATCTAATTCAAACATACTGTATGTACATGCACATTGCATTGCGCTCCCACTTAATAAGCCTATGTAAATAAAAATGTATGTATCACGTTACAAATATTACAGCATAACTGTTGAGAAGTATTTTAAATAAATAAATAAATGAGAAAAAAAAAAGCTGAGAAATATCGTACGATAAAAAAAAAAAAAACAGTGTTATAAAACCTACTGTGAATCGTCAGTGGAGAGCCTGATAAAAGTGATTTGTTGCGTGTGAGCGTGCGTGTGCGTTTGTTGTCCATGTTAGATGAAGATTGAACGCTTGGACGAAATGTGTGTGCATGTCCAAGAGGGTGGGAGAAAATTTCTCATGTCTGTTTGAAAGCTCCGACTTGCTTTAAATGTTTGACAAATGTTAAAACAAGTGTTTTCTATACAGTGTCTGCAAAGATCAAGAACCAGTTGCATATAAAGCATTTTCAAAGACCAGTCATGTGATGTGTTCTGTTTTGGGGTTTTTTCCCCTCCTAAACCACACATCTGTCTGCCCTTCTTACTCATTGTTTTTGTGTGGTGTGAAACGGGACAAAAAACAAATGATTTCCCCCTTTATAGGAAGCCAAAATTCCGCCAAATGTTAGAAACACAACATCAAGTCACTGATGTTGCACAGACATGTTGCATTATCACAAGATCTTGATTCCATTTACTTTTTATATGGATTCATATAGTTTTTTGTTTTTTTTCCTCGATACGTCACTGCAACTTGTGTTCCAATGAATGCTAGTGAGTCGTGAGTCCACGAAGGGCCACACGTGTCCAAGCCATAATACTGGTTGCACCCTGTTGCGTTATCCTTTGGACCATCAACCGTTCCTTTCTCGATTCCAGAAACGTGTTGCCTTTGGTTTTCACCATGTTCACGTAGACCACAAAGGCACCTCAGTGTGCTCACAATAACGTGCCAAAGTTCTCCAGAGTATTGGTGACCTTGTAAGGCCGTTGACCATGTATTTTAGTTGTGTTCTGTTTTCTTTCAGGTACAGTCAAACCTCGGTTTTCGTCCATAATCCGTTCCAGAAGGCTGTTCGAAAACCGAAATTGTTCGAAAACCGAAACCACGCTCTTTTAAAAATAAAAATGTTTACTGAACACGTCTGCTCACAATGGAAAGCAACACGAGGAAGCGTCACTTCCTCGTCTACCCGAGGAAGCGTCACTTCCTCGCGTAAGGAAGGCGAGAGGAATCAAATGGTGCATTCAAGTGCGCTCAGTTTGTTCAAGAACCGAAATTTGTTCATCATCCGAGGCATAAAAAACTCGAAATGTTTGGTCGAAAACCGAATTGGTCGAGAACCGAGACGTTCGAAAACCGAGGTTTGACTGTATTATATATTATTGAACGTCACCAGAGCTTGCTTTCTTCTTTTAACAGTGTTCTGCACAGTTAATTTGGCTATCGTGTACTGATATACGCTGTTCTTTCAGGCGAATGGCGGCCTCTTTTGCCAACAAAAAAACCCCCAAAAAATCCTCATTGTCCGTATACCTTTGGGCTTCACTGTATACAAGATAGGATGTCAGTGATTGAATGCTATGGGATGTGCTGGAGGGAAGTTCAACAGATTTGACCACCTCGTGGCAACCGCCATGAAGCTCAAGGTGGCTTCAGTGTCCCGACCAGCTCATATTCATAACCTCATGGGGTTTTCCCCAGCATGTTTTAGGCTAAAGTCTTGTCAGTTTAGTCAATACTTATGTGGCTGTTACTCATTCCTTCCATTCCGTCATTTTATTGTGTGACTGTTGTTGTGCTTCCTCTTCTCGCCTGCCAGAGAGAAACAGGCCTCTGTTTTCCTTTCAAAGCGGACACATCAATAACGAAATAACAAGCTACTCGCTGCCCTTATTTATGGCCTGCCATCATTTTGCAGTTTAAAAGTAACAGCAGCTGAGAATTAGAGGCAAAATGGTTGCTGCTGTGATCATGTTCCTCAAAGTAAAACACTGCCTCCTTGTGGCAACTTGTGCAAACTCCTCTATCATGCTTTTTTTTTTTTTTACCTCTAGCAATTGCACATACAGTACTCGCTAACGTTATTGGGTTGATCCTATGACATCCATCCATCCATTTTCCGATCTGCTTATCCTCACAGGGGTGGCAGGGGGTGCTGGAGCCTATCCCAGCTGTCTTAGGGCAATAAGCGGGGTACACCCTGAACTGGTTGCCAGCCAATCGCAGGGCACACACAGATGAACAACCATTCACGCTCACACTCACACCTAGGGACAATTTTAAGTGTTCAATGAACCTGCCATGCATGTTTTTGGAATGTGGGAGGAAACCGGAGTACCCGGAGAAAACCCACATAGGCCCGGGGAGAACATGCAAATTCCACACGGAATTGAACTCTGCGCTGTGAGGTCGACGCGCTAACCACTGGATCACCGGGCCGCCAATTAAATTATTTTACATAATTTTATTTTGCTTTTGCTGTTTAACTTTAACTATGATGCATTGTAGTTCTTTGCTACTGGAAATCACAACCACAATAACACACATACTATAATTGTTTATAAGTGATTCATAAAACATTTAATTATCGCCCCTCTGCAGACACCCACGGACACATTTTGGCTTTTTAGATCGCAAATGTTGACCAATTGAATGAAATATCTCAAAGCCCATGCAGTGTGTGTGTGTGTTATTTGCTTATTTGGGCAACTAATGTGAAAAAATAAAACATAACTATAATTGAATGTGTCACAATCTTCCATCCGCCGAGCAGTTGCAACATTGTTCTGCGAAAACAAAATAAAACTTGCATCAACCACAAGTACAGTCGATCATTTTGAGCACAAGACCAGAAGTTTTATAACTGCCGGTAAACAAAGCCTTGTGTCCCAGTCTCTTCCAGTTCACCGTACACGACTTGCTCGTTCCACTGTGCCCCTCTGTCTTGCTGACCCATTTCCAGCATCAACACAGGGGGGGGGGGGCCCAGAAAGAGGCCAACCCCGACGCCTGTGTATCTGCTTCTCCACTGAAGCGTCAGTCAGCTCACAAAATAACTTTGGACCTGCTCCAGTTTGACACTCTTCCACCCGTACGGTCCCAGATGAGCCTGCCTTCCACCTGGTCAAAGGCCTAAAAGCGTGAACTAGAGGTGGGGGAGGAGGGGAGGGGGGGGGGGCTCAGCACATGTCGCGTACATTTAAAAACAGCACAACTATTCTCAAGACTTCACATGAAGACTTTGACATTGCACCTGCAACTGCAAGGCCAAAACCTTATCAGTCGCAGGCTTGGGAGCGTAAGGAGAGGAAGATAGGATTCCATGTGGGTTTTTGTTCTCATCCCGGGAAATCCAGATAACGGCTGTTTTGGGGACAGCCTTCAATGTCTTTTAGGCCAAGAGATGTGAATGAGCGCAGTGTTATTGTTGTCCGTCTCACACTCACTATTGCTCTACTCTACTCCTGTCAGGTTCGAAGCGAAGCGAATAATGTTTTAGGATCCCAGAATTCTAGACACCAGACAAAACTCTGTCACCAAAAAATATTTATTCACACAAACTGGCGACAAAAGGAGAAACAGAAATCGCTGGTCAAAAAAAAAAAAATGACCATGGAAAGAAAAACAATACGTTATCCAAAAGCGATTGCAAAAGGCGAGGAAGAAATTAACTCGAGAATACCAAACGAAATGCCAAGAATCCAATTCCCCTGAAGCGAGAAAAATGATCACTTGCGCAACAGCAGTAGCAAAGTCAACAATAATCCGACAAACTGCCGAAAAGTTTGTCCCTCCTTAAATACGTGACTCCCGGATGATAACATTGGCAGCAGGTTCGCACACTGGAGGATTGGCTCCCGTCTGCCCCCTGCTGGGGGACACAAGAACTGAAACATGACAACTCCTTCACTTTGCTCAGTGAGTTAGAATTTTTTTTTTTTCCAGTCTGGACCAAACAGAAAACAGACTGACTGCAATGCGACACCATTTTTCTTCGTCAAAAGAACTCTTACGGAGCATTTGAACTCTCAATGGTAAAACATGTTGGAGGTCATGAAATCAGAAAAAATGCTTTGTTCATGTTTATCCCGGAGAAAGACAGCCTTGTCTTTTTTTTTTTGCTTTCCAACATGCACAAGTATTTCCTGTGATCAGGAGCAGATTTCCACTCACACATCCTGTGTAGGCAATCGCTCCCTGAAGTCTTCACATGAGGTTAATAAAGTTATGTGGACTGCCATGATGATTTCAAGGCCCTCTCTCATTTCCAAAGCTTGGAGGAGATGATGAAGTCACATACACATACGATGCTGTGCTCAATCTCTGGAGTGTATACAATGTGTTGAACTCAGAAGATGTATCCATATTCCTTTCAACTTTGCGAGAAAATGAGCTCAGACGCCTTAATTGAACCAAAGCATCCATGAGCATATTGCAGGACCTCAGTTCAGCTATCAAAGGATTAATTGTAGGAGTGTGCTTTGTTTTTTTTTCTTTAGATTTTTGCCTAAGGGCGGCCCGGCAGTCCAGTGGTTAGCACGTCGGCTTCACGGTGCTGAGGTACCGGGTTCAAATCCAGCTCCGGCCTCCCTGTGTGGAGTTTGCATGTTCTCCCCGGGCCTGCGTGGGTTTTCTCCGGGTGCTCCGGTTTCCTCCCACGTTCCAAAAACATGCATGGCAGGCTGATTGTGCACTCTAAATTGTCCCTAGGTATGAGTGTGAGCGTGGATGGTTGTTCGTCTCTGTGTGCCCTGCGATTGGCTGGCAACCAATTCAGGGTGTCCCCCGCCTACTGCCCGAAGACAGCTGGGATAGGCTCCGGCACCCCCCGCGACCCTAGTGAGGATAAAGCGGTTCGGAAAATGGGTGGATGGATGGATGGATGGATTTTTGCCTAAATCAGGGGTGTCAAACTCATTTCACATTGTGGGCCACATAAGGCCTCTAGGGGGTAACCACATGCTTCATGCGTAATATCATGGCTGTCCTTTATGTCACTCTCTATAGTTTTTTTTTCTTGACAATGTAGTACAGCGGTTATTACTGTTTCCACACTGCAAGAAGGTCCAGGGGTTGAATTTGTGTTTTTCATGCCTTTCAGTAGGGAGTTTGCATGCTCTACCTGTGCTTGTGCCAGGTTAAATTTACAGATGACTCAGTAAGGAGGAAAAAGTTAAAATTCGACATCATGCTAAGCTCAACATTTCACACAATTTCCTACACTGGTTTTATGGTAAATTTCCCAACATTGAACTATTGAAAGGAAACAGAATAAAATTGTCATTTTTTCTGCACATGAGTGTATAACAGAGGGCCAGTGAAAATGACTTTGTTCTGTGTGGTGAGAGAAAGGAAAAACAACATGTGACCGGAGTGAAGTCACAGCTCATCTGGTTGAACATCTTGTGTCCAGATGTTCAGAACACATTCGGGTTTATCCACCTTTGCCGTCCGGCTGGCCGGTCCAAAGATGAAACACGTGGTCGCACAAGTCTCTTCTGTCCAAAAGGCTGTGAATAAAACAGCCTTTCTTTCACAAAAAAACGAGTGAAAACTCTTCAATGTGTGGCTTCTAGTGCACAGTTGAGAAGCAATGTGTCCACTTGGTGTCATCACAGCACAGCGTATTAGATCCAACTCCATCGTGCCATTGCTAAAGTGAGATTTGAAAGGTTGTCAACGTAGACTGTCAAACTTGACATGTGAGGGATGTCAAAGTGTCACTGAAGCCCGTGTGAATAAATTCCAGACGGATGCGTTTGCGCATCTGCATGAATCTGCATATGCCAAAGCCCAAAGATGAGGTCACTGACATGAGCAGAAGCATGGGAATTTCCAAAGTCAAATCAGTTCATTCTGCGACGCGAGTTAACTTCAAAGTTGCTTTTTCGATTTTGCCCTTGCAGGCCATAGAAAGCCCATCAACATGAGCACAAAAATTTGACTTTGTCATTCGGAATTGCCATGGATGCATGAAGCTACCATAGACATAGTGTTGGTGTGAGTGGATACTTTGGGATGTGAAGTCCCTGTGTGCTTCACTCATCTACGAAGCAATACAAGATGCCCTTTGATGAAGGCCGAGCTCAAAAGACTGTAAACCTCGAAACACCTTTGATGTTCTGCTTTTGGTTCTCTGGTTTGTAATCTGTTTCCATGATACCGTGTCCATATTACAGCTGTTGCCATTCTTGAGAATTCATGATCAAAATTGTCCCCCCCCCACCCCACTAAAAAGAGACTCCGAAATATTGAATCTGATGTCTAATAAAGTCGGTCCAGATGAAAAATTTCCTCTGACAGTCGGGTTGGTTTTAAATGTACCGTATTTTCCGGCCTATAAGTCGCAGTTTTTTTTCATCGTTTGGCTGGGGGTGCGATTTACAGTGATCCCTCGCTATTTCGCGGTTCGTTTATCGCGGCTTCAGTGCATCGTGGATTTTTTCAAACATATACAGTGTATATAAAATAATAATAATAATAAATTGTTTTTTTTCATATGCATGGAGTACAGTACTGTATATGTTTCTCTATGTGACTCGCTGTTGTTTTGCTGACTTTCGCAGCTTCTCGCGGACTTAAAAAAAAAAACCATTATTTTTTATACACGTTAATTTGTCGCTACTTCGCGGATTTTCGTTTATCGCAGGTGGTTTTGGTCCCCATTCACCGCGATAAACGAGAGATTACGGTATACTCTGGATCGATTTATGGGTGAAATTATTAACACATTATTATATCATTTAACATGTTATTTTCACATTAAACCACAAGAGGCCGCTCTCGACCTGTATTGATAAAACCACGATGAGTCTGACGGAAGCGACGTACAAGAGGAAGCGCTGAATCTTCTACCTCTGGAGTTGGTGGAGTTGTTTTAAAGTGACACAGAGGATGAAGATTTCATTGGATTTAGTGATTGATTGTTTGGTGAACTTGTTAGCATGTTCTTTATGCTATAGTTAACTGAATAACTCTTAATATGTTACTTGAACATACCAGGCACGTTCTCAGTTCGTTGTTTATGCGTCATGTAATTTATTCAGCGTGTTGTTTTGTATTTTATTTTTATTTTAAATTGCTTTTCAAGATGGCATGTATGTTCTTGGTGTTGGATTTTATCAAATAAATTTCCCCCCAAAATGCGACTGATGTGCGACTTATATATGTTTTTTACTTCTTTATTATGCATTTTATGGTTGGTGCGACCTATACTCCGGAGCGACTTATAGTCCGGAAAATACGGTAAATGTTTTATCTTTGTGGTTCTCATGTACAGATCTTTGTTATTTTAATATCCCTGCAGTCAGTCATTGTTAAATTGCAGTCAGTCACCGTTGTTTTAGGACTGTGACTAAATTTCACCGGTTCGCCAGTCCGTCATCGTCAGTCACGATGTGGAACTGGGGAATTCATTACCAACCACCAAAACAAGTGTGATTTGGGAGGCCCGAATTGTGGCGGTTTCATGAGACCTGTGAACTCCATCGAGATCCATTTGGAAAATGTGTCTAAACTTTCGTCATGGATCTTGAAGCTATGGCCGGTGACGTCCATTGTTCTCGACAGGCTACTTTTAAAGAGCGTGTTTTTGCATCAATTTAATCAGAATACCATAACAGATTGCTAAGGAGACGGTTAAGCCTGAGAGTTGACCAGGTTGCCAAGCAACACATTGGCACATGGCACATCAAATAAAATTATAGCTCATTGCCCATTATTACAATAACTATTGTTTGTGATATTGTTTGTGCACGCTTGCAATCCTGGCTGACCCGGTACGGAAAATAATTCCTGAGCGGACTTTGCAATTGGATTTAGTAGAAAATAGGCTTATCTCAACAGAGGCCAACACACTTTTTCGTTTTTGTATTTGATCGTTATTTCTCAATGACTTTTTCTCATTGATTTTTGTTTGTTACTCAGCCTTGTTTTTCATGGTTTTAGTTGTCATCTTGATTGAATTCAGTTTGATTGCTTGATTTTGAAAAGGTCTGCTTTGGTTACACTTGGTGTCAAACTCAAAGGCCGGGGGCCAGATCTGGCCCACCACATCATTTTTCTATGGCCTGCAAAAGCAAATCAAACATGTCAACTTCCATGATGCCTCGTCCATGTGTTGGACCAGGTGCTCAATGAAAGTCTGAGCTGGATCTGGACGAGTACAGTATTTATCATGTGCAATATTTGTGCACACATTTGAGAGCAGGTCTTCAAAATTCAACAGCTTGTTTAATTCCTATGGAAGTGCATGAGTCATCGAATCAATGGATGATTGAATGAATGCTAAACGCTTTCATGTCAGTACACAACAACTTTTGTTGAGCTGACTTGTCTTCAAGCCTTCACATTAAATGTGATTAAATTGCAAAGAAAAAAAAATCTGTTCCTAAAAACGTCAAGGTTGCACTTCTTTCCAAAGCTGCACCGGAGGCCTGACTTATATTGCGCATCCTATTTGGCCTTGAAAAGGGCATGAAAGGGGAAAGCTGAGGCAAATTGTGGAAGGATCTGGTGAGAGGGGAAAATATGAGCCACTCATTCCTCACAAAGACTTTTTCAAATTCACTGGAGCAAAGTTGTTTAATTTTGAGAAAGTCAAAATTTTAAAGTTCTTCCTCTGCCTCCAGTCTGGAGAGCATCATTTTCGATCCCGGGCTCATCCTCTCTGATAAAGCGAAGAGAAATCATGCATAGCTGCCGGCTTCAAAAGGAAAGACAGCTAAGCATGGTAGAAAGAGATATGCGGAAAGACCCAAAAGGAAAACATTTTCGAAAAGTGAAAACGTGTCTCTGAAGCACATAATTATGGTCGGATGCGTTGCAACAGTAAAATGTCGGTTGAAATCTGGAGACTATTCCCAACACGACGTCATTATGTGCTTTTGCTTTCAAAAGACAATTGAGTCTGTTGACATGATTCAGTGTTCTATAAAGTGGTTCCCAAACCCGTTTGATATGCGTATTCATGCGCGAGTCGACTTGAAGAATAGAGTAAAATGACAAATTTCCTTTATTGGAGATTAATCAAACTATGCCTTACCAACGTGATATACCGCTTTTAAAAACGCTTCTCCTGGCGCGCCAGATTCCCATTCTTTGTCGGTGCCATCGGTGAATTGCAGATGAAACAAACTTTGAATGAGAATATTAAAAAAAAAGATATATCCCAACAATTACTAATAACTCTGTTCTTCTCTTGGTAAAAAAAGACACCTGTATCTCAGCCTTCAGTAGAATTAGACGCTACAGGGGGTGCCGGACGGAGCCTATCCTAGCCGTCTTCGGGTAGTAGGCGGGGGACACTCTGAACCGGTTGCCAGCCAATCGCATGGCACACAGAGACGAACAACCACCCGTGCTCACACTCGCACCTAGGGACAATTTTGAATGTTCAATCAGCCTGCCGTGCATGTTTTTGGAATGTGGGAGGAAACCAGAATACCCGGAGGAAACCCACACAGGCCCGGGGAGAACATGCAAAATTCACACGGAATTGAACTCTGCGCTGTGAGGTCGACGCGCTAACCACTGGACCATCGGGCCGCCAATTAAAATGATTAGTTTACATAATTTTATTTTGCTTTGTGCTGTTTAACTTTAACTATGATGCATTGTAGTTCTTTGCTACTGGAAATCACAACCACAATAACACACATACTATAATTGTTTAGAAGTGATTCATAAAACATTTAATTATCGCCCCTCTGCAGACACCCACGGACACATTTTGGCTTTTTAGATCGCAAATGTTGACCAATTGAATGAAATATCTCAAAGCCCATGCAGTGTGTGTGTGTGTTATTTGCTTATTTGGGCAACTAATGTGAAAAAATAAAACATAACTATAATTGAATGTGTCACAATCTTCCATCCGCTGAGCAGTTGCAACATTGTTCTGCGAAAACAAAATAAAACTTGCATCAACCACAAGTACAGTCGATCATTTTGAGCACAAGACCAGAAGTTTTATAACTGCCGGTAAACAAAGCCTTGTGTCCCAGTCTCTTCCAGTTCACCGTACACGACTTGCTCCTTCCACTGTGCCCCTCTGTCTTGCTGACCCATTTCCAGCATCAACACAGGGGGGCCCCCCCAGAAAGAGGCCAACCCCGACGCCTGTGTATCTGCTTCTCCACTGAAGCGTCAGTCAGCTCACAAAATAACTTTGGACCTGCTCCAGTTTGGGAGGTCGGAGCTTGAATTGAACCCACGACCTCTGCGCTGTAACCAATGGATCACCGGGCTGCCAATTAAAATGATTATTTTACGTAATTTTATTTTGCTTTGTGCTGTTTGCAGGCAGGTCTGCATTGCAAATGAGAATCAGATTTTGAACTGTCGTATCCGGACAAATAAAAGGTTACATAAATACATTCCCATCAATGATTGAAGTAATGTGATTTATAACAAGGTTGTTATTGCTGCAGTTAAGCATATTTGGACACGGTTTGCCAGGAAGCAAATTGCCTCTTCTCCTGCTTCAGTGATCTAATGCATTTAAATCAAATCTAATCGTAATTGGCTGAATGCCTTGATTTGTTTGCATGACTCAAAATGTGGAAAAAAAAAAAAATCAAAAGATGTCATGTTAGAATCAAAAGTCATTGGACTGAATACATTATTCACTGATTACATCGAACTGAGTTTCGTGTGCCGAAACAGATCGAAACAATAAGAGCTGTCACATTATTATTCTAATCAGATAGAAAGAAACAACAGTGCATTAAAATGCCCTTCAACTTCTAATTACCCTTCTTTCAAAATGTCATTGGAAGATCAACGCCACAAAAAGTAACAACAACACACAGAGCAGAGTGTGAAAGCCTGCTCTAAACTTTCAGCTTGGTTGAACCAGAAATGCTCAGTCAAGTGGTAATAACACGCAAGTCCTCCACTTGCACCCTTGGCCTAACATTGACCTCCTTTCAAGAAACGTTTTTCCCGAGGACATCCTTACATCTTTTAATCACTCGACTCAGCGAGGAGTATTCCCCAATGCATTAAAAAAAAAATAAGTGGCCTTACATACAGTGGTCCCTCGTTTATCGTGGGAGCTATGTTTGCAAAAGAACCCGTGATAAGTGAAATCCGTAAAGTAGTCATCTTTATTTGTTACAATTATTACATATGGAATACGATATTGAATGGAACTCAAGATTACACATTTTTAACAGACCGGTTACGTGCATGTTCATGCGGGGAGTAAGCTGAATGGGAAGAGCCGCTGTCCACAATGTCATTGTCTGTCTGATCACTGATGTTTTGGCAAGCCATAAACATCACAGGTACCAACATGGTTTAAAATATGTAAACAGTGATTATACTTTACACATTTGAGACAAAGATTACAACAGTACAAGTATTTATTTAAATCTGTAACTATAAAACTTTATACAGGCATTGGCCCGATTATAAGATGGCCCCGATTATAAGACGGCCCCCTCTTTTTCAAGAATCAAGTTCGAAAAAAGACTTTTTGAACACCAAATTAATTTTTATACAGAAAATAATTACAGTACATCTGAAACAAATGATTATAACAATATATTTGAGAGAAAAAGCATGTTATTTTGCCTCATTCAAATCTAATGTGCAATCACGTACGTAAAAGAATGGCTTCTGGTTTTTGAAATGTAAATTACATCCTAACTTCTCCTCAGTTGCCGGTTAACCCGGCCGATCTTCGACCCACTTTTCTCCAGATTGTCACTACGTTTCTCCATTTTCTGTTATCTCTTCTATTATTTTCTTCTCTTTTCCTTCTTACCGCTATTTTTTATTTTTCTTCTTTGTGGCAAGGGTTCACTTTGGCCCGGGGAGTCAAGTTCAGCATTCGCTTCAATGATATCTGGCGCCATCTAGCGCCGTGAATGGGGATAATGTCCAGACCCCGAATATAAGACGACCCCCACTTTTTCAGTCTTATTTCAATGCAAAAAAACGTCTTATATTCGGGCCAATACGGTAATTACCATAATAAACAACAACTGCAAAACACTGAAAGCAAGTTGTGAACTTGCTTTTAAAAGCCAAATAAGTGAGAAGTAAAATCTTTGCAATTTAAATTAAAATGACAAAAGGAAGTGTCAAGTAAATAATACACGACATAACATAACACAACCTAAAACAATTATTTGCAAAAGGTATGCCCACATGGAATAAGACTAAGACAGTGTGTGAAATGCTTTTAAGACTTACAAAGTTCCTTCCATCATTCTTTGTTTTGTTCCCCGAGGCAGAGGAAGACAGATGCATCATGGTTTCTAACACAGGCGGGAGTGGCGGTAGATGAAGTGGGAGTTGTGAGATTTTACCCTTTCATGCACCCTGTAACCTGATAACATGATAAACTGTCCACTGTAGTAATCGCTGTCCCTGAAAGGATTTTCTCAACAATGCATTTATGAAAAGAGAGAAAAGCATCGTGAAATTTTAATGTCACTGCTTGGAATGTATTGGTTGTTTATCACGGCATCTTAATGGACTCGTCTTGGTCGACAAAGCCAAAACAAACACGAGATTAGATTCAACAAAACATGTACTCTCTTGGCGACGTGCTGCGAATTTGAGTAGACCAGCCATTCGGATACATGACAGCTGTGTTTTTGAGGAAAATGAGAATGGAGCAGCAGAGGCAAAATTGTTGGCCCAGGAAATAGAAGTGCCGACATACCAATGGCGCTGATTGTGTTGTAGTACACTCGCTTGACTTGTGTGCAGGCAGCGTGGGATAGGTCCCCAAAAAGGGTCAGTGTGGATTAGAGGTATGATCGGGCCAAAAAAATCCAGCCCGACCTGACCCGGCCCGCTGGTATTTAAGCCTGACCCGGCCCGAGCCCGACCAATTAACTTGATTTGCAGGCCCGAGCCCAAAGTAAACCCGGTATTTCCCATTTTATTTGCGATGACTCGGGAGGAGGAGGGGTGATTTGTGATAACAAATTAAAGCCTGTCTTTTGTCACGAAATCTAAGTTAAACAAGCCTGTATAAATATTTACATCTTTTAAACATGTATTTCTGTTTCGGCATAGGGTACATTAACCGACAATGTTCCATCATTGACGGATTTTTTTGTTTTTTTTTAAAGAGTTGTAGGAAAAATTTAAGGTCGTCCGTCATTTTGACGGTTTGAAAATTGGGCCATGAACTACAGCAGCAGTACGTCCTTAAGAATCTAGCGCGGCACTTTAAGTGAGAGAAGCAGAGAGACAAAGAAGAACAATGACGGGTGGATAATATACAGAGACAGGAAGGAGTTCTTTGAACTGTCATTGCAAGAGTTTAGTACAGTACGTGTTGTGATGAGGCAACTTCTTTTTTTGGGAACCACGGCCAAAACTATTCAAACGCCTCAGCGAGAGAGAAGCCCGGCCCAACCCGAACCCGAAGCAATGATTGACATTATAGGCCCAACCCAAATTTCGGGTCGGGCTCGGGCCACCCGATCTTACCTCTAGTGTGGATTGTGGGTATGAATGGTTGTTTGTCTCGATATGTGCCCTGTGATTGACTGGTGACCAGTTCAGGGTGTAGTCCGCCTTTTGCCCGAAGTGTGCTGGGGATAGGCTCTCACACCCTCCCACAACCCTCTTCAGGATAAGTGGTGTTGGATGGATGGATCGACATCTACTTTGTCGAATGCTTCATTCTGATGAAAGCACCAAAACATTCTCCACATTTTCTTTTTTTGCATGCCTTTAAAACAGCTCCTTTTCATCGCATTTTAAAAAGCCAGATTTTTCCACTTGAAGCTCGTCATCATGTGTTCTGTGTCCTTCATTTGGTCACAATCAGTTCTGAGACACGCAAACAACAAAAGCATTCGATTTTGATTGTGTTATTTAAATCTTGCCAACGAGGACAGCATTTTGAGCAGCGGAATCCTTGATGCTCACAAACCCCCAGCTGTTCTGAGCATATGGAACAGTTGCCAGTAGCTTGAGGTTATCCGCACTAAAGTGTGGATGTGATTAAACTTCCTCTAATCGCTGTCTCCCCTCCACCCAAATGTTCCCACGGTGGGATACATTTAACACAAATGGAGAGACCTGCTTATAAGATTTACTCTCTGTCAATCCACAACAGGTAAATAAGACCTGAGATACACTTCAGAGCTAAAAGGTCCTTTGGCCTGTGCGGTACAGTCCTGTTCAGAGCTCACCATACAGCCTCGTAATCTGCTTATTGTGGATGCACTCCAGCATTAACTTCGAAAGACTTGACCACAAGTGATGGCCTTTGGAACATTGTAAGACTTTTGCAAATCAATATGCCACCCCCTGCAACCCACAATGACAAAAACTAGACACGTGCACTCAAAATCCGACAAAAGATACTCAAAAACTTAAAAGGCCTTTTTAGTCATATCGGGTCTAAAAATGACCGCCGCCCAAGTCCCAAGAAAACAATGTGGCGACACCACAGCACATCACATGACATGACTTATTCTCTCGTGAGCTGTCGCTGCTTAGCGCCCACTCCCGCGCTACTCAGCAGGGATTACCGGTAGGCACACCAAGACATACACACAAACATACACAAACACACAATGAAATGCAATCGAAGCAGCAAGTGAGTAGGACTAGGAATCGTTTACACAGGCAAAGCATGAAGCAGTCAAAAAGTGACTCGCCACAAAGCAAATGGTCTTGCGCCTCATAACCTTTGGTGAGTACCCTTGGAGTTCTTTTGAATGTTTCTCTGTTATAGCGCGAATATTTTTATGTGTCTGCATCATGCTAAGCGGTGTCTGTAATGGTTCAGTTTCTGTTTTTTCTACACATTGTCAATGCTGTTGATGCAGCCGTGGACTCACGCAAGTGTCTGGCGAGTGTCGATATTTTGCAATAGTAGCTCCGGTTTCATGGCATTAGTATTATGCGGACTACAGATCCTGGCTCGTTAGCTTGATGACAGAGCATCAGGATACTTGCAAAACGGAGTCCCAACACAAAGATATAGTTTGTTACTTTGGACTTGGTGTCTTCGATAAGATTGTGGTCTCATTGGAGAGTTTTGGTGAGCAAAGGTGTTGCTGTGGAAGTGAGTTACCTGACTCTGTTTGACAGACAGATGAGCGACATGGGTCCAATTTGCTAATCTTCTGTCGTCTAAATGCTGTGTGCTCACTTAGCTCACTGGCCAGTGTGGCGTTTGCTCATGTGGGGATCACCTGGTTTTCTTGAGAGAATGTTTGTTCATGTGCCAGAAGACCAGCTCAAGATGGAGTGTTTTCGGATGCAGTTTTGGATATGTTAACCGTATCACTTTATTTAGCATTTTATTTTCATTTTGTAATTATCTGGAGATTTACAAAAAAACAAAAACAAAACCGTGATATTCCCCCTGGTGGTCGAAACTAAAGGTTGCAGGTAGGACTTGGGACTAGTGTCAAATACAGCAAAAATTAAATGGCTAGGCATCCATTCAAGTATGTTTGAAAACAATAAAATACTTTATAATGCCACTTTTTTTGCGATGTCAATCTTTTGATCTGCCTCAATAATGTAATGAATTTAAAATAAAAATCGGGGGTTTCTCAGCAATTTTTAGATGAGATTAAAAAATAGATTAATTAGACCAATTAACTACAGACCATAATTAATTAATCACACTTTTTTTTAAATCTCTTGACAGCAGTGGTAAATAGTAGTACAATGCTTCAATTCTTTTTAGCTTCATGGTTTGTTAGCACGTCACATACTTTGGGGATGAAAACATTGTTACTCATCTTTTAAGCATTCAAATTTTTCAATGTATGCAATATTTGAGCAAAGATGAATTTCAAACAATACAGTAATGCAGACACAACCACGCAATGCATCTTTGTATGAAGCCAATTTTTCTCTCCGTGTCTTTTTTTTTCTCACCCTCTAATTTCTAGTTGTTGCGCCAATCTCCACAGGCAGCATTAAGATTCGTGAGGGTGAAGGCAATTACAGAGGAGAGAAATTACAGAGCAGGCCAAAAACAAGCTATTGTTTTTCCCTTCTAGAGCTTGGTTATTAATAGCCTAGGCAACAATAGCATCTACGTCATCAGTCTACTCTCCGATCATAATTCGCTCCCCGCTTGCAATGCTGAAACTGAATCGAATAACGAGTATTCTTCTTTTTGTTGTTGTTTTTGTTGTTGTTGTTGTTGTTGTCAAACCCATTGGGAGACCTCCAAAAGGGCATGTTTCTTCAACCATTAATATTGCATCGTCAAAGAGAGAAAGGCATTGTCAAGCCATGGTCAATAATTTATGTAACACCCACACACATTGACTGAGCCAAAATGTAGACTTGTGAAAAAATATGCAATCTAACGAGTTGTGACCTATGAAGTTTTGGCCAGGCACCAGCAATATGTCGCTGTCAGTTTGTAACATGGCGTCGTATCGTCAGGTGAAATTGCATTTTCCATAATGAGCACAATGCCAACATTTTCATGTTATTTTAAACCATGTGAATCATTTAGTTCTTGGGCTATTGAATCGACCTGATTTTGAGCTGCTCGCATCGATCAGACTCACTTCACCAGAAATATACATGTACCTATATATCTGAGTCTTTACAATTATGTTCCAAAAGCTATAAAGTCAAAAAAAAATTGGATCCGATAGTGGCAATATACACATTAAAAATAAAGCAAGAAAGTTAAATGACATCTTACAATATACTTAATCCCATCAGGGGTAAGTGGTCTAGGAAGACTGTTCAACATAAAAGACGTGGTCATGTGTAGTGTTTTCCCAAGATTTTCGTATTTGCTTGCATCTGCAAGGGTGTTTTTTTTTCTCCTCCTGTGTATTTGCTTCTGTTCTTCTTGTGGCCCAGACACCTTATCTACTCTCAGGAGGTGCTCATGTTCATGTAGACAAGAGCGATAATGTGTCAAATGTAAGGATGTGCAGGGGAGCGGGGGGCGCGGTTTTTAAATGGATGTTGATAACGGGAAAGGAAAGAGGGTGAGAAGACAGGTGAACAAGAAGGAGGTGAGTCAATAGTGTGTGAGAAATCAGGAGGGATAGAGAAACTGGGAGGAGAAGTGCCCCACTAGTAATCCTATTAGAGAAGCCAAGATCAAGTTGGCATTGATGCTGCCGCCTCTGAGGAGATTTTCCTCCATGCTTTTGAAAAGGTCTGCAACACACCTGAGAATTCTTCTAATTGAATACGTTTTCACCGTCACAGTCGACTTGTTTCTTCTGTGCCACATCACTCAGGTAATTTACTCAATGGAAATTAAGTCACTTTATCGGTTTCCTGTTTTGAACATACAGTATTTCAGGCGAAAAATAAGCAAAAAGCTTGGAACGAGACTCCAAGCTGTTCCCTGCTACTTACTCTCAGCGGAAGGGTTCGTTCAAGGTTGCATTCAACAAAAGTTCTCCAGACGTTCGCCTGCAGTTTTAATGTGTTGTTTTTGTCTTGAAGCAAGGAAATTTTAAACGCGTTCAAAATTACCTCGCGACAAGAAAAGCAGACAGGGCTGTCTGGTGAACGTCTGGCAAACGTTTGCATCCTTGAACGAACCCCGACGGACCCTGATGAGAACACAACATTCACTACCTTTGCAAACGTTCCCCCCTCAGCGGGATATGGGCTTGAAGGAGAAAGTGTGACAAAAACGGTTTAATTCCTTTTAATTCGATTTGTCACTACTGTACAGGTTTTTATTTATTTTCTATTAAGTAATATTGAAATACAGTAATACTATCGAGTGCTATTCTTCTCAGTCAAGAACACAATACACATTTTTTTGCAGTTTTTTTCAGAAGATGGAACAGATTAATGGCAATTCTATTCGTTTCAATGGGGACAGTTGATTTGAAATGGAGAAGGAATGAATGAATTGTGAATGTGAAATGTGAATGGCTGCGCCCATGGTAATATATCCGCAAATGTTACGATTATAAATTACACAGCAACTCACCTTCAAACTCATTCACAGTGGATCAGGGAAATAGAAGCCGACATGAAACAGTTCCCTCTGCCTCTACCACAAACCAGCGAACATCAATCAAAAATCAGCAGCGCAAAATCATTTCTATAATTTCTTTCCAGGAATATGGTTGCGGAAAATGAGGGGAAATGCAGTGTTGTTTTGGTAATTTTTTTCCAAACCTAATTTCTTTTTGCCATTATTTTTTTCTGTGCTGGAAGGATGTGTCTGTGTGTGCAATACTGCAGAAAAGTTCTAATTTAGTGAGTTGGCACACTCTCTTAGTATGAACTTAAATGTATTTCCACAAGAAGTCGGTGTTTGAGCCTGCATGGATGCCATCAGAGGATGTTTTGGGATGGCTGTGGCCTTATCATAGCCAGCCGAGGAGCCCCTGGACCCCCTGGCTCATCAACGGGAAATAGATTCCCTTCTTCTTTAATCTCTTTTTTGTTTCCTGACGCACAGAGGGGTGCGCCATGATAAAAACGTTGAACCTTCTTTGAAAAGATCCACTTGGAGCCAAGCCTGAATGATTTATTGTCATGGATCGCTGCTGATGGATAGTCTTGTTTCTTGGAAAATAACACGATTTTTGTTCATAAATACTTTGTCACGCATTGATTTAGTTCAACTTATGCTTAATTAAAAATAGATTTCACGTCTATGCACAAAACAGCGCCAGAAAGTTGCACACTCAGTTCATTATTAAAACGTATGAGAAAGTGAAGTCCTCAATAGTGCGGATGAATCACCTTTTTCCTACTTTGTGAAACACTAAATAACCCTTATTTTACTCTCCATTTGCTCTCTTACAAAGAGTCTTTACCTCCAATTGGATTTTTAATGTGCCTTGGTGGAGTGGGCACTGTCTCCTTGAGACTGACTGCGTCCAAATATATTGCAAGAGGAAAGGTCGTGGCCTCGAGGCTGACATCAAATTGCTTTTTGGGGAGGTGGGAGCGTTTCATGGGGAGAGTTTGGATTCTCTTGTGCCACAACTCATTTTTCTATCATCTTGTCTCTGCTTTTAAATTTGCCTCTTTGAGAGGTTTCTGCCTACCCGAGAGCAGAAATATTCAGTTCTTAGTGTCATATGTCACGGCAATAAAATTCTTCTTGTAAAGTATGAGACGGCGTGAGTGAATTTTTTTTGGGTGCTGACGTAATTCTGTTCCACCCCTTCGGATCAAAAGACTTTTATCACTGAAATATCGCTGGCATAAACAGAATGTTGTGATGACGCAACAGCAAAATGCAACCGGGAGCACGCCCGGCAAGACTCAAATGGGAATGGGTTGCGGCATCGCCGCTAGCTTTGGCTAACCTGACCACTACAGCAACGGCAGGGGGTACCAAGACAACAACAAGGGCAGTGATGCAAAGTGACGCTCTGTCGCTAGATGATGTCCAATAATACACGGACAATACTATGCGCTCAAGATTACTGTATTCATCGAACCGTATTTTCCACACTAAAAGGCGCACTGGATTATGAGGCGCACCTTCAATGAATGGCCTATTTTGTAAATGTTTCATATATTGGACGCACCGCATTATAAGACACAATCTACAATGCATCCACTAGATGGAGCTATGCGCAAAGAAATGCCAAAAGAACGATCAGATGTCAGTAAAACCTATTTAATAAAGCAGCGACACAGTTCACTTAACCAACAGCAAGTTATAAAATTGACTCGTTAACGTTGAACTCTCTTGCCGCTGCTCTATTTCCGTGTTCAACTGCATAACCTGATTGCCTTAAGTTTGAACTCTACGTTGTAAGCGTGTCTCTCGCAAGGAGCCATTTTGGGGTCGACATACTACCGTAATAACCATACACAAGGCGCATCGGATTTTACGCCGTGCTGTGAGCTTTTAAGAAAATGGAAGGCTTTTCGGTGTGCTTTTTAGTGCAGAAAATACGGTAGATGTTTCAGGACAATGCCACCAAAACACTTCACAACGTTGTGTCGTTACCCACATAAAGACTCATTCGGAATAGGACACACAAGTGGTCTATTTGAGGCGTCACTAATGGTGAGTGATATTTTTCCTATGCCGGTCCTACAAACTGTCTTCATACACTGTTTGGGGACCGCTGCCATTAAGTAAAAAAATAAAAAATTTAAAAAAAGACAAATTATAAGTTGTGCTTGAGCATTGTTGGAATGTCAGTGCAACAGAAATATTTTAAGTGCCTCTTCTGATATGTCCACCACCTAAAATGTCTTGAATGTTGGACAACCCAGTGGCGGGCACTGTACTCAATTTTGTCGGTCCGTCATTCGTGAACGATCCGGGCACCCGGCCGTCACCGTCTGTCAGTTATTATTTACAAAGATGAAAACGAAGGATATTTTCGATACCTTTATTGTTCGCTTTAGCTAGTTTTGTGAGGAGAAAATGTCATTCTAGTGAGTTATCGTATTTTTGTTTTTATTTTATTTTGTGAACAAAGTTTTAGTTATTTTGCTCATTTTTGTTGATAACAACCTTGGTCCCTGCATGAATCTGTCAGCTCACTGCTCCACTGCATGTTGCTGCTCATTAATATGCACTGTGGAAGACCAGGGCCAAAGCAATTTCATTTTCTAAGCAGAGCCTTTGAGGAGTTCATTTCAAATGCCCTCCAACCACGACTCAATCTGAATTGCACTTGGATGGACAAAGACTTGGATGGAGAAAACTGGAGGGGGCGTGAGGGGGTTTGATTTGCCATCAGCTAAAAGGCAAAAATTGCACTGTAATAAGAAAAATAAAAAATGTCATGAACTGTGGCTCGATTTGGGATCGTAATGCTACCGGCATCTGTCATATTGTTTTGCAGCCGGGGCTCTACCCAGTAAGTGCCACTTTTTTGCAAATTACCTTTGTCACCTCTGTACAAGTAGCTGTGAAAAACTCAAACCTCAGAACTAGGAAAGTTTAAACCACCTTCAGAAAGATGTTTTACTTATAAACTGATTAACTGCATTGACTTTCTTGATTTTGTCAAGGTGTTCAAATATCAAGAGAACACAATATGATCAAAATAAAGATATTTATTTATCATTTATGATAAATATATATTGTTGGTCACAGTCACCTGATACGATTGCTAACTACTTGGCTTCAATAAATATCAATTAAAAAAAAATGGAAAATTCAAAATGACCGTAAAAGTAACCAGCTTGCCTGAATGTTCGGGAGAAAACGGCAAGATAAAATATGGTCAAAGGTCAAAATTGCCTTTTCTGGCTCCCGGTTGATTTGTCTTCCCACTTTTGTGAAAAAAAAAAAACAGCCGTTCCTTGAGTGACTTACCATGTTTGAAAATGTCATCTTTGACCCTCTCCCCAGTCGGCAAGTAATGGGGCTATCTCCCTGCAGATTCCATACGCGGTCAAGAAAAGACCTGTGGTGAGGACATCATCTTTTCTCGCTGGTGGGAGGCCATATTTTAATATTAAGATGGAAATGTTCTCGTTTGCCATCATGTATTTTTCTCCAATGAATTTTGAAAATGGAGTAAGTATTGTGCGAATGTACAAGCAGCAGGGGGCATCTCTATTGACCATGACTTATTATCCCCGTGAGGATTGTACATGTCCGCGACAGTCGATCCACTGAATGATTTTTGACTGGTGGTTCATGCGGTCTTTTTCCCTTCTTACTTTAAAATCCATCAGCCTCCTCAAAGGCAGAGAGCATTTTACAGATACCCCGCAGATTGCTTAGATCGCAGCTCATGTGCGTAGTTTGAGTCTCTATAGTTGTCATTTCACTGTATTTTGAAACCACACTCAATAAATCATTTTCGTGACATCTCTTAGATCAGCGCTATCTAACGTACGGCTTGCGGGCCGGATCATTCCCGTGCTGACCGTGTTCATGACTGTCACACAAACAAACAAAATAAATCCAGGATGCATTTTCGGTATTGATAGCGCACGCTTTGAGGTTGACATAAAAGGATGCTTCATGAAAATCGGTTGTGAAATGAGCAAATTCTGACCTATTTTCAACGCGCATGCATTGCCTTTGATGGTTGTGAGCCGAGCCGCTCCTCATCATGGCACTTGAAGCGCTCGTAACAAGATTAGAGCTTGCTGATCGCCGAAGTGATATAAAGTGGGTCACTACACTTGCGTTCACGTTAGCATTAGCATCTAGCGTTGTCACTTTGTTGCCGCTCAGTGCCAGGTAAAAGCCTTTGATTTTTGAAAGAGATTCACAATGGGCGGGGGGGTCACAATTACAAATGTGTAACATAAATTTGCAAACATGTACATATATCTTTAAATGCGTGCGACGATTTGCAAAAGCGAGTCTGGAGACTTGTGCGTGGCTATGTAGCTTCACATTCAGAACCTGCTACGGAGGCGGCACTGCGCTGCACTACTCGTGAAACATTGCAAATCATATTAAGATTCAATGAGGGCATTTTGAGCTGTAGAATTTCTCATTAAAGATGAAATAAATCAGTCTGGGCTTTGTTATTTGGAATGACAATAGTTGTTTGTGTACACAGTAATACAAAGCGGAGTGCATGCTAAAAGAGTCAGACAATATTATCTTGGATTACGTGAAGAGAGACAGAAACAGGCAGTCGCCAATGACACGCCTCCTCAACACAGTTAGTGAGAGGCAGCACAATCTGAGGTAAGGCTCGGCTGCTCACTGGCCCACTTTTGTTTCTCACCCGTATATTCGAACAGGAAATATGATGATAGTCACATTAACTAGAAAATGTGTATTAGCAGTATATCTTATCTTAGCACTTGACACGTAAAGTCATTTGCTTTATTACAACATGAAGGCACCCCTTGATTGGTCACCGAGTGTTTCATAAATCAACTTGAATGAGTTGTGGTAGGGCATATGTAAGGACATTGAAAACGGACGGTCATAGTTGCGGTCCCGTTGCAGAAACTCCTCCTCTACAACGAAACCTACATGGGTGAAAATACCCCCTAGTGTGAAAAAATCTTCATGCATTAAAACCATTCCCACTTTCCTGCCCCCCATACAACGAAATCTTGCCTCGCGACGAGATTCCCTAGTCTAGTCTAAGCCAACAGCGACCTCTACTGCTTCGTTCGGAAACGGCAACAGCAACCACCACAATGGTTTACACATGTGCAGTCGTCCAGGAAGTGTTTGTGATTGTTAGTTTCAGACGCAGCAACAACGTTGCATTGCTAAAATGGCAACAAAACGGACCTTTGGATGTCAAGCAGCTAAGACAAGAAGAGCTCTGACACTGGAAGAGAGGGTAAAACTGATCAAAATGAAAGACGGAGGAAGCAAAATAAAACATGATCCAAGAAATTGATGTGAATGCTGATCGTTAATTTTGCAATTTCTTTCCCTTTTTTTCTTTCTACACTGATTATATGAAGTGTCAAATAGGTGTATGCTCATATTTATGCTCTATTGGAATAAAAATAACGAGTACACATACGTTTGTTTGTGCGTGTGTGTATGTGTGTTTACATCTGAGATTAAATTTGCTACAGTGAAAAACCCCCTGTTGTGAAAAATTTCTTGCTGCAAACATGATTTCGTTGTAGAGGAGTTTCACTGTAGTTGCTCGACTACTGTCGATGCGCTGAACATCCTAAGACTCATCTTAGGGGGGTATCTGGCCTATGCTAGTTTAGCGCTACAGTATATTCCGTTTATCAGCATATAAAACGACTGGACACCATTTTCATTTCAGTCTGTGCCACTGAATTAAATCTACTCATGAAACACACAGGTGCATTTGTGAGTGTCTTGTTATTGCAAAAGCAGCGGAACTAATCATGTCAGACTGTATCGGTGACACCATGTTTTGTTGACTGTTGTGATTGTGTAACATTTCATTTAGCCACCCGGACTCTGTATAAATGCGAAGAAGTGTTTGAGCTGCGCTAATCAGTGGTTTTATTTGAGCCTTTGCCATCATTTAATGGCACTAATTATCTCCTACTTTATTCATAAATAAATAAACAAATACATAAATACAATGATCCCTCGCTATTTCGCAGTTCGTTTATCGCAGCTTCATTGCAGCGCAGATTTTTTCAAACATATTCATAAAAAAATATATAAAAAAATAAAAATTTCAGTCCGCAAAAAGTCCGCAAACGGTCCGCGAGAAGCTGCAAAACAATAGCGAGTCACATAGAGCAACATATACAGTACTGTACTCCATGTATCTGAAAAAAAACAAATTGAAAAAAAAAATTCATATACATGGACTTTTTGGGGACTTAAAAATGTTTTTTTTTTTAAATATGTTAATTGGTCGCTACTTCGCGGATTTTCGTTTATCGCGGGTGGTTTTGGTCCCCATTAACCGCGATAAACGAGGGATTACTGTACATAAATAAATAAATGCAGCATACGGCAAACACGTTCCACGTGGATTAATGTGTTTCAATCAAGTAGCCAATGCAAAATGTGAACCTGTACATTTGTTTGGCTGCACTGGTTCTAAATATTGCGCATCATCCATTATACTGCATACCCTGGGAAGTATCGCAGGGAGCTGGAATCAGTCCCAGATGACATTGAGATGGCCATCGTTTTTAATTATTATTTCATTTCCACTCCACTTCTTCCTCTGAGGTGGGTGGCATGTGTGGGAGAGAAGAAATGGGAATGTAACTCTTGGAATATGCCTCATTTTGCCATTAACTGGAATTGGCTTCAAGCTCTGTGTTGAGCAACTTGCTGGGAACAAACTTTCTTTTCCACAACGAGCCAAGGAGACAAGCTCTGTTGTCACACGCACGCACACACACACACACACACACGACCACACAGGCGCCCACACACGCTTAATTAGGTTATCCCCTCACTCTCACTTTTTTGTGCCAAATGCATTTAGTTCTGGAAACGTTCCACCTGTAACGAAGTTTCCCTTTGCCCTCTCAATCCCATTACGACTACCGACGATGACATAGGAGAGTCATGTTTTATAGATCAGACAATGAGTGCGATCACACCATTTGTAACACGTTCCGGGTTCCTCACTGCAACGCCGAGATCTCGCTGACGGTAGCTGCTGAGCAGCTACGAGCTCCCGCAGTTGATGAGTCAGCCGGCGATCCAGAAAAATAGCCATTTTCATTTCTGTTTTTCCAGTTGAGTCAGACGCCTTTGATCCACGCAAGCTCGAGTCAACTTGACCCGCCGTCACCTCAGTCAAGGAGTGAGGCTTTATTAGCACTAACAGTGAGCGCTTCGGAGTGCCTCTGCGATCGTAGTAAAAGCTTCATTTGCATTTGTGATAAGAACTCGATCACCGTTTCCATTCTCTTCTTCTCTACTACTCTATTCCCACTGGTTATTGTGACAATTGAGAAGGTAATACAAGCTCGCAAGAGCGACTCAATCAAACATGATTTTTCAGTGATGTAATACGAATTGCTTTTGAGCCCTGTAATTAGCTGGCAATAAGTCCGGGGTGGATCCCGTTTCTTGCCCAAAGTCGTGTGAGAGAGGCTCGAGCTCAGCCACGACCTTGAGGACAAGCTTTATAGAAAATGGAAGGATGTTTTTGAGCCTATCAATGTCAATATAGTATAAGGCTTTATCTTTTTATTCTTATTACTATGAAGGTTCTGCTTGCAAATCTTATGGTACAGTACTAGATTTAATGGTGTGTTCAAGGAAACGATACACCTCAGAGGAGCGACTGAAGGCGGATTTCTTATCCTCTCGGGCAACCCACTCTCTTAAATAAGCCCTTTTGAAACTCGATGCTACATTTGAAGAGCAAAGAACACTATGATGAAAAATCATGTCATTCCTTCTGTGTTCTATGCATGCCGGAATGCTTTATTTTTCCAAACTGAAAGTGATTTTCCAATTTTTCCTGCAAATACTTGTATTGACGGATTTCAAATAACAGCAGAAAGAGGGAGCAAGAGAATGAACAAGGTTACTCCACTGGGGGTGGGACTAGATAGTCACATTTCTAAAATGTCGACAGTGTTAAAATGCATGATACAGTCAAACCTCGGTTTTCGAACGTCTCGGTTATCGACCAAATCGGTTTCCGACCAAAAATTTTGAGTTTTTTATGCCTCGGATGACGACCAAATTTCGGTTCTCGAACAAACTGAGCGCACTTGAATGCACCATTTGACTCCTCTCGCCTTCCTTACACGAGGAAGTGACGCTTCCTCCTGTTGCTTTCCATTGTAAGCAGACGTGTTCAGTAAACATTTTTATTTTAAAAAGAGTGTGGTTTCGGTTTTTGAACAATTTCGGTTTTCGAACAGCCTTCTGGAACGGATTATGGACGAAAACCAAGGCTTGACTGTATATAGATTTTCTCTTGCGCAGGAATGTTACTCTTACTGCAACCATGCGCCTACAGAGTCCTTCTTTCATCAAAAATGTCCCGTGTGCCAACCCAAATGATGTCTTTGAATTACTTTAAGTCCTTCCACAGACCAAATACATCTGATCTGGCCAGATCTGCTTGTGTTTTGATCTTCGTATAAAGCCCATGAGCTTCAAAAAATATTGTGCATAGTCCTGCCAAATTTGCTCACTCAATGCAGATTGAGATGCTGAATGTGGCATCGTACATGTGCAGCGCTGGGAACACGTGCGCGGTACATATACGGTGCGTAATGCGGACGGGATAAAAATATAGCTGAGGCTGTTTGGCTGCATTCAGGCATAAAGCTGGCGGACATGATTTACTGCCATACAAATGAGGATCACGTCGGCATATATACACACACACACACACACACACACACACACATGGATTCATTCTGCGTGAATCGCACGAGAACATCAAAACAGATACAATCACCTTAAATACAGCAGTTCTTTCGTCAGTTCTTACAGTACAGAACATGATTTTTTTTAACCCAGCGTTAGGATGCACTGCTATTTCAAATGTGAATATCCTCGGGGGAACAAAACTAATACATATTCCAGTCACCTCCCAAAAGTAGACAGAGGCCTATCGATTTGTGGTTAATGCCAATTCGACTAGCGCTCCTCAGCTTTCACACACTGCGGTCGAGGACATTTTTAGAACAGGCTTGGATAGCCGTGGTGCCATGGATCTTTTCTTCCTCGTGAAACAAGATATTGTTTGCCTCATAGCATAGATGTAGTCATATTTGGATGTTTTCAGAAAACAAGAAGAGAAAAATAAGACAGCACAAAGGTTTTTGTTTTTTTAATGGATTTGCTGCCAGTATGTTAAATATGATTAAAGCAATTAAGCTAGTTGGCTAATTACATGTAAGTGCCATGATCGGTCAATATCATCACAACACACAAATACGCACTCACACACACACACACACAATGTAATTGCATGTCTACTATTGACTTCCAACTGCAATTGCGAATCACCAAGCCCATTTTCTACTAGTATCCAATTCAGGATCACAGTTGTGCATAATGGCTGAAAATGGAGGCTGTCGAAAAGCCACAAGAACAGTGACTAAAAACAAAGGGTGGCCAATGGTGGTCGTCAAACGGTGTGGAAACGTTCTGTTCAAACAGAAGTGCCACAGCACCAAGGAAGACTGTGTGGAGACTGTCAAATTGACATTTCGAACCTCGCAAATCTGTCCTCGCAAAATGCAAAGGCTCTCCAACCTGTAAACTCCAAAAGACGACATGCCTGGATCCATTTGACTAAGCGAGTTATCGCCACAGTACTATATTTTTGGCTTATTTGTTAAATTTTTTTAAAAAAAAGATAATTTTGCAATGTGCTCTCTAGTACTGCATTGGCCCAAATATAAGACGGCCCTGATTATAAGACGGTCCCCTCTTTTTCAAGACTCAAGTTTGAAAAAAGACTTTTTGAACACCACATTAATTTTTATACAGAAAATAATTACACTACATCTGAAACAAATGATTATAACAATATATTTGAGAGAAAAAGCATGTTATTTTGCCTCATTCAAATCTTAATATCTGAACATTTAAATATGGAAACTAAAGTGCAATCACATTCGTAAATGAATGACTTCTGGTTTTTGAAATGTAAATGGCATAACTTCTCCTCAGCTGCCGGTTAACCTGGCCGATCTTTGACCCACTTTTCTCCAGATTGCCGCCAAGTTATCTCTTGTATTATTTTCTTCTCTTTTCTTTCTTACCGCTATTTTTTAATTTTTCTTCTTCGTGACAGGGGTTCACTTTGGTCTGGGGAGTCAAGTTCAGCATTCGCTTCAATGATATCTGGCGCCATCTAGCGTCGTGAGTGGGTATAATGTATAGAACCCGAATATAAGACGACCCCCACTTTTTCAGTCTTATTTCAATGCAAAAAACACCGTCTTATATTCGGGCCAATACGGTAATGCAATTACTTGCCTCATCTGTTTTAGCCTTAAACACTGTTACACCGATTTTAATAATTGGGTAATTAAACCCAAACCCAGCACAGTAGATAATTATTGATATACGTCAAGCATTTTCAATTCGTAAAACCTTGCTTCATAAACCCTAACCCTAACCCTAAAACTCAAACCACATTGAATCTAAATGTCAATATAATCCTAAATATTAATTTCTGGTTAGCATGCTCTAAACTGACCCATTTGCGTCCTTTCAAGTACCGTATTCCTACAATTATCTTTTCATCGACTGTACATGAACATTTTACACTCGGTTAGCTTTTTATGTTTTTTTTTTCATCTGCTAAAGAAATGAACTACTGTATCACCATAGATCACGGTTATGCACATTGTTACTCCTCCCGCAAAGACAAAGACAAGACTGCATGCAGGAGTGTGGAAAACGGCACGTTCTGCAGAGAGCACACACAAATAAACGGACAAAAAGTGAGTCGATTGCCCGCAGTGGCAATTTCTAAACAGTAGTTCGTGATTGCGTAGTAAAGAAAAAGATGAGCTCAAATAAGGAAACCCATTGGAAGGAGAGATTAGGACCTTTGGCTGTACTGCTCTAACCTTGTCATTGAGGACACACGTGGCACTCCAATTTGTCTTTGTTTGAGTCATTGCTCTAGCTCCTGTCTCGTTAGGTTGACTGGGCAATTAAACTAGCATCTGATTAATGCTGCAGCAATCTCTGCTCATTATTCTGAAAAGGTGCCTCATTAGGTAGGTTGTCATTATATTCTTCTACCAAGAAAGATTTTCAAAACGTGCTGTATTGGCTTTCTCTCAAAAGGCTTTCAAAATCAACCAAACCTCTCAACTGTTGGCGGCCTGAGACCCACATTTTCCTCTTGCTGCAAAACGATTTGAGTTACCAAGTTACAAAGAGAATGTATTGTCCAAAAATAGGTTTTGTTCCAACTCTCTTTCATGGCATCTTGTTATTAAACTAAGGATGAACATATTCATATCGTAACATGAAACTCTCAACGACACAAGATACAACCACAACAATTATATCTTGGTACTGATCTAATCATTTTTAGAAAATTGCGACATGAATAGTTAGATAATAATAATAATAATACATTTTATTTATAAGCGCCTTTCAAGACACCCAAGGACACTTTGCAATCAGGAACAAAAACTATAAAACACAATACGGGTTGAGCGGCGGCAGCCAATAATAATAATAATAATAATAATAATAATAGAATAAAATCAACAATACAAAAAGTGCAATCATGAGAGTTTGAAGAGTCGAAATTATGATGAACAATGATGCAATTTGATATGTGAGATGTGTAGCATATCGCTAGCCCGGAACATCGATAGCCAGAGGCTGAGCCGCACTGTTTTGTCGATATCTCAGCCATGTGGCAACTGGCAAGAGCATGAAACACACTCGCTGTCCCTGACCTGATATGTTCCGTCTGAAAAATGGAAATGGTACAGAGGTAGAGAAATTAAGGATACATGAGCTACTACACTGCAAATAAACTTTCAGACACATTTCTGTCAAAAATATTGTCATTTTCCAAATGAAAGGCAAGCTTGACCTGGAAGGCCACAATAAATATTTCACTCTACAAGGGATCTGCAGCATACGAATTCTGCTCCAATGGCAGTGACCCAGCCACAATTTCTGCATACGTCGGAACGTTAAGTGCAGTGTATCACTTAAATATGCTAGCAGTAGTCTGTTCTAATGTCACAATTACAGTAAAAAAAAAAATGGAAGGAAAACATTTGCTGGGCAAAAGTGTGATACGATAAAAATAAGTAAGGCACAGGTGTCAAACTCAAGGCCAGATCCGGCCAGCCGTGTCATTTTATGTAACTTCAAAGTGGTCCGCGACAAAAAAAATAAAATAAAAATTGACACGCCTGAAGTAAGGCGTTTAACTGAGCGTGCCTTCTGGGGCAGCGTGGCCATGCAGTCTGTCTTTTTTGGGGGGGAGTTGCGGGGGGGGGGGGGGGGGGCTGTCTCCAACCCATCCATAATGAGGCCATTTTGGGGTCCTGGCCTCCAGTTGAGAATCACTGTTCAAAAAGGAATTGCATTTGGTCATTACCGTATTGGCCCGAATATAAGACGGCCCTGATTATAAGACGACCCCCTCTTTTTCAAGACTTTTTGAACACCAAATTCATTTTTATACAGAAAATAAATACAGGATATCTGAAACAAATGATTATAACAATATATTTCAGAGAAAAATCATGTTAAGTCAAGTTCAGCATTCACTTCAATGATATCTGGCGCCATCTAGCGTCGTGAATGGGTATAATGTCTAGACCTCGAATATAAGACGACCTGACCCATCTGCCTATTTGATGCAACGTTTCATTAATCAACTGAAATCTGCATCAGAAGGAGGGCAATAATGCCATGCCGGTGGCTTGCAAGGGACCATGGTAGCTCAAGAATCCCAAGTCTGGCGTGAGCCAACCTTTTTGAACAGATGGCATCATCACATGCTTGTGTCCCTGTTTTCTGTGGCTGTGCTGCACCACTTTCAGATATTGAGTTTCGTGTACTTATCGGTGTTGTGTGATGCCTTTTGGTGTCTTGTCTCTTTTGTGACAGCCATTGATGAGGCGGAGACCGTCTAATGGCTTTTGGCAGGGGAGAATATTGATCACATGGCAGATCAAAAGCGCAAAGTTCGACGAGTCTCAGTGACAATTTTCCACTTGATCAAATGAGCGCACCTACACCGCAGCACAGGTGCATGCTTTGAAAAGCACATGACACGCCCGCGACCGACTGGAAGGTGCATGAGCACAGATTGAATTGTCGCTTAAATTTTATATGACTTTGCAGCCATTCAAGCATGCGCTGACATCCCTGATTTGGCAGAGACATCAAAAACTGGCCCCGAGCAGTGCTTCAAATTCTTCAAAAGTTTGTCTGTGTTACCTAAGGCTCCTCTGAAAATAAATATGTGCCTGGTCACAGCAGGCCTACATTCCACATGAGTGCTCATAAAAAGCCAGGAGCAGCGGTGTCGATGGGCAGAGAGATCATAAACTCTGTGGACCATGGTAATAGGTAGGAAATGTCAGTGCGTCTATCCCCGCCTATCCGTCTATCGTTCATCTTTTTCCTTAATCCTTGACCTCTCATTACGTTGTGCTGTCTTACTGTACTGGCCCGAATATAAGACGGTGTTTTTTGCATTGAAATAAGACTGAAAGATTGGGGGTCGTCTTATATTCAGGGTCTAAACATTATACCCATTTACGACGCTAGATGGCGCCAGATATCATTGAAGCACATGCTGAACTTGATTCCCCAGGTAATAATCAGGGCCATCTTATATTCGGGCCAATCAAACTTCGGTAGTCCTGTACTTAGCACGCAAAGTGTATGTATTGCTATTTTACATACATGCTGTTCCTGGTGCTGTCGAATGAAAGAAAAAAAAAAAAAGTATGAACAGTAAATAGATTAAAATAGATATATATATTTTTTAACCCTAATTTTGTCAGATTTGAGTGGTCCTGTCTCATGAACGTAAGAGACACTGCCTGCTGTACGGCTGAACGAATGCATAATTGCCGTTGCCATGATGACTGGGGACGGAGTGAAGAAATTGAACAAAGCAAGCTGCTGAAATGAACAATGAACACATGGCATACAGTATCTGTGAAAACTGGAGGCAGGCAAAGTGAGACGAGGGATAAAAGGTGAGATGAGAGTGATCAAACTTAATCTAGACCGAACTGTTGAGCTGGCTGTGTTTACAGAGCAGGGAGCTCCATCATGGCAAGCAATTTACTGTCAATTACTTGCGGTTAACATAGGCAATAAACCCACAAGTTTTTATCTTCTAATTACCCTCGTCGGTGCCATCAATTCACAAGTTCAAATGAAATGTATTTTGAGGAGTGTCTTTTTTGCCAGTGGCGGGCGGTGAATATTGTACCTGGGCCTTCAGTGAGTGTTTAGTGATCTAATCCACCACTTAATAACGTCACAATATGTAAAAAAAAATTTTTTTTAAATAAAATAAACCAACAACACTATGTGACTTTGTCGACATTGACACCGCAGAGCATTCACGGACGATTGTCTGTACAGTCTCCCTTCCAAGCACTCTCACTCTGCACGCATCCAGAGCACGGAGGCTGATGTGTGGCAGTAAAGAAGAACATTTCACGTATTTGATTACCAAAAGAAAAAGACCAAAAAACACACAGCTACAGTGATCCCTCGCTATTTCGCGGTTCGTTTATCGCGGCTTCAGTGCATCGCGGATTTTTTCAAACATATTGATTAAAAAATATCATAATTCATATAAATGTAGTGCAGTACTGTATATGTTGCTCTATGTTACTCGCTATTGTTTTGCTGACTTTCGCTGACTTTTCGCTGACTTTCGCTGACTTCCGCTTCTCACGGACCGTTTGCGGACTTTAAAAAAAAAAAATATTTTTTTATATATTTACTGTATTTTGTTATTCATAAACTAACCTAACTTATACGTGTTTAAATCTATTAGTATACAGCATTAAGTCATATTAATTACTTCAAAATTTACTTCTACATGCATGTATACCATTAAATTTGGCCTTATAAATATTAGGTACATGTACCTATATGGGGGGGGGTCGCTACTTTGCGGATTTTCGTTTATCGCGGGTGGTTTTGGTCCCCATTAAACGCGATAAACGAGGGATTACTGTATATTTATTTTTCAATACATCATCTCAAAAACTCCAAATCTCTACACTACAATATCGCACTTTCACAATCCATTTTTATCAAGATGAAAATTTTAAATCAATAAATAACAACTGGCTCACCGGAGATACTAATGCAGAAGTTCCTACCTCTCTGTACAGGCTAACTTATCCACTCATACATAACTGATCTGATCTGAAGCAATACTAATCTGAAAAAACCCCATGCTTCAAAACAACATTTCTGGAGCGATTAAAAAGAACATTTAAAGTTTTGTGATTTTCAAGTATGAAATTGTTTTGTTCATTATATCGATTCAAGCGATCAATAACGTATAAAAACGATCCGCCTGTGTGTGAGTCCTAACTCCCAATATTCAAAGCAGGGTAGGAGACGAGTCGGGCATAAACCAACCAACCAATTAAAACATTCCCATCAGTGGAAATGATGGCGGTGAATGCTTTCAAACAATGTTCTTCTCATTTGTCACCCCAGCAACACAAACATCCGACAGTCTCCCACCCACCTGTTATGCATGTATGAAAGCACATTTCTTATCATGAGTGTTCTTTCTCTTCTCACCAGTCCAGATGTCTTGTGAAACCATTTCAGCCTCACACCTGAGTCACGGCTGGACTGTCACAGCCGTCATGTGTGAAAAACGGTGACATGAATAAGCGTGTCAATACTGTAGGCTTCACATTGCTACGTGGTTCATCCACCTTGTGTAACATTGACATTTGCTTTGTTGTTATGCAAATGTGGGGTCTGAAGCACGAGATTATGATCGTCGTCGTGTGGGACCGTGTGGGGTCATAATTACTCTCACATGCAGCCATTCTTCTTTTTTTTTTTTTTTTCCAGCCTGCCCGATCTCTTCTTTCATACTAGGTTTTTATTTTTCATAAACTAAAAAAAGAAAACAGCGAAGGTCATAACACACACATACACACACATTCACGCACACACACACATATGGGGTCGCATTTGTTTCACTCCCTTTTAACACCTTTCTCAGGTGTGGGAGTCATTACACCGCATAATAGTTGCAATCTATCAGTGGGGCCTTGGGGTGTCAGGTTAGGGAGTGAGTGAAAAGAAAATGAATTGACGAGCACTTTAGAAAGGGACAGCTCAGAATGAGAGCGACTAAAAAAGTACCAATGAATGGCTCACTGGTGGGGGTGAGCAGGCCTCTCAGAACACTTCTCAGCCTGCAACGACTTTGATGTGTCAGCAGTACGGCCTCCTGAACAGGTACGTCGTGCCATGTGCCCATACTCCTGCATGTAAAAGAAAGTGGACATATGGCAGCCATCTTGTGACCTCTGCGTCCCGCGTCCTAGACGCATAATTTTCCCGTCAGACGCAAAGTTCCAAATAATGTGCGTTTTTAGGACGCAAGGAAATTTCTTAGTAAAAAACAAAACAAAACAAAACAAAAAACTACGGTAAATCTTTTTCTCCAGCAACGAACGCAGTTTGAATCGGCGCCATTGTTGTTTTGATGTTGCGTTAAGTAATCTCGCGTGACGAGATTTCCGTTCTCGCGAGATGAGATCGCCCTTCACTTCGTGGAAAGCAGACGATTGCCAAGTTGTGTAACGTTAAAACAAGTGTTGCGAACTCAAAAGACTGAACCATGGGATGAAATAAGAACCTATTTCTCAGCAAATCTTGTATGCCTGAATTATTTAAATATTTGCAGCATTTGTTTATACGAAATAAACCTATTATCAACATATATAAAACACTGATGGGCTGTACTGACAACAGTCAAACCCCCGGCTTCATCATCAATTAATCAATCGGGAATTGGGCGACACCCGTTAGTTCCTCTTGGATCTTAATTCTTCATCTTAATAAAACTTTGTGGACAGTTGTATATTTGCCGCCATGTTGGAACAGTTTGCAGGAGACACTTTTCTGTTCTAAGTTCTAATGTGTTGATGATCTTGCAGAACATCTGCCAGAAAATGTGGCGGCATAAAAAGTCGGGCGTTGGCTTTCATTTTCCGTTTTTGTTGGCGTCATCGCAACGTGTCCTCATATCTTTGTGTATGCATGGTGAACATGACAAGCAATCCATCATCTCTGCTGCAGCGAGTCATCACACCTTTATTCAAATGAAGGTCGAGTTCATACCATGCAACCCACATCAACAACCTTGACCTTTTCCTTGCAAAATATACACGGCGTGGTGCAGATGTTCTGATAAGGCTCAGTGGAGCATTCAAAGACATGGGAGATGAAAAATAGTGAAGGGCACTGTGAAAGCCGGCGCTGAAAATATTCTGGTTCCGTCATTTGGGACGAATAGAAGTTGGCCAGCTGGTAGGTAAAATGTGGCATTTTACACAACAGCCGATGAACATATGTTTCCGTATTTTGACCAATCAGAGAGGGGAAGAGGCTTCGAACAGCAGGTGAATCACCACTGATTTTAGTTTTTTTTTTTTGCCATTTTCTATCATCTTCCCTCTCCATCTCTCTAGTTTCCTCTGCGTGGATTCAGCCATCATGGAACAGATGCTAATTACCCCCACATTTCCCTCCCAAGGTGTCCCTTGCTTCTCTTTCTTTTCATCTGTCTCAATCTCTCTCTCTTCTTTGCTTTCACTCGATATCCAGATCAAAATCTGCTAACACGACAACATATTCGACGTGTTTCCCCGAGATTGCTGCAGTACGGTGTGCAAGCAAAGCATATTTAAAAAGAACGCAAGAAATTACAGTTTGGTAATTTGACATTATTGCTCACACATTTTAATCACAATTTTCATCATTTTACTCAACATTTGCTCAAGGAACAAGAGGCAGTGTACCATTAAAAAAAAAAAAAAATCTTCTAGCCTTAACAAGAGTTAAAAAGGTCACGTGTGAACATTTGTGACCTTCCTGGTGAGGTAAAGGCTTGTTTTATGGTTTACATTTTATACGAGGCTATACCACTATCTCTGTTTACCCGTCTCAAGGGCGGATTAATGTGGACTCTCAATCTCATACAATAAAGAGTGCTTGAAAATACATTATTTTGGGTTTCACAAATCATTTCGAAACAAGAATATTCAGATTTCATTCACACAAATGACTCATCTTCTACAAATAATAGCATTGATCATGTTTTTCATTCCGTATTTAATTTCCTTTTCTCTCTCTTTTTTTTGTAGCAGAGGAACAAAAAGAATGGATTTGGCAATGCAGTCCGACTGTGGGAAGTGAGAAATTCTCTGTTCTGCGTTTCGTGCCAATATTACACCTCTGAGTTTTCCCCCTCAGGGTCAAAGGAACTATTTGGAGGAACAGATAAGAAACACACTGTCAAGTGTATGTGCGTGTGGTCTGTATCTGTGTGTGTATCTGCGCACGCGTCTTCCTCCAAGTGGTGATACTGTGCTCTTGCCAGATCAGTGGGATGTGTAAAGTATCCTCATTTCACAGCTTGTTCACTTTCTGCACTGTGACATGTAATAGAAAACAGTTTTGGACTGGGCTCGTCGCAGAGCATGAAAGGCAAAAAAAGATTAGGCTTCACCATCTTTTCTGGCTCCGGCAATCCCGCCAAGAGTTGAGGAAGGTAACGGTTGTCTAATGATCAGACATTAGGCATTACTGGTTGCCAGACAATCACAGGTCACACAGAGACGAACAACCATCCGCGCTCACACTCACATCTATAGGGAAATTGTAGAGTGTTCAATCAACCTGCCATGCGTGTTTTTGGAATGTGGGAGGAAACCGGAGTACCCGGAGAAAACCCACGTAGGCACGTGGAGAACAAGCAAACTCCACACAGGAAGGCTGGATTCGGAATCAAACCCTGCACCTCTGCACTGTGAGGCAAACGTGCTAACTGGTCGACTACCGTGCCGCGTATTATTTTCATTACTAGGTTTCTCACATGCATGATTGTGATCTTTCAGTGATTGTCATTTTATTTTTCACTATTATTATTAGTAAGTTGATATTAATTACATTAATGTAGCATTTTATTTCATCTTTGCAAGTTGTGTATTTATATTGGATCAAGTGGAGATGGACACACACACACACACACACACACACACACACACACACACACACACACACACACACACACACTTGAGCAGATGTGGCATGGCCGGAGAGATATTATATTATGTGCCTGTGTGTGTGTGTGTGTGTGTGTATAGAAGGAGACAGTGATGTGGTTGTAGACCGCAGGGCGCCAGAGTGTTTCTCCCACAGCCATCTGTCGGAGCATCTCTGCAGACACGGCGGCTCACAGAACATTCGGTGCTATAATATGAGGCCATTATCAACGTAAAGTGTCGGTGCACTTGAAAAAATTATTTTTGTCGTATCAAATGGGAGCAGATTCATCGCAGCACCCAAAGTAATACGGTGCATTGCGTTTCACAATTCATGATGATCTAATTTCCTTTGCGGGAACAAAAATATGGCGTCATTAATTAAAATAAGCTTGGAAATAGTTTACACTACTCAATCTGTCCGAATGAAAATAATTGGATCATATCGCCGCCATTTGTTTTCTGTTGACTTCTGGAGGTCAGTACTGACACAACAATAAAAAACAGCCAGGATCCGACCGGCAATCTGCTCTGCCAAATGGGAGAGACGTGAGCCAAATCGCCTCATTGGCCGCAAGGGCAATGAGGCCATGTCAGGTCAAAAAGTCTTGACGTGAAAGATGACGCTTATTTCATGAGATGATCTTTACCGATTCGGTTGATGATCCATGCTCGAGGAATTTTCTCAGAGAACATTACAGTCACTCGTAATAAATGCGCTCAATGTCTTGATAACTGCAGCGTGAGAGTGATGAGGAGGATAGTCGGTGCAACTTGGGAGAGTAAACAGAGGCATTTGCCAAGTCTTTGTGGCGCATGAAGTGTCATCGTAGATACGAGAAACATTTGTCCAATTTCTTCTTCGGGCAGCACAGTGACATACACGAGTGGTTAGCACATCTGACGGGATTGAATTTTGAATCTTGGCTCTTGACTCCTCTGTGGAGTTGGGCTTCTTCCGATCTAATTTTTCATATTCGGCTTCCAATATAGATTTGAGAATGTATTTCACTTTAACGGTACAGTACAGGAAAGGACAACAGTCCCATTGTTGCTTTTTTTTGTCACTTACCTTTTCACTTTGTGAAGCAAATCTTTTTTTTTTCTCGTAACTCAAACTATGAAAACATTCCCATTTAGGAAAAAAAAACCCGAACTACGATTAATTTAATTTAATTTAATACAATGCACAATGCCTCCGCCTGGTCTCTCACACACACACACACACACACACACACACACACACACACACACACACACACACACACACACGCACACACAGATGATTAAATGAGTCTTCATATCAGCTTGGCAGTAATTACTCTCAGCCTGCCAGATATTCCAGACTCAGTGTGCTTATAAACGGAGATAATTTTATGTAAATCACATTGTCATACTTCTCATTTTACATGCGCCTGCGATTGGCTGGCAACCAGGTCAGGGTGTCCCCCGCCTACCGCCCGAAGACAGCTGGGATCGGCTCCAACACGCCCGCGACCCTTGTGAGGATAAGAGGATTAGAAAATGGATGGATGGATGACTTTTGTGGAGCGAAATGTCAATGAAGCTGCACCGAAACATAATTTTGAAGCGACATGAGTTGGTTTAGCATTTGAACAGACGGACATGTGCACAATAATAAAAGCTACTACTTTTGCATCACAGGTTCTACACTGGACCTTTTTTTTTAAATTTACACTTTGGTCTTGGTAGAATTTAGGATGTTAATTAGTGGTCTTTAGAGATGTTTTTTTTTTTTTATTGTCACCCCCCAATAAAATTAATAAGATATTCTTCTAATTGTGATACATATTGTATCTAATACAGTCAAACCTCGGTTTTCGTCCATAATCCGTTCCAGAAGGCTGTTCGAAAACCGAAATTGTTCGAAAACCGAAACCACGCTCTTTTTAAAATAAAAATGTTTACTGAACACGTCAGCTCACAATGGAACGCTCCACGAGGAAGCGTCACTTCCTCATCTACCCGAGGAAGCGTCACTTCCTCGTGTAAGGAAGGAGAGAGGAGTCAAATGGTGCATTCAAGTGCGCTCAGTTAGTTCGAGAACCGAAATTTGTTCGTCATCCGAGGCATAAAAAACTGGAATTTTTTGGTCGAAAACCGAATTGGTTGAGAAGCGAGACGTCCGAAAACCGAGGTTTGACTGTATTTAAGAAATTTGATACCAGAATGATGATGTGTAAGAATCCATTTTTAAAACATTTTTATTCCATGTAAAATATCAGCTGTATGAAGGCGATGGCTAGCCCCTGACGTCACGATCATGTGCTGTGTTAGCCATTAAAAATGAATATCACGCATGAATCGTGCTAATGCACCATGACAACTTTTATATTGAAAAAAATATATATACCAAGAGAAGTGTCTGGCAAACATATTTCCATTTATTGATTATTTTGGATTTAAACCTAAAAAGAACGGACCAAACACTTGTTTCAAAATGAGTCAACAGGTGTTTTGTTATTTCATTTTCTTGTAAAGATTGGCCTCCTGTGTCTCCGAGGGAATTATAATGTAGGCACGAAATGGATGAAAAATAGTCCTCCTTGTTGTCAGAGTTTTAAACATCGCCGGGAAATGGTTTTGATATTCCAAACAAAACGAGGATCCCTATTGTACAGTATTACCCTCTGACAGTGGTGAGGGATTTTGTTTACCCAGCCGGCACTTGAGCTTGCACTTGAATGAACACAAATTCACATTCACAGATGGGAATGGTTAAAAAAAAATGGTGAAATGTGCAAAAACAAAAGGGGGGGTGAGAAAAGAGGCTCAAAGTGTGATGAAGCAACAAAGCTGAGAATGCGTCAGCGGCACCCGCTTATGTGGGTTCGCTCCATCTCAAAGGACAGATGTTTCCCAGAGATTCAAATTCAAACTCAGGGTTCATTCATTTGTATCATTCCTCCCCTCTCGAGGTGGTTTCACGCTTCCTTAGCCTCCAGAAAAGGTTCCTTTTTCCTGCCGCCGTAGTTGTTCAGCCTGTCTCCGATTTTAATGAACGACCCTGATAAACCAGGCTTATGGGACAGGTTATGAGGCTGTGCTAAATTTAGCTCTCTGCAGATCATGTATTTATCCAGAGTGTTTACAGCCGCCACGTGCCAATTTATGTCGTTTCCATTTCCTCATCAATGTTTAAACTGTGGAAATGCTTCCAAATGCCTGACCAGTCAGCCATCACTCACTCATGGCCGCTGGGGGGGGGGGACATTGTTGTGAGTGTAAGGCAGCTGTAACATTCAACTGGTTATTCAACTACCAATGAACAGCAAGCTAGTAGATAGCACGTTAATTTGTTGGAGTGCAGATCCATCAAGATACGGATTTCGCAATTACCGTCATTGTGACGGCAGTTTTTCATTTCAGTCTTTATTTATTGATCGGCCTTAATTACCTTCTGGCTTCGAGGTTGCATTGCCCTCCATACCCCCACACTAAGCAATACACTACCCATAACTGTATGCACAGACCAGCCACAACTTTGACCAGTGGCACTGCAAGTGGGCGAAAAGTGAAGATAATTCTATCGGCCGACGACTGACAGGAGACCGAGGAAATTTCAGTCATTTCAGTTTGCGCCATTGAAGCAGGGCCGATTCAAGTGTTATTTTCAAAGGCCCCCCCCCCGATTCTGACCACCTGAGCCAAGCGATGAGAACTAATATACGGTAAGAACTATTGGACTTCACAAAGATGATAAATGGCTCAGTTGATTGACAGTTGACACTGTTGAAATGATTTATTTAGCACTGGTATTGTAATACATTGACAACACCGCTACGCTCCACTGAAAGTTGTTCCTAATGTTCTCGTTGTAATGCAAGAATATTACGCTGGAGAGAGGTCAAAGTTTAATGGGCACACAAACTGTGCCACACTGCTTGAACTCGGCAACTGGGAACAGTATCTTGCTCATGGGTGCCTCGAAATTACCGTATTGACCCGAATATAAGACGGCCCTGATTATAAGACGACCCCCTCTTTTCCAAGACTCAAGTTTGAAAAAAAGACTTTTTGAACACCAAATGAATTTTTATACAGAAAATAATTCCAGTACATCTGAAACAAATGATTCTAACAATATATTTGAGAGGAAAAGCATGTTATTTTGCCTCATTCAAATCTTAATATCTGAACATTTAAATATGTAAACTAAAGTGCAATCACATTCGTAAATGAATGGCTTCTGGTTTTTGAAATGTAAATGACATCATAACTTCTCCTCAGCTGCCGGTTAACTTGGCCGATCTTCGACCCGCTTTTCTCCAGATTGTCGCTAAGTTTCTCCATTTTCTGTTATATCCTCTATTATTTTCTTCTCACCGCAATTTTTTATTTTTATTTTTCGTGCTACAGCTATTTTTATTTCAATTCTTCGTGACAGGGGTTCACTTTGGCCTGGGGAGTCATGTTCAGCATTCGCTTCAATGATATCTGGCACCATCTAGTGTCGGGAATGGGTATAATGTCTAGACCCCGAATATAAGACGACCCCCACTTTTTCAGCCTTATTTCAATGCAAAAAACACCGTCTTATATTCAGGCCAATACGGTAATCAGGATGCAGACAATGGCTCCCATTTTTGCATTTTGTCCAAAGTGTACCGTAACCGTTCAGTTCTAAAGCCCAAGTTGTTCCAGATGAGCTATTGTGCCACCCCAAATTCAAAATGGAAAGGCATTGAACCAAAGGATGTCAACTGCTGATATCATTCTTTAGCATGCTATACATTTGGACAAATTAGAATGGGTCACGGTGATGTAGTTACGTCAATGATTCAGTTCCACCATATTGTCACAAAAGCTGTGGAGCGCTGGACAAATATAGAAACGTCTGATGACCCATTTGTGAATTTACCGAGAGGTGGTACGCATATTATCTCCGCCATCATCGTCACCATTACCTAATGAAACACGTTTCAATCGACTGCCACTAATTAACGACTAACATAGGGATATTGAACCTTTAAAAAGAGTTCTCTGTTTTACAATAATCCCCACAGCTGTTATTATAAAGTACATGCTGCATAAATGAGGCCTGCCCTCAACCTTTTCACCGAGTCTCTTGCCTGTATGAGCTTGTCATCGAGCTGTGAGTAAAAGCACCTGCTCAGTTTGCTCTTTATCTTCATTGTGAAGGTTAATTGAGTCCTCACGTCACGTTGGCATCGGTTCCTCTTTTATCTGGAGTGGTACAGACAACGTCTGCTGTCGATTGTGCCTCCGTGTGAACAAGCAGTTGCATTATAAGAGGCTGCTGATATAGCCTTGATCAGACATCCCGCAGTGCGGTAAAGGTCAAGAAGACGGACAAAGAAATATCGTACATCATGTAAATAATATTCAGGCATGACATTCCATGTCGCCATCCTTTTCGTATGCAGCTTCTCCTCACGAGGTAAGAGCCTATCCCGTTCGATTGTGGGCCCGAGGGCTGGATTAACCCTTGTCTCGTCACCATCATGTTGCATTACTTCAATTCATGTACATGCATGCATGCTGTTTCCAGTCAGTGCTGACAGAATATTTGCTGCACAAAGAAAGTCAATTCTGATCCTTTTTTTTTGTAATGTAAGAGTGACAAAAAAATATATATTGTATTTCTTATAATACTGATAAATAACTCACTACTACATTTCTGACCTGTTATTTTTTCCTTTCTTTCTTTGAACTCTTTCTGTTTTTATGAACTTCCAATAAGATCACAATAACACAAATACAAAGATTAGGCCAGGCAAAAACAGAATGGTAGAATACGTAAACATCAAGGCTCGAAACTCCACCCCCAAAAGACTTTCTACCCATCTGTTGCCATCTAAATGCTGATTTTTTCTCCCCCATTTTTAACGCTAATGTTGGTTTTCTATCCAACCTGGATCATCTGCCGCCCGGTTTGATACAGGCTCCCCAAGAACCTGGCTCGGCTTTATACAAGGACGTTGGCTGCTTCCGGGCCAAACCTGCTGGGTTCATCTCAGCAGTCAACTGAATCACAACCTGTCCCCAACACTGACTCCCCGCTCTGTGCTCTCCTTCCTCACATACGACAGATGGAATATTTGTTCACATATTATACCGTATAAAAAGCATATTGCTACCAATTTATATTTGGTGTCACCCTTTATTTCCAAACGAATCCTGAAGGGAAAGAGAGCCACCGCTGTGCTAATCGTTGATGGTTCTGAGAAACCAACCAATCACCCTGCCCACCATTAACCTTTTCATACACTCATAACGATCACATCCCGTAATCATAAACTTTCATTATGCTAAATGCCCAGGTGGGGAGAGAGCTAGATGGAAACACTAAACAAAAATAAATCCAGGATAACTGAGGTGAGTGTGGGTTGTGATTGCGCTGATTAACAAGACCATTATCGCTAATTGCTTCCAAGAATTGACTGTCTGCTGATACATATGGACCTTTACAATCACAAATGCTCTCCACTGTCATGTTTATGCATGTGTTCCAACGGTTTCGGTTCGAGTGTGTGTATAATCCATCTATTTTGTCTTTCTATTTTTAGAACTCAAAAACTGTTGAAAACACAGTTTTTTGACAAATTTTGTGGTTGACTCAGTCACATCATTAGTGATAAAGGGGCCAAAATGCTTGGCTGGTTTCTATTGCTGCTTGGCTTTGGCTGAAGAAAGTCAGCGAGTGTCTTCAGAACGTGGCCGTGATGCCAATGATACAATCGTCTCCCGGTGCTTTTGGGCAGCAACTGAGGGTGTGATCGAGCATCTTCTAAGCAGGTCACAGGATGAATGCAGGGCTCTCAGCTATGCCCCATCAGTGGAGCTATGACGTTTGAGTTGTGAGCACATTCGCCAAATTTGAGTTATTTCCGTTTTTCACTGCATGGAATTATCACTCGCTATGTACTCTTTGATTATTTATTGAGGCACACAGCAGGTAGAAACACCTAAAAGCAGGCATGAATACATCAAAAATTAATGTACCTATCTTCATGTATCACAATGTAAATAATAGACATGAATTCACTCACCCAATACCTTCATTTTAACAATATTTTTATCAACCATAATATTATCAATCATGATTTTATCATATTTCACCATAATGTATTATCATTGTCATCATTATTTCTCGTAAAGTTTTAAATGTAATCCAAATTATTTATGATGTGATCAAGATTTATAGTGGAACTGAACAAAATGACTACGAATCCAGGAATCACAACCGGAAGTAAAACGCCGGCCTGACTAACTCCAGCCTAAACACAAAATCGTCATTCAAACTTTTCCAATGCAGCCAGACAACCACGATGTGGCAACATTCCAACAAAACAGAACTAAACATGGACGCCATTGCAATTGCAAGTCTTAACTCCTCCGTCGCATTCCGACCAGCAAGTAACGTTCAAGCGATGCAGCAAACAGAAAGAAGCGCATCGGACACTAAGCAAAGCAGGCAAACAAAGCAAGCAAGCATGATTCAAACGCAAAGATAATTCTACAGATCTGACAAAGGGAAACGTAGCTTACCATTGCGGTTATGATAGCGACGAAGTGAGTGATTTCCTACTCATCCAAACTGCGATACCTTTTTTAATTTACTTTTTTTTTTTTTAATACGTCAAGTGAATGGTCACCTGTCAGTGGCAGCCCCGCCCCATTTTAAAGCCCCAGGTACATTAAACATATACAGTAATCCCCCGTTTATCGCAGTTAATGGGGACCAAAACCACCCGCGATAAACGAAAATCGGCGAAGTAGCAGCCCCCACCCTCCATATAGGTACATGTACATAATATTTATAAGGCTAACATTAAGTAATTTTTGAAGTAATTAACATGACTTAATGCTGTGTACTAATAGATTTAAACATGTATAAGTTAGGTTAGTTTATGAAAAACAAAATACAGTAAACAAAAATTAATTGTTTTTTTAAGTCTGCAAAAAGTCCGCAAAACGGTCCGCGAGAAGCTGCGAAAGTCAGCAAAACAAGTCAGCCTTTTTTTTAATTGTAATTTGTGGCTGTAAAAACAAATAATCAAAAATAAGTGTTTGTCTTTGACAGTGTATCTGACTCAGAATGGTGTTTACAAATTTAAAGATGTCACATTTTAAAAAGTAGCATCATTGAAAAAAAAAATGAACCACGTTTACTGAACAGCACGTTCCTTTTATGACTGCAAGAAAGACCATTTCTCAAAAATGTAAACTGCCGCTGGAGCAGACAAACTCCATCAAACCAGCTTTTTATTTATTTATTGACCAATTCAGAGAATTCACGGGCCTGCAAGCACACGCCACAATTGGCTCTTTGGATGTTCTATAAATATCTTTGTCATGACACAACCGCTCAGAATAGTGAGCGCATCCTTTGGTCTGTCTGACTTTTCTGCTTCCACGTGATGGCTTTTCTGATTTGCATACAATCATTTAAAAATAGTCTGACAATGACAAGACGTTCACTGTGAGCTCCACTTTACTGCTGATTCTCCCTTATTTGGTTTCCTTTTTTTAAACCCGCCAGCTCGCTCACATGTTCTGGCTTTTCATCTCCACTGTAATTGTCCTTCCATCTTTTATTTCGAGAAAGTGTGCAATGGATTAGTTCTCGCCACTGAAAAGCCTTTGGATTAAGAAGCGTAGAGTGCCCAAAAAAAAAAAAAAGGGTGATGAGAGGAAGGACAGGATTAAGAGGGGGGGAAGATAAATGGGAAAAATGTGTGTGTGTGTGTGTTCATATGTTCATAGTGGCTGTACATGAATCACCACCAAAAGGCAATTAGCTCTGTAATCATCCACAATTATTTATTTGTCTGTTGTCTGTTTGAGAATAGCACGAGAAGAGAGTCACTGTTGCTATGCGACTCTTAAGTTTCCGGCAGTATGGAGCTTGCATATCTTTTGCTGTTGTGATTACAACTCGGGTGCTAAAAACAAAAGCACCACGCTGAGCTTTTTTTTTTTTTTTTTTTTTGCCAGAAACAAGGACACCTACAGCGACGAGTGTGGGCAGAAAGATTAGCACTTCAACACCTGTCAGTGGAACACTCATCTGTCATCAGTGGCATTGTACTTTCACCCTTTGGGAAATCATATCCGGATAAATAACATGTCAGCCATCCATATTCTTTCGAAACGAAATGAAAAAAATAAAACACAGCAGCAGTGTGTCAGTCAAACACTCCCAGTCAACGTCAAACAAAACAAACAATGACATCTTATAATCGCCATACTTCAATCTATGTCACTATCTGCATGTAATGCTGCAATGCTCTACAATCTGCAGTGAGATTGAGTTCGAGATACTGCGGTGTATCGGCAAGCCCCCCCCCCATCACTGCGCCCATCTTTAAAACTCGCCCTCCGTGAATTGGCCGACTTAAAAATGCAATGCCCAAAACACTTCTGTGGCGATGAGTCGACTTCAAGCACTAAATATTCATGAGTGAAGTTGACCCATTGACTGGTTGACTAATCAATTCAAATCTTATCCACTCACAACACACACACACAAGCACCCTGTTGTCTCGACCTTTTCATTCCGAATAACCATTTTTTTCCTATAATTTCTGTCACCGAAATGGAAAACTGAAAGTCACAGCAATTCTCGCTCGCGGTTCTTTTTTATTATTATTTTTTTTATTATTGGCCTCGCTAATGGACCGAGGAGGGAAATTGTGCCTAACCACAGACACTGCAGAAAACTTTGACATTACTTTTGTCGAGCCTCACTGACAGCTTCAAGTGATTGTGACGAACATTTCCTTTGAACCCGGAGGCATGATTTTGGGGGATGCTGACATCATTTTTATGCCGCAGCTGCAGCCATTACGCAACCAAAAGAAGAGCTAACGTATTCTACTGTATTCTGCAAGGAAATAAGGCCATTTGCTTGTTATTGGCAATCACCAGATTGCTTCAGAAATGTGGGTTTAGATTCATTTCACTTTCATTTCTTTGACATAAAGCGAACACAGTTACACTTGATTAAGTTTTAATGTTGTACTTTGTCACAATGTCATGGTGCGGAGCATGCACCCGTTTACGACACGGCTTTGTTTGAGTTTGAGAACCCTGCAGATTCAACATCTTCATTGTGGATGTTTTTGGGATGAGGGAGGAAGCCAGAGCAATCAGAGAAAACCCACAAAAAAAAAAAAAAAAAAAAGGGGAAAACATGCAAACTCCATACAGGAGCTGAGATTCAAACCTCGAGAGCTGGCAAAAGTACTCACATTGTAAAAAAAAAAAGTTGAATTACTGATTCATCTTCTATGAACAATTACAAGTAAAATGTACAGAATCTGAAAGTACACAAGTAAAAAGTACAATTGATTTTTTAACTCAATTATGTACAATAGTTAGATAACTTGGCACAGCGAAAAAATACCTTCTTTGCACACACACACACACACACACACACACACACACACACACACACACACACACACACACACACACACGATAGCTGTCTTCTTTTACTACTAAGTCGCGTGGTGTTCACATATAAGAATTTAAAAAAATAATGCTGGACACAGCTTAGCCACAAGCTACATTTTGGCAGGTTATTTGAGACTCAACTAACAGATCCTGCATGAGCAAAACAAGGCAACGTCACCAAAATGCTCAGTTGCAAGATTACCTATAATGACAACAAAAAAACAAACACAAAAAAAAACACACAAAAAAAACAAAAACAAAAAAAACAAAAACAAAACAAACAAAAAAAAACCTATAATGACAACAGCTGAAAGAAGAAGCCAGTGTGTTTTTTTTCCAGGCTGGTAAAAGACAATGCATTTTCCACAAACCATTTTTCTAAATCGGGGGTCGGCAACACGCGATTTAGCGACATCTAGTGGCTCCCTGGAGCTTTATAAAAAATGGGAAAAGATTTTGATAGTAGGCTAATATAGCTCAAATAGATATCGATACATGTTGCAGCTCCGAAAAAGGAGAGCTGTGGTTTTGGTTTTTTAAAACGTACACTTTATTTATACTTTTAACAGTCTCGAACAACAGACACATCTGCGTCCGACTCCGTGCCTTCTCTCTTCTCGTTCGACTCGAGAGGCGTTCAAAAACCGAAAAACGGAAATTCATGATCACTTCACTGACACCTAAGAAAAGTGAAAATAATGCACCAAAACAAAAAAATCAAGCGAGGAAATTACAAAATAAATTATATGGGGGCGTTTGTGAACACACAACAAAGGAATGAGTAACATAAACAATTCTGAGACAGTCCAGTCTCTTACATACATTCAGCATGTGTTTCCTTCATTGTAAATTTGATAGAAGGCTTTTATTTTTTGCGGCTCCAGACATATTTGTTTTTTTGGGGGGGTTTTTTGTCCTATATGGCTCTTTCAACATTTTGGGTTGCCGACCCCTGTTCCAAACTGACTGCATCAAAACATATCTTAAATAAGGCTGTGGATGGGGAATAGCTTGCTTCTCCGATTCTGTTTCGTCATCATTACTGTTGCTCCCTGTCACCTTCTTCCATTTCACTGCACTCCCTTGTTTCCCCCGTCTTATAAGTTCATGAGATCAAAAGACAAGACAAGATCTCTAATGCGGTTCTGTTTGGGGGGGGGGGGGTGTAATGAAAAGGCTGTCTATTGATTTTTTCCGCAGATGTCTAATGTTGGTGGTTCGAGGCAAACCCGTTGGGGGTCTGCAACACGCCTCAACTGGCGGTAAAATAAATTCATTGAATAAACAAAATCGTACAAGTCATCTGCACAAGTCAAACTCATCACGCCCCGCTGGTCTATTCAAACGATTCATTTAAAGGTCATCCATCCACGCGGCTCGAGGTCTTTTCAGCAACTCGCGTGCGCCATGGTGCGCGCGCACGGTTGGAACCGTGACGCGTGCCCGAAGGCGCGTGTGCGTGGCTTGCTCGCGTGCACCTTAGCGCGATGGTAGAACGTCACAAGTGCAGCTGACACCGCCGGGCTTGTTGTGTTATACGAGGCGGTACGAAATTCACACTTTCACTTCTCGGACGCTCGGGGACGCGCATGTTGGACGGGAGAGTGACCCGGGCACCGTCACGCTTTTGTGCTCTCCGCTGTGCTTTTTGGTGGTCAACCTCTCGGAGGGAATTTTCTCACCCGTGGAAGACGGTTTGCCCGTTTGGACATCATGACAGACGCAAAGTGCCTTCTGAAAACACCATGGTAATGCAGATTGTTTTTCTTGGGCTAAAAAAAAAAAAGACTGTCAACTGTCACGATTTCCACAGTGCAGCATTTTGTCGCATTTATGGCGGTGTTGTAATTAATGAGGCGACGGCACTTAATTGGCGTGTAAACTGGGGCGAAGTCTTTGAAAGCCCGTCCTTTTGCGTGTTGTGTCTCGTATTATGATGCAAAGTGTTCAAAGCCAGCATCACACTGACAAGATGTTCAAGAACTGGTTTGCTGGCTGAAATGTTCCTTGTCTATTCTTTAGATTCCATTTCAACCTCATTTTCCATCTCTGTGTATGGGGAAAAAAAATGCCTTATGCATGCATAGTGCACTGCTTGTTTTGCCTATTTGAAAGGCAAGCAGGCCGGCTGGTTCGGTTACGGAAATAAAATTTCAGCCGTGTCACTAAGTTGTCTTCCTGTGATGAGAGGGAAAAAAAAAACTGAGCACAGGGACTGACCTTGAAATAATTGTCTTCTCCGTGTTGACTAAATCAACTGACTTAACAGATACATTTAAAACGGACTCATTATAAACGATTGTAAGTGAAATTGAATTGCCGAAGGATGACTAGGACTATTTTCTTTGTTTACATCGCATTTGTCCACCTGTTACCACGCAAAGTTGGAAGGACGCAATCGAAACTGCCCCATTGGGAAAAAAATCAGAAATTGACACACGCTCTCTCTTGGCTTCTTGAAAGACAAACATGGGACAATAGGACATCACACAGAAGGAATTATTCGTTTCCAAAAACAGCTGAGAAAGAGAGGAAATAACACCAGCTATTCCGACAAGAATCTGCTCTGCGTAAACTATCAATGGCAGACAAGTCTTAATGTCTTACTCTCACATTCCTAGTAGCAGTCCCTGCAAAAGTCTGCACGCTTCTTGACAGGTGTTTTGTTGTGTGCCTCAGAGACGGCACTTAACAGCCCATCAGATCCACTTATCTCCTGTACATCGTCTTGTCCCTGCATTTCCACCTCAGTCATTTTCCATAATTTGCCCTGGGGAATGTTCCCTGAGCTCAAATAGATGGTTGGTGGTCCTCAGGCTTTTTAAGGGGAAAAAGCTTTACAATTAGCTTTGATATATGTTAGGTTACAGAAAGACAACCACTCTCTTGTCCATTAGCACCTGTGCCCTATTTCTCTGTGAAATTGCTCCATGTGAGTGCCATTGCAAACAAGCTTTGGTTGTTATGTTGTTTTAAAGGTGACATTTGGCAGATAAAGCATTCCGAACTGCTTATTTTGGGTTTTTTTAGCCAACAAGAGTTGCCCCGACATTCACATGCAGTCCCACCATAGTCTCACGCCACCTTACAGGGCAAGCTGCTTCTTAACTCATTCAGTACCAGCCAATTCTGAACCAAGTCTGAAAAGACGTTTAAAAACATCTTTGGGAGTGAATGAGTTAAAGGCACATGCTAGCAGCGATTTTTTTTGGTGGGTTTTTTTGTGCTGAAATATGTTTGGACTGTGTCTTAAAGAGTGTGTTTTAATCAGTTGAAGTTTGTTTTAGTGTGTTTGAAGCATGCGGGATGGGTAAAAAAATAAAAGGGGTTCAATATAATTGGCAAATTACCAATGCAAAGTACTTTGGGTGGGTTGGTGATGAAGTGTTGCCTTCACAAGTGAAAACACAATGGAATGCTGTTTGTTTTTCAGTTCCTTGCACTTGCTTTTTAGATTTGGTGCTCATCATGGGCCAGTTATATGTTACAACGTCTAAAAAAAATAAATAAATAAAAAACAGAAAGAGAAACAGAAAACCGCGAATACTTCCCCTGCGATTGGCTAGCAACCAGTTCAGGGTGTCCCCCGCCTACTGCCGAAAGACAGCTGGGATAGGTTCCAGCATCCATGTGAGGATCGAAAAATGAATGAATGAATGAATGAATAATACTTCCCATTAGCGGTTTGAGCTGTTTTCTTCGTCTTATTTTTGAGTCATGAGCACTGAGTACATTGAAATCAGGATAAATCATCCATCGGTTTTCCAACTGCAATCATCAGTCAGATTTGAAGTGATTTATTATCGCCCATTAAAACGTTCTAATCATTATATATGTTTTCTGGCACTTGGTTCATTAAAAAAAAAAGTATCAACAATCAGATCTTGTCCAATTTCTCCACGGAAGCAGCCAACATATGCCTTTCCTGGCAACCTGCGTTCCGACAGTTAGTACTCTTGAAGTGCTGTATGTGACTCCAACTTGCATTTCTTGGCTTGAGAAGTGCGAGTTAGAACACAAAGTGGCAGGCAGTTTACTGCTCAAGTCAGCGCCAGTCTAAACCGGTCCTTCTGATCCAAGACCAATCAAAAGCAAGTTGTTGAACATTTTGACAAGAATTTGCTCTGACAACATTTTTTTGGGGGTCTTACAGTAATTTCCAATCATCTGCCATGTTTGAAGACTCTGAGTCTGTGGAGGTAGATGGAAGCAGCACAGAGAGCACAGTAGCCTCGACCATCAGCGCTTGTAAAAAGGTAAGGGGAAAAAAACAACGGGGTCATGGAGGAAAATAATCAATCCTCATCTCAGTGGGGGCCTTTCTTTGTCAGCTGCATGGATTCTTCTTGAAATGTGTATTCCAGTTTTGTGCCAGTTGGTCTGTTTGGGGGCTCCTTTTCATTTCATCCTTTGGGGTTAGCGATAAGCGCAACCGCCAGGCCTTCAGGTCAACTCAATAGATGTATCGTCTCCCTCTTCCTGGGAGAGAGGAGCACAGCCAGAATAGATTATTGGACTGGGGTGAAAGCTAAATTGAGTTTCCTTTTCCAGTGTGTTTGGGTTCATTTGACCTTTCTCTGAACATTTTTGTGCCGTTACCATCACACTCAATGTGCATACTTGCCTGTAACTCGCAAGCTTCACTGCCTTCCGCTTGAATGTCCTGATATCTGTCTCATTATTGGGCTGCAAGTTCTGATGAGCTGTGGCAACACACATATACCGTATTGGCCCGAATATAAGACGGTGTTTTTTGCATTGAAATAAGACTGAAAAAGTGGGGGTCGTCTTATATTCGGGGTCAAGACATTATACCAATTCACGACGCTAGATGGCGCCAGATATCATTGAAGCAAATGCTGAACTTGACTCCCCAGGCCAAAGTGAACCCCTGCCATGAAGAATAAAAATAAAAATTGCGGTAGCACGAATAAGAAAAATAAAAAATAGCGGTAAGGAAGAAAAGAGAAGAAAATAATAGACGAGAAAACAGAAACGTAGCGACAATCTGGAGAAAAGTGGGTCGAAGATCAGCCAGGTTAACCGGCAGCTGAGGAGAAGTTATGATGTAATGTGTACATCTCAAAAACCAGAAGCCATTCATTTACGAATGTGATTGCACTTTAGTTTACATATTTAAATGTTCAGATATTAAGATTTGAATGAGGCAAAATAACATGCTTTTTTTTTCTCATTGTTAGAATCATTTGTTTCAGATGTACTGTAATTATTTTCTGTATAAAAATTAATTTGGTGTTCAAAAAGTATTTTTTCAAACTTGAGTCTTGAAAAAGAGGGGGTCGTCTTATAATCAGGGCCATCTTATATTCGGGCCAGTACGGTATGTCTATAAAACAAGTGCAAATACAAAAAAAAAAAAAAGTGAATTTTAATTTGGAAAGTGGAAAAAAAAGTGTGTTACACATTTGAATAAAAAACTATTCAAAATGGTCATTGTTGTCCACCTATGTGTTGTACATTAAAGGTGATTGATTTTGTTGCAGGTCCTGTGCGGTAACGGTGTGCTGGACTCATCAGACTATTGGCTGAGGAATAACAAAGCTCTGTGCAGACTGGGCCTGCTGGACGACAACACAGAGAGCAGCTGCACCATGGTGAGAAGCAGACTGTAAATGATGAAACGTGTGCACCTCTTTTGGCAACATAGATGAACCTGTTCACTTCTCATGTAGAATCCTCAAGTTCTGGAAGCTACAAATGACAGTGGGCCAACAGTTCTAACTCTCACTGTTAAAATGATGATGTTTCAGGACAATTCCATTTGCCGTGCACACACTCGATATCGTGTGATATACGTTCGGATAGTTTTTTACGTAAATGTGAATCATCCAGAAAAAGTGTTTACCAGTCAAGGCGATCGCTCACTATGCTGATGTTTGCCCTGAACATTTTCGAAGGATTGTTCGACAAAAGGAAACGTCCTCGGATCAGTTCTTTATAAAACACCAGGCATAAAACACTTCTGAGAGAGAACATGGACTAAAGGGGGCAAAAAAAACGTTGAGTACGCAGTCAAGTTAAATGACCATCATTTTTATTCTTTACTCTTTTCTTAGTTTTTTACACTATGCACAACTCTCATTTATTGTGAAATGTAATTGTAACATGTATTTGTTACATATTTTGATGCATTTTTATGCTTTAGAAAACATCTATGTCAGAATTTTGGGGGGCTTGGAACGGATTAGGGCATTTACATGGAAAACACGTCTCGACTTACTAGTGAAGACATTTCTTCCAGAACCAATTAATTTCGTAAGTAGAGGTACAGTCAAACCTCGGTTTTCGAACGTCTCGGTTCTCGTACAATTCGGTTTTCGAACAAAAATTTTGAGTTTTTTATGCCTCGGATGACGAACAAATTTCGGTTCTCGAACTAACTGAGCGCACTTGAATGCATCACTTCACTCCTCTCGGCTTCGCTTCCTTGTGTAGCGCCGCTACCTCGTGTGTACACGAGGAAGCGGCGCTACACGAGGAAGGGTGAATGTTTATATGCCGTTTTTGTTATCGAGAGGCAATCAATACAATCTAAAGCAATGCAACTGTGTTTCAAACTTTGATATCAACTACATGTCTGGGTTGATATGGCTTCATAAGATGCATTGACACAAAAGATTTCTCATCACGGTGTCATATTTAAGACCTTATCACAGAGGACTCCATTTAATTCCCTTTGAAGGAGATAAAAGTTTAAATAGCTACTCGGAGTGAAAGGCCGCTGTCTCTCATAACATGATGTGAAATCTCGTCCTAATAAATAAGACCCACACAACAGCGGCAGCCTGATAATAAGACTGCATTTCATCTCCTCGAGGTGGAATGAAGTTGCTCACCTTTGGCCCCGAAATCTCGTTCTTTTCTAAAAAAATACATCTGAAGCTCGCATCTGGATTGATCGCAATGTGAATTTAGTATGTCGCTTTGACTTCCATTTTTAGTCCTTGCGTCATTACATTTGCCCTTTTTGCCATGAGTGTACTTCTTTTTGCTTTGTGCTTCCTTCACTCCATGGTCATTTCTTTCTAAAAGATTCCCTTTCACGTGAGCAGAAACAGATGCAAACTCTCCTCCCACCGTATCAACTCTCAGAATTTGAAACGATAGATTGCTCCTCTGACTTAATTCTCTGTCGGGCTGTCGACACATAACGAGGCCGACCAAGTCAAATGGGGGGCATGCTATTGATAATGCAGTCTCTGCCGTTTCACTCCCAAAACTGAACCGCAAACAAAAGCAGAAAAGACGGTGGAGTGGAAAACACAAAGCCATTGTAAGAGATGGATTGTGAAGTGAATTGGAGCGTGGCACCTAAACCGCAATCTTATTACGACATGCTACCGCACTGCTTTCTTTGCGGTGTCACCACAGTGCTAACGTTCAGTAGGATCGCTGTTAAGAATGGAACAAGGCAATCATCGGCCCAATTTGCTTTGATGGCTGCCTCTGATTTGTTTGTCGAAAAGGCGCTTGCGATGAGAATGTATTTTCTTTCATTACTGTAACTCTGAATCAAACACTATCACGTGCAATTGAAACCTGGCGTGTTCAGCTGCAGAATAGTTTGAAAAGCTGCCTTCAATGAAAGCTTTCATGTCTAAAAAAAAACCCGCAAGTGTCACAAGGGGTTCATGTGTCATTTTCAATTCATCGATGTAAAACATTTACAAGCGTTCCAAAAAGTCTGGGGGGTTTTGGGGTCCTAGAATACTGTACCGATTAAAATACTAATTTCAAGAAATTGACCTCAGTGAATGCTCTCAACCCACTATATGCTATAGTTCCATCCATCCTTCCATCCATCCATCCATCCATCCATTTTCGAGTCCACTTTCGAGCCGCACTCACACTCACACTTAGGGACAATTTAGAGTGCTCCATTAACCTGCCGTGCATTTTTTTGGAATGTGGGAGGAAAACAGGAGTACCCGGAGAAAACCCACACATGTAAACTCTATACAGGAAGTCTGGATCCTGAATCGCAATCTGCACCTTCGCACTGTGAGGCAGATGTGCTAACCAGTTGAACCATCATGCCGCTATGCAATAGGTAGAAATACAAAATAATAAATGAAATACTACAACAAGAATAATAGTCATTAAAAATAATGGTTTAAGAAGAAGGAGAAGAAAAAGCTTTATTTGTCTCACAATGGAGACATTCGCAATTTACAGCAGCAAAAATTCGGAAAAAGAGAAAGTAGAAAAACGTAAATTTGTACTTTTACATTCAACCTAACTATGCAAGACTTAATTGATTTTTCATAATTGAGTCAACCCATACGGAACTGAACCAAAAACTATGAGCCCAAAACCGAGACATGAACCAAACCATACATTGATTTTGCAAAATGTTCCGCTCCTCACGCTTAGCAAAAAGTAGTAAATTTTTTTTTAATACTAAATGGAGGCCGTATACTTTTGAGTGTACTTTTCAAATACTATTTATAAACTTCACAGGAGTATGCTTGAGTATACTTGTCTTGTACTGAAAAGTTTACAACCAGGTACTTTTAGTCTCCTTTTAAAACTTAATCTGTTCCAGTTTAGCATGAAAAAGTACATTTTAAATACTTAGACTTGAGTATGCTCTATAAACTAAACTTCATATCTACGACTTTTTTGTAAGGGAATAGCCATTTGAAAAACAATTGCAATTAAAACAAAGTACTGTGTGCGTGCGTGCGTTTTATAGCTCCGTTCCCATGAAAATTCTACCAGCTGCCACTGCTCTGAATAAATCAATTGATGCAGGGATTTTGTTTGTTTGTTTTATTCATTTTGTGCGCTAATTAACTCCAACCTTCCAATATTTTTAGTGGTTAAAAAAGATTTTTCAAAAAAAGAGTGAGTGCTGCAAAGCAAAAACTATGAGCTTCATAAAATATGAAAACATTCCGATCTTCCGTTTTCCCCTCACCCACCTCTGGCTCGAGGATGTTGTCTTCTTTAATCAATCAGTCATGTTGTACGGCACTGAATCTCAACCCAACCCAGAGATATTTGATATTAGAATTTTGACATTGACGTATTTTTTTTTTTTTTTACTCTTTGGCAAATAGAAAGTTACCTTCACTGTACTGTACTACAGTGAAACTCCTCTATAACGAAACCTACATGGGCGAAAATACCCCCTAGTGTGAAAAAATTCTTCATGCATTAATGTGTGTGTGTGTGTGTGTGTGTGTTTACATCCGAGATCAAATTTGCTACAGTGAAAAACCCCCTGTTGTGAAAAATTTCTTGCTGCAAACACGATTTTGTTGTAGAGGAGTTTAACTGTACTATCATTGCATTTCCTCTCAATTATGGATTCATATTATTATGATCTGGAAATTGAATATCTAGCATACAAATAGAATTTGGGGCTTTCTGTTTTTTTTGTTTTTTTTAATTCTTGCCGTTGTCAGAATATCCTACTTTAACACCGTCCATTGCTTACATCCTTTGGCCTCCGGGGCTTGGAAGCTCGAGGAGAACAATCCATTCGTCATTGGATTCAAGCCAGTCTCCACGTTGTGACATATCTATTCCCTGCCCAGAGAGCAGAATAAATATGCCATCAGCCACTGCTGGAGCGTTGACTTACGACAGGAAGGCGAACCTTGTTATTTTAAACATGCTCATCTTTGCCTGGAACCTCAGTCTTAATGTCTGCCTTCGTGCGGAACATACTAGTCCTGCATTATAAGATGGGTTGTGACCCGTTTTATCACTGCGCTTTGTTATGGAACGAGCCAGTAGAGTAGGATCAAGGGAAAACCTTGGGCTTCTTTCAAGCTGTCCATTTTCTATGCCACTTAGGGTCACAGGTGAGCTGGGCGACAGGTAAAATACACCCTGGTTTGGTCACACGGCACATATAGAAAACAATCATGGAGCTGAACTTCCCATAGCTGATGCTTTGTAGTAATTTCCTCGACTACAAGCTAGTTATGACTGAATCAGTAGCGTCCTGATGATGAGGCAGTTTCCTAAAACCGCTTCAAGATCCGGTAACTCACAGTAACTCAATCCGGAGAATTATTCACAATCGAAAACAAGAATATATCGTGGGTTCCATCTGCTGCTGCAAAACATACCCATTCACTTCATCTAAGAAAAAAAAAAGTACAGTGATCCCTCGCTATTTCGCGCTTTGTTTATCGCGGCTTCAGTGCATCGCGGATGTTTTTCAAACATATTCATAAAAAATAAAAAATAAATCATATACATGTAGTACAGTACTGAATATGTTGCTCTATGTGACTCGCTGTTGTTTTGCTGACTTTCGCAGCTTCTCGCGGACTTTTTGTGGACTTAAAAAAAAAAGTATTTTTATTATTATTTTTTTCATATACATGTAGTACAGTACTGTTTATGTTGTTCTATGAAAAACCCGCATATAAAGCGCCGCTAGCGTAAACATTTTTGAAACACTACAAAGAAATTGATCAGGATATATCATCTTCTCAGCAGCGCAATGTTTAAAGCTTGTGAAAAACCAAAGGGATGACTCCAAATTTGTTAATAACACAGCGTGTTATCGTGAACGGGGTTGGCATATCGAAACTGAGCCGAAGCGTGGATGAGTGCGGTGCGATGAGCATTGGGGCAAACTGGGGACAAGTAGGAGTGGTGACAGCACCTCCACTTCTGCACGACTCCAATTAAGACTGCGGTGTCAAATCCAACGCTTGATTAGGGCGTACGCAAGCGCCGCGCGCATTGCCAAATGTAAAGGGGGCCTAAGCGCTGAGAAGTTCGTCCATATTCGTTTTGTTTTTGGAAGAAGGTTACACAAACATGCGATTCAGTTTTGGTAGTGCGTAGGAAAGACAGATTCATCTGTGCTAAAATAGGAAGCAGTGAGATTTATTCACAGCTACAGCTCCTGTTAAAGCGCGACATAAATAGCGTTGAGTTGAATTACCAATTGACGGTGACTCTTTTGTTGTGACTTTCGGCTCTTGCCACAGATCGTGTCATTTGTTTGGGTCGGGGGTCGGCAACACGCGGCTCCAGAGCGGCATGCGGCTCTTCAGCGACATCTAGTGGCTCCCTGGAGCTTTATAAAAAATGTTTGGAAATGGAAAAAGATTTTGATAGTAGGCTAATATTGCTCAAATAGATATAGATACACGTTGCAGCTCCGAAAAAGGAGAGCTGTGATGTTGTTTTTTTAAAACGTACACTTTATAAATGTTTTTAACAGTCCCGACAAACACAGGCACGTCTGCGTCCGACTCCGTGCCTTCTGTCTTCTCGTTCGACTGGAGATGCTTTCATAGACAGCCTCCGAAAAACGGAAATTCATGATCACTTCACTGAAACTAAGAAAAGCGAAAATAATGCACCAAAACAAAAAAATCAAGCGAGGAAATCACAAAATAAATTCTATGGCGGGTTGTGAACACACAACAAAGGAATGAATAACAAACAATTCGGAGACAGTAGAGTCTCCTACATACATACAGCATGTGTTTCCTTCATTGTAAGTTTTATAGAAGGCTTTTATTTCTTTGCGGCTCCAAACATATTTGTTTTTTTTTGTCCTATATGGCTCTTTCAACATTTTGGGTTGCTGACCCCTGGTTTGAGTGCATACCTTACTATTACTACAACTCATCCAAAGGTGTCAAGATTAAGCGAAAACTAATCGAACTATTTTTAATAATCAGGTCATCATTTAAATTGTGTCATCAAAATAATAATAATAATCTGCTTTTACCTTGACAATGACCGAGCCAGTTACTGAATCCTTTTATCGGAGTTTGATGAGCATGAACATAAATCCCCCTTGTGTGACATTGCTTCATTTTTAATGTTTAGTTGTTTTTTTTAAACTGATATAGAATAGCACATAAACAACAATAAAATTGGTTAATGAACGGTAATCAATCAAACCCAAATTAAACGCTCAACTATAATGTGCATGTTTTCCATTAATACCTGACACCAATAAGAGTCAATATATGTTTATCCGTGTGTGTGTGTGTGTGTGTGTGTGTGTGTGTGTGTGTGTGTGTTCATATCATCCGCAGTTTATTACACTGACTGTTAAATCATGATGTGTCCACCATGTTTTTTTCCATTAAAAATAAATCAAAAGATCTTCATATTGATTGTGTATGCCGTTTTAACGCAAATCTGCAAATCTGGGGCACCAAGAATGCAGCGAGCGAATGCAGGGTGAAGAGAGCAAAGCAAATTGGCTTCGACTGCTGGAGCCCATAAATAAGTCTGTTTGAAAAAAAAAAATGAAAAAAAAAATGAAAACACGTTAGATGTCGCTCTCTCATCTTAAATATAATTGTTTTCACAAGCTGCCAATACCTGCAGTACTGGTTTCAAATGGTGTGTAGGTTTCTATTTGAGCTGGCAAAAGAAGAGCGTGCTCGTCACGAGGGCACAGTAAATACTGGAGTTTGATTTGATTTGAAAGTAAACAGGAGTCACGGTAAAAGCAAGAGGGAGGCAGAAAGAAGGGCAACAGCTGCGTGTGGGAGGAAGAGAGAGAGAGAGAGAGAGAGCAGGACAAATCTTCGAGTGTCAAATGAGACTGAAATATTCAGTCTTGGTTTTATGTATTGACCAAGTCTGTGCATACATTATTGTATGGGGAAATGGAGATTTATTTGTGGGCATGTGATGAAAGGAAACTGGCAGCTGGTCACTGTGCATGTTGTCGAAGATTTGACACAAAATGGGATTTATGTGTAAATATGCTCGAACAATTAGAACCAGTCTGTGTTTTTCTCGGATGCTGCGGTCTACGACGCACATACGGTACACACATGTGCATGGATGTAAAATTCCATGTTGTACTCCGGTTTCCTCCCACATTCCAAAAACATGCATGGCAGGCTGATTGAACACTCCAAATTGTCCCTACGTGTGAGTGTGAGCGCGGATGGTTGTTCGTTTCTGTGTGCCCTGCGATTGGCTGGCAAACGGTTCAGGGTGTCCCCCACCTACTGCCCAAAGGCAGCTGGGATAGGCTGCAGCACCCCCCCCCCCCCCCCGCGACCTTAGTGAGGACAAAGCGGTTTGGAAAATGAATGAATGAACGAATGATTTGTTTAACCTCGATTTTATCCTGGTAATATTTGTAATGCCCGGGTGGCTGCAGACGGGATTTCCACTCCATATTTGAAAAGAAGAATGCTATTTTCATAAATTAACATACATCATTTGTTTTCAAGAAAATATATGTTGTGCATATAACAATCCCACACAGTAGCAAACACGGGGAGGGGGCGACTTCTGTAGCGCCGTTTAGCGTTTTCAGTGCCTTGCTCAGTGACTTATCGCGGGTGGCTCATCCGTTGCTGCATACCCGCTGGCTCTGTCTGCACACATTGACCACGTTGACATTGTTGCCCTCATTCTAATTCATTCAACAGTTTTACGTTATAAAGATTTTACTCGGGCTTGTGGAATATTTCCGTCCATGACAACTGCATACACAAGAAACATGGTCACTTCTTAAGTCAGAGAATGTCCGACACCAAATGTTCTTGTTCTTGTCTGGTGTCAAACTGATAGAATCAGGGCGTTTCCCTCGACACCTCTTATCAACTGCCTCTGGCCCTCATTGTTTGATGAGGTCAAATATACCCCTTCCTCTCCTCCTCCACAAAGTCAAACATGAATTATTTAAGCCTCGTTCTCTTCAAGTGAAGTGATGAGGTGATGACAGGCAGAATAAAGTGTTTATATTATGTAAATTATTTCCCTAAATATAACTGCTTCACATTTTTCATGGTATGACACTAACGGGCAGAAAGCCAGGTCATTCATCATTAATTTAGAGAGCAAATATTGCACATGGGCTGAGCAAGGGAGATGAGTTGAAAAAGGTGTGTAATATTTTACAGCACTAAACTCTGGCTGATCTAGTAGGACGACGAAAACAAAGGAGACACTTTATGCCCTTTTTTTTAGTGGGGGGCGGAGGGTTGTTTTAGTTCTTAGAGAGAACATCCAACCCCGACACCGTTTATGCTGGTATTGATTTGCTACAGCGCGAATGTCCAAAACATTTTGCCTTTCACCTTACAGTAAGTCTATTTTTTGCACTCACCATCTGCTCTTTCCCTCCCAATAATGCTCCTTCTTGTGCCAGCAGAGGCTCCTGCTGCTTTTACCTACATTCTGCATTAATATAATAGCTTCGGGTATGTTGCTGGGAGTTTGCCTCACATCTCCTGTCCGCATCTTTGGCAACAGACATGCACCAGTGCCGTGCAGTCTGACAGCTCTTTATTTTTACGTTAAATTCTTTTCCTAAGGACTGTTTTTTCCATGAGAAGGAAGAAATTAATTTGACATCAACTGTACAGAAAAGAACACATCTTTCTATTATGTTGCTGTTGATGGAGGTCACAGGCATCAAACTCCTCGAGGGCCGCTATCCTGATTGTTATCTGATTCAAATGATCAGGATCATTCTCAGGCTTCTCCACAGCTTGCTGATGAACTGATCATTAGAATCAGGTGTGTTGGAGGAGGGAAACATTTAAAACACTAGTGTCAAACATACGGCTCGCGGGCCGGAACTGGCCCCCAAAGAGGTTCGATCAGGCCCGAAAAGAGACATAAAATGAATATTTAAATAATGTGCAATTCATGTAATATCCGCTAGGGGGCACACTGTTTTGATCAGAGTCGATGGCAATATTATTTTGATCCGAGAAGAAAACAACAGCAGCCTCAGTCTGTCACTGAGACAGACCCAACACAGCAGACGCTATCAAGGACATGTGAATACTTTATTCTTTACACATTTAATAGCACTCTCCTTAGTTTGTAAGGTGTAGGCAGGATTTAAATTTTGATTTTATATGCACGTGTAAATTGTTAAAAAAATTCCTTGCAGGAGAGTGGCCCTCAATGACCGGAGTTTGATGACCTGTGATCAAGGTTCAAGCTGGGGTGTGGGGAATGCTGGGAAAAAATAAATGTTTCTTGCGATTGGCCGGCATCCCCTCCTGGTCGTAACCTGCCTCTCAACCAAAGCTTGCGGGGATAGGCTCGAGCACATCTGCGACCCTCATAAGGATAAGCGGTATCAAAAACTGAGCGGATAGATGGAAAAACTGTTTCAGTTTTTGGGGTAAAAGGAGAAATTAAGCAAATCCCAAAAGGTGGGAAAACAAATTTTTGGAAAGACATTTGTTTTTTCTGTCAATGAAATGGCGAACAACTGATTTAACCCTGGAGAACCCAAGACCCCTTTTCTTCTTTGGAAAATGATGAATTTTACATTAAATGGCTGCTATATGTTCACTGAACACCAAAATATGTTTTTTCAAATATTTAATACTTATCCTAAATTATCCTAAATTAGGATTAGGGCCAAATTTGACCCTTTGGGATTTAAGGGTAGCATTTGAGTAGCAGAATTTATTGGGGCCAAATTTGACCCCGTGGGTTCTCCAAGGTTTTAAATTGGATCTATCGGTATGTTGAAAAAATTAGACAATTTTATTTGAAGGCCATAGCACCCAGCCCTGCATGTTTATTCATTTATAATTGATCTCTTTGAAAAAAAAATTTTATAAGACCACACGACTCAAGTAACATATTTGTCTTTCTTGTTGAGTCAAGAGTCTATTGAGTCTTAATAGAAGTGAAAACATTTCTGAAAAACATTTGAGCATCCCAGCTGTGAGGCAGGATATGTTGTGAAAAGTTGAAAGCAGACTTTCAAACTGGCAACGTGGCAAGGAGTAATTATTTGGAACTATGTATCTATTTTGGTACGCCTGGAGGAGAGGAGGTGGTTGATGCAGGTGTTGCAGATGATGATTGAAATAAATGAGAGCGAGCAGGATTCCACCTGTGCGTGTTTTGCATTGGAAAGACTCCATGACTCACTTCTCTGCAAGATGACTAGAATGGTTGCACTTAGATGTCAGACACATATAGAAATGTCGTGACTGCGACACAAAAATCATCGCACCCCCAACTGATTCACGTTGCGCAGCCGAGCTCAACTGGGAGCCCCCTCCCATCCAATTCCTCCTCCACTGGAGCTTCACTATATCCATTTAGCTACTTGACTATGCCACCTTAGATCAGTGGCTGTGTGCTGAAGAATGAAACTGCCAGCCTTGTGAACAGTCCCTGGCTCCCCATGCTGACTCCATCATAGACCATTAAGGCTGTAGCTAGAGACGAAGGTGGGTGAGATAGGACATAAAAGATGAAGAACGTATGACAGAACGGGAGGGAAGGAAATGAAGGAAGGAACCACTGCCTCACAGCCCTTTTGTCAACCATGACAGCTTGTCTTTTGTTTTGTTTTTGTTTTTTTTACACAAGTGACATTGGGAGAAGCGTATAACCCTGCATTTTCTATACCAAAGAAAGAGCAGTGGTGCTAGGGGTTGCATTAACTGGTGGTCAAATGCTGAAATGTGCATGAGCAAACAATGCAAAAAAAAAAACATCTTACCATGTCTCCATCATGTGTCCTTTCCAGATGTGTTTTGTGAAACTGGACCCTCAGAAAACAGATTGTCGAGATGACGAAAGCATTAAGGTGAGCAAAAACCTTGTTGTCTTTTTGCCTATTCCCGCCTTGGAAAAAAAAAAAAAAAACATATTAATACCACATGTTAGATCCACATAACGTGTATCCATGGTTTCCATATAAGGTCATTATAATGGTCAATTTGTTTATATACGGTAATGTAAAGGTTTGATAACTGCTCGCGGTGGCCGTAGCGAGCAATCAGTGTTCAAGACTCAATGCGCTGGTAATGCTGAGAAGCCACTTTGCATGCTGTTCTCCACAGAAACTGGCACTGGTGTCTCCAGACCTGCCAAAGCTTGTTGAATTACTAACTGCTCACCGGCCCAAAGAAAATGAGATCCTCTTCTTCAATGGCCTTGAAAGATTCGACACTTGCCAAACACACCCAACAGCTCCTTCTCAGGTGACTCTAGGTGTTTTCGTGGCCTTCCAAGTGTTTGAGATTGAGACGAGAAAGAACCGAAGCGTGAAACACTTTGCATATTTCCATCGTGACATACAGTGTCATGCGCTGTGGCGTTCATCATGCCTTCTGGTTTTGAAAAATAGGTTCAACATTTTTTTTTTCCCCCAGACAAATGTTTTTTTTTCCAGTAAAGAAAAAAAATCTCTTACCTTGCTGACAGTTTCAGCTGTCACTTCAGCCTTTGTCTGAGCTGTCACTGCTTCCTGGTGGGACATGTCTAAAGCACGGCTTTGATCAAGTCTGGGAGCCTTATTTTGAAGGTTCCCCGACCCGATCAGCAGGAACCAGTGACAGGTCTGATGAAGGTGAAATGGCAGCTGACACTGTCAGCGAGGTAAGAGATTTTTTACCGGAAAGAAAAATAACAATTTGTGTGAAAAAAGGGATGTAGAACTATATGATATATTAAGATAAGATAAGATAAGAAAACCTTTATTAGTCTCACAGTGGAGAAATTCCCAATTCACAGCAGCAAAGTTATGAAAGGAAGAAGTAGAATAACAAAATATAGGAGCTGCTGTAAAGGCAGACACTCTTGCGGCACCAGCTTGAAGTCAAATTAACAAAATAATACAACACATAAGACACAGACAATCATGTTTATTGTATTTTATTTTTTTTAATTCTGGTCCTCAACAGCAGCAGAGAAGAACGGGGGTGTGCCTTCTTCAGCGATCAGGACAAAAGCGCTTCATCCAACCAAGCAGCATTATCTTTGAGATCAACAGGTTCCTTGCAGGTTTCCAGTGGGGACAAGAAGGACAGCTTCATCAAGGGCAAATCAGACAAAGGGTTGATGATGACACCAATCGTTCAGTTTCATCCATAGAGGAAGACTTCCTGACGGCTTCCGAACACATGGGAGATGACAGTGAAGATGACGGTTTTAGAAATGGTAAATTTTGGCGGAATACGTAATTTCAAATATGCTCTCTGTTCTCATACTTTTTAACACCATGACTATGTTTTTGCCTTCCATCCATCCATTTTCTTTACCACTGGTACTCATCAAGTTTAACTGGAGCCAACACTAGATAACTTTTGGTGAGAGGCAAGCTCACTGTCTGCTTGTGTGGTTTTGTTTTATTTCGATCACATTGGCCACTTATTTAAATAAAATAACTTCCTTCTGGACAGGACAACTTATGATAGGTAAGATAGGGAAGAAATATTTAGATGAACCATATTGTTCTTTCGTGTCATTGGACATATTCCAAAATCAGGCCATTTTTCACTTGAAAACCTGGCTTCATATTAATAAGAAAATTTCAGAATATCAAATTTCAAAAATTATATTGTACTTAATATTTTAAAACTACATATTACACAATGTTTCTGTCTGTATGTGCTTGGTCTTGAAAATGAAATCTGTTGACAGTTACAATTTGTAAACTAATTGTTATAAACTGACCAGATTTTTTTTACCGTTCTATACAACTGAGGACTCCCAACAAGAATAAGAGATATTGAACATATTGTTGAAGTCCAACCTTACTTAATCTAATGTGATATTGGACATCTGCTGGCCTTTCACGATTCTACCACTCTTTCTTTCTCTCAACAGAGGCAGAGGTTGGTGAACAGACAGAGAGCTTGGTAGAGGTTGCACAGAAACATAATGCCGGTGTCACGGGTCAGAGGGGACAGCTGGCTCATCGTCAGAGAAGGGAGGGTGCAGATTTGAAAACAGAAGTACATCAGCGGGTCAGCCGGCACACAAAGGAATCAGCTGGTTACTACGCCACCAATCTGGCAGAGTCAGTCCTGCAAGATGCCTTCATACGACTTTCTCAAGATGAAACCTCGTTTATCTCTGAGGCTGCAATCAGTGTGCCACATTCTCAATGTCACCCCAACACAGCACTCGCACCAAGAAAACCTTCCCAACTGCAGACCTGCTCCTTTGAACTCCCCAAAATTGTCATAGTTCAAAGCCCAGACAGTGCAGATGGAACTGCAGAGTGGTCAGAGACTCAGGTGACAAATGTGTCCGTTCAGGATATTACCACCAAAGACATTGAGATGCCAGAAAAGAAAGCCCAGATTCCTCACCATAATGGAGGACTTCCATCTAAACCTGTAGAGGTGGCTTTGGCCTGTGCTGCCAATGTTATTGGCACCATAACATCACCACAGCTAGCGAGACATCTCACCCAGGATTCTACTTCAGAAGAAGACACAGAAGCGGAGCTCGAGAAACCGGAGGAGAAAAGCGACTACTCCTTCTCCTCAGCCATCTGTAGTATGGCTCAGGTTGCTGGTGCTGTTGCAGCTTTTGAACTTACGGACGCATCAGGGGAGGGTGGCAATAATGATAGAGATTTAAGTGCAGTCTACACAACATCACAGGGTTTGATATCTGCTGCCCAAACATCTGCAGCCTTCACACTACATTGTAGTGTTGCAGAAGGTACCAGTGTTGACGCATTCCGTGCAAACATTGCTGAAGTCTTTCATAGGGAAGCAGCTGGGGTGCTGACAGATCCGCATGGCTACCGGAGTGTAGCTGACCTCTTGGAGTCCACACATAACAAGATAGTTGATGGCATTACTTGCCCGAAAAAATCGTATACTGAAGAAAGTGAGGTGAGTGAATTAATCAATGAGATGGCCGACAGTCTTTTTAAGCATGCTTTAGAAAAAGCCAAAAGGAAAAAAGAATTGGAGGGGACTGGGAAAGATGCACCACACCTCCAGGTTCTTCTGCAAGACAGTGTAAACAATTTGCTGTTTGAGATTCTTTGCCAGGCACAAAAAAAGATTAGTCACATTTCAAGAAGTGATAAAGGGACATTTGAGACACAGGACCTTAGTACTTGTTCCAAGCAGTGTGTTCCCACAAAGGGAAATAATGACTCATTAAGTCAGTTGCAGGGTTTAGCAAGTTTCAGGCAATCCACTAACACTGACAAACACAGTGGAATGCGTCAACGCACAGATAGTCTTACCATGGTTCCTGGAATTAGCACAAATGCGCTTGAAGAAAGTGATGTCAATACATCTCTCTTTACGACTAACAACAAAGAGCAACCACAGCACTCATGCTGTGCACAAAGTCAGTTGAAGTCTGCCCTACATACAAAAGACTGGTCTGGCCACCATGATACAACTGCTGTCAGGGTCCCTGTGAGTGACATCCCAGTTCATGGCACAGAGAGGCGGGGCCGATTTGCGACAGCAAATGACAGCAGACAGTCTTCTCTCACCCCACAGTCTTCACTCAACTCTTGCAGTTCACTTTTGTCTTGGAGAATGGACTCAGAGAGCAGGACACCCATTACTTGCTATGCTGATGATTTGGCTGCTACAGTGGTGTCTATGGCCACAGAACTAGCTGCTATATATCTTGAAAATTCAACCGGGAAGCAACCCTGGTTCTGTGCCCTCAAAGGGACATCTGCGGAGGGCCCAGAGGCTTTCTTTATCCCTGCTTGCCGAACAGTATTCAGAAGGAAAGAGAGTCAGAGCAACAATGTCTCCTCAAAGAAACATCGAGCACCACGCCTCAGTGAGATAAAAAAGAAAACAGAGGAGCAGCCAGAGTTGATGGAGCGCCTGGTGAACCGTGTGGTTGATGAGTCGGTCAACCTTGATGAATCGCAGGACCCATTTGCCCTATTTGCCTCGGAAGTCACAGCCAGGATCATGAACTGCCCTGAGCTTAATGTGGTGGACACATCCAAAACAAGCCAGCCACGTAGCAGATTGCAGTGTGAGAGGTGGAGCCGCGGGAAGGCCTCGAGTTATGAAAGCATTCCAGAGGAAGACGCAGACCCCTCGGGTACACCAAATACCCTCGGCCCCGGGAGTCGATTAGGCCAGAACCTGAGTCGCGGTAGCTCTATTTCCAAGCAGTCAAGTTGTGAGAGTATCACAGATGAATTTTCACGGTTCATGGTTAACCAGATGGAGACTGAGGGCAGAGGCTTTGACCTTCTTCTGGACTACTACGCAGGGAAAAATGCCAGCAGCATCCTGGCGGCAGCTGTGCAACAGGCTGCATCCAAGAAAAATGGTCACCTTAATGTTAGGACTACATCCTGCCTGTCCAAACAATCCAGCACTGAGAGCATTACAGAGGAGTTCTACAGGTTTATGCTCCGGGACATGGACAAGGAAAACAAAGAGCACGGCATTGCCAAGACTAAAGAGTGGAGCAATAGCTTGTTCCCGCCATCCCCCCGGAGTCCCTTTTGCATACGACAGTCATCGGTCCCAGACAGGCGTTCCTCAGATTCAAGACTGACCGTTAACTCACCCATTAAAGCCAATTCATTTGATGGGTTTGCCCAAAATGTTCATGGAGATACCCTGAATATCTACCCCCGCAACTCAGTGGCAGCAACAGGACTGTGCAAATCAGACTCATGTCTCTATCAAAGAGGCAAAACTGACCAGATCACTGACATGCTGATCCACGATACCTGGTCCAGTTCTATTGAGTCATTGATGCGGAAGAACAAGATCATTGCTGATCCAGAGGACAGTATCGACCTGGAGGCTGCAGCAGACCCTCAGCCACACATAGAGCAATTTGCTAACCGCTTGGCAGCTGATATTGTAGATATTGGCAAATCATCTGCCGGAGATCAGCGGGAGGTTCCTGGAAGCACAAATGGGCCACACTCACACATGCCTGTTGGTGAGAGAAGGAGGGGATTCAAACAATCCCATTTTAACTGTAGTTGGGGTAGATCAAGTCAAGAACAAACAGGGTTTATACCAGGGCCAGGTGACAGCAGTACATCCCGTTTAAGAGCCCCCAGGGATGTGCCAGTGATCCACATTGAGGGGGATACCCAAGAAAGGAGAGATGGACATCCAGAACGACCACCAGAGGTGCCAGGTACCAAGTGTACAGAGAGGATTAAAGCCAACGGTAAAAGGTACTGAGATTAAACCTTTAGTGTAAAAAAATAAAACCGTGACATTGTAAAAGAATAAGAAATTTACATTAAATGCGGTGCGAGTGGCCTGTTTGAGGGCATCAATTTCGGATATGCATCTGTGCGACAAGCCCTGGAGGTTGGCCTGGTGAAAATTCTAAATAGGACTTTGAAAAATCCAGCTCGCCCACGAGCGAACCTAGTGAGGATATGCAGTGCAGAAAATGGATGAATGGATGGACTTTGCAAAATTCGGGACACCCAGAGCTCGAGCGAGGAGACTGAACTTTCAGCCGAGTGTAGTCGTATGTATATATGTGACGTAGATACAAAAAGGATGTGCATGCATTGTGTGAAGGAAGGCAGGCCCCCTTGGGCGATACACCCAGAAGTGTATATGCGTCAAGGGAATAGTTTGCCAGCTCATGAGTATTAAATGAACTATTCAGCAGTACGGTCAATGAAGCTAATCTCAGCAATGTATCAGTGCCTTTGTTGTTGGTTTGCTCCAATCATCCCTCTCACACCTTCTCGCATGGTAACAAATGAAGGGCAATAGCCAATTTCAGCCAAAGAGAGACTGTCTCCCCAGTTAGCTAGCGTAGCTCTGGAATGCAGCTGGTCCATGACATGGAGGATTTATTATTTACAACACAAACAGGCGCAATAACTGACCCAGATTCTCCCCTTGGCTACTACGTGATGTGGGATCCTGGTTAAAGTACATTTTAAACTAGTAGGGATTAGGGTTAGGGTTAAATTTTCAATTGTAACTTAATGTCAGACTTTGTAAATTGCTTTGGGTATCCCATACTCTAGTTAACGTGCTTTTCAGTGCTTTCCATTTATCAAATTTTACCCAATTGGATTTTATTTATTGGACAATGACTTATTTTGTTTCGGAAAAGTGGCATGACTCGATTCCATTTGAAAGCCATTCGTAACTGTCAACGCAAATAACAAACCAGGCTTTAGAGTGCGAGTCTGAGCTCTAGTAATAAGGCAATGTAACTCCTTTCGTCTTTTGAAAGGCAAGGACAGCTATGGTTCAGGAAAAAAAAATCCTGTATTCCCAAATGGCTTCCCTAAAAGGTAATGGGGCATAGACAGATGTTTTAACTGCATTTTAATGTTTTGCAGTTAATGAAGGATGTCACTGTACTTTGTGCATCTCAGTATCAAATGAACCTGAAAAAAGATGCTAATGAATATATTTAGGAACAGAAAACAAAACTCTGTACTGTTCTGTGCTAAAGTGTTTGGCCAACAATAGTTTTTTTTTGGCACATTTTGACTTGAGTGCACTGGTTTATAAACTGCATGGATGAATGGACGGACATATTACACACACTTTGCTTTCCCCTCTGGTGTACACAAATAAGCCCGACAATGGCAATAATATGACGAGTTGATTGATGATTTCAAGAATAAATCAATAGTTAGCAAACTAAACTGAGGCTAAAGCTAAACTCCCCAGACCAGAGAGAAGGGGAGTTTACTTTGAGATATTACAAGCATTTATTTTTAATTGTTTTTATCAGTTGAGCTTGGCAAATGTGTCCCCCTAGTTTATCCCTGAAACCCCACTTTGGTCATTATTGCATTGCTAAACACAACACTAACAGTGGCGTTTGCACCGTGTATAGAGAGGGCATTGGTTGAGATATTTTGAGGTTTTAATGGTATGCTAATCCTTAAATTAATATGATGAATAATGAATAAGGGTGGAGAGATGCTCCTGTTTGTTTTACAAGACATGCAATCTGTGTTCGTCTCTGTCCCTAAGGTACGAGCGGCACAAAGACAATAAACATTTATTTCTCTCCTGTATTCTCAAGGTTGACAGTCCTCAATCATTTGATTATGACTTCATTTGATCAGTTCGTTAAAAAGCACTGAAAATACGGCATACCCTTGGAGGCATGGACTTGGTTGATACGTTGAATATGCTGACAAATTAGCTACCTTATTGTCTATTGCACACTGAGAAGACCTCAGGACAATAAGGTACTTAAATCCATGATCAATTTTGCTCTCCCAGCAGTGAAAGGGACAGGTCAGGTGTGGTTGTGGCGAAAGTAGCGAAGCGGGACAAGCGTTCAATGAGCGCCAGCAGTGAAGAGAGCATGGGAAGCTGGTTCCACATAAACACGGAGGATGAGGCCCCCGATGAGACCAGTAGTTTTATCCAGCTGAGTGAGGGGTCAGTAATTGCCGTTTCCCGATAAATGCGAATAAGGCTGCTGCTCCCACTGTCACCTCACTGTCATTGGCCCATCGCTGCTGACTCCTGTGCTCTCTTGTGCAAATCCAAAATTTACTCCCTTGCTTTATGCTGCTGCTGCTGCTGCTGATTTCATGCCACCTTGCTAGGACAGCGAGCTCCACAAAGCCCGTGTACAAGGTGTGACCCACCTTCAACGGTGTTCAGCTTTCGTGATTGGACAACGTTTGACTTATCAAACCAATCGCCTCTTTCCTGATGGCCAATCACTGATCGTTCTTGGCCTTCTGTGTTCCATGAGAAAAGGTTCTTGTGACGTTGACTTAATTGTGAAGCACGAGGTCATACCACACGCTGCTCTGTTCAACTTCTCCATCAGCAGTTTTAATTTAACACTTCATCCCCAAACCATGTGACGCGATGGCATGGTTGCCAGCCCAGCTCGTCCATCAATTCAAATCCAACTATCTCCAAATCTCATTTTCAGACAGGCTTGTCATGATTCCACTACCACCAGCTCTCCAACCATCAGCGTTAGAATCTGCTGCAACTGCTGTATGCATGGAAATCTCCCCCTAACTGGCAGTATGACCAACTGCGTATTGTGCTCAGTGATTCGGCAGGATGCTTGAAACTAAGATATAAATGTTGTCCTTTTGTTTCCTTACAACGGTTTACAGGAATGCGACCAGCAGCGACTCAAGTGTAGTCATGGCCGATCTCGAGACCTTCTCAGATGTGCCATCTCATTGCACAGAAATAAGGTAACTTTCACTTTTCCAAGAAATCATAATATTGATCCATATCGCAGGTGCATGGGATTATAAGGTACACTGTCGGCTTTTGAGAAAATGGAATGCTTTCAGGTGCACCTTATAGTGCAGAAAATACGGTAATACCTATCTTTCTTGCAAAGGTTTGAATTTTTAGCATGTTTATACAAGAAATGTGAGAAAATGTTAATGGTGAGGTTTACAGCCTTAAAACATAGTATAATACCGGTAATTGTAAAAAAAAGAAATTGGCAGATTTTACCTACCACGGCTTTTTGGAACATAACCCCTCCGAGAGAGGAACCACGATATTCCTATCATTGTTCATTAGTCCTGCGAGTTCAAAATGAAAATTGTGGTTTGGAAAAGCAATGTCTGATACACTAGGTATAACTTGGACCACTTGAAAGGCTCTTTTGATATTGCTTAATCACTTTTAGTCTTGGGCCAAATAAATCACCCTTTTGAGGTCCTTTCCATACTCAAATATTTGTACTGTACGTCTATTCATTCTGGGATTTTTTTGATGATGTTTTTAGGGGTGAGTGTGACCGTGTAACCCTTCTTCCCGTGACTCGCAGAAGTGTGTGGATGCATACGCCCCCGACGCTCCACTAACACGAAATACAGTACTTGCATTGAGCTCTCCATTGCATCTGGGGCGCGCTTCCGAACTTTTGGTGCGCCTGGATGTGGGAGAGCTAGTTCAGTGAAGCATCTTTGGCTTTACAATTTCTCTAACTGCTCCTGATTGTAATTAACTGGAAGACTTCTTCAACTAAGATGACTTTGTTTAGGCTGGTTCATTTTGTGTTCACAGTGCTGGGTCAGAGAAGGGTGACCGCTCAGCAACCAAAGACTGCTATTTTGGTAAGTGTGAACTTGATGCTGAAAACATCTTATACTGTATACGCTTTGTTGCTCAAAACGGCAGTGACTGGAGGCTAGGTTACAGCTAGAATAAGATAAAACAAGATCAGATAAGAATACCTTTGTCTCACAATGGAGAAATTCCCAATTTACAGCAGCACAATTATAAAAGGGAGAAAGTAGAACATAGAAACAAATATAAATATAAAATACAAATATAAGCATATTGAAAATGGGTGAGTGGGGGTGAATCCAGGTTTTCAGGACTGTCTATTCAATAGCCTGACAGCAGTCGGCAGGAACGAGCGGCGGTACCTGTCCTTCTTGCAGCGCGGGTGTATCTGTCTCTGGCTGAAGGAGCTGTCCAGTACTGTCAGGGTGGCCTAGAGGGGGTGGGCGGGTCTGTCCATCATAGCTGTTAGCTTAGCTAGCATCATCCTGTTGCCGACCTCCAGAGTGTCCAGGGAGCAGGACAGAGCTGGCCTTCCTGATCAGTCGGTCCAGTCTCTCTCTGTCCTGGGCTGAGATGCTGCCTGACCAGCAGACTATGCCAAAATGAATGGCTGAGGCCACCACAGAGTCATAGAAGGTCTTAAGGAGTGACCCCTGAACCCCAAAATACCTCAGTTTTCTCAGTAGGAAGAGCCGGCTCTGTCCCTTCCTGATCAGAGCGTCTGTTTTGGTAGACCAGTCTAGTTTATTGTTGAGAAGAACGCCCAGGTACAGTACTTGTAGGAGGTCACCCTCTCCATGTCCGTACCCTGAATGTTCATCGGTGCAGGTAAAGAATGTTTCCTGCAGAAATCCACAACCAGCTCCTTAGTTTCCCTGGGGTTGATCTGGAGGTGGTTCTGCAGGCACAAGTCCACAAAGTCCTCCGTCAGTCCCCTGTACTCCAGATCATCTCCGTCCATAATGAGGCCGACGATCGTGGAGTCATCAGATCACTTCTGAAGGTGGCAGGTTGTAGTATCATAGCTGAAGTCCAAAGTGTAGAGAGTGAACAGGATAGATAGTGTTTGCTTTCTGGGATTAAAACCCTCCAATCCAATCCATTGACTGTGTATTGCCTTTACCTCATTTTGTAACTCTGAAACCTACAGTAAATATGATAAATAAATCAGAGTGTGTATCGTGAGGGTCCTACGAGGGAGTTGTGATGACTAATTTATGACTGACATTTCAGAGAGCAGCTCAGTCAGGAAAGCAGGCGGGGGTGGCTGTCATGTTCGGGAGCTCCTTGTGATAAACTGCGACCTGGAAGCGGACTGCATGGACTCGGAAGTGACTTTGGCTCTGGAGTGGATTGCCGCTTCCGAGCTGGGCCTTCAAGCGCTCTACTTCAAGAAGTCCAAAGAAAAACGGGTTGCGAAGGTGCTTGTCTGCTCAAGCAAGCGTTTGTTAGCGTACATTTGACTTTGGTGCATCTGTTCTCTCAGTTTCAGAAGGTGGTTCATCTGATGTCCCAGAAATCATGGAAGATCGCGGACTTGTTCGATGCGGTGGTTCGGTTCTGTAAACTTCATGAGGAGCGTGAGGACATATCTCTGTCTAGCCTGTTTGATTGGCTCTTAGAGATCCTGTGAAGTGGATTTCTTTCGACAGCCTGCGTAAAAGTTTGCATGCTCACTCCTTCACACTGACACTCGTCTTCACACCAAGTGTGTCCGCGTCCAAAGCTGAGAGCACAAAATGATCAGCCAACTTCACAAATGCTCTTTCCTTCACTGCTGTCACACTTTGTCCGTGGAGGGTTTGTTTTTCTGTCTGTCACTTCTCACATACACCCCAAAGGAACACAGGTTGGACATTCCTATTTTGAGTGCACAAGCCGTTAAGAGATTATAGTTAGTTAGCGGGTTTTAACTGCTCCGGTGTATATTGATAGACACGGTAATTAAGAGTATATTTACAGATTCTCACAAAACCGAATAATGGGTTGGTTCATTTATTTATTGGAAAAAGTACTAATGCATAGGATATCAGGTGCACTTTTCCTGCTTTTCAGTACCTTCCTTGCTGGTTTGAAAAACATGGCTGTTTACATTAGCACACGTTACGCATTCCTTTAAATCAAAGTCCAATGCCTATTTGTTTTTCATTCGCCAACAAAAATGTCCTCGTTGTGATCTTAAAACTCATTCAGTACCAGCCAATTCTGGACCAAGTCTAAAAGGACGTTTAAAAACGGTCTTTGGGAGTGAATGAGTTAAAGGCTTGTCTTGGGATCTAGTAAACGTTACTTGAGAACAGATCTTAGATTGTTGTCTTGTATATAGTGACCATTTGGACTTAAAGCAACCTCGGGTGAGTGGACTCTTAAGCATTTATGGTCAGGACGAGCACGTGAGGTTCGTAATATTGAATTTGTAAGTGAACTGTGTGTGTTTCATTATTGTGGTACTCTTGTGTTAACAGAAGCACACAATTCAGCTGTAAAGTGTCACAAGTGAATATTTATTTCTTGACATTAATAAAGATTCCTGTGATGTGAAGTAAATCGATGACCTGTAACACCGCCTTCTCTATTGATCTGGTCGGCGACACGGCAAAAGACTCATCCAAGACAAAATTAAATGACAAGTTTTACGGTCTTCATCATGTTTTTCCCACTTATCCAACATCAGAATTTTACCGCAGTGGAAACACAACAAATAATACTTGTGAAGGTAGAATTTCCGATGCTCACCGAGTCTCACAGTCTTTAAATTCCAGGTCTTATTAGACACGATGAGGGCTTGACCTCCGAGTTTTTTGCGTGGGCATATGTTTGCAGAAATATTTGGTTGAACTCCAAACTGCAAGACTTTAACCCTCATGCAGTATTTTTAAGCGGCTGCATGAAGGGTATTACGTCCCAAAAATGTCCTTCTTCCAATGTGCAACAACTTTTTTCACTTTTAATTTTTTCTCACTTTCAACCCCTCAAAATGTTCAGTGGGAATTGGCCAAGACATAGATATACATCCTATGCAAAATTTCAGCTTCGTGGAGTTATTCTTCACTGTTTTGTCTGTGGTGTCCATTTGTCCAACCGTCCAAAGTGTGCGAAATGTCCAATTTTGGGATAATTACTGCATGGGGGTTAAGCTCATTTGACCTTTGAGTTAGCACGAGGAAGCTGCGATTGTCAGTGGGAAATGCTAACTCACTTTACATACCGTAACAGCAGAGTAGACAAAATTACATGCATATATGCTCAAATATACCCAGATTCTAAAGCGCACATTCCAATGCTAAGACTTTTAACGTGCATTCCAAAATGGAGAGATACCAAATGTAGCAGCAATCAGTAACACTGACTGTAAAAACTAAAGCTTGGAGGAAACTAGCTTAGGCTCCGTTAGCATGGTAGGGTGGAAACAACAAACTGACCTTGAGCTCAAGAGGAATGGGGGGTCCATCCCTCTTTGCCTGATACAAATGTCAAAAGAACAAGCCGTGGATTGACATCAAGAATTGCATCCGGATGATCACAAGACTGAAGATGAGTGGCAACCACTTGCATAAACATTTCAATGTCACGAAGACACCGTCAACCTTGACGACCTTGATGACCCATGTCATTGAGCTGCATCATCCTCAAATGAAGTCGTCTACACGGCACCGTGCATGCGCAATTGGAAGCGGGAGTGACATGACGACGTCGACTGGCTTCCCAGGAAGGGTCAGCACCAGATTCGGCACGTGTTATCCTTGCTGCCTGCGGTCGAACACAAACACGGGCAGGTGGCTGCACAGCTGGAACATTTGCAATTAACAACTGGTGACAGGCTAGCAACGACCGCTTGATTTCTCGCTCAAGGCAACAGTCGTTATCGGCCTTGTGCATGCTTGCCAAATGTGGGACATTTGTGGGGGCGCCGTACCTGTGATAATGGTGTCACCTTCGTAGTTGAAGGCGCAGGAGAAGATCTCGTCCGTGTGGCCCTCTAGGACCTGAAGGCAGACTCCGGACTGGACATCCCACAAACGCGCTGTCTTGTCTGAGCTGGCAGTCAGAACCCTGCTGCCCTGAGGACTGAAGCAGATCTAACGAGACAAGTCTATACTGTAGTCATTCAGTCACTCAGTGGATACTGAATAAAAGATACAAGCAGAGGTACTTAAAATGACAAAAGGAGGTGAACATTAATGAACACTCTCATTAGCCCATGGGAGGAATTTTACTTTAAATCATGTGTGTCAAAATCAAGGCCCAGGGGCCAGATCCGGGCCGCCGGGTCATTTAATGTGGCCCGCGAAAGCATATCATGTGTTGCTAAATCTGTACCAAAATGTCAAATTGTCACGTGTAATAAATAATGTTAATATTTGCAATCATTTTGTTACCCTGTTTACCGTCACTTGAACAATAACAGAACAAACAATTTTAATCGACTTGACTTATTTTAAAACGCGTAATCTATTCATTTGTTGTGTACAAGTAATAATTTTGCGGTTTCACTCTCATAACGGCCCTCTGAGGGAAAATGTAACTCCAAATTGGCCCGCGACTAAAATGAGTTTGACACCCCTGCTTTAAATACAGTCAAACCTCGGTTTTCGTCCATAATCCGTTCCAGAAGGCTGTTTGAAAACGGAAATTGTTCGAAAACCGAAACCACGCTCTTTTTAAAATAAAAATGTTTACTGAACACGTCTGCTCACAATGGAAAGCAACACGAGGAAGCGTCACTTCCTCGGGTAAGGAAGGCGAGAGGAGTCAAATGGTGCATTCAAGTGCGCTCAGCTTGTTCGAGAACCGAAATTTGTTCGTCATCCGAGGCATAAAAAACTCGACATTTTTGGTCGAAAACCGAATTGGACGAGAACCGAGATGTTCGAAAACCGAGGTTTGACTGTACTTAAGAAGGATAAGGAAAGCAATGACGCTACTTATTAAAAGAGAGCCTTTTGAAAATCACCTTTGAAGACAATTGTGTTCTCACACGGGCGGATTGTTCTCTGAATGACTTTATTATTACACAGAGGAGACAAGACGGAGGAGGTAATTAAATAGCGCTACTCCATGAAAATAAAGTGTGGTTTTATGAGGGACAAACAGAGCACCGAGAAGCAAACCCACACAGGAAATGAAAACTGTCAAGAATGCGCCTAAGAAGGCCAGAGGGAGAAGACGGGAATGAATGCAAAAAAAAAAAAAGCAGTAATAGAGCCTTTAAAAAAACACTTTGTTGACATAAATTTTCATAAAGGAGAAAAAAAATCAATAAAAGGGCAGGTGCACAGACAGACAAAGGGGACGATGTCAAATAAATACTAGGAAAATGTCACAGTTAAAAAGCATGGGGGGGGGATAGGAAAGGTGTCCTGTTACGGAGAGATAAGAGTCATAATCCTCTGGATTGATCCCCCAGCAGTCTATTTATAGCTGACGGATAAACAGAGGGACCTTCTTGTGTACACAACACATGCACGATTGTACACGAGACCACTTCTGTGCGTTCATTCACGCGCAACGCTACAAAGGCATTTGACCTTTCCTTTACGCTTGATTGCGTGACGGGAGAAAGACAAAGCGTAGAGTGTGACCTCACGTCTTTCCTGCAGAAGCAGTACAACGGACTATTGAAAAGAAAAAAAAAGAAAAACAACACTCTTGAATTATATCGACGTGCTGAACAACTCGACTGGACATATGAGCATCCAACGGCCTGAAACCAGGACTCGTGTCATCCCATTTCAATATCAGCGCGTTTACAAATAAAGGTCTTTTTTTTTCAAGCACAGTCCAGGAGAGCTGCAGCCAAAGATTCAGGCTAAACGTCACACAATTGCAAGAGCTCAAATAAAACCTGTTAGCTGTAATCCTGGTCAGAATTACTCTTAGCGTCCCCAAACAGAAGCGGTGAATAATGCAATATTTAGTGTGTGATTGTCCATATTTTATGAGGCCCTATGTCATATTTCCAGTTGGAGCCAGCCGTGCATTATTCATTTTGTCGATATCATCTCCCCTACCCCCAAAAGTCTGTTGTTTGTTCTAAATTGGAAAAACTAAAAGAAAGCAAACAGCTCCTGTGCAGGTATGGGCAAGATCAAATATTCCGTCATTATCACTGCCTGTCATGCGAGGCGCAGTGGAGTTAGTGTGACAATGAAGACTCCCTTGATCTCACACAACTTGAGTGATTCGCAAACTTTGCGCCGCGGCACGCTAATGTGAGAGATCAAGTGCGCGCCATGGGAAATTAACTCGTTTCACTCAATTTCATTTCACCTTTTTTCCCATTCTTCCCACAGAACAATCGATTTGTGTTCAAGAAAACAGGCCACGGGTTCTCCACAGCGTTTAGTTTTGATTGAGCGCCTCCTTGTGGCGACTATTATAATTTCAGGCCAAAAAGTGAAAAGTGATGAAAGCTCGCATGAAAGGAAACAGGCTTTTTTCTTTCTTTTTTTTTTTTTTTTTAAAGCAAAACCAACTATAAGCATACAAGACCAGAAAGAAGAAAAAAAAATCTCCTGACTCCCTGTCAACAGTGTTGTGCATGCACGACTCTCACCTTTGAGATCTCTCCCTCGTGGCCTTCGAGTGTTGTCAGACACTGGTGTGTGCTTGCACTGAACACTCTGGCTGTCCCTAAAAATAAAAAAAATACATAAAAAAAAAAAACCAAGGATCAACAGCCACCAGTGTGCATGCAATGCGACTGGTGAGTAAACAAAACAAAAAAAGTCCTTGTTTTCCAGTCCCCAATTCTTTTATTGATGATCGGTGAAATTTTGAGTACTTTCACACTCGCTTGAAACAACACTTTCGGCTTCAGCTTTACAAATGGCCCATGTGCAGGGATTGTGTCGTGATGTAACCACCTCGACGCATATGTCATAATAAAGTTAATTACATCACCAAGTGACACACCATTTGTTTTTCCTGTTATGGAAAAAAAACAGGAATCAATTTGAGGTGTATTGTTTATCAATTCAAGTAGATGATGATCCTGGTAATTATTTGGGACACTGCGTTTATTAGAGAACCCACTAATGATAACACTTTTTTTTTTGACATGACATGTAGGTAGAACTGAAGGAATTTGCTTTGGAAAAATATAATGATGACAACAGAAATAACTCATAAGAGTTGACTTGAAGGTCTGCTATCAAAAGCCGTGACAATGTATTGAGCAATACTGTGCTTTTTTTTTAAGCATTCCATGTTTTCTATTCCATTAGTCACGTGACAAACCTTCGGTGGAACACGGCATTAAAATGAACAAGGAATTGAAGAAAATCAGGTGGTCAAATCTATATTTTTTTTCTCCACGACTGTAAATGCATCTCATTAATGTTAACTAAAACAATGCAGTGTAACACAACACAGTAATGTCTCACCATCAGCAGAGGCTGTTGCGATGAGTTGACCCCGTAAATCAAAACACACATCCAGCACCTCCTCTTTGTGTCCAACGAGCGTGGCAACACAATTGCCATTGCTTGCATCCCAAACCTGAAAAAAAAAAAGAGACTTGCAGTGCAAATATATATTCACTATAAACAGTGTGAAACAGTCAAATGAAGACATAAGTAGAGATTGAATGGTAAGGTGCCTCAATTGGATTACCGTAAATTCTGGAGTATAATGCACATTGCACACTTGTGTATTGTACGCAACCCCAAAATTACCCTCCAAAGGCCAATTTTACTTGGTATTCCCCCGATTTGGTGGTATCCAAGCTCACAAATATGAATATTACAGGCATCGTAATTTGATAGATTGGAACTGATATTTTTTTGCATAAAGGGAAGTTCTCGGAACCTCCTAACAGTTTTGGTGGTCAACAGTCAAGCTTTTGTCAGAGTTACCACCACTTCCTGGAGTGAGACAAAGTCCGGTCGACACCGAAGAAGAGGAAAAATGCCCTGGATATGCGGCAATATTTACCAAGTGGCGAGAGCTTTGTGAAATGGTGAAAAAGACGTGATTTGGAAAATACTTCCTGCCATCTGGGAATCAGATGAACAGATATGTTCATTTTGATTTAAAGTCAATTTGAGGGCATCATGATTCTAGAGGAGCAGCGAAAATTATGTTATTAGACATTACATATCAGATTGATCGTGCATGCGTCCGGTCCAGCGCAGTTGTTTGGGACAGTCTCCGTGGGTCAGAAAAACAAAATTCTGTGATTCGCAGATTTGCTGTTCACTGAATTTTGAGTCACAAACTGCAATGCGAAACCGCATATTTTCAGCCTTGATCCCTTTTTGTTGGTACTTCTTTACACAGTCAGTAAATAACAGAATATCCGTTTTCTCACCTTGCCGGTTTTATCCATGGAGCCTGTGACTATAAGTGAGCAATCCCAGTTAAACTGCACATTGCTGATCTCAGCCTGGTGGCCCATCAACGTGTAGACACGCCTTAGATTACAAGAGGAAAACGGTCATGGGACAGCGGTACGGCGGCGGGCTCTTGCATATGATGGTGCGTTACAGTGTCGTAACAAGGACGGATGTCTGACCTTCCTGAAGCAACATCCCAAATAATAACGGTGTGGTCAAATGAGCCAGTTACGAGCTGACTGCCGACTGAGTTAAAGCACAAGGAGAGGACCTCTGCGGTATGACCCTTGAATGCAATCAAACGCAGAGTTTTTAGTCATACAGTAGAGATGTTAAAGACCCAAAGGCTGATTGTTTTGCTTGAAATAAATCTCAAATAACGGCTTCATTGCTTGCTGCCCGCTACGACAGGCCAGCTGCATGTTCACATTCCAACAGTTGCTCTCAGAGAAGGATTTTGTGCGTTATTAACATCTAATAATAACACAGATCCTTAGTGGGTGTGTGAGGTTGAGAGGGTCTGCTTGCGGGGGGTATCAGGGTTCGATTTAACAATGACCAGGAGAGTTACAATGATGTAATAAATGCCTCGAACGCAAGGACAGCAAGAGGAAAAAGAAAAGGTGACTCACAGCGAGAGTGGCCACCTCCCACCCAGTCGCCACGTCCCATAGCTTAGCGGTGGCATCCATGCTGCCTGTGGCCACAAGTGTACTCTGAGGGTTGAATGCCAGACACACCTACACAAAACACAATTTTTTTTTTCACATTTCAGTTGTGGAAAAAAAATACTTAGTAGAGACTCTCTTATCTTGGACTTAATGTAACACAACATGAGTTCGATCTGATCAAAGTGCCAGCATCAGCTGAGGGGTAAACAATGTGTGTTACCTGCATTTGGTCTTTCAAAGTAAGTAAGATTTATACAATATCTGTGACATTGTTTCAGCATATCAATCAATCAATCAATTATACTTTCATAATCCCACAACAGAGCGGCAAAGATACAAGTATAAAGTGCAAGTTAATATATGAGAGAGTAAAAACTACTCAAAAAATATATATATGAAGAAATATATAAGACGACCTCCTCTCCTCTCAAGTTTGAAAAAAGACTTTTTGAACACCAAATAAATTTTTATACAGAAAATAATTACAGCCCATCTGAAACAAATGATTCTAACAATATATTTGAGAGAAAAAGCATGTTATTTTGCCTCATTCAAATCTTAATATCTGAACATTTAAATATGTAAACTAAAGTGCAATCACATTCGTGAATGAATGGCTTCTGGCTGCGAATTGCGTATTGCACAACGCACTACCTCACTTTACTTTGTCCATATTGTCCATATCCATATTGTCTATATTGTCTATATTGTTTATACCGCTCAGATTGTACATTATGTCCTTTATACAGTGTAGCTGCTATCTTCTCAGCTGTGTGTTTAATGCACAGCGTGTTTGCATGCATATTGCACGGAGGAGTGAGAGAAAGAAATTTCATCTATGCTGCATGTCACATGTAAGCATATTTGACAATAAAGATGACCTTGATTCCTTGATTCCTTGGTTTTTGAAATGTAAATGCCATCATAACTTCTCCTCAGCTGAGGGTTAACCCGGCCGATCTTCGACCCACTTTTCTCCAGATTGTCGCTACGTTTCTCCATTTTCTGTTATCTCTTCTATTATTTTCTTCTCTTTTCTTTCTTACTGCTATTTTTATTTTTATTCTTCGTGACAGGGGTTCACTTTGGCCTGGGGAGTCAAGTTCAGCATTTGCTTCAATAATATCTGGCGCCATCTGGCGTCGTGAATGGGTATAATGTCTAGACCCCGAATATAAGACGACCCCCACTTTTTCAGTCTTATTTCAATGCAAAAAACACCGTCTTATATTCGGGCCAATACGGTAATGCTAAAAAATACAATAAAAGAAGTGATACGCACACCGGGCAGACATTTGCATTCGAGAACAGTGTCAGAGGTCCATGAAAAACGGCAGAAGTGCTAAAGTGCTACAGTGCAGTGGCTTCTCCCCCCCCTCTGCTCCCCCGATCAAACGATTACTGCTCACATTTTGTATTTAGACCAGAACGTAATACTGTACTTACTATTTCAGCCATATGGCCTCGAAACGTATAGAAGCATTTACCGGTCTCAGCACACCACAGCTTGCAGGTCTTATCAAAAGAACCAGTGGCAATCTTGTCTCTAAGTGGCATAGACACAATAGCACTTCAATGTGGAAACCCATTTGAAGAACTGATAATAATGCTTGCTCTCAGCTATAATAGCTTCATACCCAAAGGGGTTGTTGAAAGCGATGGCATACACCACATTTCGGTGACCCTCCAGTGTGTGCAGCTCAGTGCCTGAGGCGGTGTCCCAAATACGACACGTTCTGTCATAGCTCCCAGTTAGAAACCTGCAGAGTGAACGAAGATGATGAGAGCAACAAAACGCAGGAGCTTTTCATGAGGCGGCAGAAGTTTGCACATCACCTTGACCCTGATTTGTCAAATGCAACATTTGTCAGAGGCAGTATGTGTGCCTTCAGCTCCTGTAAAAACGACATAAAAAGGGGCATATGATAACTGTCGTGACATTTCTTCAGTCACTAAGTTACATGTGGAATATGTATATCATATTAATGCAAATTTAAGACATGGACAGGAATTTTGGATAACTTCAATCAAAGAAGTTCACTGCCTTGTCAGAATTTCACATTATGGCTCTCTATTGTTTAGAAGAAGCAGTGACTTGCTAATGTTACTACTCCTGACTCATCAGAGGCAGATTATGCTCAGGTGGGCTAACCTTGGAAAAAGTGAAACTGTTGTTGTCCTCTTGGTTCTGTTTCTGTTGGAGTCGAATGATGAGCTGTTTGACTTGCTCAGCTCGAGATTCTGTGATCAAAGGCTCTGATTGCATGATCTCTTTCAATAACTCATCTGGGTTGGTTCTGCATTAAAAACAAACAAACAAGAATACAACCTTGATGAGAAAAATGTAAAACACATTTATCAGTCTAATATGAAAGCAAAACTGAGAATACTGTTTTGAAAATGTGTGATTTTTTTCCCCCGTCTAATTGATTGTGACCACTATACTGTATATGCGAGGTAATAAAAAATGAAAAGTATTGTGTACAATTTTTTTCATGCCATGCTAATTTATCGAAACAGGCAGCATATATTCTTGAAAGTAAAACAAATATATTGGTTTTGTAGCACAATTCAGAGTCGGGTTTTTGTTTTGTTTTTTGGCGTTTGCTCAAGTTAAAAAAAGTTACATCAGTACTACCTTTAGCAGTCTTTTATGACACAAGTATACAGCAGCGTACGACTTTACTTAACAAATCGATATACAGAAAGTATGCATAATGGATACTGCATATGTAATAAACAAAGCACGTACTCCAATGTCAAATCCAAAAGGTCGATTGATTTAGTCCTCAGAAGCCCTGCTTTGTCATACTCCAAGATGATACCTAATGGAAGCACAAGTCGTTCGGCTGAATGTAAATAAAACCGATAGCTTCTCTTCAGAAGCATTTTCCGCGAAAAGAACCATAAACCACTTCATGATTTGTGTTACCTGGTGGGTAATATCTGAGAAGAAACCTTTTGAGCCTCATTTTGCGCAAGGAAGGCTACGTCCCGTCAACAAACCGTTGTTACGGCAACAACTAGCAAGGTGGCCATGACGCATGCGCAGTCGGAACTCAGAGTAAAGGGGGTGGGGGATCACGCCTGAGGTCAGGGGAAAAAAACGTTGTTGTTGTTGTTTGCAACGATTCATTTTATATCTTGAAATACTATTTCATATTTTAAAAATCGTTTTCAATATCATAAAAATAATAAAACATTATGCTTTTAGCCTTCACTCCAGAGCAGAGTCTGCACAAATAGCATTCTGTTTCCTAACAGGTGAAAGTCTAAACTCATAAAGCGTGCCACGTGAAACGACACAACTCATTAGATTAGATTATTCCAGCTCGTGGTGGTGACTAACTGAAGTGTAATTATTTTAAGGCACGTATAGGCTTCTGAGGACCAAATCAATCATGCCACATTAGGAAACCCCCCCGGGGAAGGAGACGACAGAGGGATTCTATTGAGGAGAAACCATGGGCTGCTGGGTCAAGCTGAAGTCCTCAAATTGGGCTTTCCCTACTGCAGTCTTGTCACTCTATGGTTTTTTTGCCAACTGCAGAATCGCAGAGCCTTTCCTCGCGCCGTACTTAATTGGACCTTATAAGAACATCTCCGAAGAAGTGGTAAACTGATCTCACTCAACAGCATTGCGTCTTACTACACCAGCACTCATGTTCCTTGTTTGCGTATTGTTTTCTTTTAGGTGACCAACTACCTATTTCCAATATGGACATATTCCTACCTGGCCTTCCTTTTCCCTGTTTTCCTGCTGACTGACTTTCTGCGACATAAGCCGCTCATTGTGATCCAGGCGCTTTTCCTGGTTTCCAACTATGTCCTGCTCTGCTTTGCCCCAGGACTACTTGCCATGGTCTTCCTTGAGGTTTGCACAAAGTGTCATCAAAAAATATTTGACAGAACATGATTGAAAACGCTGTCCCTTACTCAGAGATTCCGCAACCGGGCAGGCAACCCAGAATAATTTGCCCAGATCTGAAGGGGCCTGGAGAAACAGCTGACATTAGTCTATGAATGCAACCTTTGAGGATTACAGCTATCACCGGTTTCATTTCAGACGGTGTTTTTTTTGCATTGAAATAAGACTGAAAAAATGGGGGTCGTCTTATATTCGGGGTCTAGACATTACAGTATACCCATTCACAACGCTAGATGGTGTCAGATATTATTGAAGGGAATGCTGAACTTGACTCCCCAGGCCAAAGTGAACCCCAGTCACGAAGAATAAAAATAAAAATAACGGTAACGGTAACACGAAGAATAAAAATAAAAATAGCGGTTAGAAAGAAAAGAGAAGAACATAATAGAAGAGATCACAGAAAATGGAGAAACGTAGCGACAATCTGGAGAAAAGTGGGTCGAAGATCGGCCATTTAACCGAGCAGCTGAGGAGAAGTTATGATGTCATTTACATTTCAAAAATCAGAAGCCATTCATTTACGAATGTGATTGCACTTTGGTTTACATATTTAAATGTTCAGATATTAAGATTTGAATGAGGCAAAATAACATTATTTTTCTCTCAAATATATTGTTATAATCAATTGTTTCAGATGGACTGTAATTATTTTCTGTATAAAAATTAATTTGGTGTTCAAAAAGTCTTTTTTCAAACTTGCGTCTTGAAAAAGAGGGGGCCGTCTTATAATCAGGGCCGTCTTATATTCGGGCCAATACGGTAATAGCAACTCTTTCTTTTACAGATTCATTATGCTGTTGTGACTGCGACAGAGGTGGCCTACTTTTCCTACATATACAGCGCGATTCCCCTTGAGAATTACCAGCGAGCCACCGGTTACCTTCGCAGCGCCATGCTTTTTGGGTACACGTCTGGTGCCGGAGTGGGCCAAGTTCTCATCTCAGTGGCAGGTGGTGTTTGAAATCCTGCAATAGAGAACAACTAAAAATTGTTAGATTCATCGCTTTGATGTGTCTTTTCAGTATGCAAAACTACTGTATATTCACCGCAAAGAGAACTAGGAGAGAAACTAATGAATTATTTGATCATTTGCATCAGGCAGTATGAAAGTATGAATTCTAATCAACAGGGTTGAACTACTTCTACCTCAATGCCATCACTCTGGGCGTTGTAAGCGTGGCTTTGCTCATCTCCTTCTGGTTGCCAATGCCTCAGGGGAGCATGTTCTTCAAAGGGAGAAAGACAGCATCTTTGGGTCGACAATCCCAGCAGGAGGTGCCTGGGAAAACGGACAGAGCCGATGAAACGGCATTGGATGAGGAGGACGCTAGCTCGGGGAAACAGAAGATGGAGTGTGATGACGACGCTGGCTGGTGCAGCAGGAAAAATGTGTTCAGTGCAGGTCATTTACTTTGGCAAAGCTTCAGGGAGTCCTACTCGTCAAGGCATTTTCTTCCGCTCTTTATCCATCTATACTTACCTTACGTGCATGCACATGTGCCCTTTGCCACTTTCCACATTGATGGAACATGTTTTACAGTAACTTGGGACTAATTATCATTAATAATCATTGTTTATTGTACTCATGATCCACATGCAGGCATTTGATCTATTGGTCCTTGTGGTGGGCTCTGGCCACAGCAGGATACACACAAATAGTTAATTACATCCAACTAATGTGGAACCACATTGAGCCATCCGCCTCGTCATCCGTTTACAATGGTGGAGTAGAATCTGCATGCTCTCTCGTTGGTAAGACTTTTTCTTTTTTGTAATAAATAATGCTGAATTGTATTTCGAAACATTCTGTTGAATTTGCTTCTATGCCAGTCGATCAAAATATCTCTCGACAAGAAAAATGTCTGGGGGCACAAATTAGGTTGGGGACCGCTCTACTGAAAACAAATCAATGAAGCCTCTGACTAATGAACTTTGACTCGACTTTGATTACATATGCGTCGACTATGAAAATCATTCGTTCTATACAGTGGTGTGCAATAAGGGCCTGCAAGGGCGTCTGCTGTGCCGGAAACACTTTGAGAAGCACTGACCTCCGTTCATAACTGAAATGAAAATGTATTCATTTCATTTCAATCATCGATTATCTTCACTTCATTCTCTTCCAGTAATGTGTGTGATGGATTTCATTTGTCCATTCAGCTTTCAGCAGTGTTGTAATGTGAATGTAATCTGGCCAGGGCCGTCAATGCCATAAGCGTTGGCTGATGACACATAACACACGATTAGCAATGGCTGTTTTGTTTTCGTTTTTTTTTTTTTTCAACAATCATTTCAGATTCATCACCGCCTGCCTTCGTGCAGGAGTGATACAGACATTTCTCTGCCTCTGAATGGGTGCGATCAAGAGTCTTGCAATGTGCACTTTTCTGATTGCTTGAGATAAATGCGATGTGCCCCAAAAAGTGACGGAGGAGGATGAATGTCGGATATAAAAAAAAAAATTGTTTCCAACATGCACAAGATTAACTGGACAGGTCGGCCAACAACTGCTGACCTGGTACTTCAGTTGAGACGTACAGGTATAGGTTCATGGTAATGGTAAAATTAGTGGAGGGAAAAGTACTGGTATATTATAAAGTTTATACATATATAGACATATAAACATACTGTACATATATATGTATACCATACGCTACCATATTATTCATATCTATTTTTTTTTCTCCATTTTTGTGGGGCAGGTGCTGCAGCAGCCTTCTCTGTGGGTCACATCAAGGTGAACTGGTCCGTGTGGGGAGAACTGGCTTTAGGGTTGTTTTCAGCCATTGGGGCAGGTGCTGTGTTCTTGATAGGACTCACCAGCAATATCTGGGCTTGCTATGCTGGCTATGCCCTATTTAAATCATGCTACATGCTGCTCATCACCATCACAACGTAAGTTCACGGTAGTCACATAGCAGCGTTCTTGAAAAAAATTGAAATGAAACATAAAACGACCACAGTGCAATTCAGATTTCAGATTGCCGCCAATCTCTCCATGGAGTGCTACGCCCTGACATTCGGGATCAACACGTTTGCGGCCCTCTCCCTGCAGACCATTATGACACTTATTTTTGTGGATGGAGCTACATTAGGACTGGACATTGTGACGCAGGTAGGGTTGGACACCTATAAAAAATCGAAGCAAACTCACGCCTCTAAAATAACACACGTATGGCAATGCGGGAACGTGTGGTACTGATGCAAACACAGTGACACCTAGTGGCTATCATGCACAATTGCATACATAGCCAAAGATGGAACTTGGTTCAGTGCTGTAAGAAATATTTCTCTCCCTCTAGTTCATCATTTACGGGATCTACCATGCTGTCATCTCCGTGCTGTTTTTGATTCGAGGGATCTACACTGCTTGTACAAAGCGACACACTTCAGAACCACCAGAAAACCTGCCAAAGGAGAGGGAGAACCCCGTGCAGGTGATCCATGATTCATCTTTCTGATCATGGTCAACCAGTGGTTAAATTGTAATAGTACTTGAATGAGTAGATAATCATACAATATAGCTTTACTTCATTTTGAATCAGTGTGCATTCCCCATGTTTACATGCTTACCAATTAAAGATGAAAATCGCCATGCTGGTCGACTGGTTAACACGCCGGCCTCACAGTGCAGAAGTGCAGGGTTCGATTCCAGCCCCGGCCTTCCTGTGTGGAGTTTGCATGTTCTCCCCTGTGCCTGCGTGGGTTTTCTCCGGGTACTCCGGTTTCCTCCCACATTCCAAAAACATGCATGGCAGGTTAATTTGTGTGATAGTGAGCGCAAATCATCTAAGTGCGCCTTGCGATTGGCTGGCAACCAGTTCGGGGTGTTCTCCGTCTACTGCCCGAAGACAGCTGGGATAGGCTTCAGTGCGCCCGCGGCCCTCGTAAGGATAAAGCGGATCGGATAATGGATGGATGTTACCATTTACCCAATCTTTTGATTGATTTTCCCTTTGTGTTTACATGGTACTGTTAGTGTTCCAGCCATATCGGTCACACAATGTTTTTGCTTTGCTCCTATAACAAAAATAAATTTATCAAGAAATTATTTTACCATTGCAGAAATTTCACAACAGAATTTTCCTTCACAGTCCTTAGCGGTTCACTTGCCTGACTTGCGTGCAGGTTGCGAGATTCGCTTCCCACTTTTTACTGACGGGGTGAATGTGAGCACAATCACAATGATCCTGTCAGTGATCAGTGGTTGTCTAGCGACCAGTCAAGGGTGGAATTAGCCTTTCGCCTGAAGTCAGCCAGGACAGGCTCCATTTTACCATGCATGACAGAGGCACAGGGTCAAGGGAGCACTTCCCTCATGGGCCACCGCCACTAAATAGAACTCTATAATTAATGTGAAATATGTTGCCTACCTGGAGGTGCTATCAAAAACAGCAACCGAGGGTGGCTGCTTCAGTATTTTCCTGCCTATAATGAATTACCAATATGATATCATTATACAGTCCGTAATCTCATAAATTGTTGACTAACATAATAACGCTGTCATGTTGCTGGATAGTCTTGATACGTGACCTATAAATCAACATAAACTAATGTCCTTTGTCCGGACTGTTAATTAACTCACCAAGATATCACTCAAGGCAGCTGCGGGTGTTTCCCCACAACGAATACAAACAGAAGCATGCACAACAGGGAACAGATTGAGCTCAACCTCACTTTCCACTGTACCTTGTGTTTAGTCATATTTTTAACAATGGATAAAAAAAAATAAAATAAAGAATACTCAATTACATCGTTAAACAAAATCTAAATTGACTAAACCGTTTTTTGAATTGGTAAGATTGCAGTTGACCTTACAATGAAACAACCGCCACAAGTTTTTGGGGCTCACACCTTTGCTGCATTGACTTTACAGACCATCTTAAAATCTATAGTCATTGAAAGAGGACTGGGTCTGGCTATTCTCAGGTGAGTCACTGGATTTTGTCAACAGTCAGCTAAAAATGTGTGTGCTTTTGTTTTGGCAGTTACTTGACAGCAATTACTGTTGTTTTTGCACTCTGTGCCCTTTTTTGGATGGCACGAAGACGAGAAAATAAATAAACCCTCCAGACAACAATGATACAGAATTCAACACTATTAGAAATGATTTTTTTTATATATCTATATACATATATATATATTCATATAAACAGCACAAATATTTTCATACATCAATATAAATCAATGATTTGGTCAATTCTTAAAACTCATTTTAATATACACATACGCGTATATATATATATCTATATATATATAGATATATATATATATATACACACACACGCACACACGCATTAACTTAAAATTGTCTTCCTATCCAATGCAAGTGGTTGATATGCCATCCTGGTGTGGATGACATTGTGAACCAGGCCTCTGTCCTGCAGGCATAGCCTGGCAGAGAGCATTGCACCATTCCTTTCTCCCTTTCCTTATTTGTCAAGAGAACATGCAATATTTGTCCGGTTCACTGAAAAGTATTCTGCACAAATAAACAATATCGATGGCCGTACCCATTGGCTTTTACAAGCAATAGTTCCGTTGTAACAAAACTTGTGTACAAACTGATATGCACAAAGAGTGGATTTGCCTGAAGGAAACAATGGTCGCAGAATTTTAGATTGACTACCCTTGCAAACCCACATTTTCAGCCAGTTTGATGAGTCATTCACTTGAATGGGGAGGAGGGGATCAACCTCTCCCCCTGCACTCACCATCACATTATTTTGTCAGCATACGCAGTGTCTTGACTGTAACACCGCAAAATGGTCGATTTGTGGAGCACAAATCTATACACACATCGCGTTTTAAAGCTAACTGTGAAATAAAACGATGAAATAGGTGCAAGTGCCATCAATCAACCCTGAAGAGGAGCTAATGTGATGGAACGCTATAAGAAGGGATTCGTTGAAGAGCCTCCTGTTGGAAATTGCGGTGCTGGACCCGCACCCTAAAAAGACAAATGCACAGGAATCAATTACCAAATGTTGATGCAACAAAGTGCAAGTGACTGTGAGGTGTCCACAATTATCCATTACAGTGGTCATACACTTTTGCCAAGGTCAAGCACTATCACAAAATTCATCATTAATAAAAAGTTCAAGCACCCTGGAGAAGCCAGGCATTAGATGTGAGCATGATAGTGAAGTCGGAATAAATTATATTTGCATTTTCTTTCTTGTAAAGTCACAATTATCTTAATGCGCTGAGATGATGCTGACTCTTATGACGTGCTGGTCAAGTTTTATTATTATACCAACAGTATGTGAATAATTGTATTTAGATAAAATGTACTGTAAAACACATTTGTTTTACGAACCAGAAAAGGGTTATTGGAGACCGCTGGTCCAGCAGCCATTGCCTGCCCAAAAGGAGTCAACACTGGCTTGCCCTGGCCAAAGACTGGAAAGCCTCCACCTGCACAACAAGTACATATTACAGTTGTTGGATTCACTTTTTTCTTTTGAACCAAATGTAACCTTCACGCACTGTCATTCTTTAGTTTTAGTAGCTCTTAATAGACCATTATCCACAAACACAAACCGTTGAGTTGCTGCGGATACGCTGTAGGTTGCGAATAGGGCACCTGGCCAGGAAAAGGCTGCTGAAAGGTTCCACTAAAGCTGGTAGGGAGGTTGTAGGCCGCAGTGTTGCCAAATCCAGCAGGCATACTCATGGAGGCGGTGCCAAATGAGGCTGCAACACAACAGGATATCAATAGAATTAAATACTGTCAACGTAAACTACAGTAGAACAAGTGAGTGTGCAACCTCGGTCACACTACTGACCCTGAAGGGAAATGGGAATGGTGTGGTGTTTGCAGATTAAAATGAGTTGTGGGAGCGATTGGATGATTGGAACCAAAGAAAATACATTAAACCTCGGTTTTCGAACGTCTCGGTTCTCGACCAATTCGGTTTTCGACCCAAAATTTTTAGTTTTTTATGCCTCGGATGACGAACAAATTCCGGTTCTCGAACAAACTGAGCGCACTTGAATGCACCATTTGACTCCTCTCTCCTTCGTCTACCCGAGGAAGCGTTGCTTCCTCGGGTAGACGAGGAAGTAATGCTTCCTCGTGTTGCTTTCCATTGTGAGCAGACATGTTCAATAAACATTTTTATTTTAAAAAGAGCGAGGTTTCGGTTTTCAAACAATTTCGGTTTTCGAACAGCCTTCTGGAACGGATTATGGACGAAAACAGAGGTTAGACTGTATGTGCCTTCTTCAAGAAGTCCCTACATTACAGCTGTTAATCAATGAGAAACAAGTAAAAAAATCTTTTGACCTTTAAGTGGAGGACAACTGGACACGCTTTAAACTAGCAGCCACATTCGTGGCATTATTGTGCTGCGAAACGAGGCAAACAGCCGACGTCACATGTGCTCGGCAAAGCGACTCACCGGCTGCTGCTGCTGCCGCTGCTGCTGCAGCAGTGGCGGTTCTGCTGTTGTTCTGGAATGGGTTGTTCGGGGCGGTTGCAACACCAGCAGCTGCAAAGGGATTATTTGGCGGTGCTGCTATGGAGAAAAATAGACAGGATATATAACAAGTAATCAATGTTGCAAAGCAAAACCATTGAAAACAAGAACCTGGAATTACATTGAATATAAAAATGTCTTAAAATGACTGATTGTTTACTCACCCCCAAAAGTTTGAGCCATACCAGGTAGCACTTGTTGTGCGGACACTCCAGTCGCTGAACTAAAGGAAACTCTGGCCAAGAAATCATACCACATATGACTCGGTTGTTAAATGTTGCCAAAATGGGAACTGAGAAGCGGCGTGGTGTCTCACCCCTGTGTGCTGCTGCTGTTGTTGTAAAGACCTGAGGTGGGAGCTGGGGGGCCAAAAACTGTATCAAGTTCAACTAAAGCAGCATAGCGGTCCCCTCCTGTTCCTGGTGCCGGTTGATTATGAGACACTGCAGAAACTGAACTCACCCCAGTAGGAATAGCCCCCCCTGGAAGGGAGACACACACAACAAGTGGGGTTAAGTTGAGCACAACCAATTGCAACCAATCGAAGAGATTTCTTTCCATTTCGAAGCTCAAGGCGAAAGGTCTGGAAATACCTGCCACATTTAGAATTCATGACTTCAATGAATCAGCCCTGACTTGCCACCAAATCTATTTCATGTGTGACGTGCACTTTTTTTCCTTACAAGCAACAATCCAAAACAACTGAGCTCGATGAAACAGGCTAGGGAGGAAAGGTTTACCTTGCTCTGTTTTGCCAGAGCTAAACACGTTATCCAGGTCAGCGAAGGCTGCGTATTTATCGGCAGGGACACTAGTACTCTGTACGGTGTCCCTGACTGCTCCTGTGGAGTTACTCTGGGAGGACGAACTGAAGGATCCAAAGTCGGCACTACATGATTTGGGGAAGTTGTCAAAATTTGCAAAATTGGCATTTGCTAGTCCCCCTGAAGCACTACCTGCATGAAAGAGAGAGATGGTCGTTGAGTCATGAGGGGACGTGGATTCTTGGTGCTCTGTGACAAGCTACAAGAGCGAGAAGATAATGAGTTACGTTGGGGAGGAGTCAGGAACTACACAGTGGGTTCTTTATTGCATCCTCTGCACTCAGTTACGGGATGTGCAGAACAGCACTTTTTCCAAGACGCGCGCTACTCGCAGGTTGACCGCTAAACTGAAATCAATCGAGTGGCAAAAAGTAAGGTGACGTCATCTATCCTCCTGTGTCAGTTCACAACCCTTTTCCGCGGTTTTCAACCCGGTCCATATGGCCGCCCTTTGATGCAATGTCTGCAGTAGTTCTATACAGGGACAATAATAATAACGAACGAGACCTATTGAATACAACCTGGAGAGGCAGAGCAGTTGCTAACTCATAAGTACTGCAGCTGGATGAGAGGAGAGTCAATGCTGGCAGCCCCAAAAGCAGCAATTGACAAAGATCAAAAACGGCAATGATGAAAATGAGTCATGGGGCAATGAGCAACGCAAGGTGGAGAAACATAAATTGCACCAGAAGCACGCATACAATTAAGAGGTCAAAGCAATTAGAGTGCTGCTGAAAGACTGGACTCCCGTTCACTACGATGCAACATTTTGTCTTCAATTAACCTAACGTGCAGGTTTTTGTATGGGAGAGAAAGCCAGAGTGCCATAAGAAAAGGCACGCAAGCAGGAGGAGAACATGAAAATGCCATTCGAACCAAGTGACCTCAGAACTCTAAGACGGGCTTGCCTATCACAAATCTAACATGCTACACGAGAGCTACCGGATTCTCATAATCATTATTTGAAAGATTCAGCACATGTCAATATTTGGAATACTGGATGAAAGTAATTCCATTACAAAAGGTTGTTTTGCAGTTGGGTATGTGTCCGGTAAAGGCAACTTGATCTACCTGTGCTTGAGGCTGGGAATGAGGCTTGGGGCGCTGAAGGGAAACCACACATAGACCCAGGAGTGCTCGCGAATGCGTCAAAATTAGCAAAGTCTGCATTTGTGTTGGCATTCTGTGCCGCTGGAGGAGTGGTCACGATGACGTTCACATAGACAGACCAACAAAGACAATGAAAGGAGAATGACATTTAACATGGGAGAGAACATGGATGAGATTGAAAAAAAAAACAAAACACACACACATAGGATTATGGGATAAATGTGACATAATCACAGATGGGATGCCATGTGATCTTTCATGCAAATCAGCATTAAAAGCTGAGACGTAAATATGAAATGATTGCAGATCACACATTGTCATAGAACCTTACTTGCGTGGCTGTTGAAATGTGCAAAGTTTCCAAAACTGGAGCTGGCGCCTGCATTCATTTTGGGTGGGGCAGCAAAGATGTCACCACCCAGGTCACTGAGGAGGTCAAACTTCTTGTCGTGCTGTCGGTGGGTTTGCCCGCGGCTGATGACTGGAGACTGGAAGAGACAACAGACTTAATTGTAAACAGGCCTGCCTTACAGGAAGTGGTAAGAGTGCACCTGCACTAACCCTTTTGGTAAACCTGAATCCAATTCAATCCGAGTGTACAGTATCATTAAGTCGTCCTTTGGAGAGACGGGAATTCCCGTTTCGATTGCCCCTGATCGAGAGGTATTGTTTAATAATTTATTTATTTATTATTATTGTTGTGTAGAACTAAATTGTTTCATTTTCAGAGTAGTGTCAAATATTCTGTCTTTATCAGGTAAAAAGATGAGGTCATAAAAAACAACAACAAAAAAACTGTCTACACATCAATAAGATGTTTTTTATTCATTTGAAAATTGTATGCATTTGAACAGCTTGTTTTTGTGGTATTTTATTCTGTTTACTGTGCACATTAAACAGTCAGTCATGACATTTCTTTTTTCGTGCCTTTTTATTTGAAAAAGCATCAAAAAGTATTGAAATACATGTAGGTATCGTCTCAACCCTGGGGGGGAAGGGGGTGGGGGCAATTTACAATTTCAGCTTGTGTAAAGTTGTAGGTATTGAAGGAATCTTACCTGATTGGTTGGGGGGTTCTTGTTGAGATGGAGGGTCAGTGCCGAGTCCCCAAGGAGGGATTTCAGAGGTCTGACCTCTGGAGTGCTGCTTGTGCTGCTGTTTGAGGAGCCAGAGATAGACGCGTGGACGGATGCCACTACCTTGGCTTGCTCAGGTGGAACATACCTGAAGAGCAAAGCACACAACAAAGCAACTACTAGTACTGTATTACATTTTTAAATGTAAATGGCATGATTGCTGTCACTTTCAGTTTGTGTCATCAGAGGTCACACCACAGCAAATCAAATTGCATGATTTGTTCGGCACAGTTTTTACACTGGATGCCCTTTTGCAACTCGCCCCCTATGTACTGGCCCGGGAATAGAACCCGTACCTTCTGCCACTACACTTCCAGTCACCTTAACCTTATTCTGACTCCGGTAATTCAGGGGCAAGTCGAACAAGGGTTCCTTATTATGCAATGATTTAATTTCAAGAGGTATCTTACCATCGCTTCTTCTCATATTTTTCTTGAAGGAACTCCTTGACTTTCTGGGGTTCTCTGAAATCTGGTGCTGATGAGGTTTTCCCATCATGAAGGCCTAGCCAGATCTGTCTACATACCTGAAACATACACAATCGAAAACCAATTCTATATACAGAGTTCAGCGTGTCTTTAACACATACAGTATATGTCATCGAGGACTGTTTAACTGCAGGTACTCGGATAGAACAGGTCTGTTGGGGGGCGTGCCGGCCCATACATTTTGAAATTAACCGACAAAAACTAGGTTCACACTGCAGGTCTTAATGATGAGAATGAGGTTGCATTGCAAATATAAATTGGAAAAAAAAAAGACCCAGGCTGATTTAAAAAAATACAAAATAAAATCTAAATTGAGCCATTCAGACTATTAAAAAAAAAACGGATGCAGGGCACATCTGTGCAAAAAACAAAAACAAAAAATCCCATCTGAGTCACATTTTCCTGCAGTATGAACCACGACAAAGTGACTATTATATAGTTTTCACTTCTGATAAGTGGCATATGATCGCGCGGTGAAGTTGGCAGGCATTTGTGATTGGCAACGTATCCACTGCATGCGCCGCAATCATGGACAAGTGCAATTTGATGGCATGGTGATGAAGTTCCATCTCCGCGAGGTAGAATATAAGCAACTCTGTCATTGTAGGGGGCTGGCCGGTGTGTGTGCATCAGTCACTTTTTTAGATTGTGGGCTAAATATGCAGCTCGCAGGCATGCACACGGGCACACCACTGCAATCAATGCCAAGTGTCTCTATGGACAGACAGAAGGCCACTTGAAGGCTGTCGTATTTATAAAACAGCTCTGGAGGATTTATGACTGCTTTAACCTCGAGTCTGCTGCTTTGCTCGAGCTTTAAATAGACGCCGCCTCCCAAGAGACAATGCTGTATTTTATGCTCGCTGTTCCTGAAATTACTGCTGAATAAATGATGTCGTTTAGCCTGTCCGGTATATCAGTAATCTGAATATGGGTGACGATAAGAGACTCAAATTATTTACTGAAAGTGCACAATCAATGTACACTTAGAAATGCTTGAGACGATTGCGAGAGTGAAAACAATTATTGTAGCTTGTTAGGATAGCCATTCAGAAAAGTGAAACGGCATGGAGTGGTGTACAGACCAAAGCCAAGCTTCAGATTCTGGAATTAACATTAAAATTCTCCAAAAAATGCCACAAATGGTAAGCGAACAAGGAACTGTTCACTGGTTATGTAGTCAGACCTGACTAACGCGGTGTATAAACTTGTGTGAATTACAGGATGCGACTCAGCTCCAACTCTTGTCACAATACCAATCATTCTATGTTGGCCCATTTTACCCAGCCACCAATGTGACCGCACTTTGCTATTCTTAGTTTTATTTTATTTTCAACATGCGTAGACACCACAACAGTAACTACAACATTTGGGTGCACCATTGCCATGACAAGACATAAAATAGACGCACACTAGTTGGAAACAGGCATTTTGTACGTTGGTCCACTGCCTACTATAAAACTACTGTAAGTGACATCAACATTAAGATGTTTTTTTTAAATTTAACAATTGAGAATGTATTACTTGAAAGCCCTTTTCACACTGCACCTGCTTAGTGTGAAATAGTTCCGAGAAAGGACAACGGTGCCACAATGCCAAGCGTACCCATATTTGGAAGCGCTGACGTAAACAGGAAGACAGTGGCCACTGGTTTAGACGAGAGGTAGACCACAACTCGACAAGTTGTATCTTTCATTGCTGCAAAAGAAAACTCCAGCTCTGCTCATTTTGAGGAGAGGGTGGAGACAAGCAGCTGAAAACAGAATGGATGCATCCTTTACCGATAGCTTGGTGAGAACTCGGAGAGTTTCATTTAATTTGACTATATTCTTTATTATACCTCAAGCTTTAAGGCCCTATGTCGAGCTAGCAGGGAGCAGTGTCTTCTTCAACCCGTTAACTCATTCAGTACCAGCCAATTCTAGACCAAGCCTGAAAAGACGTTTAAAAACGTCTTTGGGAGTGAATGAGTTAATATATGTGACCAGTCTTGTGGACCAAAGCTCAGGATACAGACACCGCAGGTTCAATTCCACAGTGCCCGTCTCTCACGTCATTCTGCTAAGTGCAGTGTGAATAGGGCGAAAGGTGTTTGTGCAGAAAACTGTTTTCTGCAGTGCCAATTTGAAAGGATGTGACGTTTTTAAAATTCCTCCATGAATCCAAAAAGTATTAACAATGCACAACTTATAAAAAATAATTTTGTTTGAAAACTCAATGGCATCTCTCAATTTAACTTCCACTACCTGATCACAAAGGCATGGCAACTTCTTTCTTTTTTTTTCTCTCTTTGACAGCCAAAATTACCTCATTGCCGTTTTTCTGTAGAAATTCTATTTCCTGTTGTGTGAAGGTTGTCATGGAAATGGACTTGACTCTGTTGGGTGGATTCAGTCCTCGTCTGTGGAATATAAAAAAAAATAAAAGAAACAAAAATAGCACATGTCAATTTTATTGAATGTCTGTGTACAGTTTCTACAAAATAATATACACTGTTGGTCTACACACTAGCAAAAAATAATACGAGAAGTCGAATCAGTGAATTACACACCCGTTAAATACTGTTCTCTCAACTCTTGATTTCCGCCCATGAAATGAGCCGTTCATTATTATGAGGGGGTTGCTTTTTCCCCTTTTTTTGACACATAAAAATCATATCAGTATGATGCTTGGCAAAACAGATTTGCAGCTTGTATTCATGTAAATCTAACGACGGTACAGTGGTAATACATGGGTCAAGTGGTGTGACTTGATGCCGTGTACACATTTCCGGAAAGAGCAAAGGAGACATTGTGAGTGGAGTTCCTCAAGGGAAAGTCTCCACCTTCATGAGGAATGTGTTTACATAATGGATTACAGCTCCACCCATTGAGCAACCACAATTATTGGGGTAGAAACGGAGGAAGGCATTGGTGCCTTTGTAAGAAGTTTTAACACATAAACAACATTCCCATAATATGGGTCATTTCATCAAAAACATAGCTTTGACACACAGCAATGTTTCATCTTGTGTAATATTGCGGGTACCCGCAGCGGCTCCTCTCTCTTCGGTTTTTGCACTGTGGTTGAGAGGAAAGACATTTCATCTGTGCTGTATGTTGCACATAGAGCACATTTGACAATAAAGTTGACTTGACTTGATATTTAGAGCAATAGAAGACTCATTAAACCAGCATTCGGCCACCACTTGGGGGGGAAAAGTGAGTTATGCTTGTGTAGTCATAGAGTATATGCTGGGACGGCAGACAAAAAAAAAATCAAGTTGGAGCATGCACAATGCCAACCTCTTTGCAAGTCTGAGCGCGAAAACAAGATATCTCTACCACTTCCTGTTTTCACATGCACATCACATGCTGGTGACAATGCAGAAAACTATTCTGCCCCCTCAAACTACAATCAGATCAGGCTTCATACAGTCAGTGGACAGACATGACTTGGACACTCAAGATGTTAGAATTAAAATTTATGTTTCCTTACCCAATTTGTGCTGAGCTTTCATTAACCATTTACTTTGCACTTCTATTTGTATGACTTTTAGTCATGTTAAAACGTTACTTAAAAAAGTGCCCGAAAAGTTCATTAAAAGATTGAAGTTGGCAACAATTGGAACCTGATAATGAATCAAAACACATAAATCACTCAATCCATTTGCCTGCCCATCCCTTTTAACTGTTATCTTTATTACAAACATCAAATGGTGAGCGTAATTCAAATACATTTTAAAAAAGGCCATTTTTAAATTGTAAAGTCAAATCGACCAGACGACCCAAATAATTAAATAACCGATATTTGCCAATTGTTTTTACCTCGAACCATTTGCAGTAGTTCTCATGATTTATTACACATAAATTTAAACCACAGCCTTGTATCCATCAATATAAAATATTTTTTTTGATCAGCTCATTCTCTGCATCTGTCATTCAAAATAAATATAAATTAATTAAAACAAAATAAGGTAATTTTATGCATCATATTTTTTACAATTAAACCCGCCGATTATTATGTATTTTTTTCCTGCCAAAAATCAGCATCATGTTTACAGGAAACTTATTATTATTATTTTTTTTTTAACTAAGGACATCATCTCAGTTTCCATGTGGACAGGGCCTCCATCGATTCTGGGTCACATGGGTCAGTGATGGTTGGAAGAGGAGTGATTGCAAATATTTCAGTCTGTTCTTTGAATTGCAGAGTTTCACTATCCACCTTTATTTCTCCATTTTCATATTATACAACCTCAAACTGCTGGGAAAGTTTCACCAATTACGCACTTTGCACTGTGCCCCAAAATGAAAGGGAAAAAAAACTGCAGTAGAAGTCTGAGCGCTGCTCTCTGTGCAAATACACTGTATTTTAATAGAGCTGAACTCCTAATGAAGTTTTCTCATTCACATATGTTCTGTTTTTGCTGTCGGACAATGGTGAAAGTATGAAAATGGCCAAGGAAGACTACCTGTCACCAGTTGCTGCAGCGATTGATTATTGTCGCTGCAGCTCTTCTGAAACCAGAGATGTATTTCATCTCACCGTGCACAGCCAAAAGTGACAGCACGCCCGCTACAGCTCTCTGTCACTCAATAGAAGAGACAGAGAGGGAGAAAAAAAACCTGCCACTCGATATAAAGCACTACAACAACACACTTTAACTGGAAGCCGCTAGCTTTGGCGCTTCTTTGGAGAAAATAAATCCTTTCTTGGGAGGGAAAGGTCAATAACGCCTAACAGTGGAAACACTGCAGCAGAACTGTTATGAGGGAATATCCATTTTGTTGGTAACTGTGGTATTTTCTAAACAGAATAAACACAAATCATGACACGAGGAACGTCCTATCTGGTCGCCACACTCTGTTCACTGTGGTAATGTTTAAACGTGCCTTCAAAATAAGATACAGCGCAGATCAAAAGTGCATGAAAAATACGGGCTTGGTGCATGGGAATCTTCCGTTGAGATAAATCCGTATTTTAGGCAGGACTCTTGATACTATCTTTTAAATGTAGCCTTCTTTTTCTTGAAAGTCGTAGACTCCTCTTCTGTCTCCTGGCTGGGCCTTTTCCTCGTGTCAAAACAAGACCGAGACCTTTATTTTTAACTCATTTTGCTAGCTCTTAGGTTTCATTTTTGCGGTAACCTATCACGTGACCGAGAAGCGCGCCTTGAGTGACATCCTGTAGACGGATGTAACAGAGAATCTGGTAATTTTTTCAACTAAAAACATCTTTCAGATTCCGAAATGAATAAAACGGAAGTAATGCAAGTTATTTATCCCTTCTGTGCGGCCTGGTACCAAATGACCCGCGACCGGTACTGATTACCCTGGCCCGGTGGTTGGGGACCACTGCTCTAGTGGAACTAGTGTTCCCTACCCCTGAAGCAGAAAAGCGAAAACAATTGATCTGTTTGACCATTTTTATTTTTATTTCTCATTTTCCATGACTGGTAGGAGATTGATCAAATTTCCAGTAATGGAAATGATTTTCAGGAAGTTTAGAAACCCTGCACCCTGAGGACCAAGTGCTATCTCGATACCCGTCGGAGAACGTTTACTAATCCCAAATCCCAGGCTACAGATGCTTGATTACACAACTGCACTGTCAAGCTTAAACTAAAACACGCTCTGTATTCATATTGCTGTCAAAACACCCAAAAGGAGTGATTAGTGTGGTCAAGGTTGTATCCTATTATACGTACGTATACTAGGTACTACATTTGGCAAACGCAGTTGGTAGGTTTGACAAGCAACCGGTCGTGGTGCCAGGCGCAGAGTGTGTTGACTTAGCTGGTGTAAATGTCAGTTCGTTCACCCGGCTGCCATGATAGGCCAAAGTCAAACACCAAAGTGAAGCAAGACGACCCTCAGCCTGATCAACATTGAAAATGTGATGTCAAAAAGTACATATTTAAACTCTCGGCAACGCCAACGATGCTCGAGCAGCCGTCGTTAGCCAGTAGCGGGTAGGCTAACCGCTCGTAGTAACCATATGTCGGGTTAAATCTAACATTGTGCTGGGTGGTGGGCACGCCATCTCCATGCGACGAGGAGGTCGGGCGGCTTGGGAACTCACAGGATGCCGGAGCAGGAGGTACACACGAAGGAGCCCACCGTCATGTTGGCGTAGGTCGGGCCGCGCTGGTCACAGTCAAAGCACTTTCTGTTAGCAGTCAAACTCGTCATTTCCCTCAGCATCTTCAGGTGTTTCTCTTCTTGCTTTCGTTTCGCACTCGCCGCCATGATAAATGTCTACACAACGCGAATCGACTAAAGAGAAATATTTGGTGACCTGATGAGAGAGTCTAAAGGTGTGCGCTTTATAAAGGCTGGCAACTCGTTTAGCAGGGAGGGAGGGAAAGGTAGGTGGCTCAGTTGACAGGGCTGCCTGGCGACTCCTCTTGGAGTTTTGATGGTGCGTTTAATGTATGCTGGGAAGTTACGATACGCTCGGAAACACAGTGGGGCGCTAACATCCACTACATATTTACTTGTAAAAGTCGATTATCAAAATGTGTGGCGTCATCAGTACGTCTGTTCTTAGTTTTAACGTCGTGGTCGTCAGTATACTTTTTGAAATGTTGACATTTGTTTTGTTGAATAGCCCTCACGTGTGGTTTCCCACAACAAACTGGAATAGTTTTAATTTTTAACACATAACTTCGACATGTCATGTCATTAAATGACAAAACATTTGGGTCCGTCTTTTGGTCAAGCTGTTGGTTGAACAGAGTGGAAGGCAGTTTAGAAATAACCAGAGGTTGCAGAACGCAGCATGAGAAGTCAAATCAGTTATCTGTAGTACAGTACCCGCCATAAACTTCCGCATTCGTTGACACCGTTATCTATCTATCTATCTAGTACACACACGCACCCCTCATTTCTAACATGAATCAAATAAAACTACAATGTGCACCCATAAACGCCATGGGAATGTATTCCTTATGAATGTTTGCACTTAAATATTCACCAGCTGCTGAAAAAAAAAGAAAATAAATTCAAATTGCATTGAATTGAATTCAATATTTGGGCGAGGAACTAAGTAGTTTTAGTGCCAGCCAACGCTTGCATGTCCAAAAGTTCCTATTTGCAATTTCATAATGAAACGCACTTTCAAATTACTTGCATGTGTAACATTAGCATAATATCATGTCACGCAATAAAAATAGACAATAGTATAGAAGTACAGATTGCATACTTTGTGCATCGAGATGACAAAGTTGTAATGATATTAATCACTAATAGTAGACGTATATCCCACCTGTTTCTTTTTTTATTCAGACTATAATGGGAAATTATATACTGGTAGTTACACTGGATATTCAACGTAAAGACAAGGCAATTTTGTAACATTGATTGTTTTTCTGTAAGTCACCCAGGGCAGGTAATATATTTTTATACATGTATTCTAATAGCGAATACAAAACCTGCAACGTACATGTATTTGTTTAGATAGACATTTTAAGACCACAAAACAGACAATGATCTCAATAAGCACAGGTAATATATTTTTATACATGTATTCTAAAAGCGAATACAAAACCTGCAACTTACATGTATTTGTTTAGATAGACATTTTAAGACCACAAAACAGACAATGATCTCAATAAGCACATTATTTTGCTGACAAGAAATTGGGAAGTTGTTCTTCAGCTACAAGTAGCAAGCCAAGTGTTCGTGTCTTATCAATTGCTGCTGACTGTTTGAAGTAAAGGATGCTCATGCTGTGGTTGTGGACTAAAGTCGAAGGGTCTGCGGTCCTCAGTGTAGCCATAGAGTTTTCGCAGGGCCACACGAGCTGCCTCCTCCTCCGCTGCAATAAGTGTCTCACCTGGACCCTGGGCCAGGAACTTTTTATCACTGGATGTATACAATGGAGGAAACAGAATATTTATTATAAAAGACAAATGAAAGACAATTTATGTTAATAGACATACACATACCTGTACAAACCAACAAAGTAGAGCGGCAGAACAGTGCTGGACCCAGCAGACCTGATGAGGCGGGGCTCTGGTGGGGGAACATTCCTCTTACCGAGTTCCTCCACCAGAAGGCCCATTGGATTGACCACAGTCCACATATCAAAAAGGTCTTTTCCTATTAGCTGGGAAACTAGGACATCCTGAGGTTGAGAAGATGCAGAAAGAAGGGAAATGTATTCAACCCTTTGTTTTCAAACAGACAACAAAGCTAAACAAAGATCTCTTTCGTCATTAGGGCTGGGCGATATGACTGAAAAGTACATCACGATCTAATACATGCAAACTTCTTCGTCATTGGTTTGGGTGCTGGTTCATCGTTGGATAGAATGGTTCTTCTTCGTTGGAATAGTGCATCCCACTTCATGCTTGGATTTGCTTTCTGATACTTTTTTTTTAATCAAAAGCATTTTCGACTGATATCGAACTAACTGATGTCTATTGCAATACATATTTATATTGAATTATCGCCCAGCCTGAGACCTCGTTATTTGAACTGATTGATCAACTCTCACCCTGAGGAAATATCCTGTACGTTCTGTTCCACTGCTGTCATGTAATGCTCCAATCATTGCCATGAATGTAGAATGAAGTACATTGTCCGGGACAGGGAATTGTAAACTCATGGTTAGATCCTCAACACCAAGATCTTGTGCTACATTGCTCACTAGGGTTACGCTAGTGAGGTGCCTCACGACACTTTCCACCCCTTGTGTTGGCAAGCTGGGAAAGCTAGCCCTGCACCAATCAGTAAGGAAGCTTTTTGTGAAGGCATCTCCCTGTGCACTCAACTCAATATTATCATGCAGAGCAAGAGCTGTGACTTCAGAGTCCATGCCCAGCTCTTGTCTCCTTTTCAGCTCCGCCTGCAGGTAACAGGGATTTATGAAAGCTGTTTTCAGTCGTTCCAGGGAGAAGTTTTCATGGAGGCGGGTGCTGAAAGCCTGAACCTCAGCATGGTAATCCCAATTAGGCTTTTGAGATCTGAAAGAAATCAGATGTGTAGCTGATTAGAGTGTTGTGTTTTGAAAACAATCAATCACTAAATTTTTCGGTGAAACTGATATGAGGGTTAAAATTAAAAGACGAAAATGAGTCTGGAATTGAAATAAAATATGGGTTACATTTACACTAACAATGCAAATGAAGCACACTTCTCTTAGAAGCAGTAAGTGACCCAATACAAGATCAAACAAATGTATAAAAATGTCGAAATATAATTCTGTTTGATTGTCCTTGTCAGTGTGACCTTTAAATGTTATAGTTGTTTTAGTATACATTGCATGATGCTGTGCAGTGTTTACAATAATTAACTCCACGTATCCCAATATGAAGGGCAAACATCTCATAGTATGACGCAGGGAAGATGTACAATGCAGCAAAGTGCAAACTACAGTCACAACAAATAATAGATGACGTCATCATCCGAATGGGCCGCTCAAAAACACTCATTCGTGCGTTCATTCAAATAGCTTTTGCATTGACTCTCAATGACTCGGATATATTCGACCTAACTTCAAGAAGTCCAGCACAGAACTTGAACTTCAATTGAAGTGAATGGGCATCAGCATTGCTGACTGTTTCCCATTAGCCCAGGCAGCAGGGTTAGTGAGTAACAAGATTGCATGTTCACGGCCAATGATAATTATTGCACATTGCAATTCAAAGTTTTACACGTTAAATAAATATGCAACAATTAACTAATCTAAATTATTCATGGCTCTTGAGGCGATCTCGAACGAAGTTGTTTTCGCCGACGTTAGCCTCACCTTGGTTTCGGAGGTGGAGGACCTTCAAGCTTTAGCTTTTTTGCCATGAGATGTGTATAGGCCCTCATCCAACGCTTAATCCCTCGAACCTGCGTGACTGTGACATTCCAACTCAAATGTTGGCAGTATGTCCCAAACGTCAACGCGCCTCGATTAAGAATAACCCCCGACGCCATGCTTACTACTTGGATAGAGGGTACGTCAGCTAAACAGGTCCGACGGGAAACAGGTGACAACGGCCTCTTCTCAGAGCGTTACCATAGGAACAAAACATCAACTAACACATTTGAGTTTTTTGGCGATTCAACGAACTCCAGCCAGCTAAGGATTTCTTTTGGACCGCGACACTTAAACACAAAGCGCAGACACCTTTGGCACAATGTTGCTTACTGAGGTTGGTGAACCAACCCATGATAGTACGTCAACAACCATTCAAATGGGAGTTGAAGACGGGGAAACATCTGCTCAAGCTGCAGCACTACAGGACGGACGTGGAGAAAAGAAAGAACACGGAAAGACTTCAGGGCCGCGGATGACCAAGACATTTTTAAAAGACCACTGTAAGCAGTACAAACTCTACTCAACACCATGCCTGAATGACACCTTGTATCTCCATTTTAAAGGTTTCGTCAGCATTGAAAATTTGGAGGAGTACACAGGACTGAAATGTCTTTGGCTAGAAAGCAATGGGCTGCAACAGATTGGTAACCTGGATGCACAAGTTGACCTTCGCTGTCTGTTTCTTCAGCAGAACCTTATCCGCAAGCTGGAAAATCTTGAGCCTCTAAAAAGCCTGTCCACTCTAAATGTCTCCAATAACTACATACAGACCATTGAGAACATTTCTTGCCTTCCTCAACTTACTACTCTGCAGATTGCCCATAACAAACTGGAGGGAATTGGGGACATAGAGCATTTGATTCAGTGTCAATCCATCAGTGTGCTGGATCTGTCTCACAACCTATTAACTGATCCTGGTATTCTTGCTGTGCTTGAAGCCATGCCTGAACTGCGAGTCCTTAACTTGATGGGCAATGAAGTCGTGAAAAAAATCCCCAACTACAGAAAGACACTGATTGTGCGCCTGAAGCAGCTTACCTTCCTCGATGACAGGCCTGTTTTCCCCAAAGACAAGGCGTGTGCAGAGGCTTGGGCACGTGGTGGAATTGAGGAGGAACGCAAGGAGGCAGAGCAATGGAACACACGAGAAAGGAGAAAAATTCAGGAAGGCTTGGAGGCTTTGGCAATGATCCGAAAGAAAGCCCAGGAGAAACAACACATGAAAATGGACGTTGAGAGAGGTTGGCGAGTTCAATACTCATACATGTTAATTTGCATTTTTCTATCTTTCCAAAGGGCACAAAAACATTAGTTTCTATGGCTTTTTACTTGCCAACTCTGACACTTATTTTCTAAAAACCAAATCCTAGATTGATTTCGCCTAAGGTCCTAATTAACTAATACAATATTACATTTTTTAAAGTCAGTTTACAGATAACACATTTTTGTAAAATTAAATCAATTACATATTTATAATTATTTTGCCTCCTAGAAAAGGAGAGGCTGATGAAAAATGATGTGTTTTAATATACTCATGAAGATGTTTCCCATTTTGATCAATTTCAGGTGAAACCGAGCCTTTGATCAACCCAGAGGCTTCATACGAGGAACCACCTGTAGAGAAAATCCAAGTATTTGTTCAAGACACTTTGGAAGCCCATGAGGAGCTGATACAAAACAAAACAAAACAGGTTCCCGACAAATATTTCGAAGCAAAGAAATATGGCAAGGAGTTATACAAGGAAGCACCCGAGGATGATAACAGGGAAGAACCAGAGAGGGAAGTGAACATTCCGCATCAACTACTTCCTGTCGTAAGAGTGACTTCCCCCGAATCATCCCATAGTCCTGGCCTACACGTGACCAAACTGGTGGATGCAGAGCAGTTGGAAACCATTCCGCTAACAGGTCCACTTCATGTTGATGATCTGCCCGACCTGGAAGATGTGGAGCCGGAGAATGTCTCAGAAATGTTTTCCAATTTGATGGCGAGACCAAGAATAGAAGTCATTACAGGGGACGACCTGAAGGACGAGGGTCATTCAGTCAGAAAAGTTACCCCTTTTCGTGCGGAAAATCCAGTGTGTCCAAGTGTCTGCAAATTAACCAAAGATCCTGATTCATCATTAATCTATCCAGAAGATAGGGACGCTCCTAACCCGGATGCAAAATTCCAAACAAGCGAACTGTTCTTGAAACCACAATGTCTGATTGAGGAGCTTCAAAATGAAGGTGGTCTCTGATTGAGGACACAGTCTGACTGATTGTCCTGTTCATGTTGGTGTGTAGGATGCTCAATGTTTAAATTCTGCAGCTAAAGACACGTGGACAAGTGTTGGTACCTTTCTGTTAATGAAAGAAAAGCCCACAGTCGTCAGAAATTTCCTGGAACTTCCAAAAGTAATTAAGAAATGTGAATTGAAAGAATTAACCAATAAAAATCAGCTTTGGAATTGTGGTTCAAGTGTATCATTTTAATTAATGGACTCATCAAGCAGGCCATGACAAAAATAGTACTTCATATTTTGTTCACAACCTGAAGCAATCACTGCATTCAAATGTTAGTTAACTTTTGGTGTGACGTTTGCACCTCTCAGCAGGTATTTTGTCCTGCTTTTCATTAGAAAACTGATTCAATTGTCCCATGTTTAAGGGGTACTTTCTCGAGATGGTATTTGTCAGCTCCTTCCACGGAGGTTCAATAGAATTTTGATCAGGGCACTTACAAGGACATGTTTTACACGGAACCATTCTAACCTCTCTCTTGCACCACAGTTGCACATACCCTGTATGTAAATATATAAATATGCAACTTAATTACAAATCTCTATCACAGCTGCATTTTTCCTTTGGTAAACAGAGCTGTACTTTATTAATGACATACTACTTTCATATTTACAAGTCACAGCAAGCACTGCTCAACATTTATATTTAGAAACAAAATATAGCATTACTCCTTTCTAAAGTGATACGTATTTACAAGTCATGCTTAGCATTGCTCAACATTTAGAATCCAAAACAAAAATATGGAACCAGACTAAACTAACAAAAACACAGGTGTAAAAAAAATGGACATCCCTGTATATTAAATAAACCAAACATGACATGAGTGCTTCGTGCAATAGGTTATGGTCTTGCTCATATGGCAGCAAGTGTAACATGTCACACACGTCATAGAGATATGTCAACTTGTTTTTGCAGGGGCACCAGCGATACAGATGTCCTTTTAACGTTTTAACCACACCCACGTGTTGACGAGCCAGAAAGCGACAGTGACAGAGTACAGGATCATCTCGCGCTTTGCTCGCTCCTTATTCTCTTCTTCCAGAAGCTGGAGCCGTCGGTTTAACTTGATAAGCTACAAATTAAAAGTACATTTTTTTCCCCCCCCCGAGTTAGTTTTTGTCAGATCAGCTCTCTTAGCCACTAAACAGCGATGTTGATATTGCAAGGATCCAACCTGTCGTCGAAGTGTTGCAGCATCTACAATGGTCATGTCATCAGATCCTCCATCCAGAGAGCCTTCATATGTTGATAACGCAAGCCTTAAAAAATAGTTGCACAATAACCTGGATTAAAACATGTTTAATATACCTCACGTAAAATGGTTATGCAATTTCATTCATTTCGCGACAAATGGTGCATGAAACAAGAGGAATAGACAGGAAAGGATGGGTTAAAGGAGCGGAACAAAATGAAAAGTGAGTGCTACATGATGTTACCTGGATTCATGCAGGGGGTTGGAGCTTGAAGCTGACCCCCCTCGCAGTGACGTTTTTCTACAGGGGTGAGGAAATACAGGTTTGGGTTTGTAGGAAAAAGGGAAAAATAAGAGCTAGCACTTACACAAAACACTGTTCCAAAAGCATGCAAATGTGTGGGTACCCTTCCCTACTCTATGTATATAAAAACGCTTGCCAAACAGGTTAAAAACGTTTTGGTTTTGCCAATTTGCAAACAAGGTACGCAGGGCCTTCATTTTAGTTGAATCGATTTGACCTCCCTCGTTAAGTCTGATGTTCTAACTGCCAAACCATTTCTCTTGTTTGTTACCAAGATTTGGCACATTTTTAACTTATTTGGAGAATATGAGAACATTTATGACTGGTAGTTTGCTCAACCAACGAGTGTAACAGTTTATTTCACAAATTCTGCATTGTGTTCTTTGAAATTTGACTCTAATATGCACGCAGCACTACCCCATTTGTTGTAAGGTGGCATGCAAACACACAGTGAGCGCATGGAACATTATGGCACACCGCAGTGTTGCCTGGAGGAATTATGTCCTCGCATTTGATAAGGAAAAAACATTTGATGCCGCCTTAACCTTAATTTACCAGCGCCAAACTATTCACTATACTTGTACCTATGACACAACCTCAGGTTATCATACAGTTAATGGCAGGGGTTATTTTCGGTCAGGTAGCATCCCTTTAGCTTGTAACATATTGACAGCAGAAACTGTTATGCCATTTGACCTTTCCACCTGAAATGCTTCATGTGTTGGTCCATTATTAAAAGGTTGACATATCATTACAATCCTATCTGATTACAACTGTGATGTTGAGGGGGCTTCACTGCTAGAAAAGACCGCCATCTCGCTGTGTGACGCTCTCCTTACTGGCCGAATGAGAGATTGTGGCAATTGGGGGGGTCACCTGCGAGGGTTTTCATCCAAGACCTCAAGGACCTGCTCGTAGGCCCGACGTGTAGTGCACTGGAGGAAAGATAAAACGCCACTAGCGCTGTACAGGTTGCGTTCTTCTTCGGCCACGGGGGGAGGGGAGTGAAGAGTGGCTGGGGGGGATGCTGTTGCACTGCTTGGAGGCAACCATTTAGAGCAGCCAATTTAGAGAAAATAATAAGGAAAGGAAACAGGAAGAGAAAAGGGAAGAGGGAAGGAGATGGGAGAGAAATGAGGAAAAGGAACTATCCTCAAATGTGTAAGTTCTGCTGCAGTGTTCAGGAAAGATACACTGCTACATAGCTTGAGAAAAAAAAAATTGTGACACCCAAAGCACGAAACAAAAATAGCCGGAGGGCATGCAAATTAAATTACATTTTAATTACTAGCTCTAACATGCATTCATTTTTAGGAATGGTGTGACCATGGTTAAAGAAATGGCAACGCTTATCCTAAATGGCCAACAAAAGAGTTTTACTGGAGCAATTGGCCTGCAAATTCAAAGCAGAAGCTAGGAAAAACATTAAAACAAGACATTAAGTCATGCGAGATAGGAAAAGGGATGTTACAAAACGTGTTAATTGTATTTTTTTTTGTGTGTGGAGGAACTCTTCTATATGATGGTCCCTGGGCACTCTCCTTCCTGACTGCAAAAACTGCAAAGGTTCTACAATTGACAAACTTTGCTCATATCAAACTATTAATCCAAAATAAATAGTTAATATGAGATAACTTTTAATGGATTCTTGAACCACCCCCCACATAAAATGTGTATTATGTGGCAATAAAGACAACAATGTCTCTATGGGGAAAAAAAAGGGAAACATGAAAGTAAAAGAAGTCGGAAAAAGATGCAGCATGCAAGAAGGATGCAGTACCAATGGCTGAACAAATACTCACGCTGAATCATTATGCATCAGTTGACTACCATGGCGGACAGCTGCATTCTCACTCGCTGAGCGTTCTCGTCTTGATCGGCCATGGGGCCGCAGCTAAAACAAATAATGCCAGTTATCCAAGATGGACTGTAAATCAGTTTTACTTTGCTTAATTGATTTTCCCATACTGTAATGGAACAGGACTGATCGCTCTATCACTTACCGCGGCCTCACTTTCTGGTGTTCTATTCTGCTCTTCCTCCAGGAAGTCAAGAGGTCGCTCACTGAGTGTGAGTACTCTCGGTGGGGTCTTCAGGGACAAGGCTTCTAATGGCGTGGACTGGATCAAATCTAGGTCTCTCGGTCTTGAAAACTGGCTGTCATCGGTGTCTCCTGAAGTATGGAGTCATCATATGAGGTCAGAGTGCTATCAAATATAATTATTTACATTATAAGTTAATAAAAAAAAAATGTAAGACTACATTGATGATACATTTCTTTCAACCAAGTATCAAATAAATTCTGAAGGCCACGCTCCGTCACAACCTCTTCAAATGAATATATTTTTCATCATGCTGTATCTGGTACATGTTTACAAAGCCATTAATATGAAGGGTACAAACAAGAATTCAGACCTGAGACAACAATTCTTTCCGGGACCTGCATTATAACACTCTGAGGAAGCTGCCGTGAGCCAAGACCGGAGTCGTCCTGGCCTTGGGGAGCCACTTTAAGCATGTCAGGTATGCGCATCCTTTGGCTGATCCCCTCGGTGTACTCCAGATCATAGTGGATGCGGTTGATTTCTGCCATCTCGGCAACGGGAGAGGGGAATGTTGCGCCGTTCATTTGGCTGTGCGGAAATATGAAGTGACACCATCATTAGTTATCGTACAGTCAATACTGACAGAATGCATAGTAGCGGACTCACTGCAACAGACTAATACAGTATTCACATCGCCATCGTCTACTCGTATCACTGAGAGCCATTTAAAATGTATGATGTAAAAACCAATCACATGATGAAAACAATCACGTCTGTTGACAAGACTAAACGGAGACTGAATATTAGTGAATTATTTTACAACAGTACACGGCCATAAATACAAACTAGGTGGAACTATTACAGTTACATATAAATGACCATGGAAAATGGTCGTTAAGGAGTTCAAGTCAACCGCAATGACACGCAAAATACCTTTCCAATAAGTCTTGTTTCTTCTCATTAGCATTGTTTGCTACATAGCGGTCACCCTCAAACTTGTTAACACTACTATTCGCAAATGTTAACATAAAACACGATTGGCTAAGAGTGATATGTGACCCTTTAGTTAGGGTTTCTAATATCTGACATTCGGGGAAAAAATAGATATACTGTAAATATAAGTGTTTATGACGCTAAGTAACCATCTAGCATTAGCGCAATTGAAGCGGAGAGTTCAAACCTGTTTCTCACCCTTTGCTTATTTGCTCAAAGTAGCACTTTCTTCTAATAAAGCTCCCGAGTCGCGAAAATACCTTTCACATTTACTCCAGACGTGCGGGAGCAAAATACAACAGTTAAAATTCCAAAAGTCGAGAGCCGTGGGAGAGGAACTTTTCATTCTCCCGTGTGCTCAGTCGAACAGGAATCACCACGGGAAGTGACGTCACGTACACGACCGCTCACATCGAAAGCAGAAACGTTTTTACGAATAAAGTTGTACGTCTAAATTCAATTTCCACAACAATAGATACACTTGGTGCACAATATTACGAGATCACTTTGAACAATATCAATTAATATACTATTACATCGTGTATTACAATGACAAATCATAAACCAGTAACAAAGTGTGAATATGTTTGTTGGCATTTTATTGGGTGATACGGATTCGTGGAAAGTTATGTTATATTAGTTGAAACAAAACTTTTATGAATAGTTACGTAATGCCATCAAACAAAACATGCCTAATGGATAAATTCAGCTATTTAGAATTATTTTTTTATATCTCCCAAAAAGTTTATTTATTTCAGGACCTCAATTCAAAAAGCAAAACTAAAAGATTAATCAATAACTGAAAATACTTTTTCAGAAGGGCCAATCCCTACCTAATTTCAAGATTAAAAATAATTTGGATTTCTTATGAAACATTCTTATTCCTTGAGATGGTCAATTTTGGACTTTTATCATCAATGTATCATAATGCGAATACATATTCATAAAATCTCACTCTGTGTTAATGTGTTAATGCATGAAATCTATCTATCTATCTATCTATCTATCTATCTATCTATCTATCTATCTATCTATCTATCTATCTATCTATCTATCTATCTATCCATTCATCCATCCATCCATCCATCCATCCATCCAACCATTCAACCATCAAGACTCCAGATTTCCGAGTCAGTTTTACTGGGGGTGGAGGTGGAGGTGGTAAGCAAACCACTCTACGACTGTGGGTGGTGCACTTACGCGCAAACCTGTTGACATGAGACGTCGACCTTCATCTACTCTCACAGCTGACGCGAGCTCACGTCCGGATCACATGCCGGAGCACTAAAGATTTACACCAATTTTTCGACCCTTGTCTCAAGACGGATTATTTTAATGGAAACGTCTTCTTCATTTGATGGACCGTTTTGCTTCCCGGTAACCTAATGATGATATCGGCTTCCTAAGGGACAGAACGTATTGTTAAATTAGGCCTCTTTCCTAATATTAATTAGATATGTTTCCAGACATTTTCACGTTGTGTCTGATATCATTCAGCACATTGTACGCCGGGTCAACATTGGAATTGCAACTCGAGATGTAAGTACTGTAGATTGTTTCGAAATAGAATATATTGTATCGAGTATCTGAACTTGTTAAATCAAAACTGTACTAAATTACATGTTCACACACTTCTGGGGCGATATAGAGCATTCATTATTGTGACACGTGTGTGTGGGTGTGGGTGTGAGAACAGTTGTATTTAGACGCAAGCATCATGATGACCGATCGAAATCCTATTCTTTTAATTGGCCGCTAGAGTTCGCACTTGCAAGTAACCTATGACAATCGCACGGTTTGAATTGCCTTTCATGTGCCTTCCAACAAAATTAAAATTTTAAATATTTTGTCTCGCCAACAGACGTCTATTAAATCCATTAGAGTGTGTTCGGCAAGGTTAAATGAAACGTTTGAATGACAAGAAAAGCTGAACACTTCCTTTCATTAACTTCAGGCTGTTTTGAATTGGAGCCAGATGGTTGGTAGAGGTGGACCCTGCGAAGCTCCCGCCATGGCCAGAAAAAAATAGAGGAGCAACTAATCGACTTGGGTGTTAATGGTTGTTTGCCACAATAATAATGACAAGAAGAGTTAAAAGACAAGCTAACAGTATTTTCTTTTCACCAAATCTGCTCGGAAAATGGTCGTGCAGACAATTGTAAATGTTAAACCTGTTCTCTGTTTACGATCACAAATCTTTATGTGCTTGGTCAACAAGTTTGGTTGAGGTACAGATTCCGTGATAGTGACGTGGAATATAGAGAAGCAACTGGTTGCGTTATGTGTTATTCACACATTAAAAAAAAGAGTTTGGCGTGACCTGATAAACTAACAGTTAGCGGAGTTACTACCGCATTTTTCGGACTAGAAGACTCTTTTTTTCAGAGTTTGGCTGGTCCCGTGACCTGTACAGAATATATATTAACATTTAGAGCTTGGAATCGCACTTGTTTTGAAACTTTCACTTCTATGTACAGAAAAGTGAGTTGTTTTTTATTTTTTTATTTTTGGGCATTCTGGATGCCCCTGTAACATCATGTGGATTTTAACACATCACAAAACTTGCAATTGTCATTGGCAATATTATTAAGAGTGATGTTCATATGAAGAAGCATGCGAAAGATCATGGTTAATCTGTTCTCTTTTGTGAAACGAATTCAAATGGCATCAGCGACAGATCTGTTCCTCTCTGTCTGCATTTCAGGCCCAATGTTTGCGCCGACCAGGAGATGTTTCATTTGGGTGGCCCTCAGCCTTGTGTTCAGGGTTTTACACAAATGGTGAAGGTGTGGAGGCAGGGCTGCACAGGCCACAGATGGTGTGTAGGATATGAGAGGAGGTAAGAGTCACTCCTTTCTCCGACACTGAATAATTCATCATGTTCATGGTCAAATGTAGCTATTACAACCCAGTAAGCAACGCCAATTTTGCTCTCCACAGGACAGCGTATTACACAATGTACAGACAAGTGTACAGGACAGATATTCGCACAGTTTATAAGTGCTGCCCTGGTTGGACTCAAACAGATGGCGAAGCAGGCTGTCTTCATAGTAGGTATTATTAGCATTTTAATATCAGTATACTTTTTCAATGGCGACCCCAAAAAATAAATCATAGCGTGTATAATTGCACCAGTTAACGAAACATTATAAAACTGTTAAAAAAAAAAAGAAAGAACATATGTATGATAATGTCACACTATTATATGTCACGCCTTTAGGGATATGCAGTGCCAATACGTGTTTCAACGGAGGCCGATGCGCAGAGAGTGGGGATCTTATATGTCATTGTCCAAAAGGTTTTAAAGGGACGCGGTGCCAATATGGTAAGTTTTCACTCCTATTGTTGTCAATATTTCACTGTTACTCTACGTACACCACATTTCCACCACGTCATCATTGGAGTTTACCCGACAGCATAGCGTCGACAGTCTGTTAACTTCTGAACAGGGCAGTGTTCCGCTAAAGCTCCAAATTCAGATCCTTTGTCTCTGCAATACTGAGAGCTTGGATTAAGAAGTCGTGGTGCACATGGGCTTTGAAGGTTCTAGTTCTGTGTGCTTGGGATCCTAACCTGCCAAATGCCTCAAGACGCATTGCCCCCCCCCCCCCCACCTCACACCCCACATTCAAGAAACATACACATACTGTAAAATACGTGTTGTCCAGTCAACACATAGGGACATTTGGGAATACAGTACTGATGGTGACCTGAGGATATTGGGTTGCTAGCCTCCCTCCACCCACACCGCGCACACACACACATGTACACTCCACAAGGCCTTTGCCACCCTCACAGATTCACCTGAGCGAGCGCTTGCCTGCCTCTGTTTTTTTTAAACGGAAGACCTTCTTTACGACAATGTCACAAGCACGTGTTGTAGAGGCAGCTGTCTGCTGTGAGTGTTTTGGCCCAAACTATTTGCTTTTCGCACATTGGAGTGACAGATTAGATGAGGATTTCGATGAGTTTGTCTTTCGCATGTTCTAAGCGCAGCCGAAGCGTTGAGGGAGTCCTTTTTGGTAGCCTCAGTATTGCATCTCTGCTTTTTGCAGATGATGTGGTACTGTTGGCTCCTTCAAGCAGGGCTCTCCAACTCTCACTGGAGCGTTTCGCAGCCGAGTGTGAAGCGGTTGGGATGAAGATCAGCACCTCCAAATCTGAAACCATGGTCCTCAGTCGGAAAAGGGTGGAGTGCCCACTCCGGGTCGGGGAGGGGATCTTGCCCCAAGTGGAGGAGTTTAAGTATCTTGGGGTCTTGTTCACGAATGAGGGCAGGAGGGAGCGAGAGATCGACAGGCGGATCGGTGCAGCGTCTGCTGTAATGCGGACGTTGTATCGGTCCGTCGTGGTAAAGAAGGAGCTGAGCCAAAGGGCGAAGCTCTCGATTTACCGGTCGATCTACGTTCCAACCCTCATCTATGGTCACGAGCTGTGGGTCGTGACCGAAAGAACGAGATCCCGGATACAAGCGGCCGAAATGAGTTTTCTCCGCAGGGTGTCCGGGCTCTCCCTTAGAGATAAGGTGAGAAGCTCGGTCATCCGGGAGGGGCTCAGAGTTGAGCCGCTTCTCCTCCACATCGAGAGGAGCCAGATGAGGTGGCTCGGGCATCTGATTAGGATGCCTCCTGAACGCCTCCCTGGTGAGGTGTTCCGGGCATGTCCCACTGGGAGGAGACCCCGAGGACGACCCAGGACACGCTGGAGAGACTATGTCACCCAGCTGGCCTGGGAACGCCTCGGGATCCCCCGGGAAGAGCTGGAAGAAGTGGCTGGGGAGAGGGAAGTCTGGGCTTCCCTGCTAAAGCTGCTGCCCCCGCGACCCGACCTCGGATAAGCGGTAGAAGATGGATGGATGGATGGATGTTCTAAGGGCTCAGCTCAGCTCACTTTTTTTGGTTTTCTGCGGACAGATTTATGCAGCTCTCCATCATCCGCAAAGCAATTTATCCACTGCACACATTGTTGACTTAAAGTTTGGTTTTAATTTAGTGTGTCTCTAAAATGTATATGTTGTAAAAAAAATAAAGAACTATATATATATATATATATATATGTATATATATATATATAGTTCTTTATTTTTTTTAGTATATATATATATATATATATATATATATATATGTATATATATATATATATATACACACACACACACACACACACACACACACACACAAGGTTCAGCTGAGGAGGTGTTGAAAGAGTTGCTGTAGCGCAAGGTTGGAAACTATTGATGATTCCAATTACTCACTTTAGTTTTTGTTATTCAGTACTGACTTCACACTGGTGGTGGTTTGGGTGGTTTCTGTTACGGTTTCTTGGACACAATTACATCTGAAAGTTTCGACAACCATTTTTATGTTCGATGTGTGACTTATATCTTGAGTATTTGTTGCAGGAGCAAATAGTTAGGCCATCTCTCATCGCTTCAACTCTCACCCCGATTGCAGAGTTCATGTTTGAACGGGATTGATTTATAATGCTGCTAAATCAAACACACCTGCTGTTTATATGCAGGGTGTATGTACTGTACATGCAAACCTGTTCTAGTGTCCTCTAATGACACGAAAAAGTAAAACATCAGAACAAAAACTACAGAACTTAAACTGATATCTTGTTGAAAAGGGAATATAGTTTTGTTGGTAGTATTATGGAAAATAAATTCTAATCAATTCTGTAAAGTACTATTTCAATATGACTGCTTCAAAGTTGAAGCAGTCAGTTGAGGTTGTTTTTGGTGGAGGAAGCGAAGAGATCTTTTGGGAAATTCTCAAGTGGAGTCTAGAGAACACGCTATGCAAGTAAGACTTAATGATCTACACAGGGATCTGGAATCAGTCTGTCTTTAGAGAACACAAGAGCTTTTAACCAGCTGTGTGTTGTCCGTGTTACCGGATGGGAAACTGTTATTTGCCCTGTTCATATAGCAGCTCCATGGCAACACTTTCCACTTGCGTGTAGAACACACTTAATTCCGTGAATAATGGTATGAACTAATGTGTTTCCAGTAAAGAAAGTGACAACTGATCTTTAGATCAAGATCGAGATCTTTACAGACTCATTTTGGGGAAGGGTCTCAGGTTTGCATCCCGAGGTTCTGATTTACGATACTTCTTGATGTGTCCTTAACCAGTTATGTAATCCACAAACGGAGGCACTGTTCCATCACTTCTGTTGTATCTGTTGCCCCTTTTAGACTGCCTTCCTGGCACTTAAAAAAAAAAAATAAATAGTTTTGCTTTGACTTTTCGACAGAATTGGACATTGTTATACCCATGCACATGCACACAGCCATTGCAGCATCACACATTCAGAAAGTTACATCAGGCACAAACTCTAATACGACATCAGAACTTTTCTTAATTACAGAATCAAGGATGTATGAGTCTAATGCTTCTTGTGTATCTTCTTCTTTGTGTTGCAGCATTTTCAAATTCTCATTTATCTCTAAAATCTTTAACAAAATGATCAGCAATGTATTGAGTTTTTTCCCCCCAATGCATGTATTAATTTAAAATAAAAATATCACACGTCTTATGGATTGAGCCAAGCCATTTTCACAATTTGCTTTTTTTTCCTTTCAGATATAAATGAATGTGAGGTGGACAAAGGAGGCTGCGAAGAATACTGTTGCAATACGATTGGCAGCTACTACTGCAAGTGTCCTGTGGGCAGTGAGTTGGGGCCAGATGGCAAGTCATGTCAAGGTAAGAAGAACATGAGGAGTTTGCACAAACACATTTTTATGTGTCCTTCCCCTGTGCAGTTTGGATCATTTTATCCAGTATTCCAGCCTAACCGTGACCTGAATAAGGACAAGTTGTCTACAAAATGAATGGACAACTGGTTTCTGATGTTACCACCACCTTTCTTCCCAGTGCCGTTTTATTTATATATGGACCACCTTTGGAATAACAACAGTTTGATTAGTTAGCATATTCTCACGTCGCTTGTGGTTTCCCTTTTGATGGTTTTCTGCAGATGAGGCCACAGACAACCACAGTTTACCACACTAGACATCTTCCTTTTGTTCACGATGTTGTGATATAAGGCACTATGTGTGTCAATAGTTCACATCTTACAATTGGAATCCTTTGGTAATGCTTTCTGGCCAGCGACAGTTCCTTTCCCTGCCTAATGTTGCACTTGCAGTCTCTACCAACAGTTTATTGTGGCACATGAAATAGAGACAACTTTGCTCATGAATGGATTCTATGCCCAAGCAGAGCTGCACCTTTGTTTGTTTGGTGCGCTGGAATGTGCATTGTTTCTTATTTGCGCTAATATTGTGCCATAATTGCTCGACTGCCAAAAATCTGTCAGTAGGCATGACGATCCCCCACCCCCAACCCATAACGCATGCCAAATAAAGTCCAACTCACATGGGAAGTGTACAGGATATCTGCTTCAGCCTCATAAAGAAGCACAAAAACAGATCACTGTGTAAATATCGGGCTGCCCAACAAAAACGTCATGGGTAGCTTGATCAAAACAATAAAACAACCAAAGGATGCCTGACATGATGTCCAGATGCAAAGAAAGGCCTGGACGCAGTGTTGGTTTTCTATCCGATATCCATCTTTAACCTGATTCTTCCATTTTAATCATTTCTAAAGTCATGATCAATTTGAATTGACATCTTCTCACTGACATATTGTTTGCTCACAGAGTTCTCGATTATTCTGAATATTATTGTACATTTGTTTGTGTTCAGATGTCAATGAATGCGCAGAGGTCAATGGAGGATGCCAGCAGACGTGTGTCAACACACCAAACTCTTATTTTTGTGAGTGCAGTGAAGGATTCCGCATGCACACGGATGGTCGGACCTGCATTGGTAAGCGGTTTTAACACTTCCTCACTAGCTCATGTTGCTACGTTGGTACACACATTTCAATCATTGTTTTAGGGAATGAGAACAAATACACAGAATATGACACAGGAAAACTTTCGTACTCGTGCATAAATAAATAAATACACCCAAGTTAAATTCGCTGGACAAAAATAACGGTACCCTGAACTCAGTCACTCCCAAAGACGTTTTTAAACGTCTTTTCAGACTTGGTCCAGAATTGGCTGCTACTGAATGAGTTAACTGAATGTTTTTCAGTCGTTTGAGCCAGTCACTACAATCAATTAATTGCTGAAACTAACACTCAGTGAGACGTGCACAGCTGTCAACAAGTATTTTGGCCCACCTTCATTAATAACGATTATAGCTAGACCACGTTTGAAGAGTGTCTGTGAAAGAAGGTCAAGACTTGGTTATGTTCTAGGAATGTTTTTCTCCATCTGACTCTGGGTGTCTTGAATCTGTGCATGGTACAATGAAATAAAAATTGTCAAGGTATTCTGGAGCTTTCTGTACTGCCCAAGCATCACAAAGATCGGTATTAGTTGCAGGTCATTCGTCCTTCAACAGGATAATGACCGAAAGCTAAAGTACTGACAATGGAAAAACTTTGGCCTACTTTGAAGAGTTGTTACATAAAGACTCTTGAACATTTGTGGAAGGCGTTGAAACATGCAGACTGCAGAAGGATCAGGTCCTGAATACCCGTCAGCAGATGCAAAAGTCTAATTGAGTGTTACAAAAAAAATGTCTGCTTTATTACAGACTCAAGGTCCAGGCATAGACAAGCAACATAGACAAGTTTAGAGTTGATCATGTTCTAAAGCAAGAAGAGACTACAGCAAACTTGAAAAAATGTTATGATTGGGTCGTACCTTTGCACAAGAGGACAGACTTTGAGATTTGGGCCTGCTAAAATCATCAGTGTTAAAATCTTTTCTTCCAATAAAATCTCAGGCACAGAGGTGATATTTCATATTCGGTTCATGGTACTGTAATTGGAAGGACATATTCAAAAGTCAGTAGCACTGCCTGCAGTAACTGACTTACATATTCTTTTTTACCTTTTTAAACACATTATTTTGTTTTGATATAATTTATTATACGCATTATAATCATTTAAGGGAACGTTCACCATACACTTTTCTGCCTATTTTGCGCGGCACACCACATGGAAAACCAGATCACACACAATACAGGCGTGCAAGGAGAGATTCAGCGAGAGAGGAACACAAACTGACTCATTCAAGGGCGCCACGAATGTTTATCGTGCAAATGTTTTACATTTATTTCTAATACATGCATGTGTCTCCTTCGTTTTTTAAGCCATACACTCCTGCTTGGTGTTGAATGGTGGTTGTGAGCACAAATGTCTAGACATGGGTAACAATCACTATAAATGTGAGTGCCGAAAGAACTACAAGCTCAAGACGGATGGGAGACACTGTGAATGTAAGTCATCAGTCCTAATTTCCTCCACAAGACCTTGAACAAACAATGTGTATATCAACAAGATACCCATGATCGAATGTGCATGTGTGGGTCAAATCCTCCGTGGCTTTATGTGGCAGTGAGGGATCCCTGCGAGGAGATGAACGGAGGCTGCGCACAGCTATGTGTCTCAGCAGATGGCCATGTTCAATGCAGCTGTCGATCTGGTTTTACTCTGGCTGAAGATGGCAAGAGCTGTGAAGGTGAGGAAGCAGATACTCTCATCGTATACTGGGCATTAAGGGACATTAGCAAATACAGTGAGCTCTTTCAAAAATTATTCTAGGGATTTTCAGTGCTTTACTGGAGTCCAATTTTGTTTTTTTAAAAAATCACAATTACACACAAAAGTCTCAAAGATTGATCGTTATTGGGTTGGTAAAGGCAGAAGTACAGTTATCCCTCGCTATTTCGCGGTTCGTATATCGCGGCTTCTTTCAAACATATTCATAAAAAATAAAAAAAATTAAGTCCACAAAAAGTCAGAGAGAAGCAGCGAAAGTCAGCAAAACGGCGAGTCACATAGAGCAAAATATACAGTACTACATGTATATGTTTACTGTATTTTGTTATTCATAAAATAACCTAATTTATACATGTTTAAATCTATTAGTATAAAAACTTACTTCTACATGCATGTATACCATTAAATTTGGCCTTATAAATATGATGTACATGTACCTATATGGGGGGGTCGCTACTTCGCGGATTTTCGTTTATCGCGGGTGGTTTTCGTCCCCATGAACCGCGATAACCGAGGGATTACTGTAGTGATTTACTGAAGCGCTAGCAAATGAAACCTCTGAAGTTGAACATCTCTGTAAATAAACACTTAAACGTAAACTTATGCTTGTATTAAAAAAATAAATAAATAACGGCTGCTACAACTCTTCAAATGTGCATACCGGTACACAGTTTATCGTATTTATGTTTTCATTTAAGGCATTATTTTCAAGCATACGTCATAGTTAAAAATTAACTGAACTCAAATACAATGAAGAAAAGCATTGGCCCTGAAATTGATTTTTTTGTTTTTGTTTTTTTGACTACTTTCTGTGGCAAAATTATTTTCTGCATTTGATGAAATCGCAAGTCGACCAGCGTTTCAAAAGAGATTGTGTTCTATCTCTATTCCACCGGGTTGGAACTTGACATTAAGGTCTTCCAACAATTTGGATGGTGGATAAAGTATAAGAGTTTTTTGTCCTAATCTCCATCTCTCCATCTCTCGACAAAACCTTGCTCCAACAAATGCAACACGTTTGTAATATCTGCCGCCAGTATTTAATTTGTAATCATGTTATGTCTGCCTGTGTATATCAGTGGAAATTTCCCATCTATCGTAAAATTTAATTAACAGAGCCAAGAGGGACAGTCTACTCAAGTCCTGCCAAGACAGATACATTTTATTTCATGCAAGCTGAAATGCACATGACCGTGAATTCCAGTTTGACCTACCAATACGATCATGTGTCCATGACACTGATAAATAAATCAAGATGTCTTTGTCAAGGATCTTACAGTCTTGTGTGAGTCTTGCTTTTCTGCCATTTGTATTGCATCCCTAGGTATATAATTAAAATAACCAACCAAGCACTTTTGTGCATGTCCTGTCTTCAACAGACATCGACGAGTGCAAGACCGGACATCACAAGTGTTCCCATGGATGCGTCAACAAGCTGGGCTCCTTTCGATGTGTGTGTCATCCGGGCTTTGAGCTTGGTGCAGATGGAAAACGGTGCTACCGTGAGTAAAGATAACATCTTTTTTCCATTACAGACCCATTATAGCAGAAACAGAATTGATACATTCATCCACCAATGGACAATGCTTTGTGCACACGTTTTGAACGGTGAAGGACATTCCCTATGCAATGCATGACTCCTTTACTTCCATTCCAAACCAAAGTCATTTGTACTCATTTGCCGAAAATGTTGTGTCTTTTTTGTGGTCCTACACTCTTGTACATGCCAGGCATAGAGATGGAGATTGTGAACAGCTGTGAGAAGAATAATGGAGGCTGCTCTCATCAGTGTGAGCACACCACCAATGGGCCCCTTTGCTCCTGCCATCATGGCTACCAGCTAGACCAGGACAGGAAGACCTGTGTGGGTAAGAACTTCTTTTAGCCTCGTGAACCGTCAGTTATATACGAAATCTTACAATGTGCTTCTGCGTACCTACTTCAGACAGTGATGAGTGTGTCAATGGGGAATCCTGCTGTAGTCACTTCTGCAGAAACTATCCAGGCGGCTACGAATGCAGCTGCAGAGCCGGCCACACACAAAACCCAGATGGCTGCGGCTGTGATGGTAAGAGTTCTGTATTTTTGGCGAATTATATCTCGTCTTTATGTTTTTGTGTTGTGGCAGTGATTTAGATTTTTCAAGCGGCCTCCACCTCTGTGCTTCAAATTGTGAAAAAGCCTTGGTATGCAAATTTCATATTTTCAGCACGCATGAGCACATGCGCACCACTTCTATGCATCCCTGTTTATAAACTTTATGAATCTACCCAGCCATTGCATACAGGAAGTAGGAGAAAACATGGAGTTGGCATCCCCTTTGCAGCCGTAGTAACATACCGTATTGGCCCGAATATAAGATGGTGTTTTTTGCATTGAAATAAGACTGAAAGGGGGGGGGGGGGGTCGTCTTATATTCGGGTTCTAGACATTATACCCATTCACGACGCTAAATGGCGCCAGATATCATTGAAGCGAATGCTGAACTTGTCTCCTCAGGCCAAAAATGAACCCCTGTCACAAAGAATAAAAATAAAAATAGCGGTAGCACTTAGAAGAAAAAAAAATAAAATAGCGGAAAGAAAGAAAAGAGAAGAAAATAATAGAAGAGAAAAAAGAAAAATGGAGAAACGTAGCGACAATCTGGAGAAAAGTGGGTCGAAGATCGGCCAGGTTAACCGGCAGCTGAGGAAAAGTTATGATGTAATTTACATTGCACTTTTGTTTACATATTTAAATGTTCAGATATTAAGATTTGAATGAGGAAAAATAACATGTTTTTCTCTCAAATATACTTTTATAATCATTTGTTTCAGATGTACTGAAATTATTTTCTGTATAAAAATTAATTTGGTGTTCAAAAAGTATTTTTTCAAACTTGAGTCTTGAAAAAGAGGGGCTTCGTCTTATAATCAGGGCCATCTTATATTCGGGCCAATACGGTACGCGTATTGTGAAATTCTTACCCATCCAAACCAGAAAAAAGATTCAAAAGTTGTTGATCCGTCAGATTCCAGTCTATCACATTTTATTTCGATGATAACAAGTTTCGTGCAGTCCCTCTCTCGATTGTTTTTTTTCAAATGTTATTTCTCCATTATCCTTTAAGACATCAACGAGTGTCTGGCAGAGACTTCAGGCTGCGACCATGGCTGTGTCAACACCCTCGGAGCGTATGAGTGTTTTTGCCGAAAGGGTTTCCGCTTGGATCAAGATCAGCGCACTTGCATCTGTCAGTAACCTTGACCCACTTCTAAACAAAATGCTTTAAAAATGGACTTTTCCATGAATTCTATGATATCTACTTCCATGTGTCGCCCAACTACCTCCTGCTATATAACACAGCCAAGGGTGTGAGTTTGTTTCAACCTACTTGGCTAGACTGGCTTTTAATTAACGACCGCAATATTGTGAGATTAAGACCATAAAAATATATACCCAGTGATTCGATCCACATGAAATTCTAGTGAGTCATACAAAAATAACACGTAAATAGAACATTTAATCACAATTCATATTCCAATGGTAACATGTGGTCATTGTGTGGCCTTTGTTAGCTTTGTATAGCAGAGAGTTGGAGGAAGATGAGGAGGAGGAAGAAGAAGATGCAGAGCAGATAGAAGTCTCGAGGTTTCCAGAGCTGCTCTTCCGTAACGTTCCCCAGCTTCTCCATTACACGGCAGCATTACGTTCCCCGTACGACGGCGATCATGAAGATAACGATGCTGGTGACTCTGATGAAGTGTTTGAAAGCTTCATAAAAAGTCGAGAAGAATTTCGACTGGATACCCAAATCGGTACAACAAAAGCACGATCAACTATCCACCAATGGTGCTCAACTTTTCTGACAGTGTCTTTTTTAAAAATTTTTCATTCTTGACAGTGTGTCTGGACAATTCTTTTGGGGAAGACTGCAGTTGGCGATGTGAAGATTGTGTCAATGGAGACTGCGGTAAAAATAAAGACCGCTGCGAATGTTCACCTGGATGGGCTGGCGTTATCTGCAATCAGAGTAAGTTCAACACTTTCTTATATTCGGTATGTAGAGTGCCTGTCGCATCTGCTTTTTGCATCACATACGCTTGGCAGTCTGCTCCTTAGTTTCCAAAATGCTTTAAAGAGATTTGTTTTCACTTGTGCGATATAAAAGCTTAAACCTAGTCTACCAATGATTTTGTTTTTCCCTGTTCGTTCACAACTAAATTGATTTTCACTAAACTAGGTAACGGATACAGCATGGTACCAACGAAGAAGTCATAAAAAGTTGACATGACTCAATGTGAGACATTTTGATTTGAAAACAACTTCTTACAAAGTAATATATGATGATGAATGGCATAATTCACATTCATGAAGTCACAACAATGTGCAGTTTGGTCCTGATCCAAATTAGGATGGATTCTCAAAGAAACGTCAATATGGTTAAAAAGTTACTTTTTTATTGATGAAATGAGTCTGACAGTGTTCACTTTTGTGATTAAGAGAGACTCTTTGGGGAGTTCACACAAAACAGCAGCAGCGAAAGAATATGCCGTATGTTTGCCAGAGGAACTATCGTTTATCTTTTAACTAGTTATTTTTGGCCATGAATATGTACACGTACACACGCAGACTCACAAAACCATCATCTTTCCCACCCCTTGGGAAAATCCATCTGTTAGTTCTATTTGCGCTACCTATAGAAGTGTAGACCAGTTTTAGACTGAGATAGCCTCCTGCTTGCATCAATCCAGGGTCATATATCAAAACCTGTCAGCTCTTCTGCGTAGGTTGGATCATTGTTTATGGACTCCTGAATAAAAAAACACCAGGCGAATCAATCTGTAAACTACCTTCCAAGGCCAGGGCCCGCAGCAGGCCGGAGTCCAAGGATGTTCATTGCCGGGTTTAAAACCAAGGGTCCACTCTTCCCGTGCGCTCCTGTGACTAATGGCTGTGTCTGCTGTGAACCTGAGTCATGCTGGTTCTCATGAAGGGAAAGTCATGTGGGATAAGTCCATTAGAGTGTCACATTTTCTACAGAGTACACACTCCCAATGTGCCTGGCGCTGCTTGGATGCACAGTCACTGGACACTTGATGCACTTTATGTGCAATCCTAGCCAGCTAATTAACAAACAAGATGACAGCAACCAAAAATGAAACCATAAAAGTCAATTTTGATTGCTAATTTATTTCCCTCAGTGGATGTTACAGTCAAACCTTGGTTTTCGAACGTCTCGGTTCTTGACCAATTCGGTTTTCGACCAAACATTTCGAGTTTTTTATGCCTCGGATGACGAACAAATTTCGGTTCTCGAACAAACTGAGCGCACTTGAATGCACCATTTGACTCCTCTTGCCTTCCTTACACGAGGAAGTGACGCTTCCTCGGGTAGACGAGGAATTGACGCTTCCTCGTGTTGCTTTCCATTGTGAGCAGACGTGTTCAGTAAACGTTTTTATTTGAAAAAGAGCGTGGTTTCGGTTTTCGAACAATTTCGGTTTTCGAACAGCCTTCTGGAACGGATTATGGACGAAAACCAAGGTTTGACTGTACTTTGAATTGTCCAGTACAGACATACCTCGGTTTTCGACCATAATCAAGACCCACGTTATTTTCCAGCTTGTCCACAGGGCACTTATGGGCCTCATTGTAACAGTCTGTGCCAGTGTAAGAATGGAGGCACGTGTGACCCCGTGTCTGGGAAGTGCTCGTGCCCGCCGGGCGTACAAGGTCTACTCTGCGAGGCTGGTTTGTATTAGTTGTACACAAATTCACACACATCTGCACCAAACAAAATATTTTTTCCATCACATAAAATTCCTTTTTATTGTATTCTCAATAAAATGTTGGCCTTTGATTATGACCAATGTTCTCTGTTATCATTCATGTTTGCAGGTTGTCCGAGGGGCTATTTTGGAAGTGATTGCATGATAAAATGCAACTGTCCAAACAATGGACACTGCCATCGTTTATATGGAGCTTGCTTGTGTTCCCCGGGATTATATGGTCGACACTGTCATCTGCGTGAGTACCAACTTCATTTTAGAGTGTCGATTTTTAGTGCCGCCATTTTAAAGGTGCTGAACACGCTCATCGGAAGCAATGAAATATCATTAATAGAAGTTATCTTTTAATTGCAGCTTATACACAAAAATATTACTACTGTGTCACATAAAATGAATTCACAATTCTGTATGTATTGCTCAAAGTGAAGAAAACTGTATGTTGTTTTTTTTGGGACAATCCGTACAAATGATGCACTTAATTATTGCCCCATACTGCGTGTCTAGTTCAGATCTCGTCATCAGTCATATTTAGTCGTTTTGAAGGAGGTAGCAGGTGAGAGGGCAGCTCACGCGGGAGCCAATGGCCCTCCAGTTTTCCTTCGATAAGATGGACAGCCAGTGCAAACTCCTCATTGTCCAACATACCATCTGCATCAATGTCTGACAGCCTCCAAATATGAGCAAGCACAGAATTTGGCAGAAGTGTTGTTGTCATCCACTCTTTGACTTTGGCTCCACTAAGTTTGCCTTCATTCGGGCTGAGGTTGTAGAAGATCTCATCGTACTTTGGCTTGTGTCTCTCCACTATCCACTCAATGGAATCTCGTTCACTGTCATCGTCATCTTGGATTTCCTTGAACGGATGCCTCTTGTAATGCTCGCGCCTGAACGTTCCCAGGAATTCACCATCTAGAACTCCGGGGAGGGATTTATTTCGAAGTTCTTGTTGCTGAAGTAGGGGAACCAGTTTAGCTATGTCAGTGTTTAGGAGTTTGTCAAGGGAAGCCATCAGACTTGGTTTCAGTTTCTTGAACTTTGAGAAGTTTTGACTCAGAAGTTGCTCCTGAAAAAGCAAAATTGTAAATGATGAGTCAGATCATATTTAATGGGGGAAAAAAATAATGATTGGAGAAGCCGACATGATGAAATGTGTCGGACTTGTTTTTAATATACAGTCAAACCTCGGTTTTCATCCATAATCCGTTCCAGAAGGCTGTTCGAAAACCGAAATTGTTCGAAAACCGAGATGTTCGAAAACCGAGGTTTGACTGTATCTTAGAATCATATCCTGCATGCACTTTGGGATTTCATCAAGCATACGGTGTTACAAAAAAAGTATATTTTAAAAAATACTGCTATTAACAATACCTGCATGAATGGAATGATGAGTATTTGGTTTTGATTTGATAGTATTTCGCACTACATCTGAGAATATTCAATTACAAATAAGTTCATTATTGGATAAAGCAAGCTTGTTATGCTTCATGCATTTTGGCTATCATGACAACTGCTTTCATTTGTTGTCGCCAAAGCTTTTTCTTCACGAGCAAATATTCCAAATGCATTTCATAGCTGACCGGCTTTGGGTTCGTTTTAAGCTTATGTGAAGGTCACGACTGGCACAATTAGCGTCTGGATGATCGCCATTCCTAAAGTGGTTGGCCTCTTAAGCTCTCTTAATACAGCATTTCAGTGTGACCTGCATCTTGGTGCAATCGGGGAAATCTCCTGCTGGAACTCTGTGTTGCTGCTGGATCTTGGCGAAAATGACTGGAAGCTGGTAGATCAGATTGTGCTTCTTGTTCTCTTTGCAGAAAATAGTCGGCATCTCCTGCTTCAGATAGCCGATGATGTGTGCATGGGCCTGAGAGAGCGACAAGGCACATATCAAATACAACAATATCAACTCTGAATGAGAATCACTGAATGTGTTTCCTCGTTGGATATTTTACCCTCACAAGTCGCGCTCTCTTCACCAAATCATTCAGTTTTCTCACAGCAGCATTGTGTGGGAGGTTTCTTAGGTCGGCCAACAGATCCTCCTCCTCCAAGTCGATCAGTTGGTAGTGGTCACACATCCGTCTTGGCTCTGACCAAAAGGATCCAATGTAAACTCGCAAAATTTCAGGGGTTCTAAAAACCTTCCCCAGTGACCACATGAGGGCGCCATATACTCTCATGAGCTGCTGCGAGTCCACACTGTCAGCCTTATTCAGAACCACACGTAACTTGTCCTCGTAGCCAAAAAGAGCCCCAAAGGCCCGAGTGAGCTCATCAGAAAACTCCAGCTTGTGTGCGTCGAACAGCAAGATGATCCGATCCACGCGCTCGGCAAACCAGCGAAGCACCGCTGGGAAGTCGTAGCCTTATAGGACAAGGAACAGAGGGTTTCGATTAACATTGATGCTAATGGCATCTGCCCCCATGCCTCAAGGAGCAGGGAGAAACATGTAACACATCCCAGCGGCCCCTCACTGTTCGCAAGCTATTCCAGCTACACCCATAGATGAATGCGTCAAGAAAGTAAAGCAGAGGCAGCTTTGGTACTTTCTGCCGATCCCCTTCCAACTCTATGAAATTGTTCTCATCTGCCGTGGTCACGAATCAACTGCATTTGATTAAGTATTGCATCATTCAAATTCCTACTTTGCCTCATCTGCTTCTACTCTCATTTTGATACAAACTGGATATGTAGTGTGAGCGGCATTATTTAGTGTCTTAACTCACCTCTGCTTAGTTTTTTCCTCGCTGCAGTTAAGATGCCCGGTGTATCGATGATACTGATACTCTCGAGGACCTGATTGGGCATCTGCACACACTGAAATCTGCAGATGAACGATTACACATCTTTATGCTGTTGCCAAGTGAAAATTCTAAAGAGTTAAGTCAAGAACAGTCAAACCTCGGATTTCGAACGTCTGGGTTCTCGACCAATTCGGTTTTCGACCAAAGATTTCGAGTTTTTTATGCCTCGGATGACGAACAAATTTCGGTTCTCGAACAAACTGAGCGCACTTGAATGCACCATTTGACTCCTCTCGCCTTCCTTACACGAGGAAGTGACGCTTCCTCGTGTTGCTTTCCATTGTGAGCAGATGTGTACATTTTTATTTTGAAAAGAGCGTGGTTTCGGGTTTCGAACAATTTCGGTTTTCGAACAGCCTTCTGGAACGGATTATGGACGAAAACCGAGGTCTGACTGTACTGTTAATCACATCAATCCGTGGATACCAAATGTATATGCAGTATCTTACGATGATTCAACTTGGATCTTCGCAAGGAAAAAAGTCATATAAATCCATCCATCCATTTTCCGAACCGCTTCATCCTCACTAGGGATACCCGCGAGGGGGGTGCTGGAGCCCATCCCAGCAGTCTTCGGGCAGTAGGCGGGGGACACCCTGAATTGGTTGCCAGCCAATCGCAGGGCACACAGAGACGAACAACCATCCACACTCACACTCATACCTAGGGACAATGTAGAGTGCCCAATGAGCCTGTCATGCATGTTTTTGGACACCCGGAGAAAACCCACGCAAGCCCGGGGAGAACATGCAAACTCCACACAGGGAGGCCGGAGCTGGGATCGAACCCGGTACCTCTGCATTGTGAAGCCAACGTGCTAACCACTGGACTACCGGGCCGCCTCATATAAATCCAATAAATAAATTTTTCTATTGAACTGTTTGGGGGTTTTCTGCAGAATATCATGAACATGAATGCTTGACCGCTCAGCATTTACACACGACTGCCCCTGGCAATATTATTGATTGTTAACATAGCTCAATGCAAAGTTGACAATCACAAATCATAACGCCCTCGCTCCTCTATCTCCTTATCTCTCGCTTCCCATCACCTGTTCAGAAAAGTATTCCCAAAAGGGTCAAGGTGTCGAAATGGTTTTTGGGTATCCATGGTGAGGGCATTCCCTGGTGTGATTCCCTCCACCTCTCCGTGCATCAAGGCTGTGAAGCAGTCGGTGGTTGGCTCCGGCCCCACTCTGCTACCCAGAAAGTCTTGTTCGATGAGATATCTGAAAGCACGGATGGCAGCGGAATGTGCTTTTCTGTATATTCAGATGGATACTGCAGAATTGCATCAGAATGTACCCAAATGTTATTACCTGATGAAGGTTGTCTTTCCTGTTGAGTACTGGCCCATCACCAGCACCATTGGTTTGTTGTCAAAGTCCGCATCCTCATAGCTTGGAGAGTGGTAGTGATGGAAGGAATAGTACTTCTCTATCGGCAGCAGTCTTTTGTAGTAAAGATTCCTTAGCTCCTCTGTCACCATGTTGACACCCCCGAATGTTTTAGGATTGCCTCTCCGACGAGACATTGCGAAGACTTCTTCTCACAGAGTTCTTTTTTTCTGTACGAAAGGCTCAGTCTTACAAGCATGAAACAGAATGATGGAAGAATGTGCTTGACAAATATTGTCAGATTCCCCCAGCTGCTTGCTCCATCCTGCAGCGCGACATTTGGAGGGTGTAACCAGAGACTCCAGCTGCACCTCACACAAAGCCTCTGTCAAGCAGGACAAGGGTGGAGCGGAGTTTTTGCTGCTGCTTTGGGACAGTCTTGGCAGTTTGCATGAAAATTTAACAACCCGAACAATGATTATGGATGTTCCCATGCATATTTATCATGCATATATATCCACACATTTTCAACAATATCTACACAAAGACAACATTTTTTCAATTCCACCGCACTGACCTGTGAACACGAATGTTGCATTCTGGTCAGGGTTCGTTCAAGGTCGTCGTTTGCCTATACAGTGATCCCTCGCTATTTCACGGTTCGTTTATCACGGCTTCGGTGCATCGCAGATTTTTTCAAACATATTCATAAAAAAATAAAAAAAATTCTTGAAGTCCGCAAAAAGTCCGCAAACGGTCCGCAAACGATCCGCGAGAAGCAGCCAAAGTCAGCAAAACAGTGAGTCACATAGAGCAACACATACAGTACATGTGGGGTGAAGGGGGAGGCTGAGAAGATGTACAGCCATGATGATTGGCTGTGCATCTTCTTTCTGTCTTATCACGTGGGTTATTCTTTGATCTTTAATCAGTGTCTAAGTGTTGTTTACGATGCTGCTAGTGTTTGCGTGCATGTGTGCGCACGCGCGTGTGTGTGTGTGTGTGTGTGTGTGTGTGTTAGTGCGCTCTGCTCAAGCGCAAAGGCCCACGTGGGGCAATTTTTAAAATATATATGTTAATTGGTCGCTACTTCGCGGATTTTCGTATATCATGAGTGGTTTTGGTCCCCATTAACCGCGATAAACGAGGGATTACTGTCCGTTTCTTGTTGCAAGGGAATTTTGAACAGGTTCAACATTTTCGTGCGACAAGAAAAAAAAACATAAACTCGCGACCTTGAACAAACCCTGATGTAAACTGGCCCTTTGCTACCTTCGCTAGCAGTTGCCACTCAATAGAATAGTCTCTTAACAGTATGCTAAGAATCAGTTACAATTTAATGTCAGCATGAAAAAGGGGTGAAACTATCCAAACAAACCACAAGCAAAATAACACTAGTTAGAGTTTGGTTGACAAACACCATCGAAGAAGCTCTTTGACACTTGAAATCCTCCAAACCGACATTTTACGTGCGCTTGTCTTCTACTCCTCAGCTTGTCCCAGGTGGACGCACGGCTCTGGCTGTTCGGAGGAATGTGACTGTATTCGAGAACATTCCACTGGCTGCGACCCCAAGATGGGGAGCTGTATCTGTAAGCCTGCATACCATGGCTCACAATGTGAGAAAGGTATAATCCCCTCACAGGAAAACGGATCTCAATGTCATTATTTTGTTAGGCCACAGCTTTCACAGGTCCAATCGCCTAAATTCCAGCACATTACTTTCTCATTTTTTCATTGTGAAGTGTCAAAAAGATCCACTTTATTTCACAGTTTTAGAGTGTCAGTAGCACTAGCATCTGAGAGACAGTGTACTGTTCTGAAATGTCATTTTGAGAAACTACAAACCGTTCTCCTACATGTTTGTGTGTCCCCACTGTAGAATGTGAGCCGGGCTTCTTTGGCGCTGGTTGTGAGCAGCCTTGCGACTGCCCAAGTACGGGGTTGTGCGACCCCAAGACTGGGGAGTGCAGCCAGCAATGCCCTGCAGGCCTTAGTGGGAAAGGATGTCAGCTGGGTGAGACAAACAAACTTCAGCGTCTTTCTGAACCAAACTAAAGTAGTGTTACGATTGAGAAACAGAAATATGATCTTTGTTCTAGTTTTTTGCCTTGAACATTTGGCTCAGAAGTTTGAATATATATAAAAAAAAAAAAAAGAATTGTTACTGCGCCCCCCTGTGGTTTTAATTCATTACCAAGAGTGCCGTATAACTGTGAGAATACTTTATGGGAGAATGCATATATTGCTTAAGAGTGTTTCCACAAGTGTGGTTAATGGCCACATACCTAAATGCTTGTATAAATATGTGCTCCATTATGCATGTCAACATCACTATAAAAAGGAGTGTTTTCGAAAGTGTTAAAGGTTCTGTTGATACATTAACTGTACTTATTTTGTACAAGACAAGACTGTCCTGCTTTATTGCCAAATTATATTTGACCACTAGAATACATCTTTATTTAAAGATCAGCACTCTATTTTTTATCAAATATTGCCCTGTATGTACACAATGTGTCGTTTGTCTTTGTGCTGTTGAATAAGATTTCAAGACAAAGTTAAGCATTAACCAGTTATAACAGTAATCTCATACGCACAGGCTAATATTTGTGCCACCTCTAACTGCGGATTAATATTCCTGTAAAAATACTCATGCAGCTGCTATGAGCTCTTGTTTTGGTTTTGAACAGCACATTTTCAAGAATGGATCCCATCCATTCTCCAAAATATGTTTAGAACTGGGCCTTGGTGACAAACTTTACAATAATGACATACTGCATAATTATTTTTCTGTCAGCTCTCTTACATAAAAAGTCAACTATTGTCTTTTATTGTCGATACCACTTGTTGTTATGCAAAAACTGGCCCCAATTGAAACTCTTGGATTCCATTTCCCCCTAAATGAATGCTAATGATGATGATCTTACACTGTTCTATGTCTTAATGAAGACGTTAAAGTGGTGAAATCATCATTATCATTAACCAAAGTCAGATTTTTAAACTTTGTTCAGAATATTACATTAAAGACAAAAACATGTGCATTTCACGTTGACTACAGTGTGTCCTCCTGGCTACCATGGACCCGGCTGTCTACTGAGCTGCTCCTGTCACCCCGATGCTGCTTGTGACCCACAAACCGGCCAATGTGTCTGTCCGCCTGGAAGGAGCGGCCATGACTGTGCATCACGTAAGAAAATGCAGAATCACAAAATATAGCTGATCCCACGTTGAAATTTCGCAGTAACTCAATGCAGAACAGAACTTTATAAAACACACTCCTCGATGAAGAGTATAATTGGCCCAAATGAAGATCGACAGAATTAAAATGTGTAAATCTAAAGGGGAAGTTAATCCAAAATTCTTCTTCACAAAGATATGTCCAAAGTACTTTCACTAGTATAAACACAGCAATCATATTACTATTGTGCTTGTGGAATATGAGCTAAGCAGCAACATTTATCTGTTTTTGTCCATCTCAAGGGGCGGCCATTTTGCCACTTATGGGTGACTGAAAATGATTTCACAGTTGTTCTGGGCTCGGTTAACTAGCTATCACGGCTTACCTGTTTTCTGAAGGTGAACCATACTATGTTTAGACTAGCGGAGACACGTAAGACATAATACTGTAAAGTACTTTTTGGAGTGGACTTCCCCTTTCAGAAATTCTCGGTGTTTTGTAAGCTTCCTTGATTGCAATAAAGCACTAAGCATTTCGTTTTTGTAAAGAAAGTTCGATCTGTAGCCATGATTGACATACGAAAACTTCTACATGTATTTGTTACTGGCCACTGGATATGTGAGCTTGGCTCTACTGGACACAAATGTGTTTCTTTTAGAAGTTAGACATGCTGATTCCGACAGTTCACTATGAGGTTTAGGCAGCGACTGCTGCCACCGTGTGTTTTTCTTTCGTCACATCAGCTTTTCTCAAAGGTTCATTCACAAACTTTGGAGAGAAGTTGGTGGTTCGGTCCCCGGCTATTGCAACCATGTTGAAGTGTCTGTCTTTGAGCAAGATACTGAACCGACTGAAAATCAGTAGATGATGAGATAACAGTGTAAAAAAGCACTTTCAGTACCCGAGGTAGAAAAGCGCTAAGTCAGGGCCTATTTAACAACAATAATATATTATTCCAGCAGAGGACGCTGCAGGTCTAGTTTTCGGGCTTCTTGCTTCAAATGGAATATAAAAACAAAACCACAAAAAAATCACGTCCACTTTTGTCAGTGGCAAAACCATTTCAAAACCCCACAAATTCCATAATGGAATATGTATTGTGTCTTAGACCGTACATAATTATTTCAATTTTATTCGTTTCTTTCCCTTTATTTAGTCACCCAGTCCATGTGGAAATCAGCCAGGTTGATGCCATTAATTAAACTGTCTTAATTCAATGATGATCTTCTGAATAATCGTTCCTGAAAATGTTCCATGAGGGTAAAAGCTTGGTACCACCTCAGCAGTAGATATTGCCCTTAAAATCATGGCCATGCCCCAAGAGAGCAAGAGCCTCTTGTCCCTAGTCATAACATTCTCATGATTCACATCACTCTGATTGGACCTTACTGTGGAAATAAGCCGATCAGTCTATCTCGGTTCTGTTTTCTGTTGGCCCTTTCCTCTCAAGTTGAGGTGTTCAGTTTCTCAGTCTGCCAGGCCTCTCTCTCCCTTCAGGAGAAATCAGAAAAAGGCCCGTGCTGTGAGACGGACCAGATCTCATTGGGTATTTTCTTTCCTAGAATCAAAATAGAGAGATATGGCCTTCCCTTTCAGTGGGGTATTTTAGTTCACACACATGATTCAATAATGAGATTCATGACTACGGCAGAAACATTTGTTTTTCGCTGAGCCTTTATGGGATCTTGGGGCGGCTTAACATTACAGGCATATTTCTTTTTTCAGTGGAAGCGGGCTGTTACGCTGATATTAGTCCGAGATGTCGCTTGCTTTTGCAACTTTGGTGTCATATTCAAAAATAGTTTGTGTTTGTTGTAAATAGCGCACTGGCTCATTGTCATTACTGACTTCCTTGAGTGTAAATGACACCAGGAAGTTCGATTCTATTCCCTCCCCATCCATTCCCTTTCTGTGGTCTCTTCTTTCCGACTGTGTGGTCCTGTGTGGACCTTCTTTATGGGCTGACAGCCCTCTTTCTTCCACAAGCAGGGATCTGGAAATAATCCACCCGTCTTAAAGAGCTCATTTATCCCCGAGATGGAGTCTTTCAGTGATGACACAGTGTGCGCGCTAGTCATTGTGGACCATTTCTTCTAGGCCTACCTATAAACTTTGAGAGAGGAAGTGGGATGGTCCTAAACTAACAAGTACCAGCAGACTGTGCACAGGCTTCTGTGGTTAATATGAAAGCTACTCACTCCCTTTTGGTATAAATAAATCATAAAGCATAAGTTACATTGCATCAATTGACAGTATAGATTTGAGTCACTCCAGTAGTACTTGTTTTTAGCGTGTTGTGGGGACTGCAGTGCCTTGTTGTAGGACATCTATCCGATCTGTTTTGGCATATGCTGGAACTCGTTCAACTCAGTGAAGTGCTATTCTAGTTCTGTGCAAATGCTATATAAATCAGCTCCGCTGAAAACGTTGCCACGAAGAAAAAAAAACACTTGTAGCCTGTAGTTTCTGAAGCAATTTGGATTCAGAAACATTAAACCGTCAATAAAAAGAAAGCATTTTTTCCATCATGCCAAAAAAGTGGATCTCATTAGTGCGCATTTCCCTTTGAACTAAATTCTTACGAGAGCAGGCTCTCCGAAAAATACTGCATCTGACAAAAAAGGCATGTGCATAGCCATGGTACCACAAACTTCAGTCAAAGTAAACACTAGACAAGAACAAGTACTTTTGAAACAGTGTTACAGTGGAGCTCATTTATGGTGACGGCATCCTCAGTGGGCCGGTTTTAACGACATCACAGCTGAACCGCTGCCGTTGCACGCCAAGACGTCATGCTGTCTGCGTGGGAACACCGTGATGGGCATGCCTGAAAGGATATGTACTTCGCTCACATTGAGGCTGAGGGTTTAAGATACGAGTGGACAACATGAGAAGAAGGAGGAAGTGATGTAAAAACCAAAGGGAAACACCCTCAGCATATGAAACCGCCAAAAAGGAACATTTCTGGTGCGCTCCAGTTTGTGGCTTCCTTTGGTTACATGGTCCATTGATTCCCTTATGGAAAGAAGAAGTGGTCTATTGAAAAACTGCTCATTGCTGAGACAATTGGTTCAGACTTTATAAATATATACGGAAGTAAAATGGAGCTCAGTGGGCACCAAGTCACAGACCTCTTCCAATGCTAAACATTTGGAAGCCGATTGTACACATTCATGGATGCCAAATTTCTGGCATATTTTAAGAGCTTATGATGAATTCATTATTCATGGAAACATTTGGGGAAGATATTTTAATATGACCACAATAATTTTGTGTTGCATTTGCACCTGAATCTACACCAATGGAATGAGCTGAAGTTGATTTATTTATTATTTTTTTTTGTAGGTGAATGAACAAAGTTCAGTAATTTAGAGCCCTCAGTGCGGCACAGTAGCAAGTGGTTAGCACATCAGCTTCACAATGCAGATGTTGAGTGTTCATTTCCGGCTACGGCCTTCCTGTGTGGAGTTTGCATGTTCTCCCCGGGCCTGCGTGGGTTTTCTCAGAGTATTCCGGTTTCCTCCCACATTCCAAAAACATGCATGGCAGGTTAATGCAACACTCTAAATTGTCCCTAGGTGTGAGTATGAGCGCGTATGGTTGCTTGTCTTTGCGTGCCCTGCAATTGGCTGGCAACCGGTTCAGGGTGTCCCGCGTCTCCTGCCTGAAGAGAGCTGGTATAGGCTGCGGCATGCCCGCGACCCTTGTGAGGATGGAGCGGATTAGAAAAGGGATGGATGGATGGAAAAAATACTCAACAGCCAACTGAAATTGCCCACAAGTCTCCCACAAGGCATGCTCCAACTGTTAATGACACTGCATGTGTGACAGTCTATACCAGGGGTGTCAAACATACGGCCCGCGGGCCAGAACCGGCCCCCAAGGAGGTTCAATCTGGCCCGTAAAATAATTTTAAAATGAAAAAAATGCATTAAAGACACAGAATGAATATTTTTAATAAAATTCAATTCATGGATTATCCACTAGGGGCAGTTATCCATTCGGCCACTAGGGGGATTATCAATGTGCCAATGCTTCTTTATACCAAAACAAAGGAAAGACATGATATTTTGGTTATTTATAGCAGAGTATGGTATACTGTATGTTAACGGCCCACTTGACATCTACCGAGTCCGTATGTGGCCCACAATGTGCCTTGATGTTTGACACCCCTGGTCTATACCATATATATTCTACAGTATGAACGCTGCTCTCAGATTGCAGGTTTTGATATTTCAAGGTCTGCTACAATAACAAGCAAATCTCATTTTATTGGGAATGTTCGTGTTACCACTGACAGTACGGTGTTTGCTCAAATATTTTTGTCAGACCAACGACACACTCTTGAACAATCAGCGTCTGCCGATTTGACAATGAGAAACAGACGCTTCCACCAAGCAACAGGCTGTCATGCCGTAAGTGGGCGCAGTAGCCTGGTTCTGTTTAGTTGTGCATTGGTGGGGCCTGCGGACTCAGCAGGTGCTCAAATTATGGGATCTCTGGCCCCCAAAAAAGGGAATGGCCTCCGAGCTGCTGCTGACTTTGATGTGTCCCCGATTCACCACACGTGTGCAACATCAACTCACTTAATGAACGTCGATGTTGTCTAAATTCAAATAAACACTGATTTGATTTTGCCATTTTCACTTGCTGATGTGAGAGTGAAGACAAGTAGCGGAAAAGCCAAATAAGAATCATCCTTTTTTGTTTGTGAACTTGCCAACTCTGGCCGTTTTGATGTTTGAACTGGACCCACAGTGTGCCTGGACACCTTTTACGGTCTTGACTGTGGCCAGATGTGCGAGTCCCGGAATGGTGCCCGTTGCCACCACATCACAGGAGCATGCCAATGCTTCGCTGGCTGGGCAGGACCACATTGCATTCTGGGTAATGGAAGCCACATCATTAAAATGGGGTGTGAGGGAGGGCCTCACTGCTGAACATCCTCTCTTGACACACAATTATCCCTAAAATGAGACATTAGCAAAAACATTTTGGCAACGGGGCACTTGTAAACAAAGGAGCCAAGATATATTGGCGCAAATAAGGTTTAATCAAGCTCTGTTCTGACAAAGTATAGTGATGGACATGTGAAATATGTCAAGCCTTTAAATTGCCTCCTTTTTGTTTGTTTGTTTGCTTTTCATGGTTTTTCGTTAATTTTCAAAAAAATCAAAATAAAACAATAAATAATAATAATAATAATTATAATAATCAATAAAACATTTTGTTAAGTGCAGGCAAGGGGCAAATTGATGCAACTCCTTATATGGCATCACCTTTAGGATTACAGTAATAATGTGTATATTGTTTAATTAAAACCACTCCAACAGTATGTCTTAAGGAGTCTTTTTGATATTTACAGTGTGAATATATATATATATATATTATATTTGTATATATATATTATATATATTTTAGATATATATATATATATATTTTTTTTTTCCATCATTCGTGTGCTTATGTATTTGCCATCGGAAGTGTCTCTCTCATCTCGGTTTCGTTCTTCATTCTGCTTGTGTCGGAGCAAGTTGTGCATTAGGTGCTAACTGAGTAAGCACAAAAGAAACGTGAAAAAAGCGCTTTTGCATTTTGATTCCAAATGAGTGCGTCTGTTTCGTCTTGAAGGTTGTACCAGTGGTTTATTTAGTGAGGCCTGCGAGCATGAGTGTCATTGTGTCCATATAGTTCAAACTGCCAACCGCCAATGTGAGCAGGGCTGGACAGGAGCCAAGTGTGACAAACGTAATTGTGGAAAACATGAGGAAATTGAAAATTAATTCAGACACATTTGTATTTGCATGTGTAAGTGAACACCCAGCTTGTTTCTTGGGGTTCTTTGGTGCTTCCTGTGACAAAGTCAGTGTGAGGCTGGTGTGTCATGTTGTCATGAGACGGGGAATTGTGGATGCCCTGCTGAACTCAGAGTCAAGTGAGAAAAGTAAGAAACAACAAGGCAAATATATTTTGACGAAATAAACTAAATGCCGAAAATAATTTGAAGAAAAATGATCTTGTAAGGTTTAAATAGGAAGCGGTCAGGCAAACTAAACCTTCTATCTACATTTGAAGTTAGCTTCACGGTTGAAGTCAACACTGTTTCCACAAGGTACAATCTGAATGTTTATTATTTTTCCAAAGCCCAAAAATGTCCTGAAGTTGTACAAGGCTAAGGGCCCCATTTTACTGCCCAGTGCAAGTCAAGCGCAAATCGCACTCTTACTGTGCACACAGATGGAGTTTTGTTTGATTCCTCGATAGTTCCCGCAACGCTGCATATCGCCCTTATCCTTGAAAATGGCCAACAGCACACTTTTCCTCCATCTCTAGAATTTTATTGACCAACTCCTTGTTGGAAAGGAAATTGTTGTTGTTTCTTTGTGCACCACGTTTGCCTAAAATGTTTTTACCTCCTGTTACACGACTTGATGTAATATTTCATCTTGTGCTCCTTACCATTTATGTACCAGCCCACCCCCCAACACCACCTTAGCTCCCTTCCTCTCCGCACATACTCCCCAGACATCTGATAAATGTTACACACCAGTTGCCAAGTAAAACAGAAGGCATTGTTTTTGTCTCCTCAGCAGCGGATAAGGGCTTTTGGAAGGCAGACATGCATAATGACAGCTCCGTAATTGCCTCTTTAGTCTGGAGTCCTTTCTTATCTGTTCCCCACGCTGCCTGCTGCTGCCTGACTGAGTGCGGCGGCGATCTCACCCGCAAACATGTTGGGTTCACAGATTCATGCACTATGACTGATGGTTTGGAGGATTGCGTTCATTCTTGTTGTGTGCACAAATGTGTGCATGGAGAAAGGGTGTGTGAAAAAATGTTATCCCCATTTGGGTTTGGGCACCAGAGAATGTTGATGACTTTTGTGACCAGTTAGGATTGAAAGTCGCTATATTTTCACACAATCCAGTAATGTAAGAGAGAGAAACTTTTTCACAACACACTACGCAGTATTTGAAAGCCTTCTCCTGTTGCTTTTGCACTTTTTAAATGATGAGATATTATGTGAGTACACTAAGGGTGTTTTTGTTTTTAATCTTGATCACATTCTATCAAAACAAATGCATAGTGTTCCCACTGAATAATCAGACAGATATTTGACACAGTAGATCACCACATTTTATGAAATGGACTTAAAAACCTGGTCCATTTTGAATTTTGGATACTTGTTCCTCCCGAGTCCATGAAATTAAATATGGGGTTCCTCAGGGCAAAATTTTAGACCCAATACTTTTGTCCCTACATGGGACATTTACTAAATGCAACAAGGATGGGACTATTGATCCCGGCTCCGGCCTTCCTTTGTGGAGTTTGCATGTTCTCCCCGAGCCTGTGTGGGTTTTCTCCGGGTACTGCGGTTTCCTCCCACATTCCAAAAACATGCATGGCAGGCTGCTTAAACGCTCCAAATTGTCCCCAGGTGTGAGTGTGAGCACGGATGGTTGTTCATCTCTGTGTGCCCTGCGATTGTGTCACGTTGCAAGGTGGTGGCGGAACCCAAAAAGCAGGCAGGAGGGAGGAGCAGGCAGGGTGTGCTTGAACAAGTGTATTGATAAAACACAGAAAACTAAATCCAAAACAAACAAAGTCCGAAAAACAAAAATAACCCAAAGTATCAAACAAAACCCAGGCTGTAGCTACAACTAACAGTCAACAAAACATGATCGAACACATGACAGCTACAGCAAACAAACAGACAGCAACAATGACCCGACAATGAGTGGTCGGGCTGGGAGTCCTTTTAAAGCACTAATTACAGAATGACCAACAGGTGTGCAGCTGCAGGGAGAGCCCTACAGTGCCACCTGTTGGTCCCAAACAGAATCATGACAGATTGGCTGGCCCCCGCCTATTGCCGAAGACGGCTGGATATATATGTGTATTTTTTTTTTAACTTAATGTAAAACTACTTGACTTGTACATATGCTGAATACACATTGTATGATGGATAAAAAAAAAGTCTATAGTCCCTTGCTCAAATGCCAGGTTTTGTGTTAAAAAACGAGATCAGTATTTATCATTTCAAAACTTTTTCCACCATTAATGTGACCTAATAACTCAATTAGAGGGGAAAGAAAAGTCTTCTGAAGGGGTAAGTAAAAGTGTACACCTTTTGGAATTATAGTTAAATATGTTCAACCTTTTTTTCATCTAAATTTGCACGGGGTTTGTACATTGCACATTATGTGTTGCTTTATTCATTTCATATATTAATCACATCTCTCGAGTTTTTGCTGAATGGTGATATCATATTTTTTTCTTTTTTCTTTTTGTTATCTTAGCTTGTCCTGCTGGTATGTTTGGGAACAACTGTAGTCAACTGTGCCAGTGTTCAGGAGACCATGAGCAGTGCCACCCAGTTACGGGGAACTGTAGTTGTTTACCTGGTTACTACGGAACAAGTTGTGAGTTACGTGAGTACACTTTTAAAACCACTTTATTTCTTCTTGAATATTGGAATGCAATGCTCAAGGATTCCTTAGTTTTATATGGCCTTGCATTGTGAGAATGAACCTCGTGTCCTTCAGTCACAGGCCATATTTTTAACCATCCATCTGTCTGAGCCCATTTTATGATAATCAGTCCATACAATACACCACTCCCGACTTGATATGTTTCCTTCCACGTATTCTTTTTGGCTATCTTGTGTTAGGATGTCGCTCAGGCACTTATGGACCAAACTGCAAGTGTCGATGCCGTTGTCTCAATGGTGGCCGCTGTGACTTCCGAACGGGGACATGCCGCTGTCCCCCGGGCTTCATCGGAGCTGACTGCAGCTCATGTATGTTTGTTACATTAACACCTTCCTTTCTTTGCTTGATCCATCCGTCTACCATTTTCCATACGGCCTGTTCTCTTCTGAGACAAGCAACACGGACATGTAACAATGTAGACTTCCTTCTTGCGTAATATGAATACACAGAATGACTCAAATTAAGCCACACAGGACAGTTGACGAAGGAGTAACCGTGTCTGTGGAAGGTAGCCGACATAATCAAAGCGCATCCACACTTTTACTGTGACAAATAGACTCACATGATGAAGCAAAAACCAAACTAACATCGCTCCCCCTTCTGTGTTTCATGGCAAATAGTTGGGGATGATGACTGCACTGAAAAAACTTTTTCACTTGACCGTCGGACTAATTCCTCGTTTCTCCCCTACAGCCTGCCCAAGTGGGTACTATGGCAAAGACTGTGCTAAAGTGTGTTCCTGCGGAGAAGGGGGTCAGTGCCACCCAATAAATGGAAGATGTATTTGTGCAACTGGCAAAATGGGGCAGTCCTGTCAAGGTACTGAAAGACAATCCTCACGTGACCTTTTTGTACTTCTACCTAATGCAAAGACCAGATTGAACATTATTTTATACCCTCAATGTTGTACGTCTAAACAGTGGTATTCTGATTTGATTTGATTTACTGAAGAGGTAAACACATTACAAGATATAAAAATTAAAATTAGAAGAAAGAAAGAAACGATCGTCAATGGATGTCGGAGTTGATCATGGTTTATATGTTCAAAGGGAGTAGGAAGAAGTACAAAAACGAATTGAATCCTTGCCTGGTGTTCTCTATTACGCATATCAAATTATTACATGAGCAGGTTTTTTTTTTTAATATGTATCCCAAAATATAATTAAAAAAAACAAACAAAACACACTCGTCTTAACATATGGACTGTAATTCATGTATAAGCGTGACTTTTCAACTCTTATACATGCAGACGATAAACAAAAAACTTTATACACGTGTGCTGATAGATTTATATTTTTATATAATATTTTTAAACCTCTTTATGAACACATTAAGTGATTCACGCCTTTTCAATTCATGTGCCATCATTATTAAAAAAAAAAATTGAAATCCCAAAACAAATTTAACAAGTCAGTGACAAGTCAGCAAAACAACATGAATGAGTTACTTTTTAAAAGGAAACATTTTTAGTAATGTCCAAATGTGTTCAGGCTGAGAGTTTGCGTCACAGATTATTTCAGTCTAATTCAATTTTGATCGGTCCTTGAACTTGGATATTTTATCAGTCTCTTCACTAAACATCGACTTAAAGAAACACATTCTAGTGTTGGGTCTCAAATGATTCCAGACTGCTTTGCTGGGAAACAGAAGGCAATCTGGTTCATCAGCATTTGAGCGATTGTAAACGGGGGTTTCCAGCCCAGGATGCACTCTGTACCCACTTCTTTATCCTCTTGCACATGTGTATTCACCAATTCTTAAACGTCTCTTGTTCAATGTTTACAGAGACATATAAGTAGCTCGTTTTCTGTGTTGCATGTCACTGGACTTGGCAAATAAGCAAATAAATACACATGGAAATCAAAGACATCTTCCATGTTGTTTTCCCAAGCTAAATTGCCCAGAGAAACATGATTATTCTTTATATCAGTGCCAAATTGGACTATTTTGCCTCTCTTTAATGACCTGCTGATTAAATAAACAAAAAGGGGGTTGTCTCTGAGTGCTTGCAGAAGTGCTTCATGTTGTTCTCTGATTGTTGGTGCATTGTTTTGATGTCTTCTGATTTGTGTTGCGTGTCCCGATGGCTTTGAAATATGTAGACAATAAGTCCATTTCTGATTTATTTTGCACATCTTACATAAACATGGAACACTATTGCCCGGCATGTCATGATATTTTTTTTTAGTCAAATGAGTCACTTGATTTTCATGCCAGCGCAAGTTTAGTCTACTGTGTTTGGGGCCATGTTGAGCTTCCCGGGGCATTCCGGTACATGGAGTTGTCGTGCCCTCGGATCATCCGACAATTTCGAAATAGAAAGTGGTCTGTGCTTGGCGTAAAAGCAGGTGTCTCATCATTATCCTGCTGAGGCAATTGTCTAGTTCAGCGTGTTTCTGAATTTGGTAGATGCGTCATGGCTCACGGGCATTTCTTCCTTGCCCCCCCACCCCAGCGCAAATTTGGTTCCAAAAAGTAGACTACCGTATTTTCCACACCGGATTATGAGGCGCACCTTCAATGAATGGGCTATTTTGTTATTGTTTTCATACATTGGGCGCACCACATTATAAGACGCAATCTACAATACATCCACTAAATGGAGCTACACCCAAGGAAACACCAACAGAACGATCAGATGTCAGTAAAACTTATGTAATAAAGCAGCGACACAGTTCACTTAACCAAAAGCATGTTATAACGTTGACTCGTTAACGTTGAACTCTCTTACCGCTGATCTATTTCCGTGTTCAACTGCGTAACCGATCACCTTAAGTTTGAACCCTGCGCTGTTAGCATGTCTCGAGCAAGGAGCCATTTTGGGGGGGGTCGAAATATTACCGTAATGACCGTACACAAGGCGCATCGGATTTTAAGGCGCGCTGTGAGCTTTTAAGAAAATTGAAGTTTTTTAGGTGCGCCCTTTAGCATGGAAAATACGGTATATTTTAGACTCAGGAAAAGCAGAACTAACACTGTGTACAGGTGGTCTAATGCAATTTTAGTGTATTTGATTGAGGCCCAGGTAGACAAATTCTGCACTCCGCGCACATGCGTGGTTAATGTGGTTGATTTCATCATCCGCAACGGGAGATCTTGTAGTTTACCTGCCATTGTCATGCACGGACCGCAGCGGGTCTATTTTTGTTATATACTGCGCTGATTTCTATGCAAATGATGCATACTGCTAAAATTTGCCAAGAAAAGACGACTTCCATCCCACAATGGTGCACAAAGACGCAAACACCCCATTACGCCCAATTTTACCTGCGATAAGTCTCGCAAAATACCAAAACAAAGAAAACTCAGAACTCAAAAACAGTTCAACTTGGCTTTACTCTGGACTCTGTATGAAAACAGGGCCCTCACTTATTTTGTTGTCGTGTAGTCACATTGCTGTAATTCTGATTGCTGTTGCGATGTCCTGACAATTTCTCAATATTTCTCCAGTCTGTCCCAGGGGGCGTTATGGCCTGCAGTGCCGACACACATGCAGATGTCAAAATGGTGCTCTGTGTGACCCTAAAGATGGTAAATGCAATTGTGGCCTTGGCTGGACCGGACCAGAATGTGATACAGGTTAGCGTTACAATACACCTGCATGATAGGCGATAAAATCATGTGATAAGCGATATGGTTGTTGAAAATTCGAACGAACAAAAATGTGTTTAATATAAGTTGGCTCATTATATCCGATGCCCATTTAAGATTGCGTCTGATTTAAAAGGCAGATAAAAGCATGCAATTATGTGTCGTCCCTGTCATGTGTAAAACATGTTTTTGATATATTGTGCAGCCCCAATAGATACCTTGAATTTTACACCAAATAAAACATGCGTATCATTATTCCCCAATTGCATTTCATGCTACTTTAAATCAGGGGTCATTATTGTATGTACGTAGTGTAACAAATGTTTGAATGAATGCCAGTAATGTGTTCTGTCATCCGTGTCCGTGAGTAGTCTGTTCACAGGGAAAATATGGTGAAAATTGTTCTCAAGACTGTCCTTGCCTCAATGGTGGGACATGTGACCGCTTTTTTGGCACCTGCAACTGTACAAATGGGTACTACGGCCACGCCTGTCAACATAGTATGCAACCACCTTTTGCTCATTTTTTTCCCATTATCAGCATAGTTGTAAATGTTTAAAAGTTGCTTTCGGCAAACTAATACATAATATCTTGCATTTCTAGAATGCCCACCTGGATATTTTGGCTTCAACTGTGGCCTTACATGTGACTGTCAGGCCGGGCAGACCTGCGATCACGTGACAGGGCAATGTGCGTGTTCTCCGGGTTACTACGGGCCTCAGTGCCAGAGCCGTGAGTACTCGTTTGAATTTCAAAGGGTCTCTGAAACATTTAGTGAGTCACATGCAGTAGCTCAAGAAAGAGAAGAATGAACATCGTTTGAGACTGGTATTTCTATCGTTTTTCGCAGCGGTTGACTTATGTTCTGCATAAAACAGTGAAACAAAATTTAATTTCTGTTTGTGGTAATAAATGATAAATTAAGTTTTCACTTTATATATGTACTGCATACTGTAAAGTACAGTGTAGAAAACGACAATCACTGCTATCACTACTTATACCCCCCCAAAAAAAAAATAATTCGAAAGAATTCACAATGGCAGCTGCAGCGATCGTATCAGTAACATGTCTAAAAATGTAATTGCAAATTAAATAACAAAACAAATTTGTGTGTGTGTGTGTGTGTGTGCGTGCGCGCACGCATATGTGTGAAGGTGTGTGCTGTCGTCTTATTCAAAATGAAGTATTTTGAATTAGAGATCAGATCAATCAAATATAAATATATATAAAATAATAAATAATAATCAATAATAAATTAAAAAAATAAAAATAAATATCTAAATATATATTTTTATTTTGTAATTTATTATTTATTATTATTTATTTATTTATTTAAAAAATATTTGATATTTATTTTTATATGTATTAAATAAAAAACATATATATTTAGATGTTTAGTTTATAGATAGATAGATAGATAGATAGATAGATATAGATATATAGATAGCTATAGATATATTTTACTGTGAATAAATGCAGTTACCAGTATATGGCCACTGGGATTCCCCACTTGTAATGCTGCATAGACAGATGTGAGCATGCATGAAGAGAACAGTTCCAAAATGTCTATGGGGTTGTTTTTGAGGGGAGACAGACAGACAGGCCTGGAGCAAGGTGGGAGAGCAGATGGATTGGTTATTTGATGACAGACATGTGTTTCCCCCGCCGCTTAATGCATTCCTCGACCATCCTGGTGCCCTCCTGCCTGCTTGCAAGGATCTCACACGGCGTGTGAGCATTTAAATGGCCACTTCAGACACGGCAGGAGGGACAGCCAGCATAGAAACATCGTTGACTAGATGTGTGCGTTTGTGTCTGAGGAACAAAATGTGGATTTCATTCCGGTAAAAAAAAAAAAATGTTTCAAAAAGAAACAAAAATTCTTTGTCATGATGATACGTTTGTGGGTACTACTATTACACTGACTACTACTTTTGCACTTTTGGTTGTTTGCATTTACGGTGGAACGGTGAAATATGTTCTGTGACACTTGTCGAGCTCCAATTTGTTGTCACCATCATAAAAGCTTAGTAACAATATGACTGATGAAATTAAAACAAAAGAATTGTAACACTGTAGTAAGATGTTTAAAAAAACCCGCTGAGTCTTGTTGACAAATAATGAAGTCATGATGTGGAGAATCACAGGTGCATCTCATGCTTCTCACTTTTTGGCATTTTTAATTCTTACAAAATTTTAAAAAGTTCAACACTGGTCATAGTAAACCAATAAAAAGTAACAACTTAAGTAATGACATGCACGATGATATTGAAGTCTCGCTGCTTTTTCATGTTCCTTCTGGCTTATATTGTTTGGAACAGGCGTCACAAAAGCTAAAGAAAAAGCTAAATGTGCAGAGGGGTGTCGCGGTCATGCGGGATGGTAAACATAATGCCTTGCATGACATTATACATGAGAATGGTGGATGCTCCAAAGTTTCATTTTGTTTGTAGAATTTTGAATGGACACGATGACTAACAGCTGCGTATATCTCTGTGGGCAGGATCATTCTCTCTGAAGAAATAACGATTGTTTTTTGGGGGTTTTTTTTGTTTGTTTTTTTTTTGCTTCTCAGGATGTGAAGCTGGCAAATTTGGCCAAAAGTGTGAAAGGTCATGTGACTGTTCAGGTAGCTCATGTGACCCATCTACCGGACGTTGCCTCTGTCCTCCAGGAAGGACTGGACAGAGGTGTGAAAAAGGTAAATTGATTTATCAGAACAGAGCTGGCATTCAGAAAATAAAGACGAAGATTTCCTCCAACGTTCTGTCTTCCCTTGTTGTTCTCAGAGTGCAGTGGGGACCGATTTGGCCCAGACTGCTCTCTGTCTTGCCAGTGTTCCCATGGGGTCCGCTGTGATGGGGTGAATGGACGCTGTCAGTCCCCACTCACCTGGCTGGGACCCACCTGTGGTGAAGATAACACACACACACACACACATGCACGCACACCATGCCTCCCTGGCTCACTCTGTCTCTTTCGATTGCTGCGTGTTTCTCCTTGACAGTTATTTTAATGTGCACCCAGCATGGAGTCAGGCTTCGGTCTGTCTTCCATTTTACATCCTCAAAGAACATTTGTTTTGAATTTTCGATTTGCGCTGATTTCTTATTTCTCTTTCAGCACCGCTTCGCCCAACACGTGGACAGCTGAATTTCTCTGAGCAGTAAAACCGTATTAACGCCAACATTGAAGCACATGACTTGGCTGGCTCTTGGAAGATTCACACAGGTAAAGGTGGTCTGGAATCGTGTGACAGAAAGTAGTGTTCCATCACTGAGTTCAAGACTATCAAGCAAATAACTTGACTCGTGAGCCGGCCTCAGAGTACCACAAACGGTTCCCTTTTAAAGACTCTTTATCCCTTTATAAGGTATTATGGGGGGAAGCGCTTCATGTATGCGTGATCAACGTATAAAGTAATTGAATGAATGCATTTTGATTGAGTGATCGTCTTTCCAGAGTGGACCCCTCCTTTCACCCAATCATCTGTAATTGGCTCGCCGCAACCGTGCGCATGTATCAATTCTAGCACAGTATTTACGGAGTTAGGTTTTAGTTCTCATCTGTAGGTGAAGAAGACATTTGAAAAAGAAAAGAAGTTAACTGCAGAAGTTAAGTGCCCATTTAAAATCACGTTTTTCAAGGTGCAGTGTTACGTATTTTTGTAAAGCCGTTCTCGAATTTACCTACAGCGTAATACACAATACATGTATATTTGGAGAGGCAAATGTGTATACCTCCTCACTATTTGCATATATACGTCCATTTGGCTGAATCACTTTCTGTATATTTGTTCATACAAAACTATTGCATTGTATTTTTGTGTTAAAAAAAAAAAAAATCTACCAGTATCCGATTGTCTTTGTTTAATCCCCATGCAGTAATTATCCCAAAATTGGACATTTCGGACACTTTGGACGATTTTGGACTGTTGGACAAATGGACACCACAGACAAAACAGTGAAATATAACTCCACGAAGCTGAAATTTTGCATAGGATGTATATCTATGTCTTGGCCAATTCCCACTGAACATTTTGAGGGGTTGAAAGTGAAAAAAAATTAAAAGTGAAAAACGTTGTTGCACATTGGAAGAGGGACATTTTTGGGACGTAATACCCTTCATGCAGCCGCTTAAAAATACTGCATGAGGGTTAATGGATTCACTTTTTTTTTCTCACTGTAGAAAACTCTCCTTATACACACATTGTAATATTTAGGATATCTTTGTTCATTTATCTAGATTGTTTGAATTTCTCCATCAAACTGCGGGCATTATGAATTCACCAAAGGCTTTCTTGTTGCGGTAAATGTGGCAGATCAAAATACTGCAGGCAAAACGTGCATGCGTGGCATTTCTTTCTCACGTGATAACTGGGTTAGCAGCTGCCAAAGATTGTTTCTGATTGTAAATGATAACATTGACTGGTGTAAATATTTGTTCTGATTCACCTGCAGCATTGACATTGTCGTGCAAAATGAAAGAATATTTCAACAAGAAAATGCATTTATGTGTCAGGGGTGCCTTCTACCAATGTTCTGTTTTTTTTTTTCTGCCTAATTACAAGTTGGTGGTGCTATAGTGTGTTGGCATTGTATGTCCTGAGTGAAAGTCTCATTGATGGCTATGTGTTGATCAATGAAACCCAAAATAACAATAAAGAAAATTGTGAAGACCTGCTTTGAATGATCTCTCAAGCGTGTGCACTGGAACACAGTGTTGCGTGCAATGGATTTGCGAGAAAGGAGAGATACGACATTTTTCAAGTGCATTGGAGCATTTCCTTTACCGTCGGCCAAAGGTGGTTGCGGTCTAGCGGAGGCGGGCAGGTGCTTGTGCCGAATGTGCATGCATCCCAGCATCCCCAGGGTGACTGATGGGCGAACAACCCAGCAGCGGCAAATGGAAATCACCACGCATCTTCCCCTCTGGTGTCGGTGATGGATGGACGGTGGGGCTGCTCCAGCTCAGCCCGTGTTGTGACAGGCTGCAAATGTACTCCAATAATGTTTATCGGTGAGGCCTTCATCTTCAGATGACACACACCTGTTTCCAGTCAAATAGGCCCAGAAAGGCCATCCATCCTACAAACTCTGGGTGGGAACTGTATCCCTATATATCAGACCTCCGTATTGTACGACTATCGAAAGTAACCTTTAAAAATGCCGTATACTGTACAGTTATGTGGACCGCTGTATAGATAACGTAGGTCTAAATGTTTAATACAGAACTCGAGATGTGATTAAAAAGTAGATTTCCAGCAGGATTTTGAGAGTTTCCACAAACTTTGGCCATCTATAATTTAGAATTACAGATATTTCACGCAGAATACTGCACTTCCATTTTTAGGGACTCAATATTAGTTGGAAATCTGACATTATTGTAAATGTAGTCAAGACGAGTGAGTCGATGCACAAGTTCTTCACACATTGTGAGGGTTTAAGATACTGTAGTTTGGGTAAAAGGTTTCATCTTCAGGGCCAATAAATAAAACATCAGTTTTGTCCTGATTGAGCTGTCGGAATTTGATGACTTACTATAAATACAATGTAATAGGGTGTCAAATGGCCCTGTGTTGTCAAGAGACACAGCAATATACAACTGTGTATCAGCGTAGCTGTGGAAGCTGACGCCGTGCCACTTGCTGACATCCCCAAAAGGAAGCATGTAAAGATTAAAAAGTATTGGGCTTACAATTGAGCCCTGAGGAACCCCACATTTAATTTCATGGACTCTGGAGGAACAAGTATGCAAATTTCAAAATGGACCAGGTTTTTAAGTGTGTTTAATAAAATGTGGTGATCTTCTGTGTCACATGCAGCCCTTAAATCCAGTGCATTACAATTGGCATTATTTAAAATCCTTAAAAAAGCTGTCTCTGTACTATGATTCATCCTAAAACCAGACTGGTATTTCTAGAAAATATTTGTCTGTAAAAAAAAAAAAAATGTAATTGGAGAAAAACTAGTTTCTCTAAAATCGTACTTAAAAATGGTAAGTTGGATGCAGGTCTGTAATTATTTAAAAAACGCTGGGGTCCAAGCTGCTCTTCTTGAGAAGAGGCTTCACCACCGCCATTTTAAAGGCGACGAGGAATACACCCATCTAAAGAGAGCAATTGACAATATTCAAAATCTGTTCCTCGAGATTCCATAACATGTCTTTAAAAGTGATGTGGGGGTTGGGTCTTAAAGGCAGGTTGTTGGATTTACCTTGGGAGAAAACTCGACTAAATGTCCTTGCATCAACCAGGGCAAAACTCCCGAGTGTTTCCTCCGCTAAAAGTAACTTCAAATTGATATGATGTCATAGATGATTCCTGGGAAAAGGTCCTTCCATCAAAAAGTACTGTACATCTAACAATGCTCAGCCTCTAAATAGAAGTTATCATTTGCAAATATGGAGGTTTCACTTCACTTTTCCTTTTCATCCCAAAATGGTACGCATATTAAAACAACCAAGTAAGGTAATTGTGCTTAAGGTCATTTATAAATGGTTCAGTGTCATAAGTAGTCTGCCTATCTGGAGAGGGGTGGGGGGTGCAGGAAACAGATTAAATAGCCTGGAAAAGGTAAGATCAGATCATGGGTACTTTTTCGTTGTAATTAGGCATGCACCACTTTTTGCATGGAGATTCTATCACTTTTACAGCCTTTGCCTCACGTCCCAGTGATCATTTCTAACCTCTGCGTTGAACCAGATATCCCAAAGCAGCACAATGTTTAAACTCCAGCTGACAGTGCCGAGGGCCGAGATAAAAAGAACGAGGGTGATCATGTGCCATTAGTTTGGTTGCTGCCAAGAAAAATAAGTATGAACATTTTTTTTATGTCAAGATGGCAAATAAGATCTGTATCAAACAGTCTCCCACACTCGGTGATTACGTAAATGTGTGTGCGTGTGTGTGTGTGTGATGAAGCCAATTTTTTCAAAAGATATCCTTGTTCATGTTTTTGAAACACACTGGCATCCAAAACTTTTGGCATCACCCTGAGAAAACACTCTGTTGTATATATAAAATATCGTTCAAGTGTGGGGCGGGGGTCACTTGCAAAAGACAATTGATTTTAAAGAAATGCAGCTGATTTGTTTTGTTGATGATTTTACCACATCAACAACGTATAGACTGTATTTCCAATTTATTTTAGAGTTTATCTTTATGGGGGGGGGGGGAGCAAACGATCCGAAAAACTATAAGGAAAACCCTTAAGCTTTGAACAGGAGTAAAGAACGGTAGTAAAGTATAAAAAGCTTTTCATTGATCATCAGTATTCATTTAATGTATTTATTTCCAGAAGTGCTTTTCTTTCAAAAATGAGGATGTTTGACCCTGAACTTTCAATGTATGTAAATAAGATTCACGTGTGTGCACAAAAAAACATTTAAGGAATACACCCGCCATATTAGTGTTGTCATCAAATGTACCCCATGAGCGTTTCAATTGTGCGGAGGAAATCCAGAATTATTTCGATATTGATGACGTTTTGAGATCGAGGGAATTTTGCGACATAATACAGTAATACAGTATGTTAAAGTATATATTTTAAATATGTTCACATTTCTGAAATGTGAGACATGAGTGAGACAGATGGGACTTGAAAAAAGTTTTTTTATGGTGCTTGTGAATGTGGTGATCTGACACTGCCCTTTCAAAACCTGAGAAGCAAAACTAAAAACTTAAATAAAAAAATAAATAAAAAATCTCATTTCATGAAAAGGACATGATAGCAAAAATTTGTGAAGCAAGCCACAACCAGCAAAGTGAGAAACAAGCAATTCCGGGCCTAACCAGGAATGCCCAAGCAATGCAAATGCTATGCTAATGCTAATGCTAATGACAGCAAGACTGAGGGAAACGGACCCAAAGAGTTGCAACATCATTGAAATTTTGACTCAAATTATTGTTCAGGAAAATAAGTCACTTGTAATTTAATGTATGTCACTTCTAATTGAATTTATTTCAAACGGCAACTTAAGCTAACCTACTTTCTCTTAGGAACAGCCAGGGATGTTTAAGGAGACGATAAGCAGAGAATTCAGGCCACGCCCATCCTTGCCGGCCCGCTCCAAAACACTTTCCCCCGGGGTCTGAGTCAGCATGTTTGCCAAGTCAATCAGTGTGAGAGCTGCCAGCTACAGTAGCATCGCTCTCTGGGGATCATGATGTATGTTTCAGTTACATGCCATGCAGGGATGATTGCCTGGACCAACGGCCTAGGAAAGGAAGAGAAAGGATGTAGAAAAAAAAAAAAGGATGGGGCTTGTTCAGGATCTGTGCTGAGGCCTGCGTGATGGATTTGGAGATGGGGTTCTGCCAGATGCCCTATTAGCTGAGTGGCTTCAAGCCCTGGGAAGGGCTGCCCACATTGTGCCCACCTGTCTGGAAGCATACATTCTACCGGCATAGCATGTTTTGGATCATGACTAATAATAATTACACCTGGCCCTCCCACTCTGGCATTTTTGAGAAGTTATTACTTTATGGCTGGCGGCACGGCAGTCGAGTGGTTAGCACATCCGCCTCACAGCACAAAGGTGCAGTTCAACTCCGACCTTCCTGTGTGGAGTTCGCATGGTCTCTCTGTGCCTGCGTGGGTTTTCACCGGGTACTCCGGTTTCCTCCCACATTCCAAAAACATGCATGACAGGTCAATGGAACACTCTAAATTTTCCCTCTGTTAGGTTCTGACTGAGCCGAATAATGTTTTAGGATTCCAAAAATGCAGGCTCAGACAAAGTGCGATTACAAAAACATTTATTAAAGAAAATCACACAGACAAAGTATGAAATGAGATTGCTGGTCACAAGGTGCCAGGAAAAAACATTGCATGAAACCAAAAGCGCTTGCAAAGCCAAGGTTCAATAGAACACCAAAAATACTCAAACAAAACACCCAAAAGTCCAACAACACAAAAACAAAGAGCAATAACAGAAAAACAAAAATACTTGCAAACAAGGATCTATGAACAATATGAGAGCAACTATGAATGGTACCTAAAGGTCTTTAAAAAAAAAAAAAAAATCACACTTGAAGTACAATAGCAAGCAAGGTCAAGAATCTGACAAAGCATAGCATAACTCGGGGCCCTTAAATACACAGCCTAGCTTGATGGGGAAACGAGGCACAGGTGCACTTGCAGGACTGGAACACAATCAAGACAAAACACGACACCCGAGGTGTGAGTGCGGATGGTTGTTCGTCCATGAGTGCCATGCGATTGGCTGGCAACCAGTTCAGGGTGTCCCCCGCCTACTCCCCGAAGACAGCTGGGCTAAACTCCAGCACCCCCCGCGACCCTTGTGAGGATCATCGGATCAAAAAAATGGATGGATGGATGTCACTTTATAATGCCAACAAGTCATGCCAGTGAAACAAGTCTGATATGTGCTCATCAACACAAACAGTGAAAGTTTTGTAAAATATTTAGCAATTAGAATGCATTCAAATCTTTTCAGCAGGTCATGACTTATAACAACAACAACATAAATAAATACATTTTCTTTTGTAAATGAAAAACACTTCTTTGCTCACACAAAATTGTTACACATGATGACATTACACACATTGCTATGAATTCATTACAGTTTAGGTAATTTCAGAGGCAGTGGACTTTTGTTTGGGATATTCTATTAATACCTAGCATAATTATGGAAGCAATTTCACATGCACCGGGGGATATGTGGCCAACGTGGATTTGCAAAAGTTCCTGCCGTTTAGTGCCCACATTTAAGTGAAGGTTTAATGCAATTTTACACTTTTAAACCATAGTTTGTCACACAGAAATGATGGGATGCATATATGCTCGATAGTTGCTATATTTTTTAAAAACTAAATAAACAGCATCTGAATCACACATCATCCCCCCCTCCCCCCCCCAAAAAAAACACACTTTAGGATTGTTACAGTAACTTAATGCCACTTGGGGGCAGTAGACATTAAATGTCATCTTGTATATCTACAAGCAAGGCAGAAATGTTTTTTAATAAAAATAAATAAATACTACATACAGCCTGTTTATGTGAAACCATGGGTTCAACTTATACATTAAACGTCAACTTGTATGTCTATAGGCACTGCAGAAAAAAAAAATTAATTTATTTTATGTAAATAAATATTAATTTATTGAAAAAAAATATTTATTTATATTTATTTATTTTTATTTAAATGAATAAAAAAATATATGTATTTATTTTTATTTGAATAAATATATATTTATTTTAAAAAATATATTTATTTATATTTATTTATTTTTATTTAAATAAATATTTTTTTTTTTTTCTGCAGTGCTTATAGATATACAAGTTGACATTTAATCTCTAAGTTGAACCTATGGTTTCACATACACAGGCTGTATGCAGTCAACGCTAGCACAGGTGGCAAAAGTCCCACTCACTCAGGACCATTGTCACGGCCACTCCATGATGAAGTCGCCTTGCACCATCACTGCAACTGACCTCATCAAAGCTGTGCGACCCACACCGACCTCATCAACAATGCCTGACCCCCCACGACCTCATCAAAGGTGGACGCCCCGTGGAAACCTGAAGGGTGACGACAGCCCCGAAGAAAACTCACCACCCATCGGAGTAACAAAAGCACTGTAAATGCGGCGCGTCAAAGCCAAGGCAGTCATCGACATCGTCATGCTCAATTCACCCAAGCCCCCTTCGCGAGTTGCCCTGTGGACAATGGAGCTGTTAAGACCTCCAAACCCTCACGGCCACAATGTCCGCCCACGTCGGCTGGCAGCGGTGACAGAAAAGGGGTGGCGGGACGGGGAGAACTGCTGCACTGGATGGGACTCTTATTGAGCGTTTGAGCGATGAACCAGGTCATCACATCTACCCACCTCATCCATCATGCCTCACAAACAGACACAAATGAAGAGGACACATTCCTGCCTCCGCTCCCACTACCACATTCAAGCCCGCTCTGGCCTTCTGTCCCCTCTATGGAAGCCAATGCCCGGGGATGAAAATAAAGAAATAAATAAAAGAAAAAGGAGCAGAGTTCAGGGTCTGGCTTGCTTTCGGAGGCCATGGGAGTGCCAGAATAAAATGCCAGGTGGTTCTCTGACCCATATGTGGAGAACCGTGTTGGTGCCGTAATTATGGGCATGGGAAGGGGGTTTATATAGGGTACCGTGAGGGCGGTTCCAAATGAACGAGTGAGTAAAATGTCTGTGGAAGAATAAAGAGCGGAAGGAAGACATGTCAATCCACATTGTAGTCCTTTATTTAGTTGTTCCTCCCACATTATTTTGAATTGAAATGCGTAACAGTTACATTGTAAAAAGCATGAAAATAAAAGTACCACAACTTGCTGATTACTTTTTTTTAAAATTGATTACAAACAAAGACAAAACCAAAAATGAGGTCCCACAAAACGGGAGAATACATAAGAGAAATCGGCTTTATTTATTTATTTGTTTTTTTTAAAGGTTTGGCACAAGGGTTTAACATGAACTGAACGCCACACAAGCTTGCAGACAACCGTAGAAAATTTCAACACAAATCTTAGCAGACCAACCATGCGCATATGAACAAATGATACCTGGCTTGTTTTTGTCTTTTCATGATTTCCTTCTATATACAGTTTTTTTTCCCCCTTGTTTTCTTTTTTTTTTTTTTTTTTTTTAACAATTTAATCATTAAATTGTCATAAAAAAAAAACTAAATCTATTCATCAACCAGTTTCATCAAAAGAATAAGGAGTGAGTTGTATGTTTAATACTATCTGGCACTCAAATGGAATCTACATACCCCCCAATGAAGTCTGGGATAGGCCCGGAGTGGAAGTCTGCCCATTGCCCAGGCTCGGAGCAGTGCTATTCAGTAAACAAACTACAGTTTGCCAACAAATAAATACAATTATCAACATACGACAACAGACAACAACACCAACAACACTAACAACATCAACCAAAAAAAAATAAGAATTACAAAAAAAAAAAAAAAAAATCATGATTGTCTAAAATGAATGAAGGTCAAGAATGAGTCGTTAACAATTAGCATTCAGGCTATTTAGTGGTATTGTTGGCTGACTAGGTGTGGCAATGGTGTGGAAAAAGATAAATGCCCTTTTCGAGAACAACATTTAACTTCAGCGCTGGGTACTTATCTCAGTTTAAGTGTTTTCTTTTCTTCCACTAAAATGCCAATCTATTCCTAACCTTTCACAGATAGTGCAGATGGGCGGGACGGAAGGCAGGAGAGAATTAGATGATTGTGCAGACACACCGTGATACAGAACTGGTTTGATTTAGCATGACTAACAGGTACTTCTTTTAGAACTTCTATGACCAAAGTTGTTACCACCCTTCATTACATCAAGTGCATTTTTTTTTGTTTTGTTTTTTTTGTTTAAAGTAACACATGGACCCCGGGGATTTGAATCGCAATACAGTTTGAATATACATGATGTCATTCGAGACAGTGTTTTTGTTACAGTGATACACACTTTGCCTTTGAGACACAAGCGACTCCATATATTCACCCGACTTTGTGTGAACTGGGCAGTGAATGCAGTCTATCCAAGATACATCAGCACATCTTCCATGTCCACCAGCTGCCTTTGGTGTGCAAATGAAGAGAATAAATATGACTATTATTACTTTAGATTTATTATTTCCACCACAATCGCGTCATCCTGGTTAGGTGCCATACGAGGGAATCCATTTTTAAAGGTCTCAGAGGGATATTTTTTTCTCTTTTGAAGTTGAGGTTTTCTGGGCTGGGCTCTGCAAGGACCCTGCTTTTGTACAAGGCGCTGCACTGAGCAGTCAGAAGGGCCATGATTCTGCTTTGCAGACAGGAAGAACGCCCGGCAATGGGTTCCCAATTCCATGAGTCAGGGGATGGGGAGGATGTAAAAGGTGAAAAGCAGGCGTCATCATACATGGGCACTGGACTCAGCAGCGGCCCGAGCCAGACTGTGCCACATGGAGGCCGGTGTGTGGGTGGCGGGGTGGAGAGAGTCCTTTTCAGCCAGAGACAACATCATGGCATATGCCTGGCAAAGGACAGAGATGAGCAGGTCATTTAGTTGCCGGACACAACACACACAATTTTGAAAGACAGCGATGATCAGTCACTCATTGACATGTCTTGAAAGATATTTGGAAATATGCAGAGTTGAGGCCTTCTGTCAATACTGACGGAAGGTCAAGTGGGATCGAAAAACTAAACGTTAAAAAAAAAATGCGTGTTTTAAAATAATGTCATGTAAAAGAGGTTGCAATTCAAATAAGTTAATACACCTCTGGGTTCACGGAATAGAGTTTATCACGTATGCCGCATGTTCGACCTTAGTGTGCTGCCGAACTTTGGGTCCGATTCCTCAGCCTGCTACCACACAGGAAGGCCAGAGCCAGAATTGAACCCTGCACCTCTGCACTGTGATGCGAACATACTAAGCAGTCGACCACCGTGCCACCCGGCTCATAAACAAGAAAGAGTTAATGAAATTAAAAACTATCGAGAAGTTAGTTCAACTGATTTCATCCCCCCAAATAACTCATTATTTAACCCTGGGGTAGGGAACTCCGGTTCCTCAAAAGTCATATCCTGCCTGTTTTAGAGCGCTCTACTCCAACACACCTGATTCAATTGATCATGATTGCTGATGAGCTGATCGTTTGAATCAGGTGTGTTGAAGGAGGGAGGGATCGAAAACAGGCAGGAGATGGCGGACTGGAGTTCCCTACCCCTGATTCAGACCATGCGACCTTGTTCAAAATTCTTGATAAAAAAATCCAAATTAACTCATTCAATTCCCAGCCATTTTCACTGGAGCAACCCCCCTCAATCCCAGCGCTTTACTGGATTTTGACTGATCTTGCAAGGCCCACAGAATATTTGGTTCTAATGCTATAAAAACATTGAATCTATCAAAATAAAGTTTTGATTCTCTTCTTTCAGCAGAAAAAAAAATTGTTTCTACCTTTTCCATTCTTCAGCAATCAGCATTACAAAATGGCTAAGTTTCATGAAAATGGCGATTCCTGGGCAAAAAAATGGAGAAAAGGAGCTTTTTGTAAAAGCATGCATTTCAAGCACGTGAGGCACCACTGCCACCGAATGGTCGCTTTTTTTACATGATTTACAATGCAAACGGCTTATTCTCATTCACAGATTGCATCAGACCCTCCTCCTCTCAATGACGCAAAAAAAAAAAAGACTTAGACGTACAAGTACGTCCTTGGTAGGCGGGGCCTAATTTTAAAAAGACGTACAAGTACGTCTTGTGGAATGAAAGCGTTAAGAATCGAGACCTTGGAGGTTCCTTCCAAAATGCTGTTACCTGTGACTTTGATTTCCGAAAGAGGGGCTGTTTGACTGCGTCATCCAGCGAGGCAGAGGCAAACGATTGGTCGTCTTCATCACCTTCCCCATCGCTCAACTCGCTCTCTTCAAGCTTGTGGATGTCTGGAAAGTGACGGATCTGATCCAAGGCGGAGTAGCCACTCGGCTCTTCCTCGTCCTTATACCTAAAAAAAACCCCAAAATATCTTCATGTCAAAATTTGAAATAAAAAAACGGACACCGTTACACAAATTAGCGTTACCTCCTCGGAGAGATTTTACAGTTCTGGCTCGAGTCATTTGTCCGACTGAAGTCCATTCCGTCTTCTATGATGTCATCACTAATGTCGCTATTGGGCATCTCCTCTTGGGATTTATGCGGGGTGTCGCTGGGCTCTTCCCCATATTCATCAGCAGCAAGCTCCTCTGCTTCCTCGTCTTCCAAGTCATGTGACCCATGGCTGGCCATCTGGAGAGTTTTGTCTTCTTCAAATGCGTTGCCATTGACACTGCAGAGCAAGAATATAACACATTTATATGAACTGTTTTTATGGGTTTTTTTGTGTGTGTGTTTTTGAAATGTTCTTGCAACATTCCTCTGAAAAAGCACGATGGCTAGTGGCCTACTGGACAAAGCAAAGAAGCAGGACATGGCAGCTGGGACGGAGCAAAGCCGGAATCTCATTCGTCATTGAGGCTGCAGGGCCCCCTCTGGGCACAGCAGCACCAACTTCATCATTGCAGCACTTAACCGGAGTGCTTAGTCTCTCCTCTTGTTTATCTTCACTACTATCTAGTAATCATCTAATAGGCAAAATATTTAGCTGACAGCCCCATTTGGAAGTTGAATTATGAATGCACTGCCAAAGCGGTCCGTTCTGCTCTGCTTGTGGAGGGAAAGAGAACCAGCTATACAAACTGCCAGAGTCTTAATTTTTCCTTCTCAGTGCCACAGGAAACTGCCATTTGCTAAATCACCTGGAACCATATTCAGACTGATTCACTAATTACACTCAGGGATGTCTTTCTGCAGATACATTAAAAAAACCTTGCACAAAGAGAGCTCAGAGAAAGAGAAATGCAGATAGGAAAGTAACACATGTCATCACATAATTACCGTGCGTGTATCCGATACCTGACTTGATGGCAATGCAGTTAAGTGTGTGCAGACATAAAAGATACGTATCATCCTTTGTTCTTTATCAGACGTCGTTACCGCTTTGTGTTTTACATCAATCTTGAACCGGGACGGCGTAAGCTTGGGCCTGAAACGGTGTACGTATTTGTGTCGTGTTGAGCTCACATGGCTCTGAATAGTGACTCCTGAAGAGCCAGCGAGAGCTCTGTGATTAAGCAAACAGATTCGCTAATTATGCTTTCAAACGTGGTAATTTGCTAGGGATAAAGTATCTATCAGAAGCAGTCAGAAGCGCACCATTTTGAAAGGAAACACAGGCCGACCTCGTGACCCCACCCCCTCTACCCTCTTCCTGTCGGCAGACATGTTGGTTCCAGATGTGGCGGGCTAACTGCTTCGCTCCCCCTTTGGGCTTCTCTTCCCGTCCTCCCCGAGGCTCCTGCGCCTGCTCCTGCTCATGGAGGCCCAATCATCGAGCAGTCTACGAGATCTCTATCTGGCCGTACAATCGAGACTGTGATCACACCGACGGGAGGCGCGTGAAAACAAACTCTTGAGAGCCGAGCAGATTGCACAACCGTTATCTGACCTGATCGCAGTTCCAAGAATGTATTTGCATAATGCACAGACGGACTCGCATGCACAGGGACATCACCTGATTTAATGCATGAATGAGCTGTGATCTCCTTAAATGTTGACACACATGATTGCACTCTCAACAGTACGCAATGACTAAGATGGGCCGGAGTGATAATAAAATCTTAGACAGACAAACCGCTGGAGAACAATTTTCTGTCTTCAAGCCCCTTACGTCCAGAAAAAAATAGTAGTTCCGAAAATGTAGATGTTTATCTACCCTTCTTCAGAGGGGTCCGGCGATGTTTGGCTTTGGCCTGTGTTGCCGATGAAATTTCTTATTTCATTGAAGTAAGAGTCTTCTTTGTCGTCCAATATGGCGCTGCTACCGTCGAGTTCCGACTGCGGCGAAGACATTGCGGTGCCTGTGCAAAGAAACGAGGGAGAAACATGTTTTTCTCAGTGTCATTATTTTCTGGTGCATTTTGGAGGTTAATGCATGAGTCACGATGACACTCTTCAACCCAAATTACCGTGCGGATCCTTGCACATTATTTCTCGGGACAAACTGTTCCTGTTGACCACGGCTCTGAAACTCAATTTATGTGGGTGCTGCTGGAAAGTCTGGGAGTGTTTGGGCCGCATCGAGTATTCTACAAAACTGGTACTAATAAAGGTTGGATTACTTGAACCCCCTAACCTTTATTAGTACCAGTTCAGAACACTCATTCTTCTTCAGAATGTGAACGAGATTTAATCTAATCTCTAATCTCGCCGGTACTTGGTCTACTTGAGTCACGATGTTTGATTTCTTGAGCGGCAACAACTTTCTCTGTGCTTTGAGACGTGTTGGGGAGCCTTGACAAAAAAAATAAAAATAAAATATTGTGTGTTCTGTTTTGCTAGAAATTGGGCTGTTCTCGTCACCAACCTCTCTCTTCATAGCAGATATACAGTAATCCCTCGTTTATCGTGGTTAATGGGGACCAAAACCACCCACGACAAAAGAAAATCCGCAAATTAGCTCATTTCATAAATATGTTGTGCTCTTGTTTGAGCTTGGTGGCAGATTTACTGGAATTATTTCATTTCTGGGCTTTGAAGATTATTTCGCAGTATGGCGGTGAATCGTGTAGGGCAGGGGTGTCAAACTCATTTTTCTATCCCGGGCCAGATTTTAATTCTAGTGTCCCTTGGAGGGCCGTTTTGGCTGAAACCATATAAAGAAGTCAAGAATAACAGTTTGTTCACTGATTGTTGAAGTTACTGTAATGAGGGGTTTAGTAACAAGAAAATGCTTACAGTATCACTCTTATTTATTACAAATGAGAATTTGACATTTTGGTTGTGATTTTATTTAGTAAGCATCATGAAAGTTTGATTTGCTTTTGCGGGCCACATAAAATGATGTGGTGGACCAGATCTGGCCCCCGGGCCTCGAGTTTGACACATGTGGTGTAGGCATTCAAGCTCTCATTTGGAATAACAGATGAGGCCTCTCTGCTCCTTACCTGACAGGTTACCATTCTCGTGCTTCTTGAGGTGACGATCCAGGTTGGTTTGCTGACCAAAGCATCGATCACACAAGTGGCACTTAAAGGGCTTCTCCTTGTTGTGGATGTTGCGAATATGCCGTTGCAGGTTGGAAGAGATGCTGAAGGAGCGGTCGCAGTATTTACATCTGCAAGGAGAGAGAGAGAGAGAGAGAAAAAGCGTTTTAAGGACAAAACAAACAGCAACCAAAAACATGACTTTGGAACTCTTGGTTTGTGTTGCAGCAATCATCTCTGATACAGAACCCACACACACATACTCACACACACAGACACACAGTCCGAGCAATTCCACAGATCCAGACATGATGGAGGAGCTTGTTGAAGGTGAAACAGAATTGCCTCTTATCTCCAGCCAGCTCAATAAAATTGCATTCTTCTCTCACTCAATAAGCACGCAACAGATTGTGTTCTATCCCAGCAAAATTAGCCGCCCTTGCCAAGTTTCTTCATGCAAAATTATACCAGAAGATTAGATCTTTTCTTCGGCTGGAATTAGCTCGCTGGATTGGCTCTCCCACAGGACCCCCCTGGTTATCAACATAACAAATGACCGTAAACAGCGGTCATCTTTAATGGCATGCCAGTGTGTGGAGTGGAGGCTATCAGGCTGGGTCCAGTAGAGACCTCGCTCCCCTGTTGTGAAAAGGCCTCCCAGCGGCAGGGCAACATTTCATCTAAGTAACTACAAAGCTGCCTTCTGGCGAGGGATTACTCATGATTTTAACAAGGCAAAGGTACTTGTATAACGACAAATTAGTTGCATTGTTGGTTCTTCAGCAACTGTGGATGCTGACGTAGTAGAGAGGGTGAATGGAAATATTTTGAGCGTGATATGTCGGAAAGACAAGAATATGGATTTATGACAGCCTTTGTCATTGGTGAAGACAGATTCTCCTCGTGAGGCATTTAGCCAGAGCTTGAAAGATTTCTCAGAGGATCACAATATTTGCCTCCTTGTTTTGCTCTTGGAAAAATGTTGTCACCTGGGTGACAGCGCAGCATTTTTCAAGAGAGAAATTATTTAGCAGTATCACAATTACTCCAGGGCGGCCCGGTGATCGAGAGGTTAGCGCGTTGACCTCACAGTGCAGAGGTACAGTCAAACCTCGGTTTTCGTCCATAATCCGTTCCAGAAGGCTGTTCGAAAACCGAAATTGTTCCAAAACCGAAACCACGATCTTTTTAAAATAAAAATGTTTATTGAACACATCTGCTCACAATGGAAAGCAACACGAGGAAGCATCACTTCCTTGTCTACCCGAGGAAGCGTCACTTCCTCGTCTACCCGAGGAAGCGTCACTTCCTCGTGTATGGAAGGCGAGAGGAGTCAAATGGTGCATTCAAGTGCGCTCAGTTTGTTCGAGAACCGAAATTTGTTCGTCATCTGAGGCACAAAAAACTCAAAATTTTTTGTCGAAAACCGAATTGGTCGAGAACCGAGACGTTCAAAAACCAAGGTTTGACTGTATTCGATTCCAACTCCGGCCTCTCTGTGTGGAGTTTGCATGTTCTCCCCATGCCTGTGTGGGTTTTCTCCGGGTACTCCTGTTTCCTCCCACATTCCAGGCTGATTGAACACTCAAAATTGTCGCTAGGTGTGAGTGTGAGCACGGATGGTTGTAAATTACTACACTTTCTACAGTTACGGTCTACTTTCATTGACACCAAGGACAGCAGTGAGCAGCTAGATCCGGGGCTTGAGTGGCATCAAACACCAAACAAATAATAATGACTGTAAATGAAGTCCCAAAAGAGTCTTTCTTACCTATAAGGTTGCTCCCCTGTGTGAGTCCGAAGGTGGCGCGTCAAGTTGGCAGAACGTGGGAAGATTTTACCACAATATCTATTCAACATAAGAGAAAATAATACAGAAACACTCAGAAAATAAAATGTAAATGTCAATCAAAATATGGTATAGGCTATGATTTCGATTTCCACAGTATTTGAAATTGAGTAATCCTTTGCTTAGTAGGTTTGTTTTAAGGGTGAATAAGAATCAGCAAAACTTCACCGTTTCTTCACGAGAGTCAACCTCCTGAATCTAGTCAAATAAGTCTTGATAATCAACGCTGCAGTGCGTGTTGCGCTTACCTGCATGTATAGCGCTCCTTGCCTTTGCGGAGCAGCGTCTCCGGAAGCGCTGAAGGTGGAGCCCTGAAGTCAAACATGGAAGGGACAGAGCGCAGCAGATCGCCCGAGTCTGGCTTCAAGGAGCCAAAAGTTTCCAGCTTCTCAGCCATGTTCTCAATAGCTGACATCTGAAGGAAAGCAACAGGAAGACGAGACCGGATCATTGTACAACCAAAAACTCCGGGAAATGCCATTCTGCTGGAATGTCATGTTCATGAACGCACTAAAGAGTCTGGCATTGATTTGATCAGGGTCTGAAAATGTCTCAGCAAAGAGCATCAAGATTTTCTTCGTTTCAGTATCCGGCAAATGATGATCAAAATGTTGCGATTAAAAAAAAATTGGGCAAAACCAAACGTGCAAAGTTTGTACAGTATACCCTACATTTGAAATAAGCACAACGAGAATTTGAGCCTCAATTTCATAGCCTACATTTACATTCCTGACATGCTCTGAGAAAGTTTTGAGTTGTTCACACAACTCTCCCTTTCTCTCTCTCTCTCTCTCTCTCTCTCAGACAGACAACACCTCAACAGACAGACTCAGACACAAGGAAAGAATTAACGACTGGAGCCAATCTGCTAATGAAGTTGACCGCTTGCTTTCATCAGATATCCTCGGAAAAAATTATGCCTTCTTGCCTACTCAGTATGTGGATATATGGATAGAAGAAACTATTTCATGGTGGTTATAGTTGATTAATTGCCACCTGTGTGTGTGAAAATAGATGTCTGCGTGTGAGCGAGAAGACTGTATTCGGAATGCACGTGAGGGAGCAGAGTGTGTGCGTGCTAACCGAAACGCGCGTTGCCCGCGAGTTTCATTCTACGTGCCAAGTGTGTATCTGTGTGTTGTCAGATCCATGTCGGGTGTGTGTGTGTTTGTGTTTGTGTGTGGAGTGATTCATGTCCACTGCTGGGCAGTAAACCATTCTGTGCACAATGCGGGCAGACAGCACATTCGTCAATATGAAAGATGTTGACATTGCTGATCAAGGGCCAGACATGGGTAATAATGATATCGCTGTGCTGAAAGGGGCGGAGTGGGGGAGGAGCGGAGCCGCAAGGGGGGGGTGAAGGGGGCGACAGAGGGGTGGTGGTCCCAGTAGAGCACTGGGCCTGACAGGCCATCCCACGCACAAACATGCGCACACACATGTTCGCACACGAAATGCATGCACGCGCACGCGCACACCCTTTTTTTTGTTGTTCTTTTCCAATGGGGCCCACAAAAATTTGCATTATTTTACGCGTATTGAATTTTCAGCTTGTTCTTATTTCATCAAGGCAACAAATCAGTGGTGATTCGGGTCCTCTACGGGAGCACCGCTTCGACTCTGACATTCCATCTCCTGTTTTCAGCCCCTGTTACGCTCAGGCTTCACGCCAAGATGGAGTCAATGGCGAGCGGAGAGGTGAAGAGGTTCCGAGAGGAAGCACGATGAAGGACAAGATTATAGGCGAGATAGAAAAAAATAAATAAAATGATAGAAAGATGGAAAGAAAGACTATCGTTTGAGAGAAACTCATGGATGACCGTGCGTGGAGACATGTGTTGAAAGCAAGTGACGGCTGAGTACAAAGTTCCCGATGCAGTCGACATTCTCAATGTGGGAGGATGCGGATTGTCATGTTTGGTTGATTTTGATTCGAACCGTTATTGTAATTGTAGTTTGCAACGGCTATGCATCGTGATATAATGGTTGGTCTTGGGAATGTCTCCATGCTGACGAATAAAGATTTTCTAACTCTTATTCTTAGGTTGATCACCTTGTTTATGTGTTTACCACAAAAATATCTTCAAAAAAAATGTTGGTGATACGATGCAGTCGTACACTCCTGCTGACTAAAAAAATAACGATCAAATTTGCCAATCATAAATGATCAATCATAATTTACGACATTACGTCTTAATTGAGCTCTATTTACAGTATACATGTACACTCTTTATTCATTTACATTTCATTCGTGACTCGTCATATCCGAGCTTGGTTCCCTCAGGATGTCTGAAAAGTTACAAAGCATTAACCACAGATTGCACATCAATGATGGATGTGTATGTTTTATGGATTAGGTTGATTATGTCTATTTGGCTATGTCACAGTGCCTTGTCTGTGTGAAATGTTTAAGCTACTTAATGTCAAGAAGAGACCAGACTGCGCTCTGAGGTAATTTTCCCAAGGTCATACACTCGACTCTTTTGTATAACAGGCCCCTCTGCACATACTTTTGAACACACACGGTCGCACACCTCATGAAAACCCCTTTTCATTTTCCCCAAGGCAGTGTGTAAGCATTTGTGAACTTGCTTGTTGCTGTAGCGTCGCAGTGGGACCAGTGGTTGATTGGCTATCTTCAGAAGTCGGTGATGCTGCGAGGGCCTAATTAGCGAGATGCATTCTCAATTGTTGATCTTTATCAGCAACCAGATGTTTGGCGAGAGAAACAAGCTCAACCCTCGACCCCCACCCCACACTCCACGGGGGTGTCCCAAAGAGACTGTTACCCTTGGACACATGTAAAGCACATAGTTCCGTCTAAACAACTACCTTCAATAAAATCTCCACTGCCCCTCCGTTCCCTCTCCCTTTCATGATCATATGCAGTCGATGCGCATTATCTGTACAAGAAAGCAGACTATATGTTCAAAAGTGGTTGGTTTGGGTATATTGATGGAAAGTGCCTCTCCAGCCTCCGTTTTTGAATCAGACGACCCGTTTTTCACCCTGTGCATCCGACACCAGACTGACCCTCGTTCTCTTATGCAAATGAACCATGAAGTTGATTGCTCAGTATGCATCTCTACTGGGCTCCTCACTACAGTATGACAAAGTAGCCCAAAATGTTGTTTTGCTACACTTACAACTTAAGTATGAGCTTGACAATATAAGAAACAAAAACAACACTGTGAAGTGAGCTGAATGAAATATTTTTGTGAGGTGGCTTACATCCCCTACATCTTTTTAAAATATATTATTTTTATTATCCCTCCATCCATCCATTTTCCAATCCGCTTTTATCCTCACAAGGGTCGCGGGGGGTGCCGGAGCCTATCCCAGCCATCTTCGGGCAGTAGGCGGGGGACACACTGAACTGGTTGTCAGCCAATCGCAGGGCACACAGAGACGAATAACCATCCGCACTCACACTCACATCTTGGGACAATTTAGAGTGTTCAATCAGCCTGCCATGCATGTTTTTAGAATGTGGGAGGAAACCGGAGTACCCGGAGAAAACCCACGCAGGCCTGGGGAGAGCATGCAAAACGCCACACAGGAAGGCCGGAGCTGGAATTGAACCCAATACCTCTGCACTGTGAGGTCGACGTATAATAATAATAATAATAATAATAATAATAATTATTATTATTATTATTATTTTGACTAAATAAAATTATTATTTTTAAATTATTATTTTATTATTATTTTTACTAAACATTGATTAACATATTGCCACGGTTGTTTTTCCAGCTAATAAAAGTTTTACAATGACTACAGTTTTGGCCTGAAACTGATCAGTTCTGTCCCATTATTTCCAAAGGGAAACATTTCCTCGAAATCGGAAGTGGACTAGTGGCGTGGAACATTGAACATTGAATTGTTTTGGTCTTCCATTGTAATTCCAATTTCCCACAATAGTGTGAGAGGAGCAGAGAAATCCAGAGTTTCAAGGTGCTGTGACTCATTAGTACCTCTTGAGGAATTAAGTGTTGCAACAAGATCGTGCAAAACAATGTTATTTAAAAAACAAACAAAAAAAAACACTACGCTCTTATGGTGTACATGAATTACTGAGGAAAAAAATATATACAGTATACATATATCTTACCCATGTGCTCTGATCTGGCAAACGAAACTGAAAAGAAAAGAAAAAAAATGTCAGAAAGTATCAGCAATCAATGTCTACAGCTCTACAAAACATGGGTCAAAGATTTTAACTATAAAGGAGCAATGAGCTGCCTAACTCCATAGTTACGGCGGCGGAATTGTAGATGGCTCTCATAGTTCCGAACACTTCCCCGTGCGCAATAAAAATATTACAATGGCAGCCAGAATGTAATATGAGCCCAAATTGTTTTGCAATAAAATATCCTGCCAGGAAGTAAAAAGCTGAATCACAAAAAAGGTTAAAAAAATAAAAAGAATATCGTCTTTCAGATGTTCTTCGTTTGACTTGATATATGGCCGAGCCGTGAGTCAGGTGACTGAGCGCAATGCCACTCAAAAGTATATAGAAGGGCCCCTCGCCTGGTCTGACTTGAACCTACACTCGTCTGGGGTTTCTGGGAATGATTTGTGTGTCCAGACATCATAAAGTCATAAAGATGGCCTAAGCACTCTGTTAGTGTTTCTACTGATAGGACACCTCATTAAGGCATGTGGGACGACCATGTGGTCGTTGCAGGCTAGGCCTTTGCCACAGTCTGGACAGAGGACATAAATCAGGCAAATGAAACAGCCTGTAAAAACCAGACCTGAAATGGAGAAAAAGGGGGAACAGAATCATATGCCTGAGAGAGTGCTGTTTTCACTTTCCGAGGCCGTTCTCACCCACAACAGAGACTGATTCAACGAATGTACTGTAGTTCAATACATATACAAGGCTTGATTTTTTTTTCTTCTTTACTGCAGAGCAATTTTGTCAATCAATTACCTTGTTTGAGGAGCAACTTTCTGACTTTGTGCAGCAATTAAAAAAAAATTTTTTTGCAGGTCAATCGTCTGAAGCAAGGGTTTTATTAAACAATAAAAATCTGACAATATAATGAATGAGCATTATTTTTCTTAAATTCACATTGTGTATAGCAGTGAACATTATTTACTGGTCTGGGTCCTTCTGTCAGAAATTATCTTCCCTTTTTTTTCTGAGGAGAGCCTGACATTGCTCCAAAGCAGTCTCCATCCAGGATCAAGCAGCAACAGGCACTTTCATTGATATCACGGAATATGTTTTCCTTGTTTTCTTCCTTTCTACATTCGGCCTTTGTATTGTCAACGCAGTTTCAATGTGTTCGCTTTTTCCTTCTGTCCCTCATTTCCTTTGTTCCTTATGACCCTTGTGCCTCCTCTGTGTGCTCTTACGACCACAGAATCTGACAATTAGTGAGTGACAATCATGTCGGGGACTTTCAAGTGAAAGGTGACAATAGCTCCCAATACATATCACTACTTTTGACAGTCGGCGTTCGATGATAAGTTTTGCGATTCCATGTGTATTGATTTCGAGGCTGTGCCCACTGCACGAACATCGGAAAGTCTTCCACAGAAAGCGTGAGCAGAATTCAAAGCTCTAAGCACTTTATACACAAATATATACACAAATAAACACAGACACATTTTGATGAGATAAAAAGATCGGTTCCGGGTCATCATTCCACGTTGATGGCACAATCAGAACATACCTGAGGGTGGAAAAGGAAGCCCGGAGCTTGCCGCAAGTACTTGTCTTTCAGCGTCTCGAACGGATCACTCATTCTCCTCTTCTCAACCCTGCTAATAGTAGATTTCGATCAGCTCGTAACACACAAGTACGGAATTTGAAAGGTTGCAATTCAAAGAGAAACGAGTGAAATACTCCAACTGTAGCCTGCTGTTGTTCATTTGTCAGCTGTGTAAGAGTTTTCACGACAGCACATTTATGGTCAAGTAAAAAGTGAAGCAAGTAGAGGTAGCATTTTCTTTTGGTTTACGCAATTTTACACAGTTAAGTTCGCGATGTTTCTGTGCCTTCAAAATTCCAAACCAATCCTGCTTTCGAGTTAACTTCGACACCGTTTAAATCTTGATCGGACTTGCGTTTCTCTGTCCATGGGATGATGGAAGAATACCAACATCACACGGTACAAAGCTGTGGGCTGATTGGTATGGATGGATGCTCGACATTGCCACGCGATGTTTATTTGGGTGCCTTTTACAAATTTGTCAAATGAAAAAGTAGAGGTTGTACTGTGCCAAGTTGAATCAAATCACGGTTCTTGGTAGGAACGTGTCTTATGACAAAACCACTGGGAATAACAATACCTGTAGATGGGATCCATGAAGAAAGGAGTCGGCCTGGCATGTTGTAACGAGGAGTCGGGCTTTGGTGTGACCAAAACTGCCTTCTCATCTTGATGACCCTCACACATTTTTTCCTCTTCTTCTCTTGCACTGCATCCACGGCCCCTGGTCCCTAGGCTGAGGTCCAAAGGCTGATCCTGACCGGTAAACTGGGAGGCTTCGAGTTTGGAAGGCTCAAACGGGGGCGATTTCTCTTTTCGTTTGGTGGTGAGGTCAAACGGTGACTCTGATGACGTTTTGCTCTGAGCCTTTTTGCAATCATCTGCCTGCAACTGCGGCTCACTCTTCAGCACGTGAGCTCTGACATCTCTGTCTTGAACCGGATAAACTGGCGGAGAGAAAGTTGTGAAGAAAGGTAAAGGGAACATTGAGGGATAGGGCAGTGAGCCAACCTTTTTGTCCTGCAGGCTAGCTAGGCCTGTCGAGCCGAAATACTTTTCAGCTATGGAGGCAATGGCCTTAATAGAGTCATTTACAGCCCCTGTAACAGCCGTGTGCTCGTCCAGTGAGGAAGGGATAAGCGAAGGTCCGGCAAAGTTTTTATCAGCACCGCTGCTCGTCAGGCTTAGACTTTGGGGGCTTCCATTACGAGCCTTTGGTTTGAGGCCTTTGCCATTTTCCCGCACAACCCCCCTATCTCGCTCAGTGTCCATATCACTTTCGAGCTCGGAGCTTGACATACTCTCTAGATCGCTTCCGCTGGGTGTGCTGACTTCATCCAGATCACTGCTTTCAGATTGGTCACTTTGCTTGTTGCGTTGCTTTGTGGAGGACAGTGAGCTTTGATTGCGTAGGTCTGAAGCTGTGATCTGACTTTCTGGAACACTGTTGTCCTTCCGAAGTGCCTTAAGGAGCTCTCTGGACTCCTGAGCTCCAGGGCTAGGTGGCAGCAGTGGATTCCTACTTAGCTCTGCACCATGCCCAGCAACAGCAGCGTGAGCGGGTTGCCTAAACGGCGAAGGAGTGGCTGGAATTAGTGGCGGGCGGTGATAGATACCAGAAGGGAAAAGGCCCGGGAAGCTGAATGGGAAGGCTGGCGCGGCAGGGAACGTAAGCCCACCATGATGGCGGCTAGTTCCAAAGTAATCAACCAATCCGGCACTGCTGTGGCCCATCGCCAAAGCTGACTTGTCCAAGCCAGGGCCACCAGGGAGTGGCATACTTTGAGCAAATATTCCTCCTGTCGTGAAATGGTTCTTTCCCTCACAGAAGCGTCGGTGCTTGTTCAGGGAAGAGGTGGTGCTGAACATCTGCCCACAGTCCTTGCACTTTATCTGCGTTCTGCAGTCAGCATGCATGCGTTTGTGACGACACAGGTTTGAGAATTGGGTGTAGGACTTATGGCATACTTCACCTGCAGGGGCACACAGAAGTAAACAAAGAGGGGTTCACAACGCGACGCAGAGACGCACAAAGCACCGACAAGAACATCACACAATACATATCTACTTAACATGTGACACAGAGGAAATGCAATGTGAAACGCTTGTGTTCCCATTAATATTATGACAATGGTTTCCATCAATATGAGGAGGCGAGGTGTGTCCAGATCCTGGTATTGTAACAGGATGACAGTGCGAGTAGGTTGTTGCCGCTCATCACCTGCACATCAGAAATAGTTCCCAGGCATCCCTCGACTCATTGTGTCCCAGGATTCCATATAAACAATTACATATACACACACACACACACACACGCGGTCACACAACAAAACAACAGACAAACTAAGTCACAGAGAAGGACACACAAAGGAATGCAAGAGTACTGAAACACACGCACACACACACACACATACAAACACCCCCCCACACACGCACACACACACACACACACACACACATACACACACACACACACACACACATTCTTAGGCGTATGAAGTACAATGGCTCTATTTTAAGTTTGTGAAGGAAGCAGAGTTGAATGAATCCTATCCTGCAGTCTGGTTCCCAGGACAGGTCCCACGTCCTATACTGCCCCCCACCCCTCTTGCCTACCCTGAGTCTCTCCCATCACCCTTTCAGGTCCCTCACCTTGTCCCCAAGCTCGGTCCCTGTCATCCTGTACTGGGTAACCTTCCCACAGCACACTCAAGTGCTTTTATGACACCATCTGACCCTAAGAGATGGACAGTGACCATGTCCAGTATAGAGACCATCTTACTAGTCTATTAACATATTTACGACCTACCCTACTCTTCACTATAATTCACATCAGGGTTGTAAAGAAATACTGTAATTGCAATAGTCGTTCCTTTTGCAATAGTTTTCATTAATCATAAATGGAAGTTGACTACATTTGAAAACAAAATCAGTTATCATGCAGACCTATATTGATATCAGAATCCAGTTTGTTTTAGAAACAGATGTTATATATATATATATATATATATATATATATATGGGGCTGGAGCCTATCCAAACCTCTTGGGTTTTTTCCGGGTACTCTGGTTTCCTCCCACATTCCAGAAACATGCACGGTAGGTTAATTGATCACTGTAAAATTGTCCTTAGGTGTGAGTGTGAACACTTGTTTGTCTTTGTGTGCCCCGCAATTGACCGGCAACCAGATCAGGGTGTACCCCGCCTACTGGTCCAGCACTACTAACTACATCGATAGGCATTGGACCGGTGCACATAATTGCTGGCTGCACATCGACATTGAATTGTGTCATTCCAAAAAAGCGATACAGTATATCGCTTTGTGTCAAATTGACAGGCCTGATATCGATTCGACACAAATCTTATCGGTCAAAAACCATATCATTATTCGTTTCAGCCCTACTAGCCTGTGTACCCACGACATGTTAATATGCTTAATTGAAAAGGAGAGTAGAATCTGTTATGTGGACTGCTTTTCATATGCTGGCATGTGGCAGGTCAGGGAAATAGAAGAGGCAAGAGGTGAAGGTCATAATGCTTTAGGGAAAGGAGAGTGTGAAAGGTCAAAATGTGTCTTGCTGGGGTATGCAAGAGGGAAAAAGTGTGATTGTGTGTGTGAGAGTGCGGATTTGTGTGTGTGAGTTTGTGTGTGTCGGACTAGGTCACTTGTATAAGACCAAGTGTAAGTGGCTTCAATTACATGCTAGTCAACTAATCATCGGTGTGTTTGCGTGCCTGTGATTGCTGAACAAGTAACTCTTGACTTCTAGTAAATTATGTCACAACTCTTAATATTCCCTTCGTTATTTACTTTGGAACATTAGGTTTGAAGCTGAAAAAAAGAATTCCCAAGAACACGTTTTCTAGTCACACAAGCATGTTATTTTTGTTATTATTATAATGTACTGAGTAGACTTACATAGGTAGGGTCTTAGTGACTTACACATGAAGGGCTTGACACTGCTGTGGATGTGCTTATGCTGCTTTAGGCCTGAAGACGTTGCAAACGTCTTGCCACAGTCGGAGCAGGCGTGGGACCGCGCCCCGACGTGCTGCGAGCGGATGTGCCTCTGCAGGTTACTAGGGTCTGTGAACACCTGCTAGGGAAGGAACCACACAGATACACAGAAGGTGTTACTATCGACCAAAGAAACACAAAGTAGTAGACACAGAAATCAAAGCAAGAAAGTGGCTGAACCATCAAATTTTCCCCCCAAAAGTCATCACTTTACCTTTGAGCAGTTTTCACATTCATGGTGCTTGCCACTGTCATGTGACATCTGGTGTCGGATCAGGTTTGATTTCCAGTTAAAAGCCTTGGGACATTGGTCGCACTTGTATTCTCTCTCCTCAGAGTGGGACAGAATGTGAGCCTCGAGGCTGCAGGAAGCACAGATAAAATAGCAGAACAATGAGAAAGAGAGGGAGAAAAAAAACAGCTGATTCTCTGAGAAACTGTGTGTCCCTGGTCTGTCACCAAATTCACTAAGAATATAATTTAAATATGTCCCTTTGAGTCAGTCTGATTGAATGCTGAGCAAGTGCTATGATCTTCCAGAGCAATACTATCATTGGTACAAAAGTAGTCAAAAACATTGAAATCATGTTTCGACTCAGTGTTTGAAGTGAATAATAGCGTACAGTACATGTCCAGACTAAGTTGTATATTTTGTTACCCGATCAAAAAAAAATCTGTTGGCAAACGCAAAGCCGACCCTGTTCACATTTGTCATTTAACATGTATTATTCTGGCTTGCTCCACACACCGAATGATCGGGACAAATGACTAATCAATCAGTCACACTAAGGCACACTCACACTACAACAACACAAGCGCAGGTCATATAGAAGTCACCTTTGGATATCCGGGAAGACCTGATCACACTCTTTACACTCATGAAAGTCATGAGACATGTGGAGGGGTCGCAGGTCTTGAGGTTCCTGGGCATTGATGTCACTGTCCTCTGCTAGACACAAACAACAAGGTAAATCTTAGACAATTCACATTCCAGGAAATAGTCAGAGAGTATCGACTAGAAGGAAGTCTGGGCACCTAAAGAAGAGCACCAAAAAAACAATCCAAACCTGCATCATGGAAGGAGGAGGGGGGCATCCCGCACTGCTGCATCTGGTGGTCCAGCAGTTGGCTGCGGGACTCAAAGTGCTGGTCACAGTCTTCACAGCGGTACTGCCTCTCCTCTGCAAAGCGGGATGGGGTGAACATGAGAAAATTGTTGAAGAAAACGGTTTGTGCAAGTTGTCCCAGTGAGCAACCATCGTGTACTGTATACATGTGTGATGCTGACCGTGAATATCAGGAGCCATGGAAGTATCACATGAATACTCTTCTGCCTTCATGAAAAGTAGAAGCTCCTCACCGGGGAAAATATCTCGAGTGACTTTGTAGAAGATCTAAAAGACATCCACAAATACGTTGCGTATTATGTCGCAGCTCAAACAAATGCAGCCAACAATGTATTTTCTCACACAGGTGTAAATACGTCACCATAAAATGTGGACACACATCGCGAGACACGGGTACAGAAAATGGAAAGTCATCCCGTGATACGGATCGATCGTGGAAAAACAGAGCTTTTGAGAAGCAAAGGCAAATTGTTTTGAAATCTGAGGAAAACTGAGGTCGACCGACATCTTTTGATGGCATGCATTCGACTTTAGAGGTTGAGAGGTACCTATGTATATGTAACAAAGAACGTAAGAAAGGGACGCGGTCCAAAGTCCTATCGGAGGAACAAAAATTTTGAGCCTTTGACCTTTTCCCATTTGTGTTCCCATTTGTGTTATTTTAGTGGTTTATAAGCGGTGGCACAATTTCAGACCTTTTTTCAGTCAACGCGAGTGTGATGAAAGTCAAGAGTACTGCAATTACCGGAAGGTACTTCTTACATCATTGATATTTTTTTGTGCAGTACCATAAAAAAAACACAAAAAACACAGGAGTGTGGAATCCAGCAAGCAACCATAAAACACGTCAGGATAGTGACTAGTCGATATTAGTCTTTGAATGTCATTTTGAAGTAGTAAAGTCGACTAGTCTGGACAACCCCTAGTGACTCAATAATTCTGCGTGAGCCTCTGAATTTTGTGGTAGTGTGGCAGTAAAAGTATTTCCACAGGCACAAGCAGAGGCACACTTGAGGAATTCCCCTCACGGCTCCACCTCTTCCCTGTTGGCCACCACAGACAAACAGCAAAACACTCACACACACAAACAAACAGGCAAAGGCTCACTGCAGAACAGAAGACCCGCTGTTTGATCTTAAGGGTCATCACTAGCAGATCAAAACCACACGCACACACACACACACACACACACACACACACGTTAACACACACATTCATTGACTGCCACTGGTTTAAATTAGCAGGTTATTGTAGAGATTAGATAACTGGGGTGGTGGAGTTCACAGTGCCAAAGACCCAGCCAAGCATTAACGCGGCCATTTACACCACACACTCCCATTCTGATGTATTAATATTTTTTTTCAAATCCCAGAAGCTTTGAATAAAACCAATGACGTACTAGAATGGCAAGGCATTTATCTGATCTTTCTGCGAAGCTTCTTTCCCCAGCAAAGGGCACAACCACAAGTACCTGTACATGATCCAACTGGTTTCCTTGAAACCATTACTTCTTAGCCATGTTATTAGCACCTTCTCTCAGGTCACACCCTGGTGACTCCTTTGCGCTCAATTGATTGGTGAGCTATTAGGCAGAGCTTTCATGTTGTAAAAGGTCACAGAAGCAAATGAATGCTGGTCTGGATGCGCACAGTCAAAATGACGAGCAATTTTGACATCTTGAACAGTATCGTTTAGAAGGACCAAATTTACAATTTTTATATTATTATTAGTATTATTATGATTAGTATTATTATTTGGGGGGACTCTAATGCAATGAAGAGGTGCTATTATATGACAAGAAAGACTTGCTGTGGTCTGTTTTGGACCCACAAGAATTTCAAGCATTTTAATTGGTATTTTGCTGCTCACTTCCATACCTCACCCTAAACGGCAAAATAAAAAAGATAGCAACGTGATATTTCAGTATCTTGCCCCATCAAAGTAGATGAACAGGTTTGATGTTTGGAAATGCTATTGCAGTCTGCTGTTGGAAGCTACAAAATGAAACTTTCGGGTAGCAGCAATGTCAAGAAAGATTGCTCAGAATAAGGCAGCAAGCTGTTTACTTTGCTGTCCACACGGAACGAATGTTGAGTGTATGAGTCTCTAGTTGGTTGAAGGTAAAGAACAGATTTCCTGCCCCATTCCTAAGGGATTTTTTTATTTGGGAATTATCAATGCCTTCATATTACATACGCATATCTTTCAGGCCAAATGATACAACAGAGGCATGCCACTGGAGGCAGATTTATCATTTAAGAAAATAACAAGTAAAGATTTACTGAAAGAGGTTGTCATTGACGATGCCGATGCATATTTCTAGAAATGTGAAATCGTGGCAATACATTCAATGTACGTCGATATACGTTCATCCATCTGAGCATTTCTTAACTTTGCTTACCTCGACGTCTGGATCACTGTTAATTTGAATTCGGTCTTGTATAAAACGCACAGTAAGTGTGCTTGTGAGGTGTTTTGTGATTGTTGCTGCTTTTTGGTTGGGTTTTTGTGAGGGTATACTGCAATGCGAAAATAACAATGGGGGTTGACTAGCAATGGAGTCAGCCAAAGCTAATGAGGACCAATCAAGTGAAACAAAATTAAATACTGGGAAACTTTATTTGTGCATGTCTTATGGAGGTTGGAAAAAAAACATTATTATCAGCAGGAACGCAATCAAAGGTTTCAAAACGTTTTTATGTACCGGTGTTTTATTCTGTTAAGACATTTTTGTTCTCTTCTTGTCTCATTGGTTTATAAGTATTTGACCGTTTCATCTCCGAGTGACTGGCAATCATTGTGAAATGCATCAAAGTTATAATCAATAGGCTGAATGAGATAAAGGGCATACTCAGACTGGGCCATTCTTACCATGTCGGACTTTAACGTCATTAGAATCGCGGGCGAACTGGAGCCTTGCTTTGAGCATGAGGCGGTTTACTGTATCCCGTGGACTGGTTTCCAGTCATTCGCAGGCTACATATAGATGGACAAAACTCCCATCATTCTAAATAACTGGCAAGGAGCAACCACATGACAGTAATTTTACGACACGTGTGCATTGCAAGCAAGTCGGAAAACCGGGCCTACTTTTCTAAGCCTGCCGAAGAAAGGGATGTGTCCTGTTCTTTTGACGCCAAACGTACAAGACTAGGTGTGAGATGGGTTCAAGGAAAGCACCCATGTTGGTCAGAGAGTACACACTGACATTTATATGTCTTTGTCGTGTCTTGTGAAATGTTCTTCGACAAGGCGGATGATGATAATTACATTAATAATCCACTTGCCACCCAGTTCTGTCTGTAGACCGCGGACAGCCGGCACGGGCTTTTTAAGCACTAATTACCCACATTATCTTAATGACAAACCACAATGGTTGGGGAGTGTTTCTGCAGACTGCCTTGTTTGATGCATCAGCAAAGCAACGGGAACATCAAGAGAGTGCCGGCATTACGGGGGTAGAATGGAAAAGGGCCGTCACTGAATGAACACAGTATGTGAAAGGTTAATGATAAAGATGAATTAGCATGCCCGTTCATTGTTGCTCTTACTGTTAAAGTTAAAGAATGTTACTATTTTGTCGAGAAAATTTTTTTTTGTCTCCAGTACAGCGAAACTCCTCTACAAAGAAATCTACATGGGTGAAAATACCCCCTAGTGTGAAAAAATCTTCATGCATTAACACCATTCCCACTTTCCTGTTTCAAATTTGCTACAGTGAAAAACCCCCTGTTGTGAAAAATGTCTTGCTGCAAAAATGATTTCGTTGTAGAGGAGTTTCACTGTAGTCTTTTATGTGGAGTGACGAGAATATTGAGTGAACTTCAGAATGCAGTGGCTAACTCATTTCTGTTCAATTCCAATTCCAATTCAAAAATAGTTTCCAGAGGTTGCTGGTTCGATCTGTGGCCATTGCGACCATGTCGAAGTGTCCTTGAGCAAGATACTGAATCCCCCACACCCCCAGTTGCTCCTGATGCTGCGTCATCAGTCGGTGAATGTGTAAAAAGCTTTGAGTACCCGAGGCAGAAAAGCGCTGTATCAGTGACAGCCCATTTGCATCATGGATGGGCAAAATAATAATGACGTAATTGACTGTTAAGAATTCTTTTTTTTTTTTCTGTCTTTATCGTTCATCTTGATGAAATTCACACATGCTAAGTTGTGTGCATTACTCGGCTTAAACCAAGTGGAATTGATTTAGTCAGACAATTTTTGTTTAAAAAAAAAAAAAAGACTAGTTTTGAAAATGAATACATTTTTCCACATTTAATCATAGACATTTTGTCCAATGGCCTCCTTAATTAGCACTAAGCGCGATTCTAAGCCATTTGTAATTCATTAGTTTTGAGACAGGATTCGAGAACCTTGATTCTCAGAATGCTTGCCATTTCACCTCAAAACTACAATCTTTGCGTTTATTCCTCTCTGAAATTGTACACGTTATTATTTTGCACAGGTAGGTTTTTGTTTAGCTCATCATCTTATGCTGTAGAATTTTCGAGTGTACCTAATGGTGATGAAATTGAGTGTTTTTGAGGATTTAACACAACCGATTCATTATAGAATGAAGTGAAGAGTGTGAAAGGGCAAAAAAAAACAAACAGTTTCTCCAACGAGACAAAACATGCTATTTCCCCTTCTCTCCTTACTCATTCCTTCCTCACTCACACACTCACCCCCTCTGAGATTTGCTCATAAAGTTTTATGGTAAACAGAACTGGGTCAGAAATAAGAGGATGGCGGCCAGTTTTACTTTCACATTGGAAGGGCTGAATTGGAGCTTACGAGCGAGCCGTAATGACCAACACACCTGGAAATTGCTGAGGTTGTATGACATTGCCGTCATATAAATCACACGGCAAATCATCTCCGTTAAAAGTACTGCACTGGATTGGTTTAAATCCACTTCTCAGGAAAGGTTTTGCTGCAGTTTACACTTGAGGGAGCCCACTCTGTTTCGTCTGGTGGAGCATGTGTGCGTGTGTGTTTTCAAGCTGAGTTCATACTCAGCACTTCTCTGCGGTTGTAAAAAAAAACAAAAACCTGTTGGACTCAGGTAAGGCACAAGTTCCCGTTTTCAGCCTGGAATGAACCATTTCCAGTCTTACGTGGCTGCTCGGATACACCGGCGCACGTGCGCATTGCCACAGATGCAACGAGCCACACTTTGCACACACACTCAAAGCGGTATGTGTGAACGGAGACTGAAAAAGCGCAATCAAAAAGCCCTCATGAGCGCACGCGGTAGCAAAAAAAAAAAAAAAATGACAGGGGCTTTGCAAGACCACCCCACATTTAGTCTATTCAATTTGAGCACACAGACGGGCCATTGTGAGCCGCTACAGTGTGTTTTCAAAAACATCAATGCTGGCCGGAAGGCTTAAAGACGGCACATTGTACTGCGCTGTGACAGTGTGTAATAGTTAACAATCACCTCATCACAGCCATGTCCGAGACCTGTCGGAACCTTACACGAGCACCAGAGCAGAACCGCCGTGTTGACAGCAAGTCACACCTCGCGCACGGTTCTCTCTGCTTGTTTGTCTCCCTGTCACTTTGAAAACACGGAGGCCAAGTGATTCCAGACGTTTGGTGTCTTTCAAGAGAACAGGGGGGGCAGAGGGGGGCGAACTCGAGGGATACTTATCCTCTTAAGAAAAGTGAGAAGAGGGGTGACAGAGGAGTCGCTGATTTGTTCAGGAAAATCTTTTTCAGTTGTTCGCCTAAAGGCTCCATTATAGCAAGGATACCTGACACATGCTTTTCCTTTGAATTTTGTGACAGGACTCTGCAGAGGTTTTTGATTCACCAAGACCATTGCTCAAATGACCAGAGATCATCTCCGACACAGAAAAAAAAAAAAAAATCTGAGAGATTTGTTTGTTGGTTTGTTTGCATTTTCCTGGTTCTTGGAGCAGAGGTGGGTGCCATCATTAGGATTCTGAAGAGCGCAATGTTTCAAAATTCACATCTTGATCCCGACCACTAAACGTTCAATGGGCTCAACACAGCTGCACAGTTATGTAAAAATAAATAAATAAATAAAATAAATAAATACATAAATAAATAGGTGAATAAATAAATAAAAATATAAATAAATAAATAAATAAATATGTGAATAGATCAATAAATAAATAAATAAAATAAATGTATTTTAAGCGTAATCTTGCTTCCTGCATTGGAATTAGTACAGACAGTATTTCCATTTTTGCCATTAAAACCACTGTTGTAAAAAGGTGGCCTATGACTTTTTCCATAACACCGTAACTCACTTTGTGATCTACTTACTGTTCATCCTTTCCTTACAGACAATTTTGTTCCCCCTCTCTTTAGTGACTCCTCACTGAGAGGTAATGACAGGCATGGGGCTTAAATTCCATTTTTTTCCCTTCTTGCACGGGTCACGCCATGGAATGTGCTACACGCGTGTCAAGTAAAGTTTAGTCTCTTGTCCACCACCCTTTATGAAGGAATGACTGAGTGGGATTAGTGAGGTGAACAGACCCCCATGTGGGCAGCACGCACCTCTGGCCACAGCCAGGTGAGCAGCAAAAGACGGTGACATTCCTGACATATCTAAGAGTTTATATCGCCAGCGTGACAGGGAAGTGTGGGGAAATATCATCTCGACGGGCCGCCTCTGATCCTGCCCTGTGGTCCTCGCACGGCAGAAGCCAGCACACAATTACAGAATGAAAACACACGCTGATAACGGAGAGTGTCTGCAGTACACCGCATTGTGTGCGTGCGTGTGTGAGAGAAGTGAGAGCAGGGTGGGCCACGCGGTCGCACGTGGGACTATCTGACTTCAATCACAATAACACCTTTTAAGACAAACAACAGCGAGCAGGACGGAGAGTTGAAAAGACTTTCATCCGACAGTTGAAAAAAGATGCTAAAAATGTAGCGTGATTACGATTGTACTTCATATATCCACCAAGTGGGATTTGTCGATGGGTACAATCATCATTTGGGAATTCAAAATAATACCCCCTTCCCCCTCCCCCTTTTTTTCTCATCAGAAAATCGAGTCTGCATTTCTCCAGGACAAGCTGCATATGTCTCCACTTACCTGATCATCGATCTGGCAGGCTGTCAGGTTATGCTGCTTGGCAGTGGGGGCAAACTGGATGTACTTCAGCCAGCTCCCGATATCTGGCTTACTGGCATCAACACAATATTTCACATGGCCGGACCCATCCAAGATCTGAGGAGACAGAGACAAGTAGAGATCAATATCAGTCCAAGGTGACTGTGTACCAACCATACCTTCCACTGAGAAATAAGGCTCTAATGTTGGGAGTCACTGTGGAAATTAACATTCACGCCAAAGACCTATTTAAAAAAAATATTTTCAACATCTAAACAAGGGGGGCGGGGGAGGGGGGGGGGTGACAACAAGTGCATATATGACAGTCAGCAAATAAAATGTGTGGTTAACAGTAAAACTAACAATTTGTTTACACGAGTCCTTGGTAAATATATTGATTGATTGATTCCGTATGTAGAGATATAAATATGGATCTATGCTAAATGTATAATAATAATAATAATAATAATAATAATAATGTGGGCTGGGAAAAATATTAGCCTGTTACATTTATGAAACATACAACTCATTCATTGATTTAGAGACACAAAAGGGATTAAAAAAAAAATAGCAGATTTTTACAGTTTACACAACATCTTTAACGAAGGACACATCAATTAACAGCAGCAATTTAAAGTCAAGGAACAACAGTTAGGTCGGCCCTGTGACGCTTGGCTCATGAATTTCTTGACACGAAAAGGAAATTATGCATTATAAAAATCAACAATGAAAAATATTTCGAACATGAAACAATACAACAAAACGTGGACTCCGTGTTTAGCATGCAGATTGTAATGCCGTTTAAAAAAAAAAAAGGTATTATTTATTTTTGTTTCTCGCTTCCTTCCTCGGAGCATAAATCAGTTGAAATAATTCACACATATTTGGATCCAAGCAGGATGGAAAAAAACCAACAACAACACTATCCAAGACACGAAAATGTGTTAACATAAATGAAGGATACATTTTTTTTTTTTTTTACATTTTTAGGGTTGAGTGAGACCTTTTGTCTGGCGCTCCATTGTTTTCACGTCTTGAACAATTTAAGTCGGACTGAATTCGCCCTGACAGCAACAATAAACACACTAACAATAAACACAGTATGTATATATATATATATATATATATATATATATGTGTGTGTGTGTGTGTGTGTGTTTTTTAATAATATTTATTTTCGTTTAAGTCGGCTTTTTCTTACCGTTGAATGTTGATGTCGGCGTGCCGTTCAAGAAAGTGCGCAAAAAGTGATGGGACTCCGCTTCAAAGATCGCTCTATCTTGGGATTCTATTTTGGTTATATTTTTTTCAGGAAGTCAGCCCCGTCCATTTTAATTGTCACCAAAAATATACGGCAAAAGTTGTTGTTGTTTTTTTTTTTTTTATCAGGCTCTCCAAGACGCCGGATGAGTGTACGGCAGACTCCTCTCCGGTGCGCACCACACTTCACTGCCCGCCACACACCGCGTGCTTTCTCAACTCCAGTCCTCTCATCACCGCGTTGCCTTCACGGACCCGTCTGACTGGTGCATCTCCCTTCTGTTCGCGGTGGCCCGGAGACGTCCCGGCTGCAATTCCCTCCGGTACATCAACTTGCTTCCAACTTTTCACTGTGCGCGACTCGTCCGCTCCTCTCTTGTCACTCCTCCTGTCCCGACGCACCCAGGTGTCCCCCCCCCCCCACCCTCCCCCCGCCTCCTGCAGACACACACCCACCTCCTCCTCTTATTGTAATGTATCAATTATAAGATAAAGGCAGCGTTTTAAAAGTTCTTCTTTTCTTTTGTGGATCTCTCTCTCTCTCTCTCTCTCTCTCTCTCTCTCTCTCTCTCTCTCTCTCGCTCTCTCTCTCTCTCTCTTTCTCTCTCTCTGTCTGTCTGTCTTTGTTTTACGCAAAAGCGACATCCATTCTTACCGCCCCATTCTGGGCAACTGTCCGGCGGAAGCGGCTCCTCTCCGCAGTAAATTGGAAAGTGACGGGGGCCCTGGGTCGCAAAGGTTGAACGGGGTCAGAGACAGGTCGAGATGGGGCTTCTAAAGGGATGAACCAGCCCGGCACACTTTAATGAACCAACAGAAGCTTCAAAGGAGAGCCATTGTTCATATCTTCTCCAAACTTGTCCACAACACTCGATGTCACTTCTTGAGGCGTTTTGTTAAAATGGTGACCTAACGATTATTTTGTCGGCTTTCGTTAGCTTTTAAATTTTTATTTTTATTTTTTTAATTATTCGGAATGTGGCGCAAAGCGCGTCAGCACACCTGCGGAGCGAAGTGTCACGCAAGAAGCCGATTCAAGAATTAGTGTGATTGTACAAAGAGACAGGTTGGGACATGCCGTTTGAATCTCGAAAGTGCAAAAGAATAAAGAGAGGCGACTGTTGTCAGTGAGCCGAGTTTATTAAGCAGCTCATAAAGCCGAGGAGGGCTGCAAGCCTTGGCTGATGAGAGCAGATGATGATGGATAATGCCTCAACTCTGTGACATTGACCTTCCATTCGAGATAATAGCCATTGTTTTGGCAAATCGCGGAGCAAATGTGCAGGAAGGACAGGAAAAATCATGTGTAAATAAGGCAGGACCCCGCCACCGATTCCCATCGTTTTGCGCTCCCTGAGAACCCAGCAGAGACCCCGGTCCGCCCGGTCATTGATTTCCTGCCTCTCCTCGACTTGTCCATTGTTGGAAGCCCTTTTAATTTAGCCATAAATTGGGAAAGCTCAAGCCGAATGAGCTGTTCTATTTTCTTCCTGCCAGGATGAGGGATTTGTTTTATGATGCATTGTTTATTAAATACAAGTCATCTGAGAAGGCTTCATAGCCTTTTTTTCGCGTCCGATCCAGCATTCTGAATCCGTATGGAAAAGGAAAGACGCACGCTCCCGATTTGTGTGTGTGTGTGTGTGGGGGGGGGGGGGGGGGGGGGGGGGTAAACGTGGGTAACAGTGTAGCAGGAGCCCCGAATGCCGACTACATCGGTACACGCGTCATTACTTTCCCCCGCCAGGAGATGGCGTGCTCTACTGAAGTGAACTTCCAATTGCTCAGAATGGAACATTGGACGGCAGAAATTGCATTTCAAACTAAATTAAAAATGTGAACTCACTATAAAACTCAGTGTTTAGTCTTAAATTATTGCAGTAATTCAGTATAATCCGGTTCATGATTCAAAGTAACTTGCCCTTGAAATTCAACTGACCTGAATGGATAATGCCATGAACGTGCTCCTCTAAAACGCTTGAAACAGCTGTGTAAAGATGGGTGACAGTTTGTTCAAACAGTGTTAACCAACCTGGAAAGAATTGCGATGCATATATCTTTAATTTGCATTTATTTGAGCCATATTGTGATGTGCACGGAGGAAATTGATCTGCTTGATTCCGAATTATTTGATTTTGCTTTGAGGTAAAGATTTTGCCCTCAAGCTGTTTGTCAACATATTACAAACCCAACACATGCAAAATTCAGGCTATATTTCTTCCAACTATATACAACACAGCATTTTCATACCTATTTATAATCTCATAAGTGTTCAAATCATGTTTAGTGCTGCGGCTTTCGAGCACCGTGAAATTGTCTTGCGGCATTCTTGTTTGTTTTAGGAGTTCAGACATGGAAAAAAAAATAGTCATGTATGAATGCAGACACGCTTGATGGTGAAATTCTTTTGAATTGAGCTGAGATGCATCTTCATTGATCATATGACTTTTTTTTTTTTTAATGTTTTTGATGCAGCAGATTTGGACTTTTGCTGCTGGGCTCTTGCTCTTTGTAAGTCATAATAGAACTGAAGAGGGGGGGGGGGGATTCCCGTGTGGGTTGCAGCCACTCCAGCCGTACAGACAGCTCCACGCAGCAGCTGAGGGGGCTACATGGAGACACAGCAGAGGCCTGTGTGGCACATTCCATCATAGGAGGGCACCATTAGGAAAAGGAGAGAAAGTCCACGTTGCAGCCAAAATCCACATTAAATGATCCGCCATTCATTGGGAAGACCTCCCAGAGATGGGATGAAAAGCCGCTGTTACACAAATCTTAAAATCAAGACACATCAATTTTACCTCTAACCTAAAACTCCTTGACCCGAGATTAGTGTACAGCGGAATAATCCTACTGCTTTAGATAGACCCTGTGTCCAATCGGTCCATACCAATTACCATTAAGACAGAGTGGAGGAAATGAAAGTGGAAAATGTAAATACCAAAAATTCGCTGGGCCTGGAAATAGGCCTGTCGTGAGCAGCGTGTTAATCTCCACCTCAGTAATTTGGTTCTGCAGCAGAAGACAGAAGCCCTGCTGCTGTGCCCTGCACTTCATAAATCACTGCTTTATGTGGACAAGGTCAGCTCACCCCCTTCCCCTTCCACTGGCCCCTCCGCCATGTTTACCCGGCCTCCCGGGGGCTCTCAGGACCAGACCAGCCCACTTCTAATTACTGTGGATTATTTTCATTTGCCGGGGGTCAGTCAGGCATTCCGGCAGAAAGAGCGAGTAGGGATGCTTTTCTGACAAATTCTGTGGCCTAGGAGAAATAGGACTGACATGTTTGCTGAATTAGCACCTGGATGTTTTGTGTTCACGCTGTTTGTTTTGCCTTTCAGAGCGCTGCGCCAGAGTCTATCGGACAAAATGTCCATTTCCTTATCATTACATTTAAACATCAGTTTAGCACTAGAGCAAGAGGTCAGACTGATTTGTTTTTGTCCATTAAATAAAGACAACATCCATATTCAGTTCAGCTGTTCCGTGACACAAAGTATATGGCTCTCATTTATTTAGAGAGTCAAACTGATTAAAAAAAAAAGACAAACAGACACACAGACAGGGATGCTACAAGCGAGGAAAAAAATGCTGACGGACAGAAGCCCTGGAAAATAACATTTTTTAACATTCAGCATTCACCTGGAGGGCACCAAAGCAAAATCTTTGTCACCTCGAATGCGAGACTCTGAGGCCTTATAGCTAACTAGCTGGCTAGCTTTCTACTGAGCCAGCTCTGAGGCCTTTAGCTAGCTGGCCTTATAGCCAGCTAGCTAGCTTTAAGGCCTCAGAGCTATCTAGCTAGCCAGCTAGCTAAACCTAGCTATCTTAATAAAAAATTCAACCAGCTAGCTTTAAATGGGATCGATAGATAGTTATAATATTTTGACAGGTGGCTTCAACAGGGAATGCCAGCAGCCCAGAGAACAGGCCAGCCCAGAGAACAGGCCAGCCCCCGCAGTCAACAACAACCTCGTCCACTTCACTTCACAGTACTTCACACCTGCCAGGGACTGTTGATTGGTGACCTTCACACCGTCCTGGAAAAGTGTGCTTTTGATCCAAGTTCTAACATTATAAGTGGGTTAAGTATAGCAAGACCTACGTCTCAAAGCATATTGTTTGATTGAGTGATTCATAAAATATTGCACAATACCTGCAACTTCAGATTCGTAAAACTATATGTGAAATTTGGGAGAGTGAAGAACTGCCAAGAAGGAAATCAAGAGATACTTTTCCGATATTGTTTATCATGATACAATAATGTGAGATTGTCACCTCAATTTAAAGTTAAATTGTCTGTGTGTTTAAAAAGGCGAGAGACTTCGATTATTTGCGCAGGTAGGCAAATTGCTTAGCCAAACCGTCTTTGAAAATGAAGCTGGGGGCGCATGGCAATGGTGGTATGCCAAGGATTTACAGAAAGTATTTCAAACTATCGAGTAATTACTAACACTTCCTCTATGGAGCGTTTGCATACAGGCCCACACTGTGTGTAGGCTTTGGGATGTGATAAAATTCCACAAAGGGCAAAGGCTAGCTTTTTCAGACATAAATCGGACGGGCACACAGCTCCGACCTGAACAGAATAGGCTGGAAACTTAAACAGCCCCACTCAGGCCTGTTGCGAGAGGGGTGGGGGGCGTTCTAGGTAATTAGAGAATGTTGCCTTTCGCTGCAGGGTGAACAAATTGGCTCTAAAACGCTCATAGATATCATCTTTAAAAGACCATTTTTATGCTGTGGAGGTAACGCATGATGGAATTGAACACGGCACTTCAGATCAAGCGAGAGCAAGTGTCACACATTCATTACGTTTATCTCCAGTCTAACGTTTAAAGTCTTACCGCAGATAGAATGCTGAGATAATTAGCTTTTGCTGTGGCGTGTCCAATTGGAAGGCTAATATTTAATGTTGGCGGATATCAGGTTGAGATGTCGGACTCAGAAAGACAACACTTCCTCGTCTGCAGCTATCATGTAATTCAAAGCTAAATCTTTGAATATCTAAGGGAAGCCGATGGGAGGGAAAAAACTTTTTTTTTAATTGTAAAAGTTGTTCTGAGACTTTCAGCATTTTTTCTACAGCTGAATAAAACAATATTTTTCTAAACACCGTTATATTACCATAATAAAGAGAAAGCCATAACCTTACAAAAGCGATGGAGTATTTTTTTTTCTTTTTAATTTTTAAGTGACTGAAGCTGTAAACTGAGAAAGTGTTAAACAATGTAAGTAGAAAACGAGAGAATGTGAGACCAGGGTGTCCTAGATCTGCTTGGCAGCTCAGGTCAGTAGCTGAGCTTTAAGTGCGATGATTAAAGTCTGAATTACCAGAGAAAACAACAAATCAGTAATGGTAACATAGCGACACTGAGTGACTCCCATTAAAGGCTTCACTGGTTTTCAGTAGCATCAAAGCAGCCCTGAGTTAGGCTGGAATTATATTTAACCTGAAGCACTGCTGCGCACCGTGACTAACACTCCAAGACTTAGAGCAGTACTTGCCTTTCAATCTTTCCTACAAGAACACTTAACAAAGGCATCAAGGTGATTTGATGTGTTTACTCTCCTCTGATCATTTATTTTCTTTTAAATGTTTTCTTGATGTTAAGATTTAAAAAGAAAATCGCTTTAACTGAAGAAAAATTTAATCACAACTCTCAACTATGTTGTGTCTGAATCACACTAAAATATAGCAATTTTCATCCATGTTTCTCCTGATAAACCTTTGTTATAGCTTTCCACAATTTAATATCACCCAAATATGACTCTTAAAAAAAAAGACTGCATTTTGAGGAAAAATCTTCACGTAAAATTAACCCCTGAATGGGCAAATACGTTATTTGAAAAATCCATCCATCCAATTTCCGATCCGCTTCATCCACACAAGGGTCGCGGGCGTGCTGAAGCCAATCCCAGCTGTCTTCGGGCAGAAGGCAGGGGACACCCTGAACTGGTTGCCAGCCAATCGCAGGGCACACAGAGACGGACAATCTTCCGCGCTCACACACACACTTAAGGGACAATTGAGAGTGTTCCATTAACCTGCCACACATGTTTTTAGAATGTGGGAGCAAACCGGAGTACCTGGAGAAAACCTACGCAGGCACCGGGAAAACATGCCAACTTCACATGGGAGGGCCGGAGCCGGAATCGAACCCTGCACCTCTGCACTGTGAGGATGGCGTGCTAACCAGTAGCCCTTATTTGAAAAATCAATTCATGAATAAATAAAAAGTGTACTTGTATCTTATTGTGGCTGGAAAATGTTTCTGTATTGTTTTGCATGCAAGTCAACAGTGTTCTTCTAACACTAAAATGCAATTCTGCTGAAACTCTGCAATGGATGACACATTTCTGTGGATTTATGATACTGTACATAATTAGATTACAGGAAAATGCACATTCACTCAAGTTGTATATTGCTGGCGTCGTGCCGGAACCTCCTTTCTCACTATTTGGTAAATGTAATATTGATCAGTCCACATGTATGGATATTACAAATTATTGACTAATCCAAAATGTTGAAAATGTCATCCTCTCTTTGCCAATGAAATGTTATTGGTTGAACGAGCGTATCGTTTTGGGGCTCTCCTGAAAAGTGATGATTTTCGAGGAACGCCAGCTACCGTCTCCATTCAAACATAATAGAATCCTACATGACACATTTCAGTAATAGACCCATCAAATTCGAGCATTGGTGCTTGTCGGGTTTATTCAATTCCAGATCAATCATTCAGGTGTTGTACACTTTTGGGTTAATATTCTAACCGTGTGGCTGAGGCCCCGCTAGAGATAAATCAGCTTTTATGATGGGTTGTTATGGTTTTTACTGCACTGGCATTGTGGGAGACTGATTTGGGGATCAATCACCTGCAGGTGTCTGCTGTGGGGTTGGTGAGGCTAGAGGATCGATGGTTGGATCTGGAACCGTGGTGATGGAATGGAGCTCTATGTGTGTGTGTGGGTGTGTGTGTGTGTGATATGATGAGTTGGTGTCATTGCATGTGTGTGTGAAGACGAAAATGATGAAAGAGTGTGTGTGAGTTCTTTGGAGCCACAGAGCAGATATGTCTAGTGTTGAGGCACGGATGAACAGCCGCTGGACTATGACCAGACCATCTCAGCTCTTATCCAAATCCCCCTCCCTCCTCCACTCTGTCTCTCTCTTTCTCTATGTGCAGTTCTTTATCTAGATGGCCCTTTGGAAAATCTCATTGTCACACAACATTTAACAAAGACAAAAGTCTCAGGCGTGCAGCTGGAGATGACTGACCCTACAGAGCAGCAACTAGCGAGTATCCTTCATCCGACTTTCACCAGAGATGTGGGAGCACAGATGACACGAGCACATGTTAACACACGGACACATTAGTCACATCTAAGTTTGTTCCATTTCTTTCGATCCCTGCCTGGACACGGTGTTTATCCTTGTTGATCATCTCTGACCATCAGATGGCTGCTTCCTCTATGCTGTCAGCACTACTCGGTTGTAACAAAAGAGGCGGAGAGCAAAGCTTATGGTTTCTGAATCGGAGGAAGTTGGTGCTGATTGCGCTGCCCCTGAAGAAGCATTCCAATCCTGTTAACTCGTGTTCGGACTGCAAATTCCAAATGGAGCAACAAAGCACTGTGAGTGTGATCCTCACTTACTGACCCACTCTGAGTATCTAAACTCAAGAGTCTTTGACAAATCTTTGACACTTGACCTTCAGAGCTTAAAAGTCTTGAAAGGAATGCTTCACCCTCAATTAAATTGAACGGCGATTGGGCTAGAACATCCAATCTTGATGTAATTGGCATCTTACCATGATATTTTCTATGCTTGAAACATCGTGGGGACATTTTGGAGAAGGCCCGATTGCACAAAACCATGTCAATAAAGACATGGTTGGATGAGTTTGATACGGAAGCACGAGAGAACCGCAATCTCAAACCCATCCTGCACCTGTGGACTAAAGTGGAACTGACCTAAAACATAGCCTTCTAAACACAGATACACTCTCAAGTCTTGAGGAAAGTTGACCAAATCTATCTCTCCCAATCAGCTATGTCCAAAGTCCTGGCAAAGATGGATGCTATATTTCAAATTAATAAAGCGGAAGTAGGTAAGTTCCCCTGCGATTGGCTGACAACTGGTTCAGGGTGTCCCCCGCCTACTGCCCGAAGACTGCTGGGATAGGCTCCAGCGCCCCCCGCGACCCTAGTGAGGATAAAGCGGTTTGGAAAATGGATGGATGGATAGGTAAGTTCCCCTGATGATCTCTCATGGCACCCTGGTTGGGAATCACTGTCCTGCTGCATCTGTACATTGAACACACCTGCACTGCCCTTTTCTTTTTAGATATTCCAATTCTTACGACGTATTTTTCTCATACAATGACTTGACAGCGGGGTCTACTCGGAGGAGAGAACATTCCACCTTTTTCACACCCGTACCTCTCTGTCCCTGATGAATGCCTTAGCTGCACTTGTTTATATGACAGAAGGGTTGTTCATAACCAAGCTCAAGGGAGTGTGTACACAAAGTGGACATCACGATAGAAGGAAGTGGCTTAAATTTCTGTTTGTTTGACAGAAGCCCCGTCTCTCTCCTCCTCCTTGACGGGAAGACCCCCCATCTGTCCAAGCAGGGCCATGACCTTGGCAGCACTCCCCTCCATTCACACTCTTATGTGACGTTGCATATGAATTCATTGAAGAGTCCTTCCCGGCCTGGTAGATACAAACAAGCTTCTTAAACCTCGGCTGAGTGACGGTTTGATATGGCGTTGGGACGTGTTTATTGCGTAGTTGCAGTGTAGTCGTGACTGTGATGATCCTCTTGGAAGTGTGTTTATAAAACTGGAGATGGGCTCCATCCCTTTGCACCATTGCTGAAGCATTTCATCTTCACTTTGAGAGGAAGATTTTCTTTAGTGCATGTGAGTGTTAATTCGTTTTGGCTGTGTGTCAGTGTGACAGAGGCTCAATGCCAAATGCTATGCAGGCAAGCAGACCGGGAGGGTGTCCACATCCCGAACAAGATCAGGTTCAGGTTAAACTGTCTGCTTTCATTCCTCTCCAGGCTCCTTGCCCTGTCTTTCGGTCTCATGCTCTCTGTAGGGCTTTCTCATTATGACTGTAGAAAAACACCACTGCTGTTGGGGGCGAGTTCCTATGGCCCCCAGGCTAGGTATAGGGTTTGGCGAAGGCTCGGGGGCTGGTGTTGCGGTGTGTCCTGAGAGAGGGCCCTGGTGTAATCTCAGTGCTGAATAGACGAAGCTCTTAATAGAATCCCGCCGTCCGGCTGCCACTGAGAGAAACAAGAGCTGTAATGGATGGGTTCGGCTCTGGCTCCCCACTTTCCCCCGTGACCTCTGCGTTGGTCAGAAGTAAGAGCTAAAGAAGCATTGTAGCCCCAGGCCTGATTGAATGGGGAGGGAGGGAGGTGCATGGCTGTGGTGGTAGTGGCGGTTTTGGGGTTGTGGGGGGAGGGTGGGGGGGGGGGGGTGAGGCAGCCACGCTGATAGACCAATTTCCCACTACTGCGTGCAGCAGGGCTTGATTGATGAGGGCTGGTGCTGCTGAGAGGAGCCCCATCACATGCGATCACATAAATACTTATTCAGCTCGAATTGGGCCTGACAAGCCTTACGACAGCTTTGTGCTGTCACAGATATCATTGCAAGGAAAGCGCTCCATTAATCATGCGTAATTAACTTTTCCAAGGGAGGTACTTTGTGAGACCACTAGTCGCCTGCTCACTACCTTGAATACACTGTTAAAAAAAAAAAAAAAATCAAGTGTATTAGCAGGGATCGCAGGAAGGATTATTAAAATCTAGACCCGGTTTCCCATGAACTATCCAGTTTGTAAAGGAAACAGCTTCATTAGGACTGGTTTAGGGCTCTAATGGGCTTGATACAAAGCCTCCTCTCTGTAATGCAGCCCCGTCCAGTGGCCTTACAATGCAATATCCTGTGCACGTGCGGAGCCATAATGCTGTCTGTTTGAAGTTGCAGCGCAACCCATCTGAACGCCTGCCACTAGTTAACTACACTGACCCTGATATAAAGTACTCTGGAGGAGTGATGGTAAAAGAGCCCAAAAAGTCGTTTCGCTCCCCTCCCTAACCAAATCCTCACCACCCCTCCTCCTCCCACCAGCTAAAGGTAGCCTGCCCATGGGAGTGAGGTCTTTTTGTTTTTATGCAGCAGACCAAATGATGTGACCAACATTAGGACTAAAACATGCACGAAGAAACGGAAACACAGGCGAACAAGCATACGGTATCACACCTGATCAGCATTCTTCCCACAACTCTAAGCACCTCGCTGCTGTTGCAGACACAAAGTGAGCATTCAATGAGAGAATGCAAATTTCGAAAAAAAAGGGGGATTGCAATCTTTAAACTGCAAAATCCATTTAAAAAAAGAAACGAGCAAAAAACCCAAATATCTAAACAAACAACAAAAAAAACCGCAACAAAAATCCATTGCCGCGGAGAACAGCAATGTGTCTCACAAATCTTTTTTTTTTTTTAATTTTACTTAAAAGTTGTAAATTTGAATATCGTCCCTATAAAGTTGTGCATGAAGTGAATAAGGATGATCTCTGCAGCAGATGGTCGACTACAGATTCATTCACCGCGGCCCATTGGGGGATCCAAATCAAAGTTTTCTATGCACAACACGCATCCACAAATAGAGTCGCTGCAAAGAAATGTGTCGTCTGTGAATGCTGGCTTGAAAAGACACACTTGCAGGAAAACTACAGAATCTTTTTGGACTCACTTTGGACCTGAAGTGAGTGGGCCTCATAAAAGCTTCATTATTCACGTTTAAATGAACACAATATCACATTACAGAAAGGAACAGATCATGATGGGAGAGGATCATGTATGCATGCACACACTCCCAGATCAGTCATTCCTCTTCCTCAGTTGGTCATTCGCGATCACTTCCTCTAGAAATCAACCCCACTTTCGGCGGGGACGTGACTCATTTCCTGCCTATTAATTGGCTCTGTATGGACCTCTGAGAAAAATGACTTGACAGTAAAACACAAACGTAAACTTCTCTGAGACTGCATGAGAAGACATCTGTACACATCAGATTCTACCCCCACTGCAATCAAACACTGGGAGGAGGTTGTTTCATTCCAGTTTCCAATCATGACTTTCCCCATTTACAGCAATACATAGCTCAGTCATACTCTGACGTCAAAGTTGATACTGAAATGCTTCAGCGTCTCTTAAAGATGCAAGACAGAAGACAGAGCGTCTCTATTTGATGACCTGGGAGGGAAGTAGTCTCTGGATACAATCTGAGTAGTTATTGGCAAGCGCACAGCTGATTGAAATCTTTGTAGGGAACATGGTGAGTAAAACAGCTGTCTTTATTGGCTGCCCTGGTCAACCCTCGAGAGAACAATTAAGTCCCTGAAGTGGTACTTCAGAGAAAATGAAGTAGGACAAAAAGACTTCTTGAAATTTATCGTACATAGCAACGATGGATCAGTTTGTTTCTTTGCCTTTTCCATCGATACTTTATTGTACTGAAAACTATATTTGTCACTTCATCCCGGCTGGTTGAAGTGACAAATGTAGTTCAGCGCAGGCATACTTATTTTTATAATGGCGAAACCAGGTACTAATACATAGCTAGCTAGCTAGCTAGCCAGCTAGATAGATAGATAGATAGATCTCCATATATCCATAACACCGCTTATCCTGAACAGGTTGCTGGAGGGTGCTGGAGCCTATTCCAGCTGACTTTGGCCGAAAGGCGGCCGTACACCCTGAACTAGTCGCCAATCAGTCACAGGGCACATACAGAGATGTACAACCATTCACACCCACATTCACATTGTCACTGAGTGGGAACCAATCCTATGCTGCCCGCACACAAGTCAGGCAAGTGTACCACTCCATCATCAGCGACTTGAAGCACAATTTCGACAATGATTTATACCTATTGCAAAACCACTAACATAATTTGCAAAATTAAAAGCACAATCATTGCTTTGTACTGAGTTCGGACTTTTGGAACAAACAAGTCACTGATCTGCACTCAATTTCCAAATGATTAACACACTCCTTGTAAACCTATACACATTTATGGCTATTATTCATCCTATTCTGCCAACTGTCACAACATGAGTTCACTTTGCCATCAGCCTGAGTACTAAACATAAGCCACAGGTAAGATGTTGGTGTGGAATACAATGGGGAGGGAGCAGTAAGAGTGAGTGTTAGAGGGGGAGCAGCAAGAAGGAGAGGAGGACGAGAGTAAGAAATTAAATAACTGATGACATCAGAGCTACAATAGTGGACCATGTAATCAACTATGGAATGACTGAGAGAGGGTGACATGGTGTGGTGTGATGTTTTTTTTAAAATTCTCTATCTATCTAAATTCCACACAGGATAGCCTGAGCAGCGATTCACACCATAGGCTTCTCCACTGTCAGGCAAACATGCATAGAGACCATACCAACAGTGTGTATCTACTTTTATTAAGCTGCTAAAGCTTACCTCAGATATTAGATTCATAGAGCCCTCCTACATGGTAATGAGTACACCCAAGAGGTGGGTAAGATACAAAATACACTGGTTTGAGGTTGGATACTGCAGCTTCCATTTCCCATCAGACCTGGCTATCGCTTGATTATGAAACAGGATGTGCACCTTGATACATGTCTTGTTAAACATGAGGCCATTGTGATTTCCAGATGAATTCGCCTTAGAGGTGAGAGAGACAGACAGAGAGAGAGATCTGGGAGAGAAGACCTGAATGGGAACTAGCCTATGCGATGGAGACTAGTGGAAAGAGGCAGAGCTGAATTCCTGTGGCCACAGCCGCGGACGCTGCAATCACTAAAATGTAGTGCTGTCTCAACGCAGGCAAATTTTGGACACGTTGCAGATGAAATAAAACAGCAAGACATGTCTGCTTTTTCAAATCAAAGAGACAGACAACCAACAATCTGCATGTCGTTCCACCTCTCTCCCTCATTCACTATCTTCTCTGATCCATCCCTCGGTCGAGCAGTCTGTCATTCCAACCGTTGCACAGATGACCCCGCTTGTGTCTCTATATTTGACCCTCTTTGTTTATCGGTGGCCAGTTGGTGCTGGCATCTTAGACTTCCATCATCGATCACTGGCCTGACAGTGGGCCCCAAGTGGGACGGCCCTGTTATTTGGATTCTCTGATGATTTCCTCAAAAATGAGGCTCCTCCTTCCTCTTCAGGCCTGGCATGGCTGAAGTTTGGTTTGGAGTCGCTATTCCTTCCCCAAATGTCCAGCAAACACAGTCGATTCACTGTCCGTGTGTTTGGGTCACGCTGGGGTGAGCGAGACAGTAAAATAAAATCAAATAGGTTTGCAGAGTTGAGTTGTGGTCCTGGACGTTTCTCAGTAGCTTCTCCAACCCCATGAAGAAACACAATGAGGACTTTGGCAGTCATGCTGATAAAAGTAATGCATATTTGCAATACGAAAACAGCGAGGTAACTTGATTTAGTACTGTTATTTGTGTATAAAACTTAATTTGGACTCATACGTTTGTTATCTTGGCTTCACCCTGTTTGTCTTCATCCATGACAGTGTGTGAAAGTCCTTGGAAAAAAATACCCGCAAAGTCGGTTCCCTCCAGTTCTCTCGCCATTGACTGCTTTGCTTCTCGAGTTCATTTTTGAGCCATGTCGCTCAGCCTAAGTACCACTCAGGCACGAAACGAGGATTTAGTAGTGATACAATTGTCTCGCTGCCGTCACATTTTGTTATCATTACAGCCAGTTATAATTGGAAACAGGAGTCTTCCTAATAGGATGCATGGAAACAGGGATATCTGTCTCTTCTGATCTTCCCACACTGACTAATCCATTGCCCCCAGCCTTCCTACAAAACACACACATGCACATCGCTGTATCTCACTTCAGAGTGGACATGGGTCCAGATGACTTTGTGTAAGCGTAATCCTCCAATGTACACACCCAAGTCACTGGAAAATTGATTGAAGTCAACGGTGAACATGTCATGCAGGGGTGGTGCAAAGTGGTGGCCCGGGTGGTCATGGCCACCCTTTGTCACACTGGGAAACTTATTATCCATCCATTTTCTAATCCGCTTTATCCTCACGAGGGTCGCGGGGCGTGCTGGAGCCTATCTCAGCTTCCTTTGGACAGTAGGTGGGGTATACCCTGAACTAGTTGCCAGCCAATCTCAGGGCACACAGAGATGAAGAATTATCCGGCTCACACTCATACCTAGGGACAATTTTAGAGTGTTCTATCAGCTTGCCGTGCATGTTTTTTGAATGTGGCAGGAAACCAGAGTACAGTCAAACCTCGGTTTTCAAACGTCTCGTTTCTCGACCAATTTGGTTTTCGACCAAAAATGTTGAGTTTTTTATGCCTCGGATGACGAACTAATTTCGGTTCTCGAACAAACTGAGCGCACTTGAATGCACCATTTGACTCCTCTCGCCTTCCTTACACGAGGAAGTGACGCTTCGTCGGGTAGACAAGGAAGTGACGCTTCCTCGTGTTGCTTTCCATTGTGAGCAGATGTGTTCAATAAACATTTTTATTTTAAAAAGAGTGTGTTTTTGGTTTTCGAACAATTTCGGTTTTCGAACAGCCTTCTGGAACGGATTATGGACGAAAACCGAGGTTTGACTGTACTCTGAAAAAAAACCACGCCAGAATTTAAGCCTACACCTCTGCACTGTGAGGTCGATGTGCTAACCAGTCGACCACTGTGCTGCTTGGAAACTTATTAAAAAGGCTTTTTTTTAATATGCATGACAGTGTCAGTGATAGTGTCGCTGTACACTTGGCCAACTTTGATGGAAGCCCTTGGGTTCAATTAACACTCTGTTACAGTGTTGAATGGGAGTGTTAATGGTTCTGTCTCTAGACAGTATGTGCCTTGAGGTGAACTGGCAGCCAATCCAGGTTCTAGTATCCCTTTGACTTCCACAAAAACCAACAACAAAAGTGCTATTGAAAATGGATGACTGAAAGATGCACCAGATTGCAACTGTATCCCAAATATTGAGCGCACTTCGGGACATATTCTCCTGGGTGCTTTTAAGTTATCTTCAGAATTCAATGGGTCACACCTGTTGGGTGGTTATGCGAGTTTTCACCGGTTACGCGGGTGGGTGTGCCAGAAGTCGAGAAGTGAGAATCGCCGTGTGTTGAAAGTGTGTAAGAAATATCCGTCAAGGAATTGACGAAAGAGGGATTGGGAGAATACACTTTTAGCCCTGGAGAACCCAAGAACCCTTTTCTTCTTTGGAAAATTATGAATTTTACATTAAATGACTGCTATATGTTCACTGAACACCAAAATATTTGTTTTTTCAAATATTTAATGCTTTAATCCTAATTTAGGATTCGGGCCAAATTTGACCCTTTGGGATTTAAGGGTAGCATTTGAGTAGCAGAATTTATAGGGGCCAAATTTGACCCCGTGGGTTCTCCAGGGTTACATTTGTTATTAACCAGACACATGTTCTGAAAAGAGATGCACAAGCATCCTGTGGTAGCGCTAAGAGCCCCTTGGCCTTGTATGCGGGGCCTGTCAAACAAAAGGTGCACACACTTCATTAGCACTGTCAGTGAGAAGGAAGCACTCTTACACATGGAATCACTCTTCATCTGTTGTCTCAGGCTACTGCTGTGCAGAGTTAGGGATTGTGAACTTCCTTCCCCACAATCCCCATGGCCTCCGCCCAAACATAATGCACAATTTGTTCATATCCAGTGCCAAAGAAAAGGGCCACGCACAAAGCCATAAAGATAAGGTTACAAACTGTCTTCCACTCACAGGTGCGGAACTGTCAACAGCTTCAAAACATCCCCACCTCATGCCACTGCCTCCCATTGCACTTTCTGGTGAAAGGACGGGTACGTAGCGATAGACAAGCGGGTGGGTGTGGGATGAGTGGCAGCTTTTGAAAGAAAGAGATTTGTAATAGGCTGGCTAGCTGATGCGATTAAAGGGAATTTAGCCATTTCTTTGCACACACAAATACGCACCCACACAGAGCCCTTATCCAGCTGCTATCTCACATTGCATCACGCTGCTCTGCACCTTCACACTGGCAATCAGCTCTGCTCTCGGATTCATTCAGTCCTGCTTTGTTTCAATGGCATCAAATGGTTTCGTCAACAAAAGAAGAGAGGGAGCGTTACCAGATGCCCCAATCCACTCATTCCCACACAGACGTTTAATTTCACCCCACCACAATGAACATGGCCTTGGCCTTGTTGCCTTGACAGCACAAATTTTGGTTTACTAATGATCACAAAATGGGCCCGTATTTGCATTCACAAAAGGCAATTGGCACATTTAGATGCGTTTTGTCAGTCTTCATCACGTCTCGTGCCTTTATTGCTCTTCGGAGTATGGAAAAATTCTGTTCTCCTCAGAAATGATCAGTGGTAAGAAAGATGATCTGTTTTAGTATCAAGTACGGAATAGCCACAAACATGTCTGGGTCATGAAAATTGTGGTAATCCAATTTTTTTTTTTTACGAGTATGAAATGCTTCCATAGTCACCAAAATGGGTTAAAATCATCTCAACTGAAAAAAATAAAATAAATCCAAGACATGCTCGGTTGCAAGAAAATGCAGGAACCATTTTGAATTACAGTGGTACCTTGACGACAAGTTTTCCACACTGCTTTTGAATACAGGACTTGAAAAATATTATTGATATAAACTCCGTGTTTGAAAAAAACCCCTGCAGGTGTTCTACATGGATCAATCTGAGGTTATTTTTAAACATCTATTTTGACCAAGTTGACTTTTATAAGAGGAGTCCTTGGAGTGCCAGCTTGACTGGTTTGGTCGGTTCTCAATCACTTTGTTATTTGTGCCATGGGTTGTGTCACCGTGAATGCCAGCCTAATTGACTAAATAATGAAAGTGCCCTTTGAAAAACATGCAGTCAGTGGCGTTTACAAATCAACATTTGGACGCAGATTTGTTTCCTTAAAAATGAAATGCAAAAAAAAAAAAAACAGGTTTTACCATCTGAATTTACGCTCTTGCTTCTTATTGGTGTGAACTGAAGGTGCATCACTTTCAAATGTTGCCACACGATTTTCTCTCATCTTTTGCATTTTATTCACTGAAAGACTTTTTATCACTCTGCCATAAAAGGTGTTTTCTTCTTCCGCTCATATCCGCAAGAGAACAAATGACTCATTGCCGTTTCACTGAGATCCTCGGTTTGTATGCGTTGCGCACACCTGCACAATAACTTATCAAAGGTCAAAGAAAGAAAGGCAAAAAGAAAAATAGATCATAAGGTAGAAATGATAAAAGGGAGAAATGGGGGGGGGGCGATAAGAAAAAGCTGATTGCTTTGTATTTGAGATGACTAAGTTGACAAGGTAGTTGCTTGAATAGAATCTGTGGATCTCTCCAAGTTTGTTCTTCTTGTGGATGCCAATTCATCACCCTCTGCAGATATGCGCGCTCTTTTCTATGAAACTCCGAGGTTAACTCAGGTCATTCGTATTGTCATCTTGTCCAACGCTCTGAATGTTTGTCAGTGCAAACTGCTATTTCCTCACAAAAGCTCCAATGCAACCTTATCTGAAAGTAGATCTTGCCGAGCAAACTTGATATTACAATTCAGGGGACGCTTCTATTGGGTGTCACTTCAAAAGAGATTAGGTATGCCCCAGTTAGTCATGGAGCTCTTGAACCGGAATTGGTGGTGAGGGAGATCTGTCCGAAGGAAACAATATCTTATCTGGGCTGATCCGGCCCGTAAAGCTGTCCACCACCAATGGATCACCTTCCTGGAACGTATATTCCAAAGCCACGGACATACAAAGATGGCGATCAGTGTGTGCATACAATCCTGGGTCTGTGTCCACACGCGTGAAGGCAAAGGGCAAATCCGTTCGCGTTCGTCTCAAATGCACTTGAACATCCTTATCATCAGTGCAGCTGTATTTTCCAGCAGAGGAGTCAAGATTTAAGCTCATGAATGTGTAATAGGCAAATTTTTGTAAATTGTTTGCGAAACCGTGTCATATTTGCATTTGTGTTTCTGAGCAAATAGAGCAATGTGCAGCCACCTCTGTGATGTGGATTGGCTCTCTCAGGTAGTGCACACACACACACACACACACACACACGCACACACTCCCTGCTTTTGCCCTCTCTGGCCAAGCCCAGAGTTTGACCTCTCTATATCACTCAATCCTCAAGCCAATATTTGCTTTCGACATCATAAATATTAAATATCTACAGAAGTAAATATTTGCGTTTGGCAGCCATGAAGTGGTAAATGAATTCATGTATTCACACAAGGAGTGCACCAAAATCTGGGTGTTCTTTCTGTCTCTTTCACACATACGCATCCTTTCAGTTTCTCTACCTCTTTACCGTAAAAGCTTGTCAGTGGTCACGCAGGAGAAGACCCACAAACGCAATGAAATAGTAAGAAATAAAGAGAGACAGAATATGACATGGAATTTAATTGGAGGGGATGGGGCGATCACCCCATCAAACCCATAAAAACAAATTTTCAGGAATCAAATATTGAATATTTAATCTTGTCATTAAAAAAAAGAAATAAAACAGAATAGCCATCACACACAAGGTAGTCCAGAACAAAAATCAGATATCTCATTAAAGTAAAGCATCATCACCAACATGGTTACCTTTTACTATAAATATCAACATTTGGAACCGGGACAGGCAACAAGCTGAACGGCTGACATTCAGGATCAGCCAGGCAAGCTAACAAGACCACGTAAAACAAATCACATAGAGCAGTTACGGTCGACCTTGATGATAGCAAGGGCCAAAGATTGTCCTTTGGTGTGAACATAAGAGCGAATGCTTGTTTGTCTGTACGTGCCCTGCGAATAGCAAGCTACCAGTGCAGCGTTTACACCACCTTCTGGGGTGCCGTCGGGGCCTTCAAAGCATTCTCTGCTGGTCTAAACATTGTCGAAAGTTGAAAAGTTTCAACATGATCTGCATTTTTAACTGTACCAATTCGTCAAATATCTCATACAATTATTTCCAACAGTGTTTCGTCTTCATTCATTACCTTGTGTCTTGGTAGCGCATCTTAATTCAAAGTCGTTTGTAAATAAGATAAGATAAGATAACCTTTATTTGTCCCACGCTGGCGAAATTTGCATTTTATTTATTTATATATGTATTTATTTATTTATTTTTTAATTATATTTTATTTTATATTATTTTATATTGCAAAATATTTATATATATAATTTATATTTTAATTTTATTTATAAAATTGCAAATGATCATTATTCTTATTGTTTTAGTTTTATATATATAAAACTAAAAAAATAAGAATATATATATATATACATATATATATAAAACTAAAAAAATAAGAATATATATATATATATATAAACAATAAGAATATATATAAATATATGTATGTATATATATATATATATATATATAAAAACTAAAACAATAAGAATATATATATATATATATATATTCTTATATATATATATATATATATATATATATAAATGTACCACACACACACACACACACTCACACACACACACACAAACTACCCCTAGTGTAGCACAAAACGTTTGCAGAACTCAGGGAAAAGGGTGAGTTTTAAGGAGAGTGAAGGGGGGTACTCAAAAATTGTCGCCGGACCGGTTTGAAATAATGGGCCTCCCATTGTGCGTGACAAAGACAACCCGCAACAGAGAGATGCACTGCATCAAACCAGGAGGACAAGAGGGGTTCAAAAAGCGCTGTCCCCTCGGGTCTTTCAGGCTGGCATCCGTGCACTCTATCCCAGCAGGGGAACAAGCTTCTTCACACAAACACAGTGGGAGGATGAGAGGGAGACACAGGACAGGACTAGAATAGAGGGAAGCTTTCAAGGACAGTGTGAAAATAAGCAAACATGAGACACTGAATACTGTGGTTATTGTACAGAGACAGCGTCCATTGTCACAACTTTAGAATGGTCACCGCAGCTGCTCTACATGGCGTCGCCGGGTTGGATTGGTACGCAGTTGATCTCCTCCAAATAATTACATTAGAAAGTAGGCATTGATTTGTCAAGATGACTGTCACTGTTGCTCCTGATGAGCATGGCTTACGTCACTGTTGTTTTTGCTGTAAATTGAGCGGTGCCAAGCCGAGCCGCCGTCCGCAAATCCGTAAGCATCCTGCCTGGCACGCCGCAGATGTGCTCAGGCTCAGCCTATGTTTCAGATTCCTGGAAGAGTTCCAAGTCACTAACCCAAAATACTGAGGGCGAGCCAATATAAATGTCAACGTCCTCAAAGAAAACCAACAAGACTGCCGTTGTGGCATCACATGGAGCCAACGTTCATTGAAAAAACATCCAAGACATGCAGCGTTGCAAGAAAAAGGTTGCACCGTTTTGAATTACAGTTGTCCCTTGACTTCAAGTTTTGCGCACTACTTTTGCTTTCGGTTTTAGTGTCACTTGATTTCTGATTTATTTATTTGTTTATGTATTTTGCTTTATGTTGCGAGACAAAATTAAACTTACAAGCACATTTAAAGCCACCGCTCAAGTAAAGCGAAAAAAAAAATGTCGCTGGTTCATTTTTTTTTCATGGTAAAAGCAGGCGGTGAACACAGGAATCCAAAATGATCGACCCAACGGGCATAGAGAAGACTAACACAACTAACTAACAAGGCGCTCATGGCCTGAAAAAGAACAACTTCATTCAGTTAGATGTGGTAAATGAATTGATATAAGTCAATTGAATTATGAGGTTAGTGACAGAACAAATTCAACTTTTAAGTCAAGGTCCCACTATATTGCACATAGGTTTTGCAAAAAATAAATACATAAATACAAATTAAAAATTAAAATAATTTTTTAAAGATATTATTTTATTTTATTTATTTTGGCTTATTTATTTAAAAAATATATTGAATTGAATTGAATTGAATACAACTTTATTGTCAAATGTGCTGTACGTATGTGTAACATACAGCATGGCATATACTGGCATAGCATATAATATTTATAATGCTATATATATATATATATATATATATATATATATATATATATATATATATAATACACATTGAATATGCCAAGTTGAAAAAGCAAATGCACCTGTGGAGTTCATAACTCTTTGACTAGTGTTGTCATACTCCAAACTGATCTTGCCAACATTTTGAAGATTTTGTCTCAGACGCAAATATCAAAGGTTTGGGTGTTTTTCTAAAGTCTCTGACTGGCCGAACCCATAATTTTGCATCGAAACCAGCAATGATCCGCCATTCCTCACTTTCATTCATAAGGTAAAAAGGAAAACCACATCGTTCTGCAATTACCAATTGCAATGAAACCAACTACTGTGATGTCAAAGACGACAACAACGCACAAACCATCAGATGACACACGGTTAGTAGACGTAGGTGGAAAAACAAAAGTACTTTTAATGTGGTACGACTAACCACACCCCTTACACACCTTCTAATATGGAAAATACGTGCACACGTACCATAAAACCAAACGGAACATGCTGCCACCATGCCTTCAACAAAGTCAATAATTGTTTGACATCAACTTAAAGCTGAGCTTGGTGGTATTTTACCCCTCATAAAGGACACACACACACACACACACACACACACACACGCACAAATTGCCCTCAGTTCAGCCTATCCTGCAAGCCTCATAGCTGTAATTGAGAGTTAAAGACGCAGTTGATTCAGTTCTTGACTTCAGATTAAACAGAGCCTGCTGCTACTCGACTGTAAAAGCACCACACCGCACCGTCCCTCCTGCCCACCATCTCCACATCATCTCCTTTATGATCTGGCCTTCAACAAAACACACACAGGCACACACACACACACACACCTTCTCCAAAAGATGTATATAAACATTTCATATAAGAAGCAAGTGATGGGCTTGTTGGAGGTCTATGCTGCTCCTCGACTACATATCTCCAAATCTCCAAAGTGAACCCAAATTTTGTGTTTCTTTTCTCCCCTTCTATGTAGGACATTGGCAGAAGAGCAGAGCAGTAAAATCACACCCCCCCTCCAAAATTTCTCGCGAGGGGGGCTCGCGCGACAGCCTGGCGCCAAGAATGGTGTGCTGCCCACAGCGAGGAGGTTGCTCTGGGCCCTTTCTCTATCACTGGCCGGAGCAAAAAGAGTAAGAAGAGAGAGAGAGAGAGAGAGAGAGAGAGAGAGAGAGAGAGAGAGAGAGGGTGAGGTAGCAATCGCAGGGATGTTAGAAAGCGAGAACGAGTGCAGGAGAGAGATCCAGGCAGTGAAAACAAACAGGACAGAGGCTGCAGTGTGTGTCAAGTCACTGGGGAGTTTTAGAATGTTCTCCACCGCTGTTCTCCGGAGCAAAAACTCCTGGAGGGTTATCTGCTCCTGGCACTGTCATTTATCATCAGTCAGGAGCAGTTAGGCCAGCGCAGTCGGAACCTATAACTTCACACACGCGAACAGATGTGTAAACAGAACACACATGCAGATGTGCTAGCACCCATATTTCAATTTGTAAAAAAAAAATACGCACATCGTTATGATCAACAACAGCAACGGTAGCACAAAGAAACAAATATTGTGCTGGCGTGTCATTAAAGGAGACATTAAATAAGATCATAAGATCCGTGTGGAATGATCATCGGGACCTCCACTGCCTTAACAAAGCAATGCCTGAACATCTCCTCTTGTTTCCTAAAATCGGCTGTGAGCACACAAGTATAAGTTAAGGGTGTGTACGTGTGTGTGTGTGTTGGGGTAATTTGAAACTATTCTCATTCCACTGTTTATGCAAACGCACACGGTTTCAACAAACTAGCCTTTGATAGGGCACTCCCTGAAAACTTCAGTTGGAAGGCCCTTATGGGGTGTACCTGTCTACTTTGGTTGTTTTATTTTCATCATTCAATTTTATACAGAACGGGCAGTACTTTATAATAATGATTGGTGTTGCTCGATTTTTTATATATACAGTCAACCCTCGGTTTTCGAGCACAATCCGTTCCAGAAGGCTGTTCAAAAACCGAAATTCTTCAAAAACCGAAACCACGCTCTTTTTAAAATAAAAATGTTTATTGAACACGTCTGCTCACAATGGAAAGCAACACGAGGAAGCGTCACTTCCTCGTCTAACCGAGGAAGCGTCACTTCCTCGTGTAAGGAAGGCGAGAGGAGTCAAATGGTGCATTCAAGTGCGCTCAGTTTGTTCGAGAACCGAAATTAGTTCGTCATCCGAGGCATAAAAAAACTAAAAAATTTTGGTCGAAAACCGAATTGGTCGAGAACCGAGACCTTCGAAAACCGAGGTTTGATTGTATATATATATGATCTGTAATGCTTCTTAACATTATCATCATTGTTTATTATTATCATTACTGTATTACTTTTTTTTTGTGGAGGGTGAAATGACATCGTGTGTCTCGGTCATAAACTGACCTACCTTATAACTTATGGTTCCATGTGCGGGAAGAGTGAGTCCGAGTTCGATGCTAACTCTCGTAGCAGGCCCAAGATGAGGATTTCAGACAATCTTGATGCAAGCTTAATTTAGCCCTGCTTGATACTTTGCTCATTGTCTCACAGCTGTCATTGGCAGGTACCGCCGCACAACGGTACACTTACATGTCCTTGTTTATGATGATACTAGTGTAGCCTGTACTACCCGGAGACAAATTCCTTGTGTGTTCTACGTACTTGGCCAAAAAAGATGATTCTGATTCTGATTCTGATTCTGTTATGTGGGTGTTTTTAATCTTCAACTTTACAACAAAACAGCCGACAACTTCTTAAATTGTCAATAAGAAGTCGTTCGTACAGGAACAGTGTCAAGCTATTCTGTTGCCAGCCAAAGTGAAAGCATCTACGAGCCACTGGTAGAACCAATGCGATGGGTGAGCAAAGCTGTTTTACAGGCTCTCTCTCGCTCTTTCGCATCCACTCGATCTGCAAATCTTTCCTCCCAGCAGGCGGCTCTTGCATCATCTTTCATTTCACAGATTTTCTTTTCTAAACTGCCTGAAGGGTTTAATTATGTGCAAGACAACCCCTATAAAGTTCTATTCTAAGGACCTTTTTTATTGACTTTTCAACCAGGCTACCCTCTGGCATTTCAATTAACCATTTATAAGAGAAAAATCTACAATTAAGCTAAACGTCTCCATAAAGACGCTTTCACATCTTTCATTCTTTTTTGAGGATGGTGGGAATGATGTCAATGGCGCTGCTATGATGCCGCTGGAACGGGGTGCCTCATTTCAAGGGGTGAAAGAAAGGAGGAGAAGCACAGCCAATGAGAATGGGAGAAGGAGAGGAAGAAAAAAAAATGCAATGTCATTAAAAAGTGATTTGAAATGAGAGGAGATAGATAATTGCGGCGGGACTCTGGGCTGGAGGGGCCACAAGGACCGGCCAATGCTACCCTCGCTACTTAGTCCCTAATTACATGTTGTGAAACTTCACTCGACTCCCTTCAGTCATTTGGCTGCACTGGGCCTCTCGGAGACAGAAAATAAAAGTACAACACCTTGACACACACAAACCAAAAAAAGAAGTGGGGTGATGGTGTGAAAAGGAAGAAAAGTGTGAGGAGGAAGTAGGTTGATGTCACTTGGTATTTTTGGGAGAGTCGGGTAAACAAAACATGGAGGACTTTCTTTTGACGATCCCCCTGAACAGTTCACTGATTCTGAATGTTTGGGACAATATCATTGCTGTACAACGTTGAGTTAGTCAGAAACGTCTTCTGCCTCATTTACCCAACTATCCCACAAACTCTTTTTCTGGTAGCCGAGAGCCGACAAAAATTCTTCAAAACGCGCTTGTCACACCCGTATTCACAGCTACATGCATGAACACAGAGTCGTCCTAAAAAACATAAATGAGAGCCAATACAAGGTCTGTCAAGAATTCTGTCTTCAAGATACAGTCAAACCTCGGTTTTCGAACGTCTCGGTTCTCGACCAATTCGGTTTTCCACCAAAAATTTTGAGTTTTTTAAGCCTCGGATGACGAACAAATTTCGGTTCTCGAACAAACTGAGCGCACTTGAATGCACCATTTGACTCCTCTCGCCTTCTTTACACGAGGAAGCGACGCTTCCTCGGGTAGACGAGGAAGTGACGCTTCCTCGTGTTGCTTTCCATTGTGAGCAGACGTGTTCAGTAAACATTTTTATTTTAAAAAGACGTGGTTTCGGTTTTCGAACAATTCGGTTTTCGAACAGCCTTCTGGAACGGATTATGGACGAAAACCGAGGTTTGAGTGTAATAAGATAAGATAAGAAATCCTTTATTACTCTCGCAATGGAGAAATCACAGCAGCAAAGTTATGAAAGGAAGAAGTAGAAGAACAAAATATAGGAGCTGCTGGAAAGGCAGCCACTCTCGCGGCGCCATCTTGAAGTCAAAATAACAAAATAACACAACACAATATAATGCTGCTCAGTTTATGATTTATCTTTATGTCCTTACTTCATTGATTTGACAGTTATAGTTCACAAAGTATCGCAAAAATAGTTGTCTCATCAGAGGCAAAAAGACACAACCCTCTTGGACAGCAACGGTTGAACACCTTTCTGGACCGATTCATGAGCGTGCATTGATTAGTTTTACGACTTGCACTCATTTCCTGATCTTAATTGTCGAGTCGAGGTCTTATCTCTCCGAAAAGAGAAGCCAAGCAGAGAGACGAGTGATGCAGTGCAAGAAAGCCGGGGGTCTGCTATCTGTAATCTGTGATCAATCTGGGCCGAAGTGGATGTGGTATGCGAGGCAAGTGGGGGTCAATCCCAACTCTCAGCAACCCTTCTTCACCCCACCCGAGCCCACCCGAGCTCAACCCAGCCCAGCTCAGCTCCTCTCTGGTCTCAGCATCACGCCTCATCCCATGGGTGGCTCGGTCAGCCCGGAGGGGAGAACACGCTGCAGAGCAGGCAGACAATTTTCAGCCTGACTGCTTTTACTTTCAGGCCGACTATCATGAAAACAAACTGACAAAACAAAGGACAGCAAATTAATGACCCGTGTCCCAGCAATCCCCCTCCACTCCCCCCAGCCTCAAACGGTTGACTTCTAGCTTGGCACTTCTCTGCCACTCCTCCCCTGCCCTCCTTCCCCTCCTGCCCTGACTTTTGATCCCTTCCAAATCACATAAGCACAGCCACACATATCTGGACACTGACGTCCACTCGCGCGCACACACACACACACACTCACACACACACACACGCACATCTCTACTACCATCACCTTCTTCCTTAACTCTATGACCCGTGGCATCTGGTTTAGATTGTCACAGGAAGAGCGTTACAGAGACACGCAGAGGGGAAGGCCCAGTGCGAGAAGAGTGAGAGAAAAGGCCTCTCTGTCTGCGTCCGCGCCTTCATTATCATGTGTTAATATTAATGCAATTTGAAAAAGAAACAGACGTGGAGACACAACGGGGTGAAGTGGGACTTAAGTGTGCTGAGTGGAACAGCATGCGCCGCTCACAACGCAGACATGCTTCCAGCCTCTTGCACCCGTGCACTCACGGGGAATTTGTTGCTTTACCGCAAGGCTCCAACTGGTTACTGGGAGCTACGATTGCATTTCAGCCTCCTCTCTATCAAATTCGATGAACGTGTGGAACACTGGGCTATTATATAATAGTAAAACAAAATTAAAAAATTAAATCAGAGTTATATTTGTTCGGTCCTGTTCTGTATGCAAGAGTGCAGTCGCTATATAATTTGCCGGCCCAATTCTAAAGAACACGGGATGTTGTCTAAATCATAAAAAAAAAAAAACATGGAAGACCGATTTGCAAATCCTTTCCAATCCATTTTGTCAACAGAATATAACCTTATAATGAACGGCAACAAAGCCTTATAATCAACGGAAACAAAGAGCAATTCACTGAATAAGTAACATCCTTTTTTTTTTTTTTTTTTGCACTTGTTGCTCCAGCTCTTTTATGGACCAGTTCCATATTTTTCTTTGATCTTTCGCCCTCACCGAAGGTGAACACCTATTCTTGCAGGTGTTTCCAGAGAGTGTCGCTCACTTCATAGTTTTAACTGATATAATGCCAAACCAGTTTTGCGTGTACCCCGCCTACCGCCTGAAGACAGCTAGGATAGGCTCCAGCACACCCGCGTCCCTTGTGAGGAGAAGCGGTTTGGATAATGGATGTAATGAATGGGTAATGTGATGAATGCCTGGAGAGTTAACAGAACCCGGGTGTGAAATATACTGCCAAATATTTATGATTGATTGATTGATTGAAAACGTAGCCTTTAACACTTGACTATTAGTATGAAATGCCACTCTTGTAAATCGGAATAACTTTTTCATTGGTGACGGGAAAACACCAGTTTTGAAAGACGGGTTAAATATAGATGTGAGAGGTTGCGCAATATATTTAATAATACTTTTAATAATGCCATGTCAATATTAAAACAATCAGGCGACTTTATTTTTTTGTGTGTGTTTTAACAATATTTAATATTTCTGTCATTTACAACATAGTGGAGGAAGTATCTATTTCATATTTATTTGATGGATAAAATATTCATCAAATTCATTCACTATATCTGTGATTTTATCACTATCAATATTTTTATCCCTAATAAAATATTCTGGATTGTAATTTTTTTTTATAGCCATTATTTATAATAGAATTTGATGTTCTCCATGTGTCTCACACACACACACACACACACACACACACACACACACACACACACACACACACACGCACACGCACACACGCGTTCCTTTGAGATTAGTCAAACGACTTTAGACCGTTTCATCAAGTGTTTCCTATTCAAACAGGCCTGAATCGTTGATCCATAGAAAAGCTGAGGTCACCGCCCTGGTTTTTAGTTATGGCTTAATTTTTAAACCGAGTGCTTGACGGACTTAACGTGGGTGTTATCAGCGTTGCTTACATTATCAAGGGTCGGACAGTTCTCACTATGTGTTCAGTCCTCGCAGACTGACAATACAAAGACAGATTTTCCTCCTCTGTCTCTTGCTGACCTCGATGAGGTAACTGGTCAACACAAGCAGATTTATAGCTAATCAGCCTGTATTGGCTGCAGTGTGCCGTGGTGGCCTGAGCCAACTTTAGAATATTAAACACCAGCACACAAAGACGGGAGTGAACTGGTCAGTGGGAGGGAAAAGAGGGGAAAGAAGATGACACAAAAAGGAAAAGTAGGAAACAGTTTTTGAGACAGAAGCAGCTTTTGGGATGGTTAAATGCTAAAGTTTGGTGGGGGGGGGGGGGAAACCAGGGCTGGTTGCGAGAAACATACTGGACAACCCCTTTGCCATTCAACTAATTACTCACAAGCAGTCCGTAAGGTATTAAAAATGTCCCGCCTTCCCATATAGCAACATTGATGGGTCTAAGATAGATATGTGAAAAAATAGTTGCTTTAAAAAAAAGCCCGCATGTGCATTTGCATGTCTAAACTGTATTGCTTCTGTTTCAAGTATTGGCATGTCCTGATCCATCTGTCAATATCATTGATCTGTAGTCTGGGGATGAGGTCAAAGCTTTTGTCAAGTCGAGGTCGTTGACCTCTCAGCTCGTTCAATGAAAACACAACCACGGGAGGAAAAGGGGAAATTCTGTTACAACATGCCGACACAGATTGAAACAAGGAGCCGCGTTTGTGTTTCGAACAATTCAAACATTTGTAGTGTCAGATATGGGTCACTGGAAAATAATTTGAACACAGACGATACAATCTGAAATGGGCACTAAATTGTAATTGGCCACTTAGACCTGAATTGTACAATCAAACTTCGGTTTTCAAACGTCTCTGTTCTCGACCAAATTGGTTTTCGACCAAATATTTCGAGTTTTTTATGCCTTGGATGACGACCTAATTTCGGTTCTCGAACAAACTGAGCGCACTTGAATGCATCACTTGACTCCTCTCGCCTTCCTTACACGAGGAAGTGACGCTTCCTCGGGTAGAAAATGAAGTGTTGCTTCTTCGTGTAGCGTTACATTGTGAACAGAAGTGTTCAATAAAGTTTTTTTTTTTTTAAAGAGCCTGGTTTCGAACAAACCGGTTTCCAAACAGCCTTCTGGAACGGATTATGGTCGAAAACCGAGGTATAACTGTAATTCCAAATTGAATCGTAAAATTCAGATTTAAAATATAAGGGGAAAGAACCAGGCGTAGCATGGAGTCCACGAGGTATGCAAGTCTGCCTCAGAGATGTAAAACTTGAGTTTGGAATCTTGGCTTTCTGCCTGGAACTTACTTGCGCTACCCGTGCTTGCGTTGGGTTTCTCCAGGTACTTTAGCTCTGTAAATCTATTGTTAATCAAAGAATTGCCCATGACTTGTTTGGGGACCAGTCTCGAGTGTGTCCTGTCAGGCTCCAGTTTACCCGCAATCCTTATAAAGACAAGCGCTATAGAAAAACAATAAATGTTGAAGAAGCCTTGTCAAACTCTAGGCAGATAAGACAGCAACGCCGAACTTCTACATGGATGGCCCTTTATTGAAAACTACTTCCCAACCTTGTGATTTTCCCTGGGTACTTTCAATTCCGCCCCCCAGTCCAAAAACAACATTTCAGGAAATGATTGCCCCTCGTCTATGTGTCTATACTGTAATAAGTGAACTCCTCATCAAGGCTGGTGTTTCGGCGATCATTTACCGTATTGGCCCGAATATATGATGGCCCTGATTATAAGACGACCCCCTCTTTTTCAAGACTCAAGTTTGAAAAAAGACTTTTTGAACACCAAATTAATTTTTATACAGAAAATAATTACAGTACATCTGAAACAAATGATTATAACGATATATTTGAGAGAAACAGCATGTTATTTTGCCTCATTCAAATCTTAATATCTGAACATTTAAATATGTAAACTAAAGTTCAATCACATTCGTAAATGAATGGCTTCTGGTTTTTGAAATGTAAATGACATCATAACTTCTCCTCAGCTGCCGGTTAACCTGGCCGATCTTTGACCCACTTTTCTTCAGATTGTCACTACGTTTTCTGTTATCTCTTCTATTATTTTCTTCTCTTTTCCTTCTTACCGCTATTTTTTATTTTTCTTCTTCGTGGCAGCGGTTCACTTTAGCCTGGGTAGTCAAGTTCAGCTTTCGCTTCAATGATATCTGGTGCCATCTAGCGTCATGAATGGGTATAATGTCTAGACCCCGAATATAAGACGACCCCCACTTTTTCAGTCTTATTTCAATGCAAAAAATACCGTCTTATATTCGGGCCAATACGGTATCTGAGTCGATGTTCGTGATAACCCACTTGTCCTCTTTTAATAGGAGTATTATTCGATGCCAACGCAACAGGCCAGCCTTCACCATCGGACCAAATTACAACCACATGGTCACAGACGAATTCCTCCCAAATCCCTGCAAAACAGCCACCAACCACCAGTCATCAGCTTCCAACACCACATAACCACAGGCTAACCAAGAGCAGAGAGGGTGAAGCAATCCAACCCAACTGAAAGATGGGGAGAAAGGATCTTAACAGGACAGTTACCGAGGTGTGCAATCATGAGGTCGCAATGGTAAACAAGTGGAGTGTAGCTCAGACGTGGATGTCTGCCTTTTTTAATAAATGGACCGACTTAGCCCAAGGGAGCTGCGCCATCTTTAGCCACATCTCAGCCGTGTGATATGCTAATTAGTTTCTTAATGACAATCACCACTTAGGAGCTGCTAATTAAAACCGATTTGATTCCAAGACATTTATCATACTCCGAGGGAAAATACACGCAAGGGAGGTAAGGCAGAGTTATGGCCACCTTTATTTGTTAAAGTCCTCCCACTCCTCCCTCCTGTCTGTCACCGCTCCCCAGCTCGATTGCCGTTAATGGACATGCTTTATCTAGGCTGACCTAACCATTGTCACAGGGAACAGAATTTGTGAGCTTTTAGAGTGGGTACACTCATCTACATTCGGAGGGAGTGAGGGATGGGCGCAAGGAGGGAGTTTGTTTGGCAAGTATCCATCTATGCACTCTCTAGGACATCAACTTTGCCCACTGCTGTTCTCCACTATGCAAATAGGATGCCACTTAAATGCAGAGTGGGGATTGAGATATTAGCTTTGCATTAGACTGAGGTATGGGCAGACACCGGATGAAGTTTACAGCCCAGTTTATTTCAAGACACAATAAGAGGAGGTGGCCTCTGATGAGCGATGAGAATCTGAGAAAAAGTTAAGAGGGCAACGGAAGTTTGTCTGGTCAACTAGGAGGAGAAACTGGATAGGGCCACTTTAAAAAAAATTGCTTAACACGCTCGACACAAAAGACAGCTGAGGAACCTGAGCCGCGTTTGATTTGAGTGTCGGTGTGGGAGGCACTAATCTGGAGACATGGCGGGCACAGGTGGTGAAACAATCAAAGCGGCCTAGCGCGTATCTCTTAGTGAGTAAAGGACTTTTGAAATGTAAAGCAGGAAAGTCAAGCTGGTTACGACTGGAACCGCTTATATCCAGTACTTTCATGCCTATAAAGGTATTTTCGAAAGCAAATGAAAGCCTTTGTCAGTGTTAGATTGGAGAGCGGTTTAACAGCTTTTTCAAATCGCCTATTTAGTTGTTCAAACCGAAACAAGAACAGCAGAATAAACAAACATAAAGAAAGTTTCTTGATATTTTTAGTCAATTTTTCTGGATGATCCCAAAGTGACTAACATTTGGAACAGACAGTTGTGCACAAATGTTGATCTGAAATGAATTCAACACCTTTTCTTGCATGAGATATCATTCTGGGATAAGCATCGCTTACTCTCGATTGGTTCCTGAATATGATGAATCCAAGTCATACAATGATCACGCGATGACATCAATTGGGATCCTACTTTGATCTTTTGGGGGGAAAAAATGAAATACAAAGTGACACTAAAAGTGAAGAGGCAAATCATTAAAGTGTCATTTAAAATTACTGAACACTGAAGAAAGGTCGTTTGGTCGTTATTCATTTTCATGAGCTGAGAACATGAAGTGAAAAGGTCACATTGCAAAACACGCACCAATGTTTTTTTGGGGGTGGGGGTTTTGTATAATTTTCATGCTTTCTCTGACACAGATTATGCCCGAGTGATTTGCACTTCTGCCTCTCACTTCAGATGTTGGAGATTCCAATTCAGTCTGCAGCCTGCCTGTATCCGTGTTCTCTCTGTGCTTTTGCGGGTTTCCTGTGGGTAGTCTGGCTCAAAATCAGACACGTTTGGTTCATTGAAGACTCCATATTGTCCTTAGGTGTAAACTCGAGTGTGAATAGCTGTTTATGTCGATACATGTCTGGGTACCCTACAGCTTGACTAGAAACCAGGTGTGCCCTGCCTGTCTCCCCTAAAAGTCATGTTTTCAGCACATCCGTAACCCTAATGAGAATTAGCGCTATCAACAAATAAAAATACACATAAATGAATAGCTGTAGCTACTGTATATACTGTATCTGAATGTATGTACAGAATGTGCTTGTGGATTACAAAGTAGCATCGTAAAGGGAGAATTATTATTTATCGAGGACTTAAAAAACGAACACACACTTTAAAAAGGACAATAATGACATGTCAAACAACGATGTTTCTCAAAATGTAAAATAAGGATCTTTAACGCATAACTGGTAGGCTTTGATGCATTGTCTCCTTGCATCGGCTTCACTTTCCAGTCCTGAAGGATCTATCGACTTCAGTGGATGAAACACACACACACGCACACACACACACACACACACGCAAACACACACACAGAGCAAGAAACATATGTGCACGTCCACTGCAGAATGAATTGCTATGGAGTGCAGTTGTTTTACGAGGCAAGATAAAGACAAGGTAGATCAGATTTCCAGCTCCTATTTCTTTTCCCAATTTTCTTTTTTAAATCAATAACTACACAAATATGTATACACAATTTAAGTACATGAAGCAATTTTGATTTACAGTTTGTTGGACTGAGCTATATTAGTAACCACAGACATTAGAATAACTTCTCCTCACCCGCACCTTCCGCCCTCCACACACACACATACACACACACACACACACACACGCACAGAGATCAATACAGTTAGGTATTACCTGTAAATTAATCTTAATATTCGTGAACTTCACCATCCCTTCTAAACACACAGAACAAGTGTCTGGAAGTCCACACCTCAACCTTCAAATGGGGTGTCATATGATCCATGACTGTGCTATTCATGCAAGATGAAACCTATCATTGGACCGCAATTGGAGTAACCTGAACACTACTTCTTATTTGATAATCGTTTTCACACTCTGAAAGTGAGCAGTGGAGTGTGAATCTCGTATGTGGACAGCCCTTGACCTCATTGGATTTTGCTAATGCACAAAATGCATTTACTCAAACGATGGGACTATCCAGCAATTTGCATTTCTGTTTGTTTTATATTTGTAATGTGTGTATTGGTCATGTTTACATCTCTTACGGAAATGTGTGACATTTATAGATCGATTACAGTATACATGCATTATTATTTCTCATACTTCTACACTAAATGCTGTTGGTTGCCATACAAGTTGAAAGAAAGAACTTCCCCAGAGGACCTTCCCCAATTTATTTGTGAACATACACTATGCAAACACACACACACACACACACACACACACACACACACGCTCACACAATCTCACGCCCTCAGGCCAGTCTCTGTAATGGGATCCTTATTGTTATTTCTGCTGAATAAAATAAATCCCAGTAATTAACATGTTAACATGATTGATGGGCCTTGATCCTGCAGGGAGCAGAGAATGTCTGTCTGCAGTCAAGCTGCCCCCGCTGCTGCCTGCACACGGACTGACACATTGAAAAAGATTCAGTGAGACACGCGGAGGGTGAATGCGAAACACTTGCACAGGAAATGTGCAAAAGGCACAGCGGTGTTCATTTGAGTTAGAACTCTCGTACCAAAGATTCGTTTGCCTTTTCCTAAACAAGAAGTGAGATATCGTTGGCACAACCAGCTTGCAGATGCGAGTCAGGCTGTAATTATGAATGTATTTAAAGGACAGACAAGTGAATGGACATGGCAAAGAACCTGCTTCACCGTTCATATGTTGAATCGGTAGACACGGAAGACAGTTTCCAACGTGACGGAGGGGGCGCGAGGTTTCAAGCGCAATCGGAATCTAATCTGTCTCAAAGAGCGGCGACAAATACGAACGACCTGACAAAAACACAGAGACACCAACGCTGAAAGTCACCTTCAGAGAGGGCAGTGAAGGAAAAGTTTGGAATGTTAAATAACTTCATGTCACGCGGCATTTGTGTCCAGGGCATTTGTGTCCAAAGCATTTGTGTTCAAAGCGTATGTGCAAACTATGTGAAAAAGAACACAGTCTGTAACATTTCAAAATCTATAAAATGATGCTGTACATTTCGTCTAGGGCTCAACGTTTCTCATCACATCACACTGGGAGCAATGAAATTGTCTCTCAGCATTGACATAATTCACATCGCCACAAACTTCACAACGTTGACACAATTATTCTCCATATTTTGCAACCGTTTCATCGGTGCAGCCTGTATTCTCATGCTTCCATATACAGTCAAACCTGGGTTTTCGGACATCTCGGTTCTCGGCCAATTCGGTTTTCGACCAAAAATTTTGAGTTTTTTATGCCTCGGATGACGAACAAATTTCGGTTCTCGAACAAACTGAGCACACTTGAATGCACCATTTGACTCCTCTCGCCTTCCTTACACGAGGAGGTGAGCAGACGTGTTCAGTAAATATTTTTATTTTAAAAAGAGCGTGGTTTCGGTTTTCGAACAATTTCGGTTTTCGAACAGCCTTCTGGAACGGATTAAGCATTTTACTGACATTTTGATTCCCTCCTGTATTTCCTGCCAGCCTCCTTTTCCTTTGAATAATCCTGGGAAGAACACTGTGAAGCGAGTCGACTATCAGGGGCCTTCCCCCCTGCTGTGCCTGCTTGTTTTTTTTTTATTTTTTATGAATGAATTAATCAATAGTGACACGACGCTACGTGATTTTTCCTTCCTCATTATTTTAATTAGCCGTTTATATGGATGCCCCAACCCTCTCCCCTGCATTTCATTAATACATTAACATGCACTTGACAAAACGAACAAGGGCACAGACAAAGTGCCGGCCGCTTGACTGGTCACTTTGTAGTGTAGCATGGGGCTTGTCATTTTAGCCTATCCGACAGTGTCCTGCACCTGACTGAAATTGAACCAGTCAACGTTAAAGCTGGTTTTACACAGTAAGTCTGAGAGACCAATTCCGATATAGCAGACGTTGGAGTAAGTCACGTATGTAAAAGTCTCAAGTTACTCGTGTGTGTGTGTGTGTGTGTGTGTGTGTGTGTGAGCGTGTGTGTGTGTGTGTGTGTGTGAGCGTGCGTGTCTAAGCATATGTACAGGTATGGGTTAGGGAGTGCGCATATGATAATCGATCCTATTCCTCAAGATAGACTCTTTATTCGGAGTTGCTTATTAAAAGACTCACTTTGCAGTGTAAATGTCTACCAATGCAAGAAAGAAAAATCATAAACTGGATGGTAACCAAGAGACAAGTACTCAGGCGTAATCCCATTCAGTATTTTAAATGCATTTTATAATCGGTCAAACAAGTCAACCTGCCACTGCCCGCAAACACAGAGTAATTGATGGTATCCGCCTTGTGAGGAGAAATGATACCACGCACATTAAAACTTCTAAGTATAGACACTCGCACAGCTTGATTGACAAGTCTGCAGGCATGCACGTGTACTTTTGTGTGCGTTCTCTCTGGACTGAGCAAGTGTGTGGAAGTCAATGTGTGTCCATGCTCTATTGTGTTAAGAAAATCTATTCCAGCCAAACAACCTCATCCTGGCTACAATTGCTGTAAACGAGCAAGTAATGTACTAATTTGATCTGTTTTTAAAATATTATTATTATTACAGTATTCTGTCCGCTGATCGCATACAGTCAAACCTCGGTTTTCGATCGTTTCGAGTTTTTTATCCCTCTGATGACGAACACATTTCGGTTCTCGAACAAACGGAGTGCACTTGAATGCACCATTTGACTCATCTTGCCTTCCTTACACGATGAAGTGACGCTTCCTCGGGTAGACGAGGAAGTGACGCTTTCTTGTGTTGCTTTTCATTGTGAGCAGACGTGTTCAGTAAAGATTTTTATTTTAAGAAGAGCGTGGTTTCGGTTTTCGAACAATTTCGGTTTTCGAACAGCATTCTGGAACGGATTATGGACGAAAACCGAGGTTTGACTGTATTTTTATTTTTTGTAAGAGCCTCCGAAAAAATATTTGTCGAGGCGCAGTTTTGGTGCCGATCAATGACTATGAAACTGCTGTTAAACAAGCCACTGGCAGTTGGGCTGGATGCCCGCTCCTGAAAGACCACATACTATACTTTCATCAACATGGGGGTGGTGGATGTGGACAGAAAATGTTTCAATTCATTCACATGCGTGTGGTGTGTTGACCTTGCCTGAAAAACCAGACTCAATGTAGTACCAGCGATTGAATCTGATCAGAGTTGCGTCAAGTGCTTTTCTGAGGCAGGGCAACCCTGAGCAAACAGACAGCGGAACCAATCAGCAAAGAGCGGATATGACCTCAGTAATGCAACGAGCCGCGGTAAAGGCGGGCTGTCCAGACTCATATTTTTGGTGCGGAAACGTGGGCTTGGCGTGTCGGGCCAGTATTGACCAGCAAAAGTAATTTTATTGCCCATTCAAAATTTCGACAGTCTAACCAAGGAGTGACTTTAGAAACCCCTGCACCTCCGACACTGCATTTGTTGACCTAGAAGTTGAACACAGATGAAAAATGAAACGTTTGCAAGATCTTGCCGAAGTTTTTTCTCTCACAAAAGACCGATTTTGATCCACTTGATCAGATCGGTGTAAAGTCTCTGAATTAATCACAAAATGGCTGCTTACATTCAAGATACACAGCGTTCGAGGCGCATGTAGACGGAGCTACGAAATGTCCGGGGCCAGTCTACAGTTTGGTAGGGCAATTAGTGTGTCAGCGGTGCATTACATCATGCAAAAAAACATGTGGTGTGAGAAGAGAAGAGGATGTATTGCTCAGCATACAAGCCTCACAACTGGCTGTTCTCGCGCCTCTCTAATGTGTTATTTTGTCAGCACGCGGTGTAGTGGCATTGTTTCTAGTCAAACACAGTACAGTTGAACTGTTGCTACTTTTTGTGGTGGTGACTCTTGATGAATCTGGTATCCTGACATTGCAATGAAAACAAGAAAAATGTCCTTTATTCCACAAGTTTGCTGAATGGGCTGATTTCACATTATTTCGCAAATGGCTACACCTCGGCCATATCTGGCCCACAGGCCAGGAGTTTGAGACATATGTGCTCGAGGGACAACATGTGCAAGAAGAAAGCAACAAGCTGAAACCTGTTCGGTAATCAGATCCAGAAGGACATTGGCCCTCTACCACCTGCCTCAGACATTCCAAGAACCAAACAAGCCACCTAGCCTCTAACTCAACTTAGACACATTTTACAAGCGAAATATTGATGAGAATTGGGCAAGAGTGCTATTTAACTCCTCAGAAATCTTTAAATTATAAACAAGGCATGTGCAGAAATGTACACCCCCGCACAAGGAAAGAGGCCACATCAGAGCTGCCACTTTCAGGCCTGCATGGCTAAACCTGGCTCTTCCACAACAAAGTGACACATCACAGAGTGAAGAAGTGCCAATTTGAACCTGAATTTTATTCAAAAACAAACACGGTTGATTAAAGCTAAATCCCTCAAATAATGCGACTTTTTAGAGCATTTTCTCTTTGGGCGATATTGAGAATATTTCTTAGCGATGTTCTTGCTGGATATCTCAATGACGATATTACTACAGGTTCAGCGAAAATTAAGCTTTTTTATTAAGCCAATTTTTAAACCAATGTGGAAGACTGTATAAAGTGATTTTTAATGTGAACTTACTGACAGTCATCAACATGAACAAAGTCAGCATTACCTAAAAAAAATAAATTTACATTGTACTACAACAACTTACCGTATTGGCCCGAATATAAGACTGTTTTTTTGCATTGAAATAAGAAAGTGGGGGTCGTCTTATATTCGGGGTCTAGACATTATTCTCATTCACGACGCTAGATGGTGCCAGATATCCTTGAAGCGAATGCTGATCAGGCCAAAGTGAAATAGTGGCAGCACGAAGAAGAAAAATAAAAAATAGCGGTAAGAAAAAAAAGATACGAAAATAATAGAAGAGATAACAGAAAATAGAGAAACATAGCGACAATCTGGAGAAAAGTGGATCGAAGATCGGCCAGGTTAATCGGCAGCTGAGGAGAAGTTATAAATATAAAGAAAATTGACCATGCATGGTTCATAAAAGTAGCAAGGGAAAGCATTATTAAAAGGGGAAAATTGTTCTAATATGGCTCATTCGGCAAACAAAAGAAAACCCTTTTCTGCATGTGCATGTTCTTGTTTATCTGCTGCAGAACCTCTGAGCGTGTGGATGTAAACAAAGAAAAAGAGTCTGAAGCGAGCTGAAGCTCCTGATTGGCGTGATCGTAAGAAGCTGCAATTACAGCCATGAAGTCAGCCCTTACTGCAGGGACTTTAACGAGCAAACCATCACACAGCCCACCATTATCGTCACGAGAACTATTAAACACTACAGCTATAGCCCTGTTAAATGCTCTCATATGTGGCGGTGTCGTACAGTCTTTTCAGGACAGTGGCTACTTGATGCACTTTAAATCGAAGTGGAGGAGAGGGAATGACTGATGGTGACAGGTACTCACAAATCACAATAGAATAAAATGTAATACCCGAAAGCACAAAAAAAAAAGATATGCATCTTCTATAGTAAGGTGCCTCATGCAGCCATTTTTATTTTCATAAAAGATCTGTAATGTTTTAGGTAAGAAGCAAACATGGTTCCCTTCACCTTCACCACAAGTACGATTTCATGTTAAAAATGGTCATCTTACAACAAATTGATGATGTTTTGGTTCTGAATGTGAAAATGGAATTCAGCTGCAGGGGCGGATCTATTCTAGGGGCATAAAGGGCTGCAGTCCACCCCGAAACCTTGAAAAACCCAAAACTATTTGATTTACAGTATATGCACTTTAGTCGATCAATGTTTCAAAATAGCAGTTTTTCAAAATAAAACCACCAATCTATGATGGACAGACTGATTAATTTTACCATGTTAAATAAATTACAGTCAAATAATTTCAAAGACATAAACTAACTGGGCCTAAAGATTGTCTTTTAAAGAAAAGGAAAATAGGGGTGGGCGGCCCCGGTGGTCCAGCGGTTAGCGCATCGACCTCACAGTGCAGAGGTACCGGGTTTGATTCCAGCTCTGGCCTTCCTCTGTGGAATTTGCATGTTCTCCCCGGTGGTTTTTCTCCGGGTACCCCGGTTTCCTCCCACATTCCAAAAACATGCATGGCAGGCTGATTGAACACTCAAAATTGTCCCTATGTGTCAGCGTGAGCACGGATGGTTGTTCGTCTCTGTGTGCTCAGTGATTGGCTGGCAACCGGTTCATGGTGTCCCCGCCTACTGCCCGGTGACAGCTGGGATAGGCTCTAGCACACCCCGCAACACCTTGTGAGGATAAAGCGGATCAGAAATGGAAAATAGGGGTCTTTGGAAAGTTTAGAGCAAGAGATGGTACGTTGAAAGTGCGCCCAGCATGAGAGCGTTTCTCTATGACAACAGTTTTTGGCTACATCGCAAAAGATGAAGCCTTTGCCAAATGACCTCTGGTTGAAGTGTGTTGCTGTAGATGTGTGTGAATGAACTGCGATAACAAAGAAGCCAAACATATGAGTAACAGGTCCAGAAATAGCCGGTGAGGTTTCGCTGCTCACTATCAAGGCAGCGTGCTTGTCAGATTATGTCTGAATTTGGTTGACCCATTGGCGTGTGTGCTTGGCAAGCCACAGCCGAGACATGCAGTGATGCTCTTCGGGGATGTGGTGGTGATTTGGCAGGCCAGTGGAAAAGCGGGCTCGGAGCAGAAGTCCAACTGAAGCCAATTGAAAGAGCCAAGTCAAAGGGGAGCCTCTGTGTAGGATACCGGCTTTGTATAGGTCAGCATCTCCTGGCTGCCAAGTCATTTATCCCCCCCCTCCCTCCCAAAAAAAAAGCGAGACCTCCACTATGGTGACATTACTTCGTAACAGGCTCCTGGAACTCAATATCAGTGAACTGTTGCTGCCAGTTCTGGCTATCACTGTTGTAGGCCCATTTTGGTGTGAATGAGAACTATGCACTTGGGGAGAAACAGACACACGAAGCCATATTCTTATAAGCGTTTAGTTCATTTCTTTTAATAGGTATCTATCATCAATCCCTTTGACACTAAGTAGTAGGTGTCACGATTGCGAGGTGGTGGACCCCAAAAAGCAGGCAAGAGGGAGGAGCAGGGTGAACTTGAAGAATTGTATTTAATAAAACACAGAGAAAACTGAATCCAAAACAAACAAAGTGCTAACAACCAAAACAAATCCAAAGTATCAAACAAAACCATGACTGAAGCGAAAACATAACAATGACCTAAACATGACTGAAACAAACACGCATGACAGCTGCTAACAAGCAAACAATGACCCGACAATGAGTGGTTCGGGCATCAAGTCTTTTAAAGTGGCACTAATTACACAATGACCAACAGGTGTGCAGCTGCAGGCGGAGCCCTACAGTGCCACCTGTTGGTCACAAACCGAAGCATAACAGTAGGAAGCAACCAGATAAAAGAATAAAAAAAGAATGCACAGTTTTTAAAAAGGGTAGTTTATGAGCCAAGAATGACATTACATTTGTAATTTGTTGTAAACATGACCTGATAAAAGGGACTGCCAAATAATGTCTTCACGGCACCAATGTAACCAATTCAAAATCATAATCATCCTGCTGAGTAACAACACAATGATGGCACTCCATCATGTTTTTTTTTTCTTTCTCTTGTGTAGCAGGTTGGTGGACTTGGTGGAGCTCAGTGTTCCTGAAAGGGACATTCTCGTTCTATGCAGTCATAACAGCATTGTTAAAACAACAAATTCAATGGAGGTCTAAGACTATGGCTCATGTCCGCGCTCGTATGTGTGTGTGTGTGAGTGTGTTTAGTAGCCAAGTGTCTGTTTTTTGGTCTGTGTGTATGCTGTCAATGTAATGATTAATGACTTACCCTCATGATAAAGTTGGATGTGGCTTCGACACATTCATTCACACACGAGCCCTTCACTAACCTTCTCAATAACTGCCAAGATATCAACTGAGAGCGCAAGCAACTGCCTCCATGTTTCTGTTATGTTTCACATTCATTTATTTTTTTCCAACACTTCTGCAACCGCATTCTCAAGATAATTCTTTTGTATTCAAATTGTATAGCGAGCGAGGCTCATGCTCAGTCTTCACCTCTGCCCGCGCGCACATACGCACGAGGCTCCTGATTAATGACAGCCATTTGTCAAGGAGAGGTGGATAAAAGAGTGAATATTATCTTTGCGCTAAGAGCTGGAGCACATCGTACGCTCTCCCCCCCGCCCCCCTCATGTCTTTCATAAGTGGTTGAACACGGCGGCACGGCGGGGCACGAGGACGGCCCGGCAGCCAGCAGATCTATTCTCATTACTTCTTTATTAGGACATCAGCTTCCACTGATCAGGCGCCATATCGTTGTACTGACACCCGAGAGGTGGCTGAAGGGAAAAGAGAGGAAGGGAAAATGAATGTCCAAATAAGAGTGTTACGGCAAAGCCAGAAGGAAATTTGACATTCCTGAATACGATTAATATTATGGTAAATGATTCTATTTGGGGAGTCCTACAATTGTACTTTAGTGTCAAGTGGCATTCACGTACCCTGATGTTGCCCTTCGCTGAAAACATTAGCTGATGTCCGTAGCAGCATCCCAACCATTCTTTATCATGCAGCAATCCTTTAGTACGGTACAGTAGTGAGACTCAATCGCCAATAAATGTGTGGCTAAAACGCTCTAAACCTATGAACAAACAAAAAGACCACTCAAACAGATGTGAAGATTGTGGTGGGGTGTGACCTGAGACAAAGAAGAAACCACTACATTTGCAGCTGACATTATTGGCAAAACCCGGAAACAGATTGGTTTGCCCATGGCAGAGGTTTGTGCTCTAATGATCTATTGATGCAACTGTATTTCACTGACGCTACTCAGTAGCCTCACATAAATCTTTTGGTGTTTACTTCCTTGTCTTCCCGTTGACAAGGTTGGGAAAACGGATATCGAAACCCCAATTAGGTGACATCAGAAAAGGTGTCGTATGGCTTTCCTTTCAAACACATAGATGACATCACTTCTTGACATCATCGACAGTCTCATGTCCTTCTCTGAAGAGTGTGCACGTTTAGGTTGTAATAAAAATTGAAATATATTGAAAAGAAATGCGGTGATTACTTTAAGAACTACAACAAATCCAACTACGTTACATCTGAAGAAAGCCAATTTTTTTTTTGTTAGACGCTCATGGTTTTGGCACAACTTGAAGGAATGTTTCAACGCTTCATGAAGCTTCACCCACCATGAAGCTTCGTTTCAGTGCGGACATGGGCTCAATTGTCACCCACTTTTGCAGAAGTTGCGAGCAGTAAAGAACATGTTCAAATGTAGCCTTTGAAAATCTATATACTGTGTATCAGATTATAATCCATAACTACACATTCTTACATTCCGAATGTGAATTTTGGAGAAACCTAATTAAGATACTGAGAAGGAACATGACGACTGCACCGATCTTTTCATTTTAGGAAAGTGCAATAGTTTATTTTTTCCATCTAAAATAGCTCCACCGACAACTTTTGTGTCCCAACCCACCAGTTGAGAATCATCACTGTTTTAGAAAAAAAAACAACAAAGCATCATATCCAAAAACCTTCGACACAAAATTCTGCTTCTGTTACGACTTTCAATGAGACAGCATTATCAAACTCTTTTGTGTTGCGTATCATACAAATCCATAACAGTATTTTGGGTTCCCCTCCTTTGTACTGTGTAAATATTTGAACAAGACAAAAAGCATTGCGCAAGCCATTCCCCAATCACAGACATAACACTTTAGAATGTGGAATCAAATATTGAATGTTCTACACCATGGCTTAGCCGTAAATGTCACACAGGTGAGAATCTCTGACTTGTAAAAAAAAAAAAAAAGTGCAACAAGATCAAACCGAAGCCAACAGCCGAGGAAACAATTTGTGTGCATGTGTGAACGTGTCTAGTGGCACAGCGTTAAATTGGTGATAATTTATAGTGGCACAATTCAAGTTGCAATTCATTCGGGAATCGATCTGATGACAATCCCACTTACCAAACACACATAAAAAAAGAAACATCATAATGCTGAGCTTTCTTAGTCAACATTTGATCTCAATGAATCCCCTCCAAATTGACCTTGAAAGCAAATTACTGAGCTTTTATTGATTTACGTGCATCTAAGGGAAACAGGCTAAACTTTTCCCTGGACTCCTCTTTTTTCTCCCAGTGTCCTCTCTTCTAACCACACAGACGATAAATAGCGCAGCATGCTCAGTTTCTTCCTCGCCGGGACAAACAGAGGATAAGAAGGTGGGGCCGAGTGTGGCCGCGATGTATGCACCTGACGACTCTAAATCAACACCGCAGCAGTCCCATCTTCACTTTGGATATTTAATGAACTACCGCGGGCTTTTTATGCCTCTTAAGGCTCGCTGAGTGACCACTTTGTAGTTGTTCAGATAAAGAGGCGACGCTGCTTCTTCCCACTAAATCTTTCTGTGTGCCAAACAGGATAAAATATCCCTTTATTCATGGGCTATTTACTAGAGCTAGATTTATTATAGCGGGTATTCTAACAAAAGGGGGTGGGTGGTGGTGAGAGACAAAACCCCAGTTTCCCTCCTCCTCCTGCAAGTCGGGCTGGGACAGAGGCCCGGGAGCGCAGCAACTCATCCTCACTGGGCTTGTGTGAGAGGATGAGGGCAGCTTTGGCTTTACAGGATCGACCGATGTGAAGCAGACACCTAACAATGTCAAGTGCTGTTCGTGAGCTCATTTCAGCTGCAGTTGATTACCGCACTTGTTTGTTGAACTGCACACATATTTGCATTGGGCTTGAAATTCTTGAATTACATGATTGAAATGACCCCCCCCCCCCAAAAGAAAAACAAATAAATAATCACTTCTGCTTTTGAACTCTTGTCTCTGGAGTTTACCACCAAATTACATGGCTAGTGTGTTAATGGTAATTCGAACTAAACCTAACCAAAGGAAACATTTAGTACCTGCATTAAGAATTGGAATATTCATTTTTTTTATGCTGGAAGCAATGCAGGTTCAATAAAAACATACATTGCCTGTAAAGGCGTGGGTAAGTGCAACCAAAGCAAGCTTGACTTTTGTTTTTTGTTTTTAGATTTTTTTTCCAATGCGTGGATTAACAATAAAATATTTTCTTATTATGTGATTTTCTACCATACTGTTGATTTGATATTGAGTTGTATTATTTCCATATCTAATCATCAAACATATTTATTGAGAAGTAAATGCTAGCTTGTAAAGTTAATCTGAGTGAAGAGCAGGTGTACGTAGGCGTGAGACATGGGCGTTCGCACTAGATCATGTTTAAATGTGCCACGCAATCACTGCACTATCTAGATGCCATCTGTCCCTTCACTGACCCACTGGTCGTGTTACCATAGTAACCCTTCACCCAGTGCTTTGTTGTTTTGGCTGGCCAAGGGGTCATGGGTGAAAGGTCAAAGACATACTTAGAGATGCATGACCTTTGTGATGGCTTTGTCAAAGAGATCTGTCCAAAACTTGAAACGTCTTCACTCAAAAAAGGCCCTCCCGACGTACGCAGATGAATGGACGCATGTAACAAATGCGCATGCCCACACACACGCTTGCGTCGGTTGTGTGAATGCAACTGAAACGGCTGTATTGTGCTTGTGATCGGCTCACAAGTGTAAGCGCGAGTACATCTCTGCATGACATTCTACTGTTGATCGAGGTACAAGGAACAAAACGCATCATAACTCTTCTCCATTCTGGTGGGCTTCATACGCAAGACTCTTCATTCAGTCCATGCATTTATTTCACTTTTGTTTCCTTTTGACGCAATTAATTGCCAGCCCATAAGCATAGAAGAAAATACAATACAGAAGTTGGAGGTCTGAGACATTTCACATGAATGCGGGCAGATATCCACAAGCTGAAAGACCAAAGAAATGAATTCATTAAAGGGTGTTATTACTGTGTTATTACCGTGTTCGTCTCTGTGTGCCCTGAGATAGTGCTTCAGCATGCCCTGCAACCCTTGTGAGGATAAGGCGGTTCAGAAAATGGATGGAGGTATTGTTATTACTGTACATCACAGAATATCATACACATCTCCAGATGTCAAGCGGAGACCCACACAGATGTAAATGGCCACTTGGGAAGAGGCCAGCGATATATTTGTTTACTTTCCATCCTCTGTTTTCCCTCAAACTTTTCCTGACTTGGCCAAGAAAATTACAAGAGCACTGCAGAACAGAAACAGTTCAACCATGATGCAGTCTCCTGCCTCTCCACACTTGTATCTCGAAGCTGAGAGTTCATGGACTTCACTGACCCAGCAATGACCCGTTTGCATTGTGTTTCCCTTTTCCTCTTGAATAGGCACTACACCCTCCCCCTCCTCTGCCTCCCTGGAAGAGAGGTGCCCTATCAATGTTAACTGCGCTCCCTGTATTTCTCTTTTGACCTTGTGCCAAGCTGCAGAAGCACAGGTGAGTAGCATCATGCACAAGCAACCATCATTACACAACACTAATTTACTCTGGAGGACAAACTATAGGACTCCTCGCTAACTGTCTATACCTTGTCCAAGAACAAACCCGCTTTTAAGAGCCGTGTCAGTAACTTTGGGGGTATCAACCCACGAGACAAAATTGAAAGTGAGTATATGCATGATCTGGTCCTACGGCTGATCCTACAACGGTCTGTCCAGTTTGTTGACTTGCTGACACCGGCCCACTCCTGTCCTATAGGTGGCAGTAATGTGTATCATAATGTGAATGTAAATTGACTGCGGTACCCCGTGGAATGGTCAGAGAGCAGGTGCATCACAGGTGGTTTGCCACAAACTAAAGTTTTGACTCCACCATTCTATTTCCAGTCAAAGTGAACTGCAATTGCAAAATGAGGAAATACATGATTCACACTTTCCTCCAGATCAATCACAAAATAAAATTGCATAATCCCGCTAACTAATTATTGACAATACGGTAACAATCTGAGTGTTTCAAAGCTAAGCAAGTCCTGCAGAGTTGAGTTGACTTTTCATGGCCTCGCCACCACTTTTTCATTAGCAGCAAACAAAGGAGGCCACTGGAAACACCACTGGTGCAGGAACATAGCTGTGAGTTTTTTAGTAAGCAGTTAAATCCCCACCACCACCACCACCACCACCCACCCACCGCCTGCCTCCCCAACAACAATAATTCATTACAAAAACTACCAAAAAACAAAAGCAAGTAGATTAGCAACTGAACTTGATCTCACAGGAGAAACTCTCAGAGAATTTGAAGTTAGCAGAGATAAGCAGAGGAGAACATCAAGCAGCCATATGTGCACGCTTATTTTTAAAAGCTGCGACTTGTTATCAGGGCTGGGCAGGACTTTAGACTCCACACATCTTGTTGTGGGGTATGTATGTGTTTGTGTCCAACCAGCCTCCCCATTGCACATGCACTGCGGTGTCTGGATGGCTGCCAACATTTCTGAACTAATATTCACAATAATGTTTGTTGCTCAAGGCCTGGTGACAAAACAACACAGTGGAGTGCGGCCAGCATTAACTCTCGTTTCCCTTCACGCCTCACTGCACTTTGGGAGTCACTCCTGTAGTTGAAACGCGGACTCCCTTGAGGCATTTTTAAAGCTAAGAAACATTCCTTATGTATCGTGTCTGTACCTTTTTACACTGTTGTTCGAAATGCAATTAAAATGAGTGCTCAATGTGGGTCTGTTTCAGAGGGCTGCTAAATTTGAAAGAGGAAAAAAAAAGCTGGAAAAAAGTTCTTATTTCTAAACCTATAAATGAATAGAGATATGTGACACGAATACAATCATCCCTTGTGTGTTACTTTTATGTTACCACAGTGTTCCTTTTAAGAATCAATTAATTAAGTGTCAATACAATTTGTATTTGGTCCCACATTTCCCACTCATATATAAAACACAAAAATTTCTCGTCACCTGACCTTTGAAATGAGCAAAAGAGCCTCATTTAAGGAGCTCGTAAACCACGCCCATGTTTGGACTTCTTGAATGGAGCGGGTGATGAGCCGCCTGCAGCCTCTTTCAGTGCGTGTGGGTCAATGAAAGCTTCAAACTAATGTAGAATAACTGAGTGTGCATCCTCAGTCGCAAGACTGGAACTAAAAGGGAAGTGGGAATGATGCGGTGCCCTGTTTGTAGATTAAACTCATGTGGAAACTATGGTCCTAAAATTATATACTATGCCGGATCTGGTCTGCTGGTCAGGAGACTGATAGATATGATTTAGACAAACTATCAATAGATGAGTTACTTTCAACCAGTGTTGTTGTTGATCCACATGACTTCGAATGGCAACGTATCAGCACTGATATTTTGATTTGAGAATCGATTGTAGAGAGTCTCGAAACTAGACTCTGAACCTCATATTTCTCACTCCACTTCTGACACACCAGAAGCTCATTTGTATTTACATTGCCCTGGAAAGTCATCCCTGAATGGTAATTGTGTCTCAGACTCCTATTGAATATGGCCTTTGGCTCACTTGATAGCGCCCCGGTGTAGCACCAATGTTTTATAGAGCTGAGAGACAGAGATGTACTGTTTTGCCTCTTAGCGATTCTGTCTCATGACACTTTATAGGTCCTAATCACACCAGAGGCATTATGTATCCTTAGGTATGCATGCTTAAGATGTGTACGGATGCAAAGACAATACCCTTGGCTGGACACACTGTCTTTACTTTCTGAGTATAGATTCCGGAGCTTATTTCTGTCTGAACGTTGTGGTGTAGCTCACGACTAGATCTCGCCAAGATCCTCAGCCACTCTGTTGATTTCCATTGTTGGCAAAATGCACCCCCTCCTCAAAAATGGTTAAGTCATCCTGAAACCTCCTCTCTGGCCTTCCCATCAAAAAGCCCTATAAATAACCATGACATCATTCTATTCTTATCTATGGGACATCCCCTGATCGATAGCCCAGCTCCTACAGTGTTAATAGCTTCTAATGCCCCATCTTCGCCTTCAAATAGGTCTACATTATTTATGATGGCTGTTAGGTTACCAATCCAGGACACAATTTATTTCACCACATGTCTACTCCTATTATAAAGCTGCTCTTGAGTGATGATTTGGGATTGATGCGTGATGTGTGTGTTTGTTTAGAGGCCAAGTAGCATGTATTGCATATGCATACGAATAAAATAAGAGTGCCAATAAAGCTATAAAAACAACTGTGCGAAGTACCATCACAGAGGGAGAGCCTTGAGAAGACAACTGGGGAAAATGGTTAAGGGCAAGAGGGGTGAAAGTGGACCTGAGTGTAGTCTGGCCCCACCCACTGGTAACGGATCATCCGTTACTCAGATGACAGTGAGAGTGGCAGGCCTATTTGCAGGGCTGCCTGTGCGTGATGACGGATTGGACAGACATAGCAGTTGGAGGCTGCGTCAAGTGACAGGTTGCATTTCCATTTGGGTGAAAAATCTTGTGAACGTTGCTTACGTGGCTCACTGGATCAAAGGAAGGAGGACACAATGGGCGAACTGAGGCCCAGGATGTTTTTGTGGTTGTGGGTTTGGTTTATCTGTCATCTAGAATTGTCTTTTCTTCATCAAAATTAGAGTTGATGAGTAACTGCTGGTTGCCTTTCTGATTCGACCAAATTTCTGGTCTACTTGGACATGTGGGCCCTCGTTTAGTGCCCAGCGCAATTGTAGCGCAAAGGGCAGTCTCCAGTGGGTGGAGTTTTATTTCTTTTGGTATGTAGTGGTACCTCGACTTACGAAATTAATTGTTTCTGGAAGAAATATAACTAGAAAATGTTGTAAGTAGAGACACGTTTTCCATGTAACTGCCCTAATCCGTTCCAAGCCCACCCAAAATTCAGACAGAAATGTTTTCCCAGGCATAAAAATGCATCAAAATAGCTAACAAATACATGTTACAATTACATGATTGCACAATAAATGAGAGGTGTGCATAATGTAAAAAACAAAGAATAGAGTAAAGAATAAAAATGGTCATTTAACTTTTGACTGCATCATTTTTTGCCCTCTTCAGTTCATGTTCTCTCTCAAAACAATTACACAAAATCAGTAAGATGCAAAAAGTGATCACACCAGGGTACACCCCGCTTATTGTTTTAAGTCAGTTAGCACATGCTCCAACCTCCCTGTGACCCTGAATAGGATAAGCAGTACACAAAATGGTTGGCTGCATTTTGAGTAAAATAACCCTACACTTGGGACAAATGTAAGGAGTCAGCATCATAGAGCTGGCAGACATGAGAATTATCAACACAGAGATTGTGACTACTTCAAACCATCCACCGCTCAGGGTGCTCATTGGTCAGTCGATCCCTCACATTTACAGTACATCTCTGGACATCTCATGGGTGGGGGGCCTTCGTCCACATCGAATAATGAACTGCGAACAATAAACTTTCGTTAAGACACCTTTCAGAAACATATTTCAAATGCCAATTGGGATTTGGTAACGGATCTAACCGGACTTGATTTAAGTGGAAAGGGAAATGGATCACTAGTCAGAAAAGAGTTGCAAAAAAATCTACACGCAAAACCCAGAGGTTTGTCTGGGAGAACAGCCGGAGGAATGTTCATAATCACGCCTCATTGCTGTTCTCATTGCTGTGCACTGATCGGGCAGTGGAGATGGGACACCCCAGATTTACGAGACATGTCAAAAGCTTCACATCCTCAAGCCCCCTGAGGCCCATCCCTTGTCTTGATCTGGCCTGTAAGAAAAACAGCAGTCCCTCACACTCTGACAGAGTGGCGGCGCCATCCAAACACACAGGGACGATGGAGACTGGTGGAAATGTGGAATGTAAAGCAGCGAGGGGAGGCCACTTTTGGCGAGACTCTTCATGGTAACAGTGGTGAAATCACCAAGTTGCACCATTGTGTTGACTGAGAGCTGATGCATCCCGTAGGGATTCGAATTTGAATAGCAACTACGAGACTGGGCACAACATAAAGTGAATTAAGCCTCATACTTAGGTGAGGGTTGTGTCACTTTATCACCAATTCCTTTGGCGTCAATCTGTTTTAGTTGCGGCCAAATGAATTCTAAAAGCATGTCTTGGTTATCTTGGCAACAAGCAGATGCCGGAAACAGGTATTGTTGGTTGTCTCACAAATGGAAAGACGCATGCTAAGTGCCTGTTTCCCTCTCAGGTTCAATTATATTGTACTCAAGGACAATCCTGAAACCGCTCTTGCCAATGAGCTTTTGACTTTTTAGGTGTGTAGATGACATTTTGTAAAATCACTTTGAACATTTTTAAGGTAAAAGCTCATTGGCGAACAAAAGCCTGTTGGGGTGGCAGCATCTTAAGTGAGTCAGGACTTGCCTTTGGAATAGAGAACTAGGAGTCAAGAGCAACTCCAAACTGAGAATGGATGTGGGGGCAAGCTCAATTTCCCACATGAACGCGACTCTGAAGGTGCCCTTGAGCAAGCCCCCAAATTTTTCTCCAACAATCATCCATTCATCCTTCCACTTTCTGCATTCAAGGGTGTAGGATTTTATCCCACTAAGTTTGGGTGAGAGGCAGACGACACCACAATTTTGAATGGGGCATTGCCCAGGATAGTTTATTACAGATGAATAAAACTCTGGCCTCAAGGGTCTAATTAAGGTACAGTGGAAAGTTGCGTCAAGACTTGCGGGTCATAAGAGGTATCGTTTTATGTTTGTAGATTTATGGAAGGTACTCATAATTGTTTTGTTAAAGAATAGACAGAAACTGTGCTCTCTTAGTCTTTGTAAAATTAGTAATATTAGTCATCAGAAAGAAGACCTTTGTATCCCCTAAAGGACTCTGATGCAGATCAGAAAGTGTAGTCTTGTGCCAGTAGTCTTGTGCCAGCAAGATGATTTATGGCTGTGTGTCCTAGTTGGGTTTGGACCTGGTCCCAGTATCACTCAGGGCCAAAGAGGAGAACTGGGAGGAGAGGAGACCCAATCAGAAGCTGTCCAAAATATGTTACGATGGATGTCATAACATACTTGCAGGGTTTACCAGAAATGAAGATGACAATTATTTTGTTGGAGATGTCAGAAATGGCATTTGAGTTCTGCTGGGAGAAATGCTTTGTGACAGGTCAGTGTTTTGGGTGGCGTAAACCCTTACCTGTGAGCATCCATGAAAAAAAGATATCTCACAGTCTACCTGCTGCAATCTGGAAAATCCTATTACAGACTTCAGGTGGAAGGCTCCAGAGGGAAATGAGTCTCCCTTGGCACACACAAGACCAGACATTGGATACTTTTCTCACTTTCCTGGGTGATTCCACCACACTTTCACTCACTTTGATTTGCTCTCTTCTTTTACTCGATAAATCCATCTTTCTCTCTACTCTACATCATCTATCACTCTGGGTCACCGCCTATCTAGGTATCTAGCTCCAACCAATCCTGTCTCATTATAGGCTTCCATAAGTCACTATGCATGAGCTTGTTTTAACTCATCCCAAGCATCCCCTTCCACCTTCCCTGATAGGAGAAACACCATCTTTTCTGCAACATCTATGGATGAGTGAATTGTATTTATCTGTGCATATAAGGGTAACTGTAACATGGAAAGATCAATTCCCTACCCACAGGAAAAAAAAATGTAATTCAATACATATGACCGTTCACCACGTTGGAGGTCTAATCCGATATGTGTAACACATTCCCTTTATTCTTGGTCAAATTTACATTTTGAACAGTGAACGGTTGTGCGTATGGAAAGGATTCGTTGCAAAAACGGCTAAAATACTTGGAACAAACATTCCTGGACTTGACGCAAGTGTAAACAAAAAAGGTTCCTCTGGAAAACACAAATGAAAAGTGACTTGTAGCACATGTATCATACAGTTCATGTTCGGGGGAACTCTTACACTTGATTGATGAGGCTTTCTAGTTCTAATATATTACTCAAAAATCTGTCCTCTCTCTCAAAACGTTTTATGAATTACCCTGCTCTTATACTAAGAAGCAGAGTAAATCATTCAACTTATTATAATTATTGGAGGAAATAATGACTTAGGTCCCATTACAGAAGAAGAGTATGTTTGAATCCCATTATGCCCCACTTATATTTATGCGGCGCAGCACCAATTCTCCATCAACCAATTAACATCACAAGCATTTGTACAAATCAATACCTCTTCTCAAATTCACACGAGATTCTCCCTGCAGTTAATTAAATAAACTCATTCATCCATTCTTTGAACTGCCGTGGTTGAGGACCCAAGTGCAGGGGAACAAGGAGGCAAACAAGATGTGTGGGATCCCAAAAATTAAATTCTAAATAAACCCATCCATCCATCCATTTTCTGGTCCGCTTGTCCTCACAAGGGTCACGGGGTGTGCTGGAGCCTATCCCAGCTGTCTACAGGCAGTAGGCGGGGGACACCCTGAACTGATTGCCAGCCAATCTCAGGGCACATATAGACGCATAGCCATCTGCGCTCACACTCACACCCAGGGACAAGTTTAGAGTGCCCAATCAGCCTGCCATGCATGTTTTTGGAATGCGGGAGGAAACCGGAGCACCCGGAGAAAACCCACGCAGGCCCGGGGAGAACATGCAAACTCCACACAGGGAGGCCGGAGCTGGAATTGAACCCGGTACTTCTGCACTGTGAAGCCGACGTGCTAACCACTGGACTACCGGGCCGCTATAGTAATGCACTAATTTGATCTGTTTTTAAAATATTATTATTATTACAGTATTCTGTCCACTGATCTATTTACAGTCAAACCTCGGTTTTCGAATGTCTCGGTTCTCGTCCAATTCGGATGACGAACAAATTTCGGTTCTCGAACAAACTGAGCGCACTTGAATGCACCATTTGACTCCTCCCGCCTTCCTTACACAAGGAAGTAACGCTTCCTCGGGTAGACGAGGAAGTGACGCTTCCTCGTGTTGGTTTCCATTGTGAGCAGACGTGTTCAGTAAACATTTTTATTTTAAAAAGAGCGTGGTTTCGGTTTTCGAACAGCCTTCTGGGACGGATTATGGATGAAAACCGAGGTTTGACTGTACAAGCAAAGTGACAATGAGGAACACCTGAACAAGACACGACAGACTGGCGGAGTTGATTGGGAGACACGAGGGACCGGGATCACAAGCACACAGGGAAACGAAATGAGGCAGACAAGACATGAACCACAAGAAAAGAAGACATGACAAGAGTCAAAACAATGGTAACTGGAATCTAAATCACAACAATACCAATCAGAACAAGTGTGGCTTGAAAATGAACATTATTAAGTTTGTAAGTGAAAATTGCCAAAGATTATTGAGAATAAATACACATTATTGTTTGTGGGGATTTCAAAAGATTTTTTTTTCTATTCTGTAGCATTTTAGTTCCAAATGAAGTGATAGAAATTCTCTGTCAATTCATCTTCAGTTAAATTCGATTTGTGTCGGTAGCTCTATTGATCTCAACAATATATGAGGGAATTTTTTTTCCTGTGAGTATCTACTTTCTCTTCTGTCCGTCATTTGTTGTTCCACTATTTTCAGCTACTTACACTAATTACCACGTCATCTCTTCAAAGAATGGACAGGGACCCCTGGCAAATATTTACTTTCCACATGTGCGCAAGTGTGCCCGGCAATCTGTCGCATTTATCGAATTAAAGTATTATGATATAATAGAGCAATGTCTGGGTTAATGCCACCTGGGGCCTCTGCTTTCTCTCTCTCCCCGAACCTGGCAGCTTCAAGCTCTGGTTTTGGATCGACTCCAATTGGATCAACAATATGGAGTAATTGGAGGCGCGGTATTTGTGTGATAAATCTGGTCCTGTGTTTTAAATGTTCAAATATGATCCTGGTATTTTATTAGCCTTTGAACTTTAGGTGCAGAAGAAAAAGTGGTTTCTTAAAAATGTGACGACACAAATGTACCACACACAAGCACACTCACAGGTGGACTTCTGAAAAAAACATAAAAATAGAGAAAAAAATCGAGGTTACAACAACAGTGGAGTAAAAGCAAAGAGTACACTCTGCCTTCCATTGTACCTGTTTGTATAACTCTGACCACAGACTTCAAGAAAGTGATTTGGTACAGCAGTATTAGCATGCCATGATTATTTGCCTTAACCGGTACTTAGATTTACTGCTCAGTAATGTGATCTGAGTGATAGTTAAGCACTAGCAGCAACTGGAGGCAGAAAACCTGGGACTGAGTGGCTGTTCTCTCTCCATTTACCTTCAATTAGACCAATAAAAAGCTCGCAAGCTCTGCCCCAGAGTTGCTGTCTCTCGCACTTTCTAACCTTTTCCCTATTGGGTGGACATTTGGAAACAATCAGTCATGTGTTTTAAGAGAAGGCCCTTAGCCTATCACGCTCCCCAGAGATAAGGTATCTATAGGCCCAGCACACGGAATTCATCACTTGGTTTTCCTTTACGCTTTTTTCGGGGTCCCCTTCAATTTCGCTTCCACCTTTTGACCATGTTGGTGCATGTAACCGAGTTACCGGGACTATTTGCACTCATGAACAATGTAAGAGAACAATATAATGGTTGTGCAGCTGCTGGACACTCGGATCACTTGTTGCAGTGCGCCTGCTAGGGTATCAATGGTGCATATTATTTATCAATAGAGGAGACAGTTTATGTAAAAAAATAAAAAATAAAAATCATGTGTAATCGAACCATTACACCAAATGTAAAGGTATTAAAATATGTAAATGTTTCATAAAATACGACACCGATGAGTCAGTAGACCCGAATTATGTTGTACTACACATCAACTAGCCACACGATTAAGACAACTTGCACAACATAATATCCAATATCCAATTCAAGGGCTGTATGAAATATTGTGCTTTTGACAACATAACAGTATTTATTGAGTCATGTTTTCATAAATGAGGTTAGTTTGTAGTGGTGTAGAATTAGCTGCCTCACATGCGGACAGCTGCTCCGACTATTTTTGGATCTCTCATAACTAATTGGAGGAGACAAAATATTAGACAGGCTGTTTAGTGCATTTGCTTTAGTCTAGACCAGGGGTCGGCAACACAAAATGTTGAAAGAGCCATATAGGACAAAAAAAAACAAAAAACAAATATGTCTGGAGTCGCATTATTTTCGCTTTTTCTTAGTGTCAGTGAAGTGATCATGAATTTCCGGTTTTCGGAGGCTGTCTTTGAACGCCTCTCGAGTTGAACGAGAGGAGGGAAGGCACGGAGTCAGACGCAGATGTGTCTGTGTTTGTCGAGACTGTTAAAAGCATAAATAAAGTGTATGTTTTAAAAGACCACTTTCTGGAGCCGCGTGTTGCCGACCCCCGGTCTAGACACTTCACATTATGTTCTTGAACCTTTCTTAAATTACTCCCCAACTTGATCAGCACCCCCGTTGAGTTCACAATGTCGTATGCATGTGTTGTACCTCCCACTCCAAAGCATCAGCGGGACTTTTGTCTTCATCAAGGCAGGTCAGATTAACTGGGACTAACAATACCCCCCACGGATTTATTCAATCACTGCTCCTTCTTCATCTCTTTGTTTTGCACTCTTCATTCAAATTTGGTCTCCCATTCATTTAAAATCTGCTATGTCCTATGACCTTTGCCCTGCACCGATGAACGCCTGATGAGGGCCTCCTTCACCTGGCTTTGTGTGGGAGCTATACCTTCCAAATGCCAGGGCTCCCACTCACAGCCGCCTTTATCCTTCTGCAATTCACTCTGACTTTGTTCAGTTAGTTAACCTAGCTTCCCCTCCCTGCTGGGAACTCAAACAGAGAGAGACGAAGGAGGAGGGCATCAGGGGGGAAGATGATGAAGGACTTGGGTAGTCCATTTAGGACAGACGGGAAATCAGGAAATCAGTAAATGGGCACAGCGCGATTTATCTTTATTACTGTAAGAGGACAATTTCGGACAAATTGTGAGACGTGCAATGAAAGTCACCCGCGCTTGCAGTCAACACCGTGCCTTTTCTTTGACAAAATGTCCTTGCTCTTTTCACATGAGATTAGAACGTCAGTAACCCCCACTGCTAGACACACACCGGCCTCCACCAGCACCAAAAAAACAACAGATTAACCCAAAAGAAAGGGATTAGCAAATTGACTGAGAGGCAGGACGATGAACCCTTCGCTTGTTTTGTCTTTGGGATTTTCAATGGACATCACTCCAAGACAATCAAGCTCTGGCTGCACTGGACGGGCAGCTCATCTCTCATAGCCACCTCACAGGCTCCCAGTGAGACAAAAGAAGACCCGCATGGTTGAAGAGGGGTTGAATGCTCAGCATCAACAAGTTAGAGGCCTTGGATAGCTCAGCTCAAACAGGATTACGGCCAGTCCTCGTCCAAAAAAATAAAAATTTAAAGTGGCCCAATTAACTCATTCACTCCCAAAGACGTTTTTAAACGTCTTTTCAGACTTGGTCCAGAATTGGCTGGAACTGAATGAGTTAAGAAATTGCACTGATAGACTTCATAAAAAATGCTTACTGTTAGATTTTATGAAAGAAGATGGACGCTATACCCCATTGAATTAAATATGTACAGTATGTTGTCACATGACTTTCGGAAAACGGAAACTTGAACTTCATTCATAAATTACATTATTAGGAATTAAGAAATGTGCTTCACATTTTCTTCATATGTTGGTTTCCTGCCTGCATGGGAGTTATTCAGTTGGGCATGGCTCTACTCACTATTACCACTTTTACAATGATAAAACCCAAACAAGATTCCAAACGTGATGGCCGGTAAACATTATTGTAGCGTTGTAGCATCCATCGCTAATAAAATAAATATACATAATGTGCTGACGTGGGCTTCCCTTGATACGTTTAAAAAAAAATATATAAATCCATATTTAAAAAAAAACGTTTGTCTCTGTGTGCCCTGCGATTGGCTGGCTGGCAACCGGTTCAGGGTGTCCCCCGCCTACTGCCCGAGATAGGCTCCATATATATATATGTAAACTAACATTATTTAAAAAAAGGTACCCGTGTGTTCATTTAACGAGAAAATGTGTTTTTACTGAGAGTTGCATGAGTGACAGAGAGTTTGATCCCGCTAGCACGTTCCCCTTCTAAGCGTTGCTCTGAGTTGGACCTTCTTCTCTGACAGTGGATGGGATGTGGCCAGGGCCTCGGGGATTAAGGGGCTTTTAGCAAGCCATGAGAGTGGTTCTTTCTCCTTGTGACAGAGAGAGGTGACAGGCCGTCAGTGCACAGGGGACAGACATACAGACGGCCAGAGACATCTGCATTCATTCAGGACAGCGGCTTATCCATGCACAAAAAAAAAAAAAACCCTCTTGAAACACCCTCAAGTCCGCACTCCCACACTCTGTCTGAGACCCATATGATCCTGTGATGACACATATGCTAATCAAAGAGCACATTGGTGACTTTGGCAGTTGAGGTTTGGAAAATACGGAAAGTTCATGTTGCAAAAGAATGGAATAGTTATGTAACCATTCCCTAAGTGTGATTACATCTTCATCCATCCTTATACCCGTGCTCAGTAAATAGGCGCAAGAAGAGGTCAAGTAACGTAAAGTGCATGTGTAAAGTTCTGAGACTGTACCCTTGTCCAGTCACTAACTTGCTGTTTGTGAGAAAAAGGACTGGAAGCGAATCAAAGTACAGGAATGATCCCGTTCACACATTATAAAAACGGTAAAGTACTTAAGTTGACAGCAGTTTGAAGGATGTGTGAGCAGACATCTGCCTCTCCTCCTTCCATCCTTTCAGGAGGTTCAGGAGACCAGCCAGAGCCAAGAAAGGCCTAACCCAGCCACCTAATCCTCTATTCCCATTCACTATCACTGCTAATCTCCACCACCACCTCCTCACCACCAAAACAATCGCCTCCGCCTCTAACTCAAGAGAAGCATAAAAGCCTTAAGAAGCCCCGTCCCGCCCATGCCTACCTTCCCATCCCTTCCCGCACCCCTAACGTACTCCGCCCATCCTTCCAACTTGCAGGAGGCGCCCATCTTTTTAAGACCAGGACCCAGAAATCCCACGGGGGCAACAGGTTTTTGGTTGAAGCCAAAGACTCATTGAGTGCCGGATAACTCTCTCTCTCAGACTTCAGCTCCCTTTCTTATTGTTGCTGCTTACTTGACACAAAATGAGTTTGAATTTGAATGTGCCAGATGACAGAGAGAAACAGAACAATATGAACTCATGGGCGGCATCCGGGCATTGGCATTGTATACCAAAAGCTCTGCAATAATCATAATAATAATCATAATAATAATAATAATGAGTATTATTATTATTTAATAATTGTTTATTATATAATTATTAATAATAATAATAATAATAATAAACTGTAAATATTACATTAAATTACATTCAGACCACATCATCCAATATTATAGCGGAGCATCAATGATTAAATAGTTGTTAATTTCCAAATTGACACTAGAATTTAAGTGCGGATCTTTCAAATCCATTTGGTTTGCTATTGGTTAAAAATAAAGTCAAGATAATTTGGTGTATAAGTATCTTTTCAATGGAAATTGCATGGCAAAAAGAAAAATTCATTTTGTAAAAAAAAAAAGAAATATACATTTGAGACAAAATGCAAACGTCAAGAATATGTCTAGCAAAAGTCTTTTAACTTTCTCTTGTGTCATTTGAAGCTGCAAGACCATCATTCAACAAACCAAACTTTAACACTTCAAATGTTAGCTAGTATGTGAACAAAAAAGCACAAAAAAAGAAAAAAAGATTTGAAGGCCGGGAAGTGTTTTGCTTCCTAATATTTGGGGTAGTAATGATTTGAACAACTGTATTAGTGAATTGACTACAAATGTGTGTGACATCACCATAGACTGAGGACCCCCTGTACAGTAATACCCACACAATAGTGAGTGGTCGTGCGTCTGCAGTCCAGCTCTATCCACCACAGTGGAGGTGAGCGCCTTAGCCCAATGGACCCCTCAATGCTGCCTCTATGCCTTTTATTTACTGAGGCTATCTTTCCCATAAGTCACTATTCCTGTATTCATAAAGCATCATGGACCCCATAACTCACACTTCCCCTTTATGAATAAATCCCATAAATTTAGGGTGATGGTGTTGAGGAGCTGTGGCCTCTCGGGTGACAAACTTCCCTCGATCTGTCAAGACCAGCTCCAGCCGCTCGGGGCTCTTCATCAAGCGCTCCAGATGGGAGCTCCACTTTATCGTTCCCCGGTCGGTGACATCACCTCACCGCGCTGGATTTGATGATGAAAGCAAACATCTCTGTCTTAACTCACATTTGCCAAATCAATTTTGTTTTCACAGAGCTTCCAAAAGGGCTTATTGGCATATTGACGGTGGGAAGGCGGGAGAGGTGCTGGCAATGGGCAAGGGATGGGCATGAGAAGGGGGGGTTGGGGGGGTCCAAGAGGCCTTAATAGCATTTACCACATTTAATGCAGGGATGTCATCACTGAATATCCATTCTGAATAATGTGCATTTCATCATAAATTCTTTACAAGTTATTTACTTAATGGAAAGACTTATGGCTCGCTGTCAAGATGGTAATTAAACATTGTGATACAGTGCTGCCTCACCAAGACCCCATCTTTCCCTCAACCAGCCTGCCCCCACACCTCACAACCCCATCTCCCGCTTTCACATACGTATACAGACATATGGTGGTCCCTCTGCTCTTTTCATGCTTATTATTATTGAAGTACCTTATGAATTACTGCTGGATTTTAATTCATGATGATTTTTTTTTTTTGCTTTCCCTGGGAAAAACAAAAATCGAGGCAGCATTCTTCACATAATAGCACGGTAGATATCCTGGCAGGGAGAGAGTGCGTGAGAGAGAGGGAAGCTGTTTTGCTTCATTGTTAGGGTCATGTTTGAAATTGGCAAAACTGAAGGATTTTATGTGAAGATGATGTCTCACTCTGCAGTTAAAAAAAATACAAGTACGGAGTGGAAGAGTTGTCTGGAGTGGAAAAGGGGAACATTATTTTTGTTGGAGCTAAACTAAAGCCACAAGGTTGAGACTAATGTTGTATTGATGCAATGTCAATGAGAACCAAGCAGCCCACAGCCAATCGGGGTTTTTTTGGGGTTTTTTTGTACCCACCAAAAAGAAAACACAAAAAAAAACTAGTTTTGGGGTTGGAATTGAAGGAAGTCTGCAAGGTTAGTTCTCTCTCTCTCTCTCTCCCTCTCTCGCCCCCTTTTCTCTCTGTAATGTGTGTGTGTGTGTGTAGAGAGAGAGAGAGAGAGAGAGAGGGCAAGATTCAACCATTCGTGCTGTGTGCTGGAGCCTTTCACAGCTGACTTTGGGACTTTGTGCGAGAGGCGGGGTAAATCCTGAACCGGTCGCCAGCCAATCGCAGAGTCCATATAGAGAAACAACCATTCACACTCACACCTATGGGCAATTTGGAATCTTCACCCTAAGCGTGTTTTTGGAATGTGGGAGGAAACTGGAGTTGCACAGAGTAAACCCATAGAGGCAAAGAGAGAACATGCAACAGGAAGGACCTGCAACCTCATAACTGTCAGGTGGATGTGCTAACCAGTCATTCACCCTGCTGCCCTACATAATAAGTGTGTGGGCATGAGTGTGTGTGTGTGTGTGTGTGTGTGTGTGTGCGTGCATGTGTGTGTCTGATTTGCAAATGGAAGGGAATCTATCCAAGAAAACTAGGTGAAACTTAGACCCTTCCTCCACCTACATAAAACCAAACCGGACTGACAATGACCTTTGACCTTTTCCCGTGACCCTATCTTCGATTTGCTCTGTCGTCTGACCAATACGTGATTTGCCAATGGCCGCACTGGGTCCCGAACAAGGATTTATGGCATTTCATTTTAATTGAGTTAAGAGCACAACCTCATCTGCTATGCTTTCAATAGTTCGAATTAAACGCTACATCCGCGTGAAACGGAAATAACCACCTGGTGGTGCACAGGGCTAAATGTGAACATGGTGAAATGGGAGGAAATAAGAAGACAATTGCACTAGCCAAATATGTCTGTGATTTCTCTGTTGCTTTGGCTGCACAAAACAAAGAGGAAATAATCACAGCTGTCAAAGTGCTTTGTGACACATTCGCTCAAATCGACGGTGTCGGTCAACCATGAAAGAAATGTGACTTCAACAAAATTTGAGTCAACATATTATCTCTCTGTTCATTTTGACGGACTTGTTTTCCTACCTGCCAGCCTTGCGTTGGGTCTTTGAGAGAAAGTGTTCGCTCGCCAAGGTACGGTCCAAAGCGTTCACCGATGTAAAGGCTCCTGCGAGTCCAGATGCCAAGAGCACCTCTTAGAACAGCTGACTGTTGCAATTCAAAGTCCAGAGGAATGGTCAAGTTTTCTTGAGGTAAGAACATGTTCGTTGGTTGCTGTTGTTGGATGGATGCAAGTCTATGAGGTGACACTTCTTCTTCAGACAGCGATAGGGATGACGGGTCCTCTGCCAGGCCCGAAGACGGTACAGGATCACCATCTGAGCCACAAGCATCATCTAAGACGTCAGTAGGTTGACCAGCGTACTTGTCATCTCCATCATCTGCTCAAGTGAAACACAAAAATAATTCTTGTGAGGGAATTGAGCGGCAAAAGATCGTGAGTTTCATTAGAGCATTTGAGTAATTTATGCAATACAACAAAGTTCCCCATTAAAAAGTCTCCTCAGCACGACATATAATGTCACAAAGGTGTTGTGTTGAGTGGGCGTACTATAATGCCTTGATTGTGTCTAAATGGCGGTTATTACTGAGCACCAACATCTCAATAAAAATTTTTTTTTTCTGTCTTTCTCATCTTGACTGCGTCACAAAATGTTCTCAAGACAAACCACGCCTTAAATATTATACTGCGATGTGAAATAGCTTAAGTTTGCAATTTCAAACCAAATACTGCACATGGAATGCGAGAAACAGGATCAAGTGTTTATGGCATTGAGATGGGGGTGATACCAGGGCGAGTGAGCAGAAGTAACTGGGCATTGTATTGCTCTGACTGTTTTATATTTCCTTTTCCTGAACTTGATCTTTGTCAAACAGTGAAAACAGAAGGAAGCGTACAGGGGTTAATTATGAATATGGTGAAACAGGACATGGGAAATAACCTTTTAACTCTCACAAGGCTTCTTCAGCATGACATTTGGGTGCATTACATTTTTATTGTGACTTTGTTTCTTTCATTTTAAGGGAGTCATAATACAGCAATGGAAAATATATTTATTCCAAATATAAAGTGTCATTGAAAGAATTTAAGGTGCGTCTAAAATTTGACAAAATACTCAAGGAGAATAAATAAAATGATAGGTGACAAGCACGGCAACGATAGATGAACAGAATTGGATCGTTTTCCATGGGCACTACATACGTTGACTGGTAACTTGTTGCCAGGCACAAATCACAGGTCAGAATCAGACTAAGGAATCAGCACATGCTGATCATGCCCAAATGGTTTAGATTGCCAATTCGGGGATGGACTTCTCAATGACAGGGACGGGCCCATTATATCCGTTGTGTATCAAACCTAAATTCCAACGTTTTGGTCCGGCTGTTAAATTCTTCCAAATAAAACTTGTCCAGGCACACCTTTGTGGAAATTGCTGTCCGCACTACAAAATAGTCTTGCTGGAATCAGAAAATCACATTCTCTAATTGTTTGTAGAGTATAATATTGTCTCTGTAAGATTCAATGTATGTCACGGGTCCACTGGTGGTGTCTTTATCGACCCCAAATTTAGTAGGTCAGTAGATCACCGATTTACGGATTGTTGACAGATTTTTCCATTGATTCCTCCTGATACCGCAATCCAGTTTCCTTTGAAATTTTAGGGAAGAAATGAAGAGGAAATAAAACATGGACACCAATTAAGTGCTAATCAAAAATCACGGGGAAACAGGTGAGATGATTTCTGATGAACAAGGTAAATAGTGGAAGGAGGAGACACTCAAATACGGAAATGATCCACAGGAAGTGGTCACTCCCTGGTGTGCATCTGTGGTGAGCTGTGCCTAACACGGGCTGACAGACTGCAGAGTGCTAATGAGGCTCAGCAACCCATCTCTGGGCTCAGGAACATTCCTGAATGACTGCTGATGTGACACTGCCTCACTGTGTGGTAAGCCGTGGAACCTTTAATCCGCACACGGATACAAATGCATTACTTGTTCACCGAGCATGAAGCAACTGCTCTTCTGAATGACTGGAAAGATCACTGTGATCCGCCAAAAGTGGCTTTGACCTCCACTGCCAAAGCCCAACTGGATACCTGAACAAAATCTCTCACTTTTAATAAATCACACACAGACGTCGACGCATTGAGCTTGTGTACCGTATGTTTAGGAAATGGTTAAGCGAAGCAAGACTAAACCAAACTATCTGTGAAACGCTTGTGTTCATCACATTTAATGCGTTGTTGGAAACAGAAAGCTAGCTCCTGCATGAAACCGAATGGGCCTCAAAAGAAGTCAGCCTAATGATTTTCAACACACTGTGTGTAACACGGTTATAGTCCTGGATGTGAAGCTTACCATATGGTAGAGGGAAAAGAGCTTTTATAGGTAACTGTATCCCCCCCGCCCCCCATGGCCGTTCCTCCCTTGACATTTCCCCCTGCGATCCTGGTCTCTAGGTTTAGATTTGATTTAGACCAGAAATTTCCTTGGTCCACCACTGGTCTCGGCAAGAGCATTCTGACCCATAAACATCTATGTGTATATCGGTAAGGTAAACATTAGCTGGAAGCAAATACTTTAGGCTAAAAGTTGGGCTTCCATGTGCAGATAAGGCAAGAGCTTAGACATAGAAGGTGATCAATACTCACTCGAATGAACACATCAGTTTGTATGTGTCTCTCTCGATCTCTCCTCAGACAGATCAAGGCTGACACCATTTTATCAAAAAGATAATTCCAAGTAGAGAAGTTGAACTACATCTAAGATAGCTCCATGTGGGAACTGACAGCCACTACAATGCAGGAAGAACAAAATCCTCATGCTAACTGATTCTTAAGATTTGTCAATCACTGAAAATACTGGGATAAGAATGCAAAACAAATGCAACGTTTTGAGAAATTCAGTAATCTATCGTATGTACACTAAAAGATAGGAGTCCCGGTATTTCGATGTCTTATAAAGTATATATTAAAAATAACTGCATTCATTTCACACATTTGCATTTGATGCCAAATTCATTCAATTTTTATTAAGAAGAGAAACGGTTCTTCACAGATCTACTATCTGCATGGGTGGAATGATTTTCACCCCTGCCACAAGGTGTAGGGCGCACTCATAGATCACACGATTACCCGAGCCGCGAGGAGGGCTGCCATCATCAGGGAGTGAATTCAAGATGATAGAAAGAGCTATTAATCACTGTGACAAAGCCCCTAATGGAGGTGTGACCCAGCCACTGCCGACGGGGCGCACCCACGGGACAAATGGATACATATGTTTACAGAGCCAAATAACCTACCTGTGGACCAGGGCCACCCCCACCCTCTTCAGCACTGTCCTTTTTGCTGTCCTCATTGCATTTTCTTACAAAGTCTCTTTCAAAGTCACTTATGTTATCTGCTGCTTTCATTTTGTCAGTGTCATGATAATATTTCATGAAGAGCAAGTTGGTGATCGGTCGGAATAAGCTGAATGAGTTGAGTTGTTTCAGAGTAGGCCTTGATGCATTGATAAATCAAAGATGGTTTCTTTTGAAATTACAGTATCATGTTTTTTTTTGGTTTGTTTTTAATTTTTCTTTGAGCCCATTATTGGAACTGAAGAAGTTGACACTGGAGATACAAGAAGAAACATTGTGAGGACCTAATTCACACACTCTACCTGACATCGAAAGCAGGTCCAACTATTGACTGATGGGGTTTAAGATCATGAAATATGAACTCCTTGACCAATGAGGATGGACCATCATGTTCATTTGCAGATAACATTTATGACCTGTGAATGCAGATAACAAGAAGAGGGGAGGTGTGTGCCTACTGCAAAACCTAATCGCGCATTTTCCCCTCCATCAGTCAGAATCATAATTTTGAACCTGCACTCTTCATCATTTTTTTGACTGCTCGTTTATCTGTGTGACTGGAAAACCATATAATCTCCATCTGAAGGGCAGAGTTGGATTTACCATCAGGCGAGCACAGGCAATTGAGTGATTGAGATTCGACAAAAAAATCCGTTCATGAGAACTGTTCATTTCTGAAATAGCGCCTGTGAGCAGACCGTTCTGTACTTTTACAAAACAGCGGGACTAATTGGCATATTAACCGCCTTAAATAGAGTTTCCCAGCCAAAGCTGGACAACGTTCCAAAGAATAACTTTCAAGCGGTGGCTGAAAAAAACGATGTCAAAGCCAAAAGGTAGGCACAGTCACAAAAATGTAATCATTGTCTTGGCCGCAAGCTTGTTTTCCACACTCTGGGCTTTGCCTCTGGAAGCAGAAGCGAGGCAGAAGAGGAGACGGCTAAACACCGTCTGGAACGTACCGGTGATCCAGCCCACTGGTTGTCGGTCTACTGAAAAGTAGACTTTCGATTGGCCAGGCACTATGTGAGCCAGGATTGTGGCTTGAATACTTTCATGAGATGGCTGGCTCCTGAAACAGTTGATATTTGCAAGAAAGGAAAGAGGGTGTATAAAAATAAAATGAAAGTCTTGATTCTTTGGGTATTTTGAGGCAAATATGCAACATGCATGTTATTATGACACTCTCATGATCCTGTTTCTATTTGTCTCCAGTAGGTGGCATAGGAGGGCTTTCCCTCATGATCCGCACCTGTCTGTGATCATGCCTCGCTCCCAGCTGCCTTTAAAGATGCTGCCGCGCCAACAACTGGCTGTCGGATTATTAAGCATTGCTCACGATTCTGCTTCAAAGTGATTCAATATTGTTGATGTACAGTCAAACCTCGGTTTTCGTCCATAATCCGTTCCAGAAGGCTGTTTGAAAACCGACATTGTTCGAAAACCGAAACCACGCTCTTTTTAAAATAAAAATGTTTACTGAACACGTCTGCTCACAATGGAAAGCAACACGAGGAAGCGTCACTTCATCGTCTACCCGAGGAAGCGTCACTTCCTCTTGTAAGGAAGGCAAGAGGAGTCAAATGGTGCATTCAAGTGCGCTCAGTTTGTTCGAGAACCGAAATTTGTTCGCTATCCGAGGCATAAAAAACTCAAAATATTTGGTCGAAAACCGAATTGGACGAGAACCGAGACGTTCGAAAACCGAGGTTTGACTGTACTTGATTTTTGCCTTGTGGTTTTTTTTTCATTGTGTTTCTCTTCGTAGGATTTTTTCATGACGGTGTAGTTTAGGTTTTGTATTCTCATGCTTTGGATTTTCTGGGCAGGCAATTTACGTTTTCTTGTATCTTGCCTTTTTGCAAGCGCTTTTGGTTGGTTTCGCATTTTCCTGGTTCTTTGTTACCAGCGTCCTTAGTTGTATTTTTTCTGTCGTTCTTGTTAATAACCATATTTTTGTCACACGCTCTTAGCTTTGTCTACCTTTGTGAGATCCACTACTATGCAGATTATTTTGGAACATAACGGACACAAGAGACATGTTTTTAATTGTGAAACAAATTGCATATGACAATTTGTGACAAAGGTTCACTGCAACACAACAGGACTGAGTTTGAGCCAAAATAAGTTGAGATTTGTGTGGCAAATTGACAATATTATCATTTGAGTGGGCATGAAAAAAATGTGGATAACCTCCGGAAAGGGATATACCTCTCCGAGAAATAACTCATATTGGCCCAATCCAAAACAACATAACAATTCCAGCGAGCCCCTATCAGAAAAAGGCTGCTGTTCATTTTACGAAGCACTGTTAATTACAGTGGATCACTTTGTGCCTCCATTCCCTCGGCAGGGTGGAGGGGCCGAATGTTTTGAGCATGCTTGCCCTCAGGAGAAGCAATAAGCTTCCTAATTAACACTCTCTTTGTGCTTAATGGGGGCCGTGTTGGACAATCTTTAGTTTTGCAGGTCCAGTGGGGTGACTAAGAGGAAACCGCACGTACAGATTGAGGGGAACAGCTTTTTTCAGCAGTCGTTACTTCGATTTACTTTTCTACATTTGCTGCATTCATTTCCTTCCAAATTCATGAAATGATAAAATGTTATTCCTCATCCTAGTTCTTGAAACAATTAAACAGTGCAACCACCGTGTTTCTCAAAAATCGACAGTCTGAAAACTTGAAATTCAATTTTGCATTCACACGCGCACGCACACACACACACACTCAGAGTAACAAGTGCAGAACACAATCTTAATGGATGAGCATCGTCTGTTTTTGTTTTCGCAACTCGGAATGACTCAGCTACTACCCCAAATGGAAAACACTTCATTTAGGGCCCAGTACCCAATTAACATCTCACAGGAAGCTGAAACTCGGAGCGGGTCCCTCTGTGCTCGCCTTGACACTTAATTAATTAGCATTAGTTGTGATTAATAATGAGGGGCCTTTTAATAGTAAATCTGCAGCTACGATGGCAAGCTGACACAACAAAGGCGCCTGTGTCCACGGCGGGATTTATCTGGGGAGCTGTTCGGGGCGGGGAAGGGGTTGGGGGGGGAATTTAACATGTTTCTCACAGGCCTGACAAATGGCCTATTAATTATCTAATGTCTGACAACAGTCACTTGATAAAGACGTATGTTTGGACAAGGAGCGGAGAGGAAGATGCATCAGAGGCGAAAGAGGGACTGAATGTATGCGTGCACTCAAGAATTATGTGAATTTAATTTCAGTACTCCGGAGTGACTAAGCCACTGAGATAATCAATATGAAAGACTAACAAAGTGCATTTATTTTTAATGAAATGCAAACAAATGGGATCCTGATAAAAAAAAATACAGATGGAAAAGCCGCACACTGTTTGTACCCTTGAGCCACAATCAATAGCCCCAATGCAAAGACAAGAAGCCACTGATGGCATTTTCATCTGTCTCTCACTCTCTCCCTGAGTTTACTTCCATTGACTTCCCGCAAGCACATAAGGGCTCAAAGTGAGGCATTTAGCCAAATGATCTCCTTGCTTGTTTTCATGAGATAAGATCCCAGTTGAACACTAACTCAACTCCGTCCCGTGGAAAACAAACAGCAAAACAACATGACAACTATGTTTCATTTGGTGAATGAACGCCCTTCATTGGCTGGTGCGTGGACAAAAGACTATTCATATCAAAGACAGGGACCAGGATGGAGATGACGACGGACTGAAAGAGCCGACAACAGAAGGGAAGGGAAGCAAGTGGACACATTTATTCTATAGCCGCGCTATAGAATTCCCTCACGTGTTTATTTGAGGGAGACATCTGGAGAAGAGTTCAAGTGCATTTGTTCAAGTGGCGATTATCGAATTGGTTGCAAGGCATCTATTTGAATATCAGACAGCATTTCAGGACATATTCTATGGCAGTCATCTGTTGCCACATTTAGCGGTATTGACAAGAAATACAATTTAAGTCTTCTGAATCAACGTGTCATTACTTCAATGAACACATTTCATTTATTTCGATGCATTTTAGTTTCCAATGGTCCCCTCTACCGTGAACGTGTACGTGCGCGTGTGTATCTGTGTGTCATTTATCACTGTACTCGTTCATCTACAAAACAAAGGACACCTGCAGTAAAGTACAACGCTATCCAGAAAAGGGACCGGCGCAAATAAAAAAAAGGAGAGTTAGTACATTTATGACTTTGTGTCCATCATGCCACGTTACAAATACCAAACAACATTGATTCCCCCCCCCCCACACAAACACATACTCCACCCGTTTTAGTCCCACCCTCTATCACTTCCATGCCATGGCTGGGTGCCATGACGCGCTAATATCATTATGGCCCACAGTTGTGCACATTTGAGAAATTGATTCCTTCGATGAAATGTGAGTGAGGCAGGTCCAAGCAGAGCAGAAAGGGACATATATTATATGGTCACTGACAGGCCCCCCTGAGCCCCTCCGAAGAGCCCCCCTGGGTACCACAGCACCAGCCTCAGCCCTCCCCGGCCGGGCCCCGGTCATTAAAAGAAATGATAGCATATGTGCTTTGTTTACCTTTGATGCCTTCATAATACATTACACAATTAGACTGATTTGACAATTTCCATTATACTTGATAAAATATTTATGTAGGCCCGAGGATGGGAGATCTTATCAAAAGGGAGGGGGGCGGCTCGGCGGTACAGATGGGAAGTCTGCTCTCGCTGGTAAATATGTCCGTAAATGCCAAATTAACCCGGAATGTACGGTCAACCGCAATGCATACCTTGTTGTATTCACCCCCACCTCCCAAAAAAAAAATATCCATTGTAGCAATCGGGTCCCGATATTTTGATCAATCCAAATGAACATTTAACTTTTTTTTGGGATGACATTGAATATATGAGAAGGTCCATCAGGAGTGGTTCCTCGTGAGATCAAGACGATGCTGCCAGGCTGTGTTTTGATTTTGTCCTTCGACATGGAAAACTGAAGCAAATCAAACACTCTTTATATCCTGGAAGTGCACATCAAGTCTTGTCCCCGCATTGAACGTAAAAGTCGGCATTCAGCAGAGCAAATTATGACCTTGGCAGTGTGCCCTCCACAACTTTTCCATGTAAGAGAATTATTGGCAACACAAATTTCTGGCTGTATGAAACATTCGATTTTGATTTGACTCTGACAGGGCAAACAAAGCAGACAGCTTCATTTTGCACCGCCCTCAGAAATTTTCAATAATGCCATCGAGCTTTGGCTACAAATTAAACATTCATCCGCCGCCCTTTTTCCTTCTCTTATTCCTCCCTCATTCGATCAGAATAGCCCCCTTTTTTTTTTCCTCACCTGTCTCCCTCTTTCCCCGCGCACGTTTCCACAAACCTTTTTCTGGTGTGCTGTGCAGCCACTCCACATCCATCACAACCTAGAAATTTAAGGAGCCAAATTGGCCTCATCTGTCTCAATGTTGGATGCAGATGGAGTTTCTTCTGCTGAGGGAGGTGCAGTTAGTCAGCCCCCGCCTGGCTCTACCCCTCCAATCTACTCCTTTAAGAACGAGATAGACTGCTCCGTGATAGAGCCACGTTATACGCCGGCTGCTTGGATGAAGAGGGCAGAGCGGGTGAAGCGACCACTTCACTGACCACCCGCACCCTGCCTCATTCTTGAAATCTCGCCTTTTGTTTTTCGATTTTATTTTCCATTTCATCCTCAATCTCATTTCTCTATTTTCCATTCATTCGTCTCCCGAGCGCGGGAACACCTCCAAACACGCGAGCAGCCGCGGCCGTGGCGCAGCCCGCGGGATCGTTGCAGGCAGCCCGGTCAGAGCGTGCTCGTTAATAAAAGCCTAAATGAGGCAGCATGCATAAAACATGAAGCGCTGCGTGCTGCCGTAATGAACTGCTGCTCTATAATTGCATCTCAAAGCTGTAAAATGAAGACAAAATATTTGAAGAGGGGTTCTGTCACCTCTCTGCAGAAGCAACACTAATCACAGGCTTTTCACAGGGCCCTCGGGGTCCACCCCTGACAGAGAGCAGGGGGTAAATGCCCAGGGCGGCAAAGCTGGCAACACTCCTCCTCCCCCAACTAATGGGACATAATTGAATAATTGCTGATTAGAAAATAAGGGGAGGAGTAGGAATAACATAACAGTGTGTGTTATCGCAAATGATACCATTGGGAAAGCAAATGTAATTATAAGGAATATGAATGAAGACTCAAATATGTCCTGATGAAGAAACAATTCCATTAATTCAGAGTGAAATTCTTTGCCTCCATTTATTGTCGAAACAATTTTAAAGTTCTTGTGTACCTTTTTGCGTTAGGGTTGCAGTTCAAGTTTTGACGTAACGGCAAAGGGTTTTTAAAAAAAAAATGGAAAAAAAGAGTAATGCCTAGATGGAAACACATAAACATAAAACGCCCACAACAGGGCATACAGTGACGGGGCCTGGAGACAGGCGGGCTTCCAGATGAGCGATTGGAGTCCCACCCAAGGGTGTCACCCAGACAGTTAGAGAGTCTCTGTAGTGACAGGGTGGCTGCTGAGACATAATGAAGGTGCTGTGGCTGTCACGGGAGGTCAGTGCTGATCACACTGCCCAGCTGTGCGGGGTTAAGGACACATGTAATGAATCCCACCAATGACAAATGGCCCTTAAAGTCCAGACTGAGGCATCTGACAAACACAGACTCATCACTTGGGCACAAACACGTACATACACATACCTCCTCCAGCCATACTTACGAAAACTTGAAAATCGTACACATTCTGTGGTCAAATATGGCAGTGTTTCATGCATATTTTAAGACAGGTTGCTAAAGTTTACCGATCTGTAAACTGCTATTTTTTTTGCATTCTTTTAGGACACTTCATCCAATTCATCTTTCTTCCGGACGATGGCAAGTACAGTCCAACCTCGGTTTTCGTCCATAATCCGTTCCAGAAGGCTGTTCGAAAACTGAAATTGTTCGAAAACCGAATCCAAGCTCTTAAAATAAAAATGTTTACTGAACACGTCTGCTCACAATGGAAAGCAACACGAGGAGGCGTCACTTCCTCGTGTAAGGAAGGCGAGCGGAGTCAAATGGTGCATTCAAGTGCGCTCAGTTTGTTCGAGAACCGAAATTTGTTCGCCATCCGAGGCATAAAAAAACTAGAACATTTTGATCGAAAACCGAATTGGACGAGAACCGAGACGTTCAAAAACCGAGGTTTGACTGTACATCTTTATACCTCAGGGCATAATGTCTCTCAATGTATTTTTGATATTTTGTCCAAAACCACAGAACATGTTTTCATATGTTCTCACACCTACTGCAAAAGCAATATCTCTTTAAAAGACAGTAAATTTGTATGGATGACAGGGATATACAGTCTGACAATTTGAGGGGAAAAAAAAACCTTTACTTTGCCCAGTCGTTACACCAATACGATCTCGTACCTCACCTCTACCATATGGGGTACATGATGGTACACCGAAAGACAGAAATTTCTGGCATGGCAGCGCAATGGAAGGTCAGCGGTCAGCAATGGCAGTATTGTTTAACATGCACAATAAACCAATGAGAACCACAAACCTCCAAGTTGCATCGTGAAACTTGAGTTCATGCAGACTTATATGAAACGTGTTATACAAATTCAACACAGCACGTTTGATGCTCTGTTTGGAAAAAATAAAAAGGAAGCTGAATTCAATCCAAAATGTGATCTGGTGAAGACAAACCAGGAAAGGAGGGCTGTTTTTTTTAACGCGGCAAGCTGACCACCGGGTACCAACCTGACATCCTTGATTTAATAGTTGTCGACGTGAATAGACTTTTTCTGAGAGTTGCTTTGCCACTCTGAGGTCTGCTTGCTTCTCGTCTTGTTACAAACAATAATGTCCGAAGCGGCAGATGCTTTCCCAAAACCGCAGGGCAACATGTGGACCTGAGCACTCACGGAACGGTGCCGCAAAGGATGTTAGATGCATGATTGTTGAAGGTTAACATTCGCACACCGAGAGCAACAAAACCCCCTGACTGAAGCTGTTTATGTTATTTGTTAAGATCCTTGTATTTCGAAGTTGATTCAACCGGACAATATAATACAATTGTACCCGTTTAGGGTAATTGTTATGAGAATCTGCACTTAAACACTGGGTCATTGCCAGGACTGAGAGACCAATGACGGTGACTGCACAAACATCTGCCATTGGATTAGCTTCTGCTAAAACATGTCCACTCAAACACAAACGTGTTCATAAACTTTATAACTTAAATTTCTTGAAATTCAATTGTTTGTAACACTTTAGCCTCGACAAAATAAAACCTTTTTTTTTGGGTCATTACTTTGAGGTAGAGGAGGGTAATTTCTGTTTATAGCATACACTCAAAGTAGAGAGTGAATGGATGGTTGGAGTCTGTGCGTGAATGTGTGTGTGTGTGTGTGTGTTGGTGTGTGTTTGCGTGAGGTGGGAGTTGAACTATATTGAGAGTGACAGCTGCCAAAGGCCAGTGAGATTGGGGTGGGAATGCAAAACGACAATGATGGAAGAAGAGGAACATGACAGTAACAGCAAGCCAGATTAGACGGAGTGCACATGTGGGATCAGAAGCCCCCGATCGAGCATCGGTACGACGGTGGTGGGGGTGGGCGCGGGTTCAAGGAGATGCACAGGATTGTAGTGAGTGTTTCGGGGCAGCAGGGGAAAGGGATTTCAATCCTGTCTTTTCACTTGTCTCATGGAAATACTGGTTGGTAAGAGGAATCCAAACAAAGCCACTTTTCCTTCTTCTCTGACTGTGATATTGTTCAAGGATAATAAATAGTCACAATCCTGATCACTGATTTTAATTAGATCCTATTAAAAAAAAACACAAATATTAATGTGTGAAGTGACAGATGACATATTTCAATTGGATCATCCAGTCATTTAAAAAAAAAAAAAAAAAAGATCGATAATTTATTGATTTTTGTTCTTTGACAGAGTGACTAAACAATGTTGTTCACCCTTAAGCATATCATCTTAAGCCAGGGGTCGACAACCCAAAATGTTGAAAGAGCCATATAGGACAAAAAAAAACCCCAAAAACAAATATGTCTGGAGCCGCAAAAAAATAAAAGCCTTCTATAAAACTTACAATGAAGGAAACACCTGCTGTATGTATTTGGAGACTGCACTGTCTCAGAATTTTTTATGTTATTCATTCCTTTATTGTGTGTTCACAAACGCCCCCATATAAGTTATTTTGTGATTTCCTCGCTTGATTTTTTTTGTTTTGGTGCATTATTTTCGCTTTTCTTAGTGTCAGTGTAGTGATCATTAATTTCCGTTTTTCGGAGGCTGTCTTGGAACGCCTCTCGAGTCGAACGAGAAGAGAGAAGGCACGGAGGACGCAGTCTATGTTTGTTGAGACTGTCAAAAGCATAAATAAAGTATACGTTTTAATAAACAACACCACAACTCTCCTTTTTCGGAGTTGCAACATGTATCTACATCTATTTGAACTATATTAGCCTACTATCAAAATATTTTTCCATTTTCAAGCATTTTTTATAAAGCTCCAGGGAGCCACTAGATGTCGCTAAAGAGCCACGTGCGGCTCTGGAGCCGCGTGTTGCCGACCCCCGTCTTAAGCTATTTCATTTGTTCAATTAGCATTTTTTTCAATGCTATCCAAACAAAACTATTTTTTAAAAATGGTTATTCATATTTTGTTTTTAACCTGCAGGAGTGTTGCAACTTTGTTTTTGATCCATTTGCTGTCTATTAGCGCATGCAATTATGGATCACGCTGGTGCACCACTAAAGTACTTCTAAACCATTTCATACATTGACTACCCTTCGGTAAAATACGTGGACAATAGACCCCCCCCCCCCACCCCCCCAGACATTAAAGCACGGCAGGCAATTAAGATTTGCCATTTTGCACTCATGCTAGCAAAAATCAATCGAGGTCCTCTTCTCCACATATTGATGGACCGCGTTGAGTAAAAGAAACGTACAACTTTTAAAAGCAACTGCCATGTACTTAGATGCAAATCAATTGTAATTAAAACTGAACAAGTGTTCCGCTTGATTCACTCAAAGGCTGCCTTGCTCATTAAATCCATTTTCATCAGTTATCAGTTAAAGGATTTTAAACGACGTCCACGGCTTCTGCCTCCTTTGGGATAGCGCTCGGCGCCTCCGCACGGGCATGGTAAATTCACTCTTGCGTGCGTCGCGATCAAAAGCCATCCAAATTAAGTATCAAACAATTAGCTGTTTTGTGTCATTCTCCAAAACAAACTGTATTAGACGCACTTAATTAAACTTTTCATATTCAAACGGACTAATCAGTTTGCAGCAGAGTTGATGCTTGTTTTTTTTTCCCCCCCTGCTCACATGAAACACTAGAACGAGCCAGGTCGGGCCATCGCCCGCTCATTAACATGAAGGTGTCATTTGCATTTGCTGATGGAGTGTTCCAGTTTTTCATATCCCTCGTTTTGCTCTTGCATCAATCATCGGCAAAGGGGGCCAACGTAGGCCACAATTAACCCTCCAAATCTGCCGCTAAACAAAGAGTTTTCACTCATTTGCAGATCAAAGCGCCACTTGTCCATTATACAATGGAAATGAAGGTGGAGTGTTGCACTTCCGAAAAACTCTATAATTACCAGCTGTTAATTGCACACTTGTGCTGTCTCACTTTTAATTAAAAAGAGAGGCTCGTTGTTGGATGATAAGCAACGGTGGAGAGGCGATGGTTTAATCAACAAAGCCAGAGGAATTTCTTTCTGCTGGGGCCAGAGGCAGACTGGATAAATCTTCAAATAACCCAGGGAGATTAAAACGTGTCCATTAGGGCCAGTCAGGTTTTATTTGGGGTGGACCAAGCGAGGTGCATTTGAAGTCGTCCCGCTGCAGAGTCCTCTGCGAAGCGCGGCTGGGGGTGTGCGACTAATCAGCCCGCTGTTAGCCCTGAGCGCTCAAGTGGAGGAATTGGACTCTGCTGGGGGTGAAGAAAGGAAGGCAACCAGGGAAGGACGGAGTGAGTGAAGTTGAAACGTCCCTGTCGCTTTCTTCCTATTTTACTTCCCCCCCCCCCCCCCCCTTTCTTCATCGTGAGCCAAAAAATACTTTTAAAACTACACAGTACAAGCATCCGGATATTTACCCGTATTTCTGTACTGCTTTAACGGTCACAGGTAGTCAAGCAGCTGAGATGGGGTGAGAGCGTTGGGATACAACGCGGACAGCAAAAACACTCATTCACAACTTTTTGCCATTAGGAGTCTTCAGTAAAACTAACAAACCATATTTGGGACTGTGGGAAGAAGTCCGACTACCTGGAAACAACATCCACAAGCACAAGAAGAATCGAATCCCACACAGCCTTACGCCAAGATTTGAACCTGGATCTGTGAAAAATTACCAACACATCACTGTGATGCTAAGGGGAAAGTACCGTATTTTCCGCACTAAAAGGCGTACTGGATTATGAGGCGCACCTTCAATGAATGGCCTATTTTGTAATTTTTTTTTCATATATTGGACGCACTGGATTATAAGGCGCAATCTACAATGTATCCACTAGAAGGAGCTACGCTCCTTCTGTTCGACTCGAGAGGCCTTCAAGTCCGCCTCCGAAAAACGTAAATTAACGATTAATTCAAACTACGGAAATTGAAAATAATGCATCAAAACAGAAAATAAAGTTAGGAAATCACAAAATAAATTCTACAGCCGCCCTACAGAATTTAGTTTGGCATTTCCTTGAGCGTAGCTCCAACAGAACGATCAGATGTTGTCTGGTTGTCTGTTTAAGAGGGAGGAAATTTCATCTGTGCATCTGTACTTGACTTGACTTAATATGCCAGTAAAATGTAGGAGACTGGACCGTCTCAGAAGTATTTGTTATTTATTCCTTTGCTGTGTACTGTATTCACAAACAAGTAAATCACAAAATAAATTCTGTAGGGGGGGCTATAGAATTTATTTTGTGATTTCCTCGCTTGATTTTCTGTTTTGATGCAATTTTTTAAATGTTCGTAGTTTCATTGAAGGAATCGTTAATTTACGTTTTTCGGATGCGGTCAGGAACGCCTCTCGAGCCTAACGAAAGAAGAGAAGGCACGGAGACGGACAAAGACATACCTGTATTTGATGAGACTGTGAAAATCATTAATAAAGTGTGCATTTTTTTTAAAACAACACCAAAGCTCCACTTTTTTCGGAGCTGCAACAAAAAGTTATTGAATAAAGCAGCGACACAGTTCACTGAACCAACGGCAAGGTATAACATCGTAAGCATGTATGCGTCAAGGAGCTATTTTGGGGGTCGACATATTACCGTAATGACCATACACTAGGCGCACCCGATTAAAGGTGCACTGGGAGCTTTTAATAAGAAAATGGATTACTTTTCGGTGCGCCTTATAGTGCGGAAAATACGGTAACGCTTTCAATTTTTAGTTCCGTGGTGTAATGGCAAAGTGTCCTGAACATCTTGTTTGTAAAAAGTGTTTCATGCGCTGTTGAACTCATGTTAAGCAGTCCAATTTAAGTGTGTGTGTGTATGTGCGGGAGGGTGGGGAGGTGGGGGGGCTTCTGTTTTTCGGTATTGCAGCCACGTCTCTATAACTCATAAGAGTGTTTATATGAAAAGAGACATTTACCTTGGTCAGCAAGTCAATGTTGTCATGTCTCAGGGCACCATACAGTACTTGACTACCAGGGTGTGATAACCTCTTCCACCCTCTCTTTGACCCCTCCGCTCCCTCACTGATAAAACTGTCTGCCAGGAAGTGTCCTTCGCAAAGCTTCCTCCCCTCTTATGCTCAATCAACACCTGTCACCGCAGTGATCTGATAACCGGGAGCTGAGTGCTCGTTCATGCTTCTTGGACACATTTTCAAAACAGCTTCATTCGGCGTGTGTAAAAACGAAGATCGGTACAAGTAATAACAAAATCACCAGGGGCTTCCCAGACCCCCTGTGCGTCGCGACTCTCTGAGATAAAGCGCGCTGGGTTTATCTAAGGAAACAGTCGCTGGGGCAAGGATGGACTGGCCTCACTGACAGATTAGTCCAGCCCAGGCCCACTTCCTGCCTGCTGAGGACACTAATTAGAAGGCAGAACTGACACCACAATAAGAGCTGACAGTTGAATGCACTTAGAACAGCTTCACACAAATCCACCGCTGTATCGGGACTGTTGCCATGCCAAGCCATAAATTTCATCACATTAGCCGGCACTTATCTGATGTGACAAAGTTAACCTGGATGTTATTTAGGCACAAAAGTACAAGGGAAGTTCTGAGAAAACTGTGAGGCTGCTGATTTATCAGTGGGACTAAGTGTTTTATTTGAAATTTTATCACCACATCTCACTCTCGCCCCCCCCCCCCCCCCCCGGCCCCCTCCCGCCCTCCGTTCCCCCCACACACTGACAAGTCATTGTTAACGTGGACATTTTCCCAATGTGAAAGACATCCTGTTTACAAACATGGTGGATTGTGTCTCTCAGGTCATGGTCACTCACACTCTGTCCGTATTTTTTTCCCCCCCTTAGCTTTAGATGCAAATAACCTCTGGCCACATGAAACATTTAACATAACCGAAGTTGAAAAAAGACAGATGTGGAACAGAACGTAGTTTCTAGATTACTTCTCTTTCCACAAATTATTAGCGTATTGAGAAATCAGACATATTGAGAAATATTCATATTTTACCGTCATTTATATTTGCTTTTAACTAGGTACAGTCAAACCTCAGTTTTCGAACATCTTGGTTCTCGACCAATTCGGTTGTCGACCAAAGATTTTGAGTTTTTGATGCCTCGGATGACGAACACATTTCGGTTCTCGAACAAACTGAGCGCACTTGAACGCACCATTTGACTCCTCTCGCCTTCCTTACACGAGGAAGTGACGCTTCCTCCTGTTGCTTTCCATTGTGAGCAGTAAACATTTTGATTTTAAAAAGAGCGTGGTTTCGGTTTTCGATCAATTTCGGTTTTCCAACAGCCTTCTGGAACGGATTATGGACGAAAACCAAGGTTTGACTCTACTTTCAAGTGGCAGTCATGTGATATATACTGTACAATATCTGGCATTTTATTATTGGATTGTAATATTTTATTGTATTATTATATTAGAGTGCTTGCATGCACCCGTGTACAACATTTTTGATTACAGCATCACCAAATGAAGGGAAAATATGGTACAGTATTACCCAAAGGGCAAATTTCCAGTACAGGTACACATATTAGGTGGAGTTGTTTTACAACACCAGCCTGAGCTGATATATTGATTTCGTTTGAGACGTCCGAGAGGCCTTTTTTTAAACTCTTTTAAATTCCCGGAGTGCACAGTGATTTCAAAAGTCTGAAAAACAGAGGTCAGGGGGAAAAAAAAGAGCATGTGTGACACATGCAAGCTTGTGTAACAGCGCTGCTTTGTGGTTACAGAAGCTCTGTTTTCTGCACCTCAGTACAGAGAGCAAAATTGGGCCTTTTCTGGGGTTGTCTCCGCTTGTGCCAGCGGGCAGAGCATCATCAATGTGGTTGTCGGCCCCTGGGACATCCCAGAAGAGGAGCGCAAGAGACAGCCCCCCCCCCCCCCCCCACCAGCCTTGCTCATCCATCATGATGACACCACGAGTTGCAGTCATGAAAAGCACACAACCGAGTGGACGCATACGACCACAACTGGGAGGGGATGGAGAGGCAGGATTGGCAGGATCTCTTAAAAACACATTTTGTGCCTTATAACTACTCGCGATGGCTGAAATGGAAGCTCTGATGCTGGTTTTGTAAGAATAACTCCGGGTGGTTCTTAGTGGGCGCGCATCACATTTCGAGAAAGATAATGCGGTCTTCTGGGGGGGTAAAATACCGGTATGTATTTTTGAGAGTTTTGCGGCTAATCTTATTCATATGTTTCTTTATAAAATTGTCTGAAACATTTACTTTACATTACTTAGTTAATTCAAGTTATTGCGGGATTAAACAACAGTTGTCTAAATGTATGTAATCAACCAAAGACTGATACAAAATAAACATAATAGCATATACACAGCGTTGCACTACTTTTTTAAAGAGTGATTTAGTTTTGAAAAAAATAGTAGTTAAAGCAAAATGAATGAAATGTTCATGAAATGTTTGACGTCATGTCATGTGCTGTTACATTGAGAATTTGCAACATCAGCACCATAATCGTTGTGGAGCTGGAGGGCCCTCAGTCTCGCCGTCAAGAGGCGCTGCTCCCTGTTCGGGCGCAGCAGGGGAAGATTGCCCGGGCTGCCTGCCGAAATGCCTGCTTTTATTGTTACTATTAAATCTTTGCTACTTTAACACAAGATGCGATCTGCCTGGCAAACTTTTGTGAGTGTGAAATGTGAGAAGACTTTTCTGTCATGTCTGTCTTTCTGTTTTGTTTTCAGCCCCAGCTGGAGTGAAGGGCGTTTCCCTCCAACAGGTGCACCTGTTCCGCGTTTACCAATCAAGGCTGCCATGTATTTAAGGACTGCCGAGCTGCCAAGTCTCTTGTCGGATTATTGACCTTGCTTGCCATTTATGCTCAAGTGTTGTTTTTATAGAGACCTCTCAATCTCATTCGTGATCACTCTTGTTTTGTCATAGAACTTTGTAAGTATTTTCATTATCCCTTCTCATAGCCACAGGATTTTATTATTTTTTTTAAGTGCAGTAACTATGCCCGTCCAATAATTTAACCGTGTAATGCCTGAACTATCAAGGAATAGCCAGAAAAATCAGATTTTTGGGACATGAGATGTTCATTAAAAACCCTTATAACAAAATCCACAAAAATATTTTTGCCATATCATGTTGTTTGAGATATTTGTCGTATCACATTTATAAGCATTATATAGATTACATCTGAAAACGATAATTTGGGGACAATCATATTTTAAACCTGCAGTATCAAATTTGATACAGATGATTTAATGTAATACACGTCACTTCCTCGTGTAAGGAAGGCGAGAGGAGTCAAATGGTGCATTCAAGTGTGCTCAGTTTGTTTCAGAACCGAAATTTGTTCGTCATCCGAGGCAACCAGGCAGATTCTAACACTACTGGAAGCTCAGCAGAATAAGCCGTCACGATTTAGGCACAAAGCACCGACCGAGTCAGTTGTGCTGCTCACTTTGATAAATGTGTGGTCTTCACAAACGGGGCATCTTTTAAGATTAAAATAAAGATTGTGCCCTCTACATTCGAAAACAATGAGTCTTGACTTTGGGATAAGATTTTGAAGAAATTGCCTGAAGGCATTCGTCATAAAGAAATGGCCACCGTGCCACAGATGTGAAACATGTGCTCCATTTTGATGCAAAAAGGGATGCAGAAATAGATCGTGTTTGGAGTAAAAGAGTCTCCCACACATAAACACAAACACACCCAACCAACAAGCGGGGGGTGTTGATATGAGTTGCAGTGAGCAAAGACAGGAGCTCTATGTCTGTTCAGTGTGTGTTAAGCATGTTTAAATGAGTGAAAAGGCAGTTATGGCTTCCAGATGGGGTCTAGTTTGATCCGGATGATTTTGACAGGCGGGGACTTTGATGTGCTGTTGCCTATTACTGGCATTACAGGGAGACACGGATATTTCTCCCTAATCGCTTCCAACTCCTCCCCAGCAGTGCGACTTCATCCACACCAGAACTACGAATGGGAGTCTTTGTGGAAATTTGCAACTTATACACCGGGACCTCTCAGGGTCAAACACAATCTGCCGAAAGACGCGCGTATTTCACATCGGATGATAATAATTAACGGTGAACTGTCAACGTTTAAAACTTGAAGGCAATTTTGATCAAACATTTTCACTGTCATGCAAGATTTTGAAGGAGACGGAGCACCTCTCCGCTCCCGGCTAATCACGTTTCTATAGGACCACCCCTCTGAACCCCTCAACGCCTCCTCCTCATCGCCTTGTTCTGTGGAACTCTAGAGAGGGATGAAGAGCGGAGGAGTGAATCAGGCTGAAGTTTCTCTCTTTATCGCCAAAAGGATGGGGAATGCTAAGGGGGCCGATGCCTTGGAATCTGTTTTTTTGTCCCTCTCCGGGGCAGTCCTCTCGGAGCAGCGCAGAGACGTATTCGGAGCACAGCCTGGAGGGCCCTTCGGTTGACAATGGAGCAGCCCTGGGACAAAGTGATCCTTGAGGAGGGATCTGTGGAGAGGTGCAGGTGTCTGAGATGAACAAGTGCCTTTCGGGCCTGACCCACTTATCTGCGGGAGCTCCCTTTCCTTATCAGCCCTCCCATGGTCTCCTCGGCGAAACCTTTTCGGCTAGAACACATCCATAAAACGACAGACGTGTGTGACTAACTCAAACACAGGACTGGGCACAGAGGCCTTGTCTACACATTGGCAGGGATGAGGAATGAAATAAAGGCCTTATATCTCAGGGCCTCACGATGTTTCTGGTAAATTCTACTCTGCGACGGAAAAAGAAACCAGCGAAATAAACTCTGTCAAACACACCGTCCATCTCCTGACAGATAAGATGAAGAAAATAAGCCACACTCTATAAACAAAAACATCACAAATCAGCGGTCGGGCAGCTGAACCGTAAAGCCGTGCAACAATTTTTAGCGTTCGTTTGACGGTGGGAGGACAGCAAAGAAGGAGGCCACCCGCTCTTTAAAATCTCATCACCGCTGCCTTTGCTCTCAGAAACAGCACGGGGGCAACATGGACATGAGCAAGAGAAAGACAAAACAACCAAGAAATCAGCAGTAAGAATTTGACTGGCCCAGCAGGCTTCAGTGGCTAGCGGTGGTTTTAGTGGAAGAAAAGGCAAAGATAGAACAAATGGCTATGTTGCAATTGCGGCTTCACTTTCCGTTCTTGCAGCAAGATGAGAATTCCATTCCTTAATTGTTGAAATTTCTTCAATGGGAACCATCCTGAATTTGTTGTGCCGAGCTGGCACATCAAAATAAGGTTGATTTAAAACTCATTGACGGTGTTAAGTTTACAATCTTAATACAGTCAAACGTCGGTTTTCGTCCATAATCCGTTCCAGAAGGCTGTTCGAAAACCGGAATTGTTCGAAAACCGAAACTAGCTCTTTTTAAAATAAAAATGTTTACTGCACACGTCTGCTCACAATGGAAAGCAACACGAGGAAGCATCACTTCCTCGTGTAAGGAAGGCGAGAGGAGTCAAATGGTGCATTCAAGTGCGCTCAGTTTGTTCGAGAACTGAAATTTGTTCGTCATCCGAGGCATAAAAAACTCTAAATTTTTAGTCGAAAACCGAATTGGACGAGAACCGAGACGTTCGAAAACCGAGGTTTGACTGCAATGAGCACAATTAGAAAGCAATTTTTCATGTTGCCGAACAAACATTCGTTCTACATTGCCGTTTGTTTTTGAATAAGCAAAGCACCACCGCCGGGACTATGCTTGCATTTGTAGTTTTTGCAAAATGAAACAACAAATCAACAGCAACATCACTTTGGACTCTCAGGAGCCTGCATGGGAATTGTGTTATTCTGATTCTCCGGGTTTTTTTTCAACATGCCAAGTAGCTGAGATCTCGCAGCGCTATTTATCTAATTTCCCCCCAACTTATTTTCATATCTATTTCTTTTGTAAATTAGGCAAATGTAGCCGCGGGGCCTCTGGCATTGTGAAATCAGCTGGAATTGCAACATTAAAGAATGAAGGGCAGGTTGCCGAGGCGGCCATCCTCCTGGATTTGGGCAAATTCAGCTGATGCAAAACAAGGAATTAATTTGAGGGGGAGCGACTTGCGTGCTGCGCTTGGCGCTCTGACAAAGATGAATGGCATCATTCCAACTGAATGGCAATTTCACTTTTTGTGACGGCGCTTTAAAGCAAAAGCGAGTGGGGATACATAAAGCCTTCGCAATCCCATCGAGGACCCCGCTTACCTGCTTATCAGACATCGCATATTGTTTACCAATCATCTGATATTGATTGGTTTCACACGAAAGTCTGAAGACGAATTAGAGCGGGAGAAGGTTAAGTCCTAACCTTGAAAGATTTAGTGTCTATTCAGGCCTCGTGTAGGACTTTCCTGCGCTCTCTCGGAGAATAGAGAACTTTTAAATTCAATAGGGGATGGGAGACACAAAACGTGTCACATTCACCAAGTGAAGCCACTGGAAGAAATGCAGAAGAACACCCAAAAGCATAATCTTTCTGCCCACTTGATAGAAATGGTAATTGCATGTGTGGGATAATACTTTGAAGCCAAGGCCTTGGTGGGACAAGACCGCCTATTTAGCTTCCAAACGGGGCAACAAAACAGCTCCTTCTTAGTGCTTTTGTTCACTTCTCCGCTCTTTGAAATGTTTACTGAAAAAGAACCTTTCCACTCCACTCTTACACAATGTGACAGCTATCATTCTTGCTTCGTGGGCACAAGGTTTGATGTCAACCACTGACATGTCGCGATTGTTTCTGTCAATCTTTTCCTAGTCGACATTCTCACTTTCAACATGATAGCCTTCGCATCGAGGTGGACAAAAACGGAGATCGAGTCCACCGTCTGAATGCTGTTATAAAACACGCTCAATTGAAATGCTATGCTGAAGGAAAAATACAACTTTTTCCAAATGAAATCATCCCTGGCTTTTCCTTTTCTTTGTGCCTGCACTATGAGGCCGTAAATAACGGCCCGCGCTCCACGGGATACTCCAAGTCAACACCGGGACATGCAAAAAAAAAAGCCATGTTCCTACAATTTGACCTTCATATTTTGACAAAACCAAGAACATGCTTGCAACCGGGGTAGGATCCCTTCATCCTGTCGGAATGTATCATCTCCCAGCATGAGTTTGGAACTGTAAATGGACCGATGAGACACCCGTCACAGCTGGGCTGCATCACTTAGCATCCCGATCACCCTGCGGCAGACAATTCATTAGGTTGAGTCTGAGGCTCTGCGGCCCACCCAACTTCTCGACACATCACGGAACGGGCAGATGCCTGCAATATGCCCAGGTCGTAGGTCATATTGAGAGACTGAAAGCTTGCCTTCTGCCCATCCTTGGAATGATAATATATGTGCTCATTAACAAGATGGAAAGAACAAAGACAGTTGGAGTCCAGTCCTCAACTTTGACAAAGTATCGATTAGGTGCCGTTGTGTGTTTATCACGTGGTACTGGACAGTCTGCACAAGGATGTGGTGAAAACAGGCACTTCCGGTAGTGTCGAGTGATGCTCGGCATTAGAAGGCAAAAGTGATTTGTGGAACTTGAAGTACACGGTGGGCAGATGTTGTTGGTCAGTGCGATAGAACATAATTATTTGAAATTTTGCTCTAAGGCCAAACAACCATGAGTTGGGACTGTACACTTTTGTCAATACCAACTTCTGCATGCAAATTAGGAAGGAATTGTTGGAATGTCTTAGATTTGGAAAAAAAAGGGGATGTTTTATGGAAATTGGGTGGATTTTAGAGTTCTGCAGTTGACACTGGACAACACCCGTGGCAGTCATTGGGACACAAATCGCCACCGAGGCTGAACAAACTTGAACTCATTTGTTTGACTCGTTACCATGACATCAGTTAGTTTTACTCCAATCCAACCACGCTCAAACTTCCTGGGTTATTTCCGGAGACATGACCGTTATGTGAAAGTGTTCTTCTTCCACTTTCATCTCAACAAAAAAGTACAAGTGAGGGACATGTTAATAACACAATTTAAAAGACTAGAAATCATGCAAAACAATTGAAAAACTTTTCACCTAAGATATGTCTGGCAAAGCTATTTATTTAGTTTTTTTCCTGTTTTTATTACTGGTACATATAGTCAAACCTCGGTTTTCGAACGTCTCGATTCTCGACCAATTCGGTTTTCAACCAAAGATTTTGAGTTTTTTATGCCTCGGATGACGAACACATTTGGGTTCTCGAACAAACTGAGCGGACTTGAATGCACCATTTGACTCCTCTCGCCTTCCTTACACGAGGAAGTGACGCTTCCTCGTGTTGCTTTCCATTGTAGGCAGACGTGTTCAATAAACATTTTTATTGTAAAAAGAGCATGGTTTCGATTTTTGAACAATTTCGGTTTTCGAACAGCCTTCTGGAACGGATTATGGACGAAAACCGAGGTTTGACAGTATATGCAACATTAAATGCGCCCAAAAATACCATCACTGTTAAAAGTTGTATGTTGGTTTGGTGTTCGTTTTCCCAGAAAGTCTGGTGAGTGGAGGTTTCACCTATCAGTCGCGTTCTGCGATCTGACAAAAGTGACAAACTGGATCACAATGATTGGGCCTCGTTCCTAAACCCACGCATACATACAAACACAGTTTATGCACAATCCTGCTAACTATCAAACCTCAATCAAAACAACAGCTCTTGCTTCTGTACTTGGTGTCGGTAATGACATACACATCGACAACAAGCGCCAGACGGCTCCGAGGCCTCGGAGCTCTGCAAACACTCCCGGCGTAGCCATCGCTCAGCTCTCATTGAGAGAGCCACTTAAACTTTCCCCTTCTCAATCAGCGCAGCACAAAGCAAGGAGCACATCAGCGGCCTCCTGATCATCCCCTGACGTCTGAGCGTGTACAACAGGCATGTCCCTGGATACCCGACTCAATGTCCCGCGGCCCCGAGCACCCACCCGACCACCACCCCCCCCTTCAGAATGGCGCGGTGTTCAGGACCGTATGCTGCGCCGGCTTCTCATGTGCGACGAGATGAATGACAATTCCTTCGAGAAGGGCAGTTAGAAGGAGCAGTTGGGCTAAAAGGGAGCGGTGGCGGAGGGCCGCGGCAGCTGTCCCACTTGCCACATCCACCCCGTGAGACCCCCACCGCCCTCCCAAGTCTTACTACCAAACTCAGCAGCAGGTTTCTCCCTACAGAGAGAGAGAAAAAAAAACACGCTTCATTACGTCCTCTCTCCCCGGAGCAGCTAGGGGCCTTTCACTGCAGATAAGCCTCTTAGACATGAAGTAGCGCACAGAGCAGCATTTGAGTGACAGCAGGAAGGTTTAGCCATTCAGTGGACAATGCTCACATTCTCTGGCTTTAATCTAGGAGGCGGACAATGATCTGTTTTTAAGGCCTCATCTCCTCTGCTTTTCCCACAGCAGTAAGTGACTGGCTCAAGCAGGAGAAAAAGAGACAGTGCAAGCCGAGGGCTGGCCAGGAGAGCGGCTGCTATCTCCAAAGGCCTCATGTTTCCGTGACAGTCCCGACTGAGGTGCGACCGGAGGGGGAGATGTGGGCGTGTAGTCGGCGCAAAGCAAAAAGCATCAATGACACACATGCGTGCACGCACACACACACACATTCACGCACACATATATGCATGGGCACACACAATCGCTCAGTGATGGTTGAGTGCACCCGAGTGATAGACAGGCAGGTGAGAAGCCTGCTGGTGATGTGGCTTAGTGCAGAGCTTTGTCATTCTTATCTACACTGACCACTGACATCTATCCCTCCTCGACTATTGTGGGGCTTTCTATGACGCATTTATACAAACGCAAAGGCACAGTCGACCGGGAAGGAAAAGTTAGGCAGTCAAGGGCAAATACCCAAACAATACGATTTGTTTTGATCTCATGATACATTGTATTTGTTCTTCCCTGGGACTCATGTCAACGATTTAAAATGTAATGCTCTGAGATCGGCGGCCCAGTGGGCCAGTGGTTAGCGAGTGGACCTCACAGTGCAGAGGTACCGGGTTCAATTCCAGCTCTGGCCTCCCTGTGTGGAGTTTGCAAGTCACCCCATGCGTGCCTGTGTGGGTTTTCTCCGGGTACTCCGATTTCCTCCCAGTTTCCAACAAAATGCATGGCAGGCTGATTGAACACTCCAAATTGTCCCTAGGTGTGAGTGTGAGCACAGATGGTTGTTAGTCTCTCTGTGCCCTGCAATTGGCTGGCAATCGGTTCAGGGTATCCCCCGCCTACTGCCCAAAGATGGCTGGGATAGGCTCCGGCACCCCCCCGTGACCTGTATCGGAAAATTGATGGACGGAAAGATGCTATGAGATCAGCATACACTGACAAAAATGGTGTCTTGAATTTTACTCAATTTTATTTCGTGCATGAAATAAAATCATCTGGATCAAGATACTGTACTTTTTTTGTAAGTAGACAATAGGTCTACTTAAAAAAAAACGAAATCCAGATGATTCTATTCTGTGCAGCCTCTTAACAAAATAATATAGAGTAAATTCAAGACACCATATGTGTATGCATAAGAGTTAATTAGGTTAAGAACAATTGCTACTATTGTTCAGTGTCTTTTTTATTACTCGTGTGCAGCGCATCAAATAGCAATTCATTTGAAGTAAGGGGGCAAGTACACTCAGTATATTTTCATTATCAGCAATAAGAAATTATACAAGTGGGGGCAAAGTGTTTCAATTTGCCAGGAGGACTGTGGATATTTACATTATTTTAGAATCGTTTCACACTTAAGATTGGTTCGTTTGCCTCACCGCTGCATAAACATCCAAACCTCAGCTACGTACGTGTGTGTGTGTGTGTGTGTGTGTGTGTGTGTGTGTGTGTGTGCGTGCACGCATAAATGCCAGCGTACATGCTTGTGTGTGTGATTGCGTGTGTGAACAGTAGGCCAAGTTATAGAAACATGTCCTTCAAGTAGCATGGCCTTAAGGCTTCTTCTTAAATGTTTCATTGAACGGTCAATCACATATAAACAACACAATTATGTACTTTGTCACTATTTGTCGACACGCAGTAGTAACTGCAACTCTCTCTGCGACTGTGGCTTTTGCATAAAATGTTTCACGAACGCAAATTGATCATTTGGTCTTTTGAAAATATGCATGTGAAATCTAACCTGATATTCTTGGCAAAATACACTTTTTTTTTTAAGTGCTAACGTTCAATTCTCAATGCGAAGGCATGCAGACATGAGTAGAGGTGTCAAACGAAATGGGCAGAAATTTGAGCCTGAACACCAACAAAATATAGACACAAGTCCCAAAAAAAGCACACCTAGCGTGTCCTCAGCACCTCACCCTTTGCTCGCTTGCCTGCTTTTCCAACTTCCCCCCCCATTTCATCTCACACACCTCATCATTGTCCCAGACACCTCCACCCTCATATCCTCCACACACCTTTACCTCCCTCTGGAGCTCAGTCACAACTCTCAAGCTAATAAATCCATTGTTTGCTCTACTGCACTACAATTATTAACCATTTAATTAGCGATGTGACTTTGCTCTCATTTGATGCACTCATCGACCACAATATTAAGCATATGAGAATCTATGAGCGAGCTATGTTTTTGAAAAAAAATAAAATAAAATAAAAAAAATAAGATATTCATCTTCATTGACACTTTCAGAGGGGTAATCGTTAAGATGAGGGATTATTATGAAGCTGAGAGTTTGCAATGGTGTCGAACTGCATTGGGTACACTTTGAACGTGAAATTTTCAGTGTTAAAAATGTCCAAAACAAGAATTTTAACCAGAGTTAGAAGAAGAAACAACTCCAAACCAGTATTTAAAGTCCAAACTGTAACCATTATTGAAAAAAAAAAAAATCAGTTCTTATCTGTTATATTAAATTGGACTCTTCACTTTTTGACTGCCTCCTACAATAACACAATGCAATAATCATTATTAATACCTCTGAATGAAAACATGTGACAATAATACAAGATTTGATTTGACAATAGTTATTCAGGTGTACCTGCAGTACTGTAATGCCAACGCGTGAGTCTCACAATGAAAACAATGTTAAATAATCAAGTCAACTCGATACGTCTAAGAAACGTGTATTCTTACATTGCACTTGAATCAGATATCACTACTATGAGCAGTACTGTGCTTTATCATGACTCGTTTGATTGCCACGCAAAAAGCAATTAAATAAAAAATGATGGATGTTTGGGATAAGAGGAGCTCAGAGCTCGAAAAGTTAAAAGATAAATGTAGGCGCAGGAAAACACATCTAGTTGAGGACTAAGACGGACATATGCCAGGCTGAGAGACCCGGAGACTGATTGGGCAATTAGACGAACATACAGAAACAGATCTTTTCATTACAGAGAATGAGTGACGTGGCAGCTATGGAGACAATGGGGCCCTTCACTACGCTACAGAGTGTTTATGTCCCCCCGTCAGTCTACATCACCAGTGTCTCCCTGACTGCTCCCAGCTAACTTCTTGCGCACACACTACTGAACCAAAGCTGAACCTGAACATAGTCCTGTAGTTCTGGTTCGTATTTTGTCACATAGCAGCATCCAATCAAGTGCGTCTTATGACTCTATGTTTGTTTGTGTCTCAATGACACAAAGAGAAAGATAGAGTGAAAGCATGTTTAAGACAGAAAAGTGTCCAATGAGCATGCGTTGGAGAGTAGGACAAGAATGAATTAATAGGCTTCTGTTATAGATGTGCTATAACACGTGTCACGTCTGACGCAAGACAAAAGCTGAGTTGATGGCTGTGAGACTAATAAAATGTTAACCTCAGAATAGAATTTAATTACAAGCAGAAGGTTTTTGGATTCGGTTTCTTTGTATTATCACCTTTTGTCAAATAGATACTGAAACAATCCCTGTTCAGTGTCAAAGTATTTGCGGTTGCACATTTCCGGTCATGCAACACCGACTTTCAATCGTCAATTCCAAATATTGAAACAATATTTGATTATGTGCTTTTCACATGCCTTTTGTCTTGACAAACAGCAAAGACAATACTGCCAAAAATGGAGCCCATCATTTTACACTTTTTTGGGAAAAAAATTAAAAATAAAATAAACCTGCTTCCGAATTTGTGAAATACTTCTTTTCTTTATAAGCGAGATGATTGTTGAAGTTTTCCCTTCTTGACTGACATGAATAGAGTTCTTTCTCGCAGATACTTTTCCTCTAATATGTCAATAACTGCATAATAGCGCTATCGTGATTTTTTTTATTGTTATCCTTACCACCACCTACTCTCTATTTGTCCAACGAGCTGTTGACTTGGAGATTTTGATCTATTTCTCAGGACGAGATGAGCAGACAGAACACACAGACATTGTTTCCACACTACTCATGCAGTCTCTCTCTTATTTTTTTCAGACTCCCCTTTTTAGCCTCTTTTCCTTATCCCCCCCCACCCCCACACCCTCACCGCCCATGTCTGATCGCACTGCATAAAACACAGCAAAAGTTTTCGCGAGAGTTGGGTAATGAGACAGACCTCTGACCTTGTCTTGATGACTTCCATACCTGTGCATGTGCAAGAAGATGTGTGGTTGTGTATATGAGCTTGTGTGTCTGCAGCTGGTGGCTGACAGCGACATGACTAATGAGGGCTCGGGACAGAAATAATAGGTGGGAATTATAACACAAAAAGGTTATGAGTGAAAAGAAAGAGCACGAAAAAAAATTGACAGAGTAATATGGAGAAGTAGAGGATGATTAGAGGCAGAAAGGGAAATCATTTCAAAAAGTTGGAATAATTACATGTGTTCTATTGAGGACATGAATTTCGGCCCATTGCATTTGGAACTACACCAATCGGACTTGCAGAATTCCAATGTTGAACTTCTTACTTTCATATGAACAAAATCGTGTATTTTTTACTCTGACCTAACATTAAAATTTCTTTTTTTTTTTAAAAAAGCTTCCAATGAAAGAGCGGAAACCAGTCTTTTTAGGGTTCCATGACCTGGACATCATATGTGAGTGTCTGGCAATACCAGCTTAAAAGTGTCACACTCAAGGTCAAGGGTCATCATGTGTAGACAGAACAGAACTTCCTAATTATACATGATAAATGTAATCACACCCAGGAAGCGTCTCTCAACACCATTTACTGGCTTAACCTTGTCAGATGCGCTGGTCCGCCGAGGAAATTGCTCACAAAGATGTGCCTTTGCATTATTATTTCTATATTATTTTTCATTGAAATAAATAAAAGAAGGACCGACATATTTAGTAAATGCGGAAGCAATGATGGGCCCTTGACGTGGTTCCCCCTCAGGCTGTGTTGTGATAATGATCCTATCTGGCCTTGAGAGATCCCCTCGTTGAACCCTGCGCTCCTGCTGGATCAGATCAGTGTCCATAATGGCCGTGTGCAGCCGGAGGGTCTCGACCCAATGACACACAACAGGGCGCCAGGACAGAAGTCAGACAGATGGACAAATAGACAGATAGACCTTCAGACAGACATTCAGTCTCAAAACTACCAATAGATACAACAATTAAGTCAGGTCTGGTTATTTTCATTTCAGTGGCCTTTGACCCTTACCTCCTACACATGTAAGGAGACAAATTACCACTGCCATCGGTTTTGCCAACGCTTTCAATGTAGGAGAACCCAGTGTGACCAGGCTGCGACAGTGGACATAAATCATACCTGTATTTGATCTGCTGGGGCTCTGGGCTAGCTGCCGATGTGACAGCTAGCATGACCCCGTGTCTCAGAACCCCCCATGGGGCTGTAATGGGTCACTTGGCTGGGACATACCGTATTGGCCCAAATATAAGAAGGCCCTGATTATAAGACGAACCCCTCTTTTTCGAGACTCAAGTTTGAAAAAAGACTTTTTGAACACCAAATAAATTTTTATACAGAAAGTAATTACATACATCTGAAACAAATGATTATAACATTATATTTGAGAGAAAAAGCATGTTATTTTGCCTCAAATCTAAAGTGCAATCACATTCGTAAATGAATGGCTTCTGGTTTTTGAAATGTAAATGACATCATAACTTCTCCTCAGCTGCCGGTTAACCTGGCCGATCTTAGACCCACTTTTCTCCAGATTGTCGCTACGTTTCTCCATTTTATGTTATCTCCTCTATTATTTTCTTCTGTTCTCCTTCTTACCGCTATTTTTTATTTTTCTTCTTCGTGCTACCGCTATTTTTATTTTTATTCTTCGTGGCAGCAGTTCACTTTGGCCTGGGGAGTCAAGTTCAACATTCGCTTCAATGATATCTGGCGCCATCTAGCGTCGTGAATGGGTATAATGTCTAGACCCCGAATATAAGACGACCCCCACTTTTTCTTTTGTCTTATTTTAATGCAAAAAACACCATCTTATATTCGGGCCAATACGGTATTTCGCTTTAACTGTGGCAGAAATCTGAGGACTATTTTAACATTTGCTATTTTCTTGAAACAAAAACCAAGAATATTCATCGACAAAGGAACGTCAAATGAAAAGGTTTCGAATAGGTGGGGTCTAGGGGTGCATTAAAGGTTGGTCTCTGGAATTGATTGAACGGATCGTCAGGGAAGAACCTCTGGAGTTGCTCGGCCGTGACATGTTCGTGACTAGCTGCAATGTTGTCGAGGCCACAGCAGAACTGTTGTGACGTGAAGGTGCCTCTGTCATCAGAAGGTACCTCTTGGTGGTTTCAGTGACCACCAGACACCCAAAACCAGGGACTGTTGTCATGGTTTCATTTCTGAGGTGAAGACAATCTGCTGCTTTGTGTGTGAGTTGACGTTAATTAAAGTGCCGTGTTTTTGACCTGCCTTGGTTATAATTTCAAGGAGCATCATGACGACAGGTCATTGCACCGAGCTATTTATGTTGGAAGACGCTGTTGGTTTGACATTTGTGCGGTTTCTGGATACAATGTTGCAAAAAAGACATTGCGACGTTGTTCCATAAACTCTGCACTGAGGGTGAAGTCTCTTGGCAAGTTCCTCGTGGGCTTCAGAGTACCCAATAGTATCCCTTTTGCCTCCTCCCACTGTGCTTACTGTGGTCTTCTTTAAACAAATGTGATGTCCTGCCTGTGGGTCTTTGCAACTCGGACTCTTGCAGTCTATCATGACAGTGAAGCTCCAGGTGTCTTTTGCACCCCGCCAAATGACAGAGCACCTATTTTGTTTGGTATCCATTTGCCCTTTCTCGCAAAACAGGATGTATTGTACGGTGACTAAAAATGGGAAAGTCCAGCAGCAACCTTCTAAAAGTCGGATTCATTGTGTAAACAGCAATCTTGATTCCATACAAACATTAACACAATTACAAAGCATCTTTGTACGGTGTCCCAAGGAAGATTACTATGTCACATCAGGAAGTGCCCTTCAAAGTTTCCACTCTTCTAATTATACGGTTTGGATCCAGACTTTGTTTTTCTGCTTTGCCGAGCCAGCTTTCAAACCCCCAGAGGTACACAAGTCTCGAAAGCGAAATCAGAATTGCGTTAATACCCGAGAAGCATTTCATCAGAGACGGCGGGGCCCGCAACGCGAGACACCTCTAATAGAGTTTCCGCTCGCTCTGTCACAAAACATTTTACCTCATTGTATATGCTCCTGCCTGCACAAAAAACGATGCTGGATCCAATGATCAAATCAGGCCAAACAAATTCCATTTGTGAAGAGGAGGATCAAACGCTAGCGCGCGCAACAATTGTATTAGCGTCACCCAGCATTGTGGTGGTTGCGTTTGGACGGAGCAGCACTGAAGAGAAGACCATGTGCAGAAATTTAAAGTGACTCCTCAGCTTATGTTCTCTGTTCTGATCCCATAGTGCATGTGGGGACTATCAACAACTCTGCACATTCACAAATAAAAAGTAATAGGTAAGTGCAGTGAAGAAAAAGATCCCTTTGGATTGACTTAATTCGAACATGCACGTCGGTTGCACCTGATTCAAATCTGGTAAACCAATGTAATCTACCCTTTGTTTTCCGCCCCCAAAACAAAACAAAAACAAATTATATGTGTGAGTTGGTTTAACCCATTTTAATCATGTACGGCCGAAAGTCATTTTTTTGCAAGGTGGGCTCACACAAATGCAACAGCATACATTTAATTACAAGCAATTCAAAGTCCATCTGCACAGCAAACCAAACACAAAAGGGAGTGTGTGTGTTTGGATTGATGAAAATATTTACAGCACAGTACCCACCAAATCCAGAAGGTGGTGTTGTTTTTATATTCAATACAGAACAGTAATCCAATTGTGAAATGAAACTCATGAAATTTATTTCATTTTGACGAATGTACTTTGTGCGAATGCTTTTGACTTCCTGTTCCTGTTTGGCCCCTGGGCAGCGCCAATATTCATTCACATCAATTTGCCATTTTGGGTCGGGGGGGGGTGACAAGTGGAATTACAGATGTCTGATTAGTGAGCATCCATCCAAAGTGTCTGATAGCCGACCATTGTTATACACATGCATACATACCATACATCACTTCAAACATCCTCACCTTTTAAGAACTCATCCTTTCTGTTGCTGGATAAACCCACAACTACCAGCTCACGTTCCAATGAAATTTGTGCTTACTTGTCACCAGGGAATTCATACCTCCCCCCCCCAAAAAAAAACATGACATTGAAACATTTGGCAGTGAGAAAAGGAGATATTTCCCTTGTTTCTTGTTATTAAAACAAACAGAGACCGGGATGACTGTGATGAAGTGGTGTGTGAATGTGATGAAGGCTGAGAAAAAGACCAACAACCAACAACCTGACTGCCTGAAGAAAAAAAAGTAAGACAAAAACCTGACTTTGGGGACTGTTATTCTGCCAGAAAATGATCCATACAGACAAGATGGTGTCAAAGGGCATCCCTTTGCGCAATGTCTCATCATCACTCAGTAGCCTGCAAAAGTATGCGTTTGGGGAGGTATGTACGTATTTGTGTTCATCAGAATCTATGAGAGATAGTGCAGGATAAATGACCGTTTCTGCTATTCTTGGCCTCTCAGGAGAAAAGAGAGACCTCGCTGTTGTTTTTAACCAGAGCTCGGGCCAAAGACTGTCACCCACCATGTCAATTTGTTCTTTCATCAACATTTGCAAAAAGGCTCAGAGGAAAACCATCAGTGGGAAGGTGAAAATAACATGCACCCGAAATATGATTTATGTTTGAAAACGTATGGAATCATTGCCGTTTAAGAAGGATTGTTTTCCTTCTTGGGGTTGGGTAAATACCAATGGACGACTCCTACAAGGGCAGCCATTCAGGTGGTACCGCAGAAACGGTCGTAGGAGCTTTCTGTTTTTTATGTTTTCTTAGTTGTTTTTTTTTGTACTTTATCAAGACTACCGACCCTATGACATGAAATTCAAAAGAGTGTCAAAGCATTCAATTGTCCTCCTATTTGTCCGTTAAGTGTCTTCTTTATTACAAATTTTCACCCTCATATTAACATGTTTTTGGAGGGATTTTTCATTGGGTCTGTAGTTATGGGTCAATTTTATACAATCTGATCAATTAATCTAACGACGTACTGAATCTCATATTGAATCAGTATTTGAGTTATTAGCAGTTGTTATAATTCCAAATTTAATCATTGTACCTAAAAAAAATGTTTTCTTGAAGTGATATTTTTCAGCCCTGCGATTGGCTGGCAACCGATTCAGGGTGTCCCCCGCCTACTGCCCGAAGACGGCTGGGATAGGCTCCAGCACCCCCCGCGACCCTAGTGAGGATCAAGCGGTTCGGAAAATGGATGGATGGATGGATGATATTTTTCACACTTTGAATTCCGAATTTTTTTTTTCCAAGAAAGCTAACAAAAATGGATTTTAGTGTCTCAAGAGTTTCTTTTTTGGGGTCTCCTATGTCACTCAATATGTCATTACCATTAATGCCATTGGAAGAAACCTCATTATGCCGTTGCAATACACCAGAGTGTTCTTATTTAAGTAGTTTTTAGTCGTTTTCAACCGTGAGCTCAGCATATTGTTTGCCGTATTATGTTTGAATGGGTAGAACATATCTGGACATGGTGTGGAATACTGTGTAAATATATCGGCACCTCAAAGTAACAGTGACAGAGGACTCGTTATTTTTTTTAAAGCAATCAAGTGCGTCAAAAGCACTCCACCTTTCTATGGTGGCGTTGAAGGACTTTGAAGGGCAGAATATGTCAATCGAGCAACACACTGCGTGACTCACCGTGACGTCTTTCTTTACTGTCTTTCAGGGAGTCGCCTCCATTTGCTGTCAATTGTTTCGATCAACAAAGGTGCGGTAGAATTTGAATCGGGCCATCTCCTGCCTGTTTTCCATCCCTCCCTACTCCAACACACCTGATTCAAATGGAAAAACACACCTGATTCAAATGGTGATCGTTTCAGGCCTCTGCAGAGCTTGCTGATCAGCTAATCGTTTGAATCAGGTGTGTTGGAGTAGGGAGGGGTCGAAAACAGGCAGGAATTGACTCTCGAGTTCCCTACCTCTGTTCTAAAGGATGGGAGTCTTTAATCATTGTGTTTTTATTTTGTATCGCTTAGTTACGCAATGACTGTCATTATTCAAAGTATCATGCTGTAAAGTTTTACCACCAATTGATAAGTCAACTGCTGGTTTGGTTTTATTTCTGAATAAAGTTGTTCTTCGTGAATAAAAGTTACCATTGCTTATGGTTGTTTTCCTGTACGAGTTTAAGAAATCTTGTTGCTCAGATTACATTTTCCTCGAACTGCCATGAAAGCAGTGGATGTATCTCTTAATTGTCTCTTTACTGTGATGCCTTCAAAATGTCATCATGAATGATTTCTGAAAAATAGGACTTGAAGCATGGGAGGCATTTCCCCATATTAAACCACAGCTCCATAAAAGATGGTGAAACAATTTTTTTTTTTTTACAAGTTACCATCACAGTATTAGTCAAATGATATGAAAATAAGTAAAACATTTCTCGATGAATGACAGTAAGTCACTCACACCCCAGGCTATGAACAGGTCTTCCTGCCATTTTTCATCCTGACCTCCAGTGATTCTCCAACAATCTATCTTTCACGACCCTCAGATTCTCCTTTATACTTTGCCGTCTCCCCGATGCATCTTTTGTCACTGATTGTTGATGCGTCTGGCTGCTTCCAAGCCACAGAATGATCTGCCATGCTAACCGGCACCCTCCACCTGCACCACTCGACCCCTTTTTGATTGAACTGTCACATGTCAGCGATTAATGGTTGGTCATACCTGCAATGCCCCACCTCGTGGTGCCCAGTGAAACAACACGCTTTCACAAACAGGGGTGGGAGGGTTCCATAGAGCTAATTATCGGACTCCAATGCAACTATTTTTATCTGAAATGTGTAAATTCCCACGATGTAAAAGTGTAAAAAGAAGTACTTTCGGGGTACCCTCCTAGCGACAGGCCTACATATTCTTCAATGTAAAATGATGTGCCCATATCCCTGCTCAGCTCAGATAAGAGTGCTTATATTATATGCTGCATCTAATTATATTATATTGCATATGCGAACTGCAAAATTCTTTGAAAATATGGATACATATTGCGTATGTAGGCCACGTGTTTATGGGTGCAGATAAATCTTTACTTATATATGTATTACCTCTGAAGGTAGATTTACAGTACATTTTGGCCACAGTCCCTGATTGATAGGTTATGGTCAGGGATTGGCTGCATGAGCAACAGGGAAAAAAAGTAGACATACAATGAAAATATGAAATATTAATGAACACGGGATGAAATGTAAAGGTGAAGAACTTGAAGGGCTCACCAAATTCCTTAATTTATTTAAATACTGCAAAAGTTTAGGGTGGCTAATGTTCTGATGGATTAAGTTTCATTTGAAGGACATAAAGTCGTGTGTCAAATTACTGGATGTCATCGTTTGACCATTTGATATGCATAGTGCAGCCTAACCTAATCTGTGCTACAGAGATAGCCAGAGCAATTTAGCCGTATCACTCGGAAAACATAAATAAACTCCCTCCAAAAGTCATGAAACGTCTGTCCAAAGATGGCTATGAGACATGAGGTCAGCATATCCTCTTTCTTTCCCCAAGGTATTTTTACATCTGGATCTGATATATAATTTAGAGATAAAATTTGGTATTATTTCGAACAAAACACCCTGTGAGCACGAGCACAACAACCAGTTCGATTTAAAAACATATAAATAAATAAATGCAAATACAGTCAAACCTCGGTTTTCGTCCATAATCCGTTCCAGAAGGCTGTTCGAAAACCAAAATTGTTCGAAAACCGAAACCACGCTCTTTTTAAAATAAAAATGTTTCCTGAACACGTCTGCTCACAATGGAAAGCAACATGAGGAAGCGTCACTTCCTCGTCTACCCGAGGAAGCGTCACTTCCTCGTGTAAGGAAGGCGAGAGGAGTCAAATGGTGCATTCAAGTGCGCTCAGTTTGTTCGAGAACCGAAATTTGTTCGTCATCCGAGGCATAAAAAATTCGAAATATTTGGTCGAAAACCGAATTGGTCAAAAAATAAATAAATTTAAAAAAAAATATATATATATATATATATATATATATTTGAAGTCTAACACGAATAAGACTTCGAAGCTATTTAGTTGCAAATTCAAAAACTGCAATAGCTTGGTAATGCCAATGCGTCCCAGCCTTTAGAAATTCTTTTGTGGGGTATTTTCCAGTTATCCGTGAGCTTCATGAGCATGGATAACGGGTATATATGGGTGTTGAATATGTAGCGATAGCGATATCATTGCAATATTTAACATGTACCCTATTGAGGACACGCCGTGAAATAAAAGAATGGATGGATGGAACTGTGTGTCTAATTTCCTGAGATCTGGTGCGCGTGATTTAGTTTTTTATCAGCACAAGCGCACCGATGCACCTCTTATGTACACCCTTGCCTGTGGTCCTCCATAATGTATTTTTTCAGGTACAATCCACTTTGTAATGTGCATTATGTGCACCTACAGGATTGAAGGGCAATACTAGTGGGGCCACCAAAAAAAAAAATCATTTTTCAATCAAAGAGCAACAAGATATGTTTAATATCAGATGGCCTTGGTGGAGATCTGAGCTCTCCGGGCTGTAATTCAAGTTACTATAAGATTTATTCAGTGCTTGTTTCCCCTTGTTCAACACTGACAGCTGAATTAGTTCTTACCGTAACCCATAATCCTTCATTTACTCTCTATTTGCAAGACAGCCAGAGGGCCTAAAATACTAACATGTCCTAAAATGAGATGAGAGTGCTTTTTGGTCTGGTCTCACTGTGTCTGTCTGTTGGAAGAGCGCAGTAGACCGACATGACCATCGTGTGTTGTACTTGGCCGGCGGTCTGCTAACTGTCAGCGCAGTATCTCCTTACACTGACGAATGTGAAGTTTCCAGACCTTTCCCAAAGCTTTCATTCCCTTGTTCCAACGCCTCATCTTGAGCAACGGTCAAGAAAATAAGAGTCCCTCCACTTGCTCGCGTTAGCCTCCCTCATGTAGAGACTAAATTTAAAATGTTCCCTCCTAAGGGTGTGTGAAAAAGAGCTGGCAAGAGGTGGGGTGGGGGGTGGGGGGGGCGGTCAGTGAAAGAGTTACAGACAAAACAGTACGCAGGAGTGATAGATGAAAAAATACACGAAACGTGGTGGGAGAGAAAGAGCAGCAAAGCGAGAAAAGGAGATAGAGAGGAGATGGAGGGAGAATAATCCTCTGAACATTGTGAATATCAGACCAGTAGGGGTTTGGCGGCATGTGTGAAACGGAGATAAAATCGATTAGCTTGTCCACTGACCCAGTGAGCAGTGAGCCCCCCCCATTGCCCTGGTCCTGCCACAGCCCTGACAAAGACGTCCCGGGCCTCAACCCCAAGGGGTCCCTTTTGGATAGCGAGGTGAACAAAGTGGTGCCCTCCTGTCAAACTAAAGCCCTCATGCTCCACCAAAACAACAAACTCTGCTGCAATGCTTCACTGCTCCCTGATTCCACAGGAGACAGCAAAGATGTAGTTGACTGCTGAAAGAGGATACTGCAAGTCAGAACGAGGACTCGGCATATACATTATTTGTGTTTGTAATATTTCACCCCTGTGTAGTTGAATAAGGTCAACCGAATAGAGAAACACTTTGGATTAGGATGCAGTGCAGTAAAGTACAGCCACCATAATAATGACAATTTACTAATCCCGATCACTGGAAAACTGAGCAGTATTATCTTTTTAAAGAATGAATTTTGATAAGGATTTCATTAGGTGGTGTAGGTGTTCCTAATGAAGTGGTCAATTGAATTACCGGCCATCAGATCAAACACGTACAGTACACCAGCCATAGTATGTGTTACCGTATTTTCCACACTAAAAGGCGCACTACTGGACTATGAGGCGCACCCTCAGAGAATGGCCTATTTTGAATTTTTTTTCATATATTGGACGCACCGCGATATAAGACGCAATCTACAATGCATCCACTAGATGGAGCTGCGCTCAAGGAAATGCCAACAGAACAATCAGATGTCAGTAAAACGTATTTCATAAAGCAGCGACACAGTTCACTTCACCAACAGCAAGTTATAACATTGACTCGTTAACGTTGAACTCTCTCGCCGCTGCTCTATTTCCGTGTTCAACTGCGTAACCCGATTGCCTTAAGAAAATGGAAGGCTTTTAGGTACGCCTTTTAGTGCAGGAAATACGGTATTTGTTTTTTTCGTTCCTCAACAAATCAAGTCTGTCATGTTTAGGATGAAGAAAAAAATTATAGTACAAAACAATAAAGGTGGATGGATGGACGGACGGACTGACAAACAGTTCGAACACATTCCAGAAACTTCATGTTGTTGATGCCAGGCAAATATCTCACTTTGCCATAATTTACCGGATTTTCCGGACTATAAGTCGCAGTTTTTTTCATAGTTTGGCCGTGGGTGCGACTTATGTGTGAAATTATTAACACATGATTATGTCATTTCGCATGTTATTTTCACATTAAACCACAAGAGGGCGCTCTTGGCCTGTGTTGCTAAATCGACGATGGAGAAAAGGAAGCGGTGCATCATCTACCTCCTGAGTTGGGGGAGTTGTTTAAAAGTGACACAGAGGATGAAGATTTCATTGGATTTAGTGATTTGGAGTGAAACTGATAGTTAGGTAAACTTGTTAGCATGTTCTTTATGCTAGAATTATCTGAATAACTCTTAATATGTTACGTCGTTACTGACATTACCAGGCATGTCAGTCATGTAACGTTAGTATACCGTACACTTACCGCACACAATTTTATTTTTATTTTAAATTGCCTTTCAAGATGACATGTATGTTTTTGGTGTTGGATTTTATCAAATAAATTTCCCCCAAAAATGCGACTTATACTCCAGTGCGACTTATATCTGTTTTTTCCTTCTTAATTATGCCATTTTTGGCTGGTGCGATTTATAATCCGGAGCGACGTATAATCGGAAAAATACGGTATACACAGCTGGATATTATATTTAAGATTAATGGGGAACATATTGGAGAAAATAGACTCAACAGTGTCAACATGTGTCAGTCATTAACAGGTACGCTATTTGGAAAGTGTTGGCCTGACAAACTTCCACCTGTTGACAGGACCCGAACCCTCTCGCTATCGTTTTATCGCCTTGTTTTCGTCACCGTTTCCTCGGTAAGATCGCTGGGTGGTGAGCACCTCTTTGATTTCTGGCGCATGTAGTGCATCTGACCCCTCGGGTCACAGAGTGGAAAGAAGTGGATGTGTCACCGCTACGCTTCTCTCCTTGTTAGAATAATATTTCTATGGTGCTTTTAGGATGCTAAGACTAATCAAAACAGGACATCCTGAGGAGGGCCCTGCTCACCAGCCGCTTTATGTTTTTGTGTTTGTGGAGGAGCGACAATCCCAGGAAGCTACGAGAAGGGTTCATCAAAGCTCTGAGTAGGGGGCCCTGGCTGAAGGATCGCTGGAATGCGGTGTGGAAAGGAATCTCTACTGTCCTATTGTTCCCTTATTTCCTCGGTCTCATCACATGCCGGCACGTCCAGTTCACTTACAGGTAAGAAGCGCTAATCAACCTTGCATTCCTTTCTCCAGTCACATTCTTTCCTCTGCTGTGACCTTGGTTGACCAATAACACTTGAGCACAGACCTACACAGACCTGATTTCGTTTTGCGTGGACTGTAATCACCAGGTACTGCTGTTTATTTCGTATGATTCTAAAAATGCGTTTGCGCTAATAAAGGCCTCCCCATGGTGGACTTGTTTGCTGAGTGAATAAACAACCCCAAGAAGACAATACAGTATTTCCCACTGCCACTATTGACTATTAGTGTTGCAGTCACTGCCAGACAGCCGCTATCACGTTCCATCAGGTGCGTGCATATGTTGCAGACCAGTCCAGATGTCAACAGGAAGGCCCAAGCTTTGATCATATCTCCTCCTCTCATCGCTCCTGTCTTGTAAGGGTGATGGGGGTCACTTCTTAATGAGTTTTGTGAGTCGATCGGACTTGTCGCGACTGAAAGGTATACAGTATTTACACAAACACAAGGATGTGCTCACTGCTGTCAGCTACTAATGTGACAGCATATCTTGATGGCCAGTTGGGTCCTTCCTAACCGGAGCCAACTATCTCCCACTCCCATTCTTCAGTCACTCACTTACGTACTTATTTTAGGCTTGAGGCCAGGAAGATCTACGCGGGGAGATCCCCAAGCAGCGCTGGAACATGCTGTTATCACCACATTGGTAAAGCAATTGTTGGATAATTCCTGTTTATGAGAACGTTCCCTTTCCAGTGAATAATGAGGAAAGGGCCCATTCTTTCTGTCAACTCTCAATGAAAGGAATGAAATGCTTGGCAAGGTCTCCAGGCAAATGGGTGCTACTTAATTAAACAAACAAAACAGTACTAATACATATTTAACTTCACTGGGGGGGGAAAAAATGATGTGTTGAATTTACTCAATTTTATTCTGTCAAGTGGCTGCACAAAATAAAATCATTTTGATCCAGATACATTTTGAAAGTAGATGTAGTATAAACGTTAATTAATTAATTAATTGATCACTTAATACATTACTTAATTAATTACATTCTTCTACTGTTAAAAAAATTCTCTATCTATCTATCTATCTATCAAGAGAGAGAGAGAGAGAAATACTGGTAGATAGATACATTTTTTTAAGTAGAAGTATAGTCTACTAAAAAAGTGTATCAAATTAAGTAAATTCAGTCCATTTTTTCAGTATAAGTGTTACTAGTGGGAAAGAGACAAGTAATAAAACAGACATATTGTATATCGTGAGGCTAAAATTGGACATCAAATCAAAAGTCCCACCGGGACTGCGCATAGACATTTCATAATTACTGTACTTTTTTTTTTTAATTGCAGGAGTGTTCAATAAGCTGATTCACCCCAAAAAATTGCATGTGTTCTCTCTTGCAATATTATTTACGTAGCGGTAAATACTCTCCAATTCCCTATAGTGTGGTGCCTTGATTTAGAAGTGCACCAACTTCGGAGTTTTTTTCCCCGAGTTATGAGCCGTCACTTGGGTCAATTTTCTGCTCCGTATGCATGCAAGACAAAATGTGAATTATGTCTAAGCTTCATATACGCTGACGCTCGAGTGAAGTGTGTGTGTGTGTGTGTGGGTGAGGAGGGGGAGGGGGGGGCAATGGTCGTTGATGCACTTTCAGCCAGTAATTCAGCGGGACACAATACACACACAATACACAATGAAAACACTTGCAAAGCGCAGGTAACAGATGCGAACACTGAACCAAGCACTGTCAGTCAAACCTCCTGGTGTCATCCACTAAACCAAGCCCAAGCCCTATAAAGGGGCTCACATCAACACACTGCAGTGTGTGTGTGTGTGTGTGTGTGTGTGTGTGTGTGTGTGTGTGTGTGTGTGTGTGTGTGTGTGTGTGCACTGTGAGGCGGAGTTATTTTTCTTTATTAAAAACTTGCGACAACAGTAAGTTGTTGGGTTATGAGTTTGTTTGGGTTTTTTTTTTGGTCGGGATGAAACGAATGAATGGGAGTCCAGTTCATTGCCGTGATGAGAACATTTATTTATGAGCTTGGCCATACACGGAACCCTTGTGAGTCAAAGTTCCACCTTATAAGCACACAGGCCACGGAGGGTGGGCATGACGAATCAATTTATGAATAATTTATCGATAAGATGTCGCTAAGTGAATGGTTTAGTGACTTGGATACAACCAGCAGAGGTGCTGTTGAATCATTCTCAACTACAGAGTCGAAAGAAAGACAACAAGATACAGTCAAACCTCGGTTTTCGTCCATAATCCGTTCCAGAAGGCTGTTCGAAAACCGAAATTGTTCGAAAATTGAAACCACGCTCTTTTTAAAATGAAAATGTTTACTGAACGCGTCACTTCCTCGTGTAAGGAAGGCGAGAGGAGTCAAATGGTGCATTCAAGTGCGCTCAATTTGTTCGAGAACTGAAATTTGTTCGTCATCCGAGGCATGAAAAACTTGAAATTTTTGGTGGAAAACCGAATTGGTCAAGAACCGAGACGTTCGAAAATCGAGGTTTGACTGTGTCAGTAACTTGAACCCCAAACATGCAGGCCTCCATGACACGCAATCAATTTCTCATCACAAATTTAAATGAGACAATGACATTTTTATGACACAATGACATCAACATACATATTGCTGTCGATTGCCGTCATGAAACCCAGGAAAAAAAAATCTCGGCATTGTATGCTTCCTTCTCATGTCATGTCGGCGCGACGCTATCTTCTCCAATCGATTTATGTATAAAATGTTTCCACAAGTCGAGGAGCGCTAACGTCACACTACCTCATCAATGAAGTCGGCAGACTGCAACATCAGCAATCTTTTGATAACTCCTCAAACTGATGTCAGGGGAACATTTCAAATCAGCAAAAATGCCATTTGTCTCATCGCAATTTGTGATGAGAAATTGGTTGCGCGTCAAGTGTTTGATGACTACACTGTCAACTTATCTTTACTGTTGATAATGACTTCAGCCTTGGCACCATATTGGGCTAGACTGGGAGAGCAGAAAGACTGCAAGCTTTTTTTGTATGGGCTCACTCGCTTTAACGCTGCGACCTTTAGGAGGGACGCAAAAGCATAATCGACTTTTCTTTATGCCCAAGGGTTAACGCTCACTCATTGTTCAATTGCTGGTACAATTTCCCAATGATAAACACACAGCGGTTCCCAGGCTTGGCATGTCGCAGCATAACACCCCTCCCACCATCCATCCATTGGTGTTCCCACACTACCTCGTCTGGGTTGTTGGAACAAACAACAGCAAAAATATCCCACTTTAACAAATAATGCCGGATAATTCCGATAGCTGCAGTAAACGGTGACATAACTACGGGCCTTTGCCTTCTCGTCTGAGAGAAAGACGTTCAGAGGCGCCCTCAGAATTGCCTAGGACAAGGACTGCCATTCAAACGGGACACCATTGTAAACAAACCCCTGACCTCTTTACTTCCCTGTTGATACACTGAAATGACTCATTAACATCAGATAGTCACTTTCTGAAAGAGGGAGTGAGAATGAAACCCTGAGACCAAGGGACATGTCGGAGAGACAGGGGTGATGATCAACGACACACACACACACACACACACACACACACAGGCAAAATGCAACAAATTAACAATACAAAGTGCCTTTACAGTGATCCCTCGCTATTTCGCGGTTCGTTTATCGCGGCTTCGGTGCATTGTGGATTTTTTCAAACATATTCATAAAAAAAAAAAATGTAAAAAAAAAATGTTTGAAGTCCGCAAAAATCAGTGTCTAAGTGTTGTTTACTATGCGTGCTAGTGTGTGCGCACTCTGCTCAAGCACGAAGGTCCATGTGGGGCACGTGTGTGTGTGTGCCTCCTCGAGCAGGTGAGTGTATGTGCGTTGCTGAGAGAAAGAGAGAGAGAGAGAGAGAGAGAGAGAGAGAGAGAGAGAGAGAGAGAGAGGAGGCTTATAAGAACAAAAGCAGGTCTCTTTCATCCTTAATTGTCTTAATTGACTAATCATAAACACGTCTGCTGCACAAGCGGGATCGCTGGCCTGTTTGTGTGTGTGTGTGTGTGTGTGTGTGTGTGTGTTCGTGCGCTCTGCTCAAGCGCAAAGGCCCACGTGGGGCAATTTTTTTTTAATAGTATGTTAATTGGTCGCTACTTCGCGGATTTTCGTTTATCGCGGGTGGTTTTGGTCCCCATTAACCACGATAAACGAGGGATTACTGTATACCGATACGGTCCACGAGTGACAGGGAGGTATTGTTTTACATTGTTCTCAACATTTGTTGTAGTCACATACATCGCCGCTGGAGTTAACAACAACAGCAACACTCCCTAAGGCAAATTCAGACATTTGTGTAACTGTGCAAACAAACAGAAAAACCGAATGAAGCTCTTGCAAGGAGCAGATACTCATACTGAAATAAGGAGTTGGAAATGACCAACGGGGCAGACTCCAGATCGTGCCACTTGGCCACATAAACACAGAAATGGTCAAGAGTGTGACGTTCAGCCTCGACTGCAGTTTATTTCTCAACATGAGCTTTTGTTGTTTTAATATTTTGGATGACTGCGCTATTTTCTTTTTTAAAAAACTGATGGATGGCTTTTTAATTCATTCCATTGGGGGCAATTGATTTGATATAAAGAGTAAATTGAGCTGCGAGCTTGGTCACCTAAAACAAATAATTCTCTGTCAAGGCATCACTGCATTTGAAACGCTGATGCTACCTTAGTTTGTTGTTGAACTTTCGAGGAAATGCCACCGATGTGATAGGTAGCAAGGAATGAAGATAAATAACTTCGTCATTGACTCACCAATGATTGCTTGATATCACGTTGAAAGTAACGAGCCCATTTTGTAGCATACAGTGATTGCTGACCCGCTTTAGTGGGGCCGTTGGAGAACAATAAGCATTTGAAGCGCTTGGCACCGGTGCAGAACTCACGCGTGCGCGCGCGCACGTGCACACAAACGGCTTGTTAAATGGGCTCTCTATTTCACTTCCGTGGCGCAGCCCCCCCCCCCCCCCACTTCACTCTTTAAACGGGCTCATCTATGAAGCCTTTTAATGAGGGAGATGCACGGCCCATTGCACAACGCGAGCGGGACGACGCACGCACTCGTGAGCCGCGCAGAGGAGAGGCGTTGACAGACGGACTTTTGCTCTCAGTAGCAAAAAAAAAAAAAATTGACCATCGTTTAATGTGCGCATCTGATAAAATGCCCACAATCCCGAAGATGTTGCAAACGGATGTCATGCAAATAAAAGTCATTGGAGCTGCAACTTGTTGCCATCCACTGCGGTCAAAGTCATCAGTAGACCACTCCTTAATTAATATGCAGTGGTATTTGCCGGGATTTGTTGGCACTCAAATATGGGAAGTGGACCTTTTTAACGGGATCTCCACCAAGCTATTTTCTCCATCCCCCCCACCCTCTTAGCCCACAAGTCACTGCGGGGTGCGGCCTGCAGATTTTGGCTATATTTAATTGGAAACCAAAGGCGCGTTTTTGTGGCGCACCACATTCCATCTGGACGCGCGCACTCATCAGTCAGCCTCCATCAATCTCTTTTACGTTTACCACCTCCTCCGTTAAACACACAGCCATACATGGTCGTTTTAACACACACTGAACGCATTTACCAGCAGCGCCCTTATGAGGGGTCTGGGAATTTAAATATTCACTGTTGACATTGCGCAGACCTGGCTATAGGGGCCACTGCGGGCCCGCTCCTCTGGGGATGCACTCCATTCTCCCATTGTGATTGCAGAGAATGTAAATCTCATAAATTAGTCGCTTTTAAAATCCAAGGAGCCGTTTCCCAACAGAGTTCGTGGGTGAAGCTATTGAGCGATTGATTTCTGACGCCACTCTGTGCGAGTGCGTTCATGAGTTTGAATATTTTGAAAACGTCTGATTATTAAGGTTGTGAAGCGATACTGCAAAAGGACATTTTTGTCATACGATGAAAATTGTCTGGGGGGTGTATTTCTATTATTATGTGTAATAAAAATAATTTCAATGTATGTTTTATTTGTTGTATAAATCATTTAGCCTCTCATTCCTTGATCTTCAATGTCCACATTTGTTTTAGACACACGCTTTATTTTGAATTTTTTTTTTCCAGCAGAAACAAATAAGTACCAACAAAAAAAAACTTTTACACTTTTATTATTTAAAACTTTCTCCAAATGACACAATTTCAAATGATACATGCATTAATGTCGCCTGGAGAAGGTAATGTAAAAAATTATAAAATGAAATATTAACGGGTTTTGAGTGGGGAAAAAAGTAATATAACATCTTGGAGAAAATGATCAATGATTTATTGAATCAACTCAATGCTTAAATATCACGATCAATCGTCACACTGCATAAATATTGTTGCTATTGTTAGAAATTAATAAATGTAAGCGTTTCAAACCAACGGCCGTTTCCATTTAATCAAATCAACAATTGGGAATCGAATTATCGGCATCCGCATGAATTCCAACCGTGTCCGGTTAGACGACGTCCAACGTAATCGATCCCACATCCGTGCAAGCAAGACAAACAACAAAGTTTGACATTTTAGTTCGGTTTCTACAATTTAACATGAAACATTACTCACGGATAAGACCTCGAAACTTTCACATGCACGATCACAAACAAGACCCATAGTTGTTACCGTGTCTACAGTACTAAATACAACCCCTCCAAGCCCCCCACCCCCACCCCTCCAGAAAAAAAATCTTCATTTCTTGCTTATTTCTGCAGGTTACTCTCCAGGCAGCCTCCCAAGACTCGCGAAGTGACCCGCAGCCCGAAGCAGCACCGCGCACACCAATGTGCGTGCAATGAATCCCGACCACGCACGGGGAGATTTTTCACCTCCGATGGGTTACACGAGAGCGCCCACTACATGCAGCGTGCACGTCCTCGACTTGGAAACTTCCAACATCGGCTTCTCGCTCAACTTTTTTTTTTAACTCCAGACTTTGCGCGTGACAGCGTTCAAACTCCTGGATGTTTTGTTTTTTTCTATCCCTCAACCTCTCAATTTTTGTATGATTTAATAGATACCCGACCTATATATCACGGGAAGAAATTTAATCTCAAAAGAAACTCTTGGTAACAGCGGTGATGAGATCAGATGACATGTTTTAAAAGTAGAAAAAAAGGGATGTTGCACCTACTTGTGGCCAGTTTCCGTGCCCTGCCTTTGGACCTCATGGTGCCAGTCTTTCGGCGTGGGTTTGTTTGGATTTGTTTTTCTCGGATCCCCTTTTCTTCCCTTTTCCCGTTTTCCCCTCTCTTCTACGCTTTTTTTTTCTTCCTCTAGGTTTCTCAATCCCAGACGCGCTATCTCTCCAGCATTGTCAATCCGGACACCTTCGCACATGCGCACTAGCCTCCAAGGTCTGCGGGCTGCACGTGCCAGACAAAGTTTTGGGAGATTGATCGTTTTGGGGATGAACCTGACGTGGTCAAGATGCACGTTGTGGATGGTTTGTCACTTTTTTTTCACCCACACTTTCGCTGAGCGGAAGCTTTTCAGTCTGTAAAAAAAAAAAAAACTGTCACGTTGTTACTCCCGTTTTGAGGTTTATTTAATGCATCGGACAGTTCAGTTTTCCCCTCAAAATGAGGCACTTTCAAAAAGCAGTGGGCAACTCTATACTGTTATTCGGCGTGGTAAAATATGTTAATTTGTGCTTTTGTGCATTATACATTTTTTTACAGTACATCCACGGGCATTCATTATAAAACCACTCTGGAGGGGGTGGGTGGGGGGTTGACCCTTTCAAGAGTCACATTAATCACACTTCATTGAAATTGCAATGTATCGTGTAGTTAATAAAGAGTGCACACATTTAATTGCGCAATAATACAGAGCGGGAGAATTGGCCTCCCATAGAGCACCTTTTTGTGCTGGAAATTATATCGCTCAAGTAGCCATTAATCCCAATTTGAGACGTTCTTGTTGCCCTGGTGTAACACTTTATCTGTCGGTAATTTATGAAGGATTGTCTCACTTGAATTGAATTGAACAACTCAAATAAAAACGGAACGACTGGAACGCGCAGAATAACGTCAGTATTGTAGTTATTATTTTTTAAAACGAACAAATTAGCCCATGCATGCTGTTGTCTATGAACACCTGTGAAGGAAAGTGAAGACTAATTAGAAATGAACGACCTTCATTCCAAATGATCACAATTGTTTATCTGTATCAATTTGGAGGCGACAAAATGTCAAGCAAAAACAAACAGGAAATGCTCTCAAAGCCCAAACATCCTTAAGGCCTTTACAGGCTCACTTGATCGTAAATAAATCAACACCCCCCGCATTTTAACCTCACTCAATCCCAACAAAAACTAATTTCGTTTATTGCCACTGTAACAAGCTCCACTGTTAGCTACCACAATGCTCCGAGAGTGCGCGCCCCTCACGTGTACGCGCGCAAGATCTGAGCTCAAGTGCAAACCGTTTCCACTCCAAAGATCCTACAATGCATTGAAAAAAATGTTTTAGAAATCGGACTTTGGGCCACATAATAATAATAATAATAATAATAATAATAATAATAATGATAATAATACTAATAAATGATAATAATAATAATTCACTGGCCATTTATTTCTAAGAATGGGTTGTTATTGGCATAATACTTCAGTGACTTTAAAAAATATCTCTGTTTTTATATTAGCAGCATCATTTATTATTATTTATTTACGGAATCACAACAGGGATTTTGTCTCGTTGAATACACAAATTTATGTCCTCGTGGCTGTCCTCCTCGTTTTGAGATTGCTTCTTATGCTAATGTATAAACATGCATTCGGCCTGTTAACCGTTTGAAAATCGCCTTTTCTTTTCGTGTTATGTGTGGGGCCACCAAGTGTAATATTGTTGAGGAAATAAAGAACATTTTTGAACAGTAACTTCTCCCAAAATGCATTTTTCGAAGGAGCTGTTCATTTGATTGACACAACAATGCTACAAGCGTGTTGACTGGTCAATGTGGCTAATTATTATTTCTCTGTTTATTCATCCATTCAACCATCTATTAAAAGAAATAAAAAAGACAATTAAGGAAGGCCCATCTTTTGACTGGTAATTCAAAAATGAAGTGATACAATGCAGTATCAATTCATTTGTGATTGACATTTCAGTCCATTATGCAGCGGCCATTTTGTAATTACCATATGTAAAACAACAGAGGGGGCTCTTGTCCTTGCAACGCAGCATCAAAGTTTTTAAATGCGCAATAATATTTGATTATTGTAGAACTGGAACCTGTATGGAAGACAGTCATCGGCATGTTTTAGACTATACTGCCCTCTAGTGTATGTTTTGTGTAATGTTTGAGTTTGACAACCTGGGCCGTAATATGCGAGTTACTGTGTATTGCAACAATTCCATACCTATTAAAGTTACCGGATTTCACTATTGCCACCCCAGGACCTCCGTTTTTCAATTGTGGTGAAGTCACGATCCGCATTTTGAATTCAGGTAAGAACATTAAAACCGAAGGTGAACAAGTAAAAGGCATGAAACATAATAAGAATAAGAAAACCTTTATTTGTCCCGCACTGGGGAAATTTGCAATCTTCAGCAGCATAATTGAAGGGGGGGGGGGGGGGGGGGGTTAGAATTGAGTTCCACTCGTACAGATTTAAAAACGTCAAATTTATGGAGTGCTACTGGTGCCCTTTTAACAGAGTCATAATGAAAATTAGAACATGTTGACAGGTCGCACACATACACACACACACACACACACACACACATTAAAAACTCATCCCCATCAATCCACAACATAGTCCTGTTGCATCAGCTCTGTTATCTCAGAGACATCAAGACATGAAATTAATAAGACTATCGATCATTTTTATTTACCTTCGTTTCCAGTAACAGAGCAAAAAAAATTCCTAGTTAAATTCCCGGTTGCGGGCCAGTAAATAGTACTTACAAATTGATGAGATACGTCTTGCTAAATTAAGCTCGGTGTCGTGTCATCGGTATTTGATAAATACATAACAGGGTGCTAAATACAACTTCTTAATGAAGCGATCGCTTGCGTTTTGTTCATTGCATTACAACACAAAACCTTTTTCACCTTTTCAGTGAACCAATGGTAGCTACGGTTACAAATGATGGCAAGAAAATGTTTTTTTTTACATTTGTGGGATTAGCTGTGACAGGGACACTGGGATGGTTCATGAAGTCAGTGGCGAGGATGCACTGTCCTGTTCAACACATTCTGCTTTTTCAGTTTTCTCAACTTCAGAGGGCAGCAGTACGAACTCTTCAGTCCCTGATCCTTTTATTGTACCGCTTTTTCCCCTACAAAAAAAAGCACACATGACTTAGTATCAAATGCATCATTATCAGAAGTGGGTCCCCATGTTGCATTCATCGCAAGAGTCACACTCACGTAGTTATGGCGACAAGACCAATCTGGATGCTGCTGGGCGTGAAGTCTCCTCTCTTCCTCAGCTAGCTCGTAATACTTGGCTTTTTCTTTCTCAGGTAGCAAATGCCACTACATTGAAATGACACATTTAGAATGACGCGCAGCAGAAAGAACATCAGGGAGGGACACTTTCTACACATGCTAAAATCTGGCAATTACTTATTTGGACACAAGGAAAAATAAAGTGTGAGCTGCTCATTCATTCATTTTCCAGTCCAGTGGGTGCTGGAGCCTATCCCAGCCGTCATCGGGCAGTGGGCGGGGGACACCCTGAACCGGTTGCCAGCCAATCGCAGGGCACACAAGAGACGAATAACCATCCGCGCTCACACTCACACCTAGGGAAAATTTAGAGGGTTCAAGCAGCCTGCCATGCATGTTTTTGGAATGTGGGAAGAAACCGGAGTACCCGGAGAAAACCCACGCAGGCCCGGGAAGAACATGCAAAGTCCACACAGGGAGGCCGGAGCTGGGTTTGAACCCGGCGCCTCTGCACTGTAAGGTCGACGCGCTAACCACTGGAGCACCGGGCCGCCCATGTGAGATGTTCTTCAAGGTAACTTGCTAGTGAGGTAGGCGTTTTCCCACATTTTCTACACTGTATTGATCAGTTAGAGGGAATAGTCCTTACTCTTAAAACTGGTTAAAACAGGTCTCTAGCTTGCCGCACGCATATCGACAATCAGACCAAACGTAAGCATTTTCTCTCCTTTGCGGTCAAGGCAGCAAAAAAACAAAACAAACTCTCATGTGCCGCTAAAAGATCCTGAGCAATTATCATCATGGCAGACAAGAAAAATGCTAACGAAACCTGATCAATAGCGAATAGGAAGCAACCTGAAGCTTGCACTGTTGCAGGACACAAGTAGAGGAGCAACTGAATGTGTTGAGTGTTTGTATAATGTGTCCCCCAAGTCATTTAGGACAATAAATATGACAGGGAGGTGTACAGGTAAATGTATTTTCTGACGCTTTGCATGAGCTGTTGCACCATGCTGCCTCTCACAGGCCAGTCTGGGTATTACATGCTACAGGAGCAATGAATAGTCATTGCGTGATTTTTGCCTCATGAGGAATTTAGAATTTAAAATTTAGTACGTGTGTTATCTGCTGAAGAGCAAGTGCATTGCCTCAGCAGTGCTCTAGAAGTGAACCGGCCTCTATCCAGCAGACAGTCCCCACATTTACGTGAAACTTAAAAGCTTGAAAATGCAGCCTTCCAAACCAGACTTCTGGTCCTTACTGCCTTGAGTTTCTACCACCCCTCAAGTTCGCTAAACAGAATGTGAGCACTTACCATTTTTCCTAAGGTCTCATTTATAACAGCAATATTTGTTGATGCAGACTTGGCCTTGACTGCTTGTCTATGTTCTTTCGAGAACAACATGAAGGCATTTAGAGGCTTCTTGACATAGGTTTGCTCTGTGACTTGCTCTTCCACTTTTTTCGATTTCTTCCTGCAATACAGTATTAAGAGTGTCAGATACATCTGACATGTAATGCATCGAGGACATTAATGTAATCATTTTAGACAGATAAAAAACAACTTGGCACAACTTGAAATACAAAAGGCTATACCTGTGATTCTCCACAGGTGGGTCGCGGACACAATTGGGGTGTGTCAGCCACTACAAAAATTATATGTATTTGTATTCCGATTTTGTTTCAGAACAGTATTGAGGTGTTACCGAGTTCTCACATTGAACGTAGAATTTGGGGAAAGTGTCAGGAAATGTTACACACTTGTGCTTTATTCACGAGCAACACGGTGCGGCTAAGCTTTTGGCTAGCAGCAAGTCAAACTCGTGAAACTGCATTTAAAAATGTAACATATTGTAGGTGTATTTTCAGAGGCTATTTTTAAATAACAACAACCACAGCAACAAAAATGCTTTATTGTTGCTAACGTCTATGAAATGGGGTGTGACTCTGCTACATTAGCATGAGGCTAACAACAGCTGAGACCCACAGGTCTCCATGGTCTTAAGTAAGTTTATTTATTTATTTATTTATTTTTTTACGAAATGAAACATTCTAACATTTCTATAAAACACCATCATTTTATTTCCGACTACTAATTGCCTTACTTTATCTTGGGAACGTTGGCAGGAAGGGGAGCAGCAATGTTAGGAGGAGCCGTAACTTTGTACAAAAGCTCACCATTCCTAAACAACGAGACATAGCCACACAGATACATGAAAAGTTTGTCTAAAGTTGCGGGGACTGTTTCAATGTTGGTTTGTACTTACAGTAATCCAACAGGACGCATGTTCATGCCATTAGGCAGCAGCACCTCTGGGACAAAGTTAGTCTAAAGGTAGAACAGATGAGGCAACTGACTTTTATGGCAGAACATTGACATCAATAACAGGGTGAATTAAGCCCTTGTAAATATCATGAATGGTGTCCTATTTCTTTTATTCCAACAACACAAAATAATATCTGATGAAAATATACAGTACCAAAATATGGAACCTAACTTAGGTTCATCAAGTATGCATTCATGTGACACTGCCCTACAAGTTAGGTGTGCACAATTAAGGCCAGAAAAAAAAATGTTTAGGTTTCCAGGTACATGGAAGTACTCCGGAGGGCACGATATATGACTGGTGGGTCATTTTTCTGCTGACTGCTGACTTCATACTATATCTTTTTAGGTGAAGGGATAGGCGGTTCTTTTGACTGTACTGAATCTATTCATTAATGTTATTCATTCAGAAGATTTTTGGGACCAACGTGTTGAATGCTTTATCATTCAATTCATGTTTAATCTAACATTTTACTAATTGAGGGGCGTACATCGCATTTACGGACCAAAGCACAAAGTCATTCTCGGAGACGCAGCCTTAGTTTAAATGGTGCGTATGCACTAAAATTGCTTCTGCTCTGAGTGAGCGGTGCGGTGACAGCGCTAGTTTTATGACAAGTTCGAAGCATGAATCATGTCCTCGGTTCAATTCTGTCTTTGAAGGCAGGTTTATAATAATCTGTAGTTTGTTCATGACTCATGAGACGTTTAAAACAAGATGGAAAAAATGGGGTGAATATAGAAGAATGAATGACAACACAATTTAGGAGATGTCAATGTAGATTAAAATATGGGATTTATGTCACTGTTGACCACTTATTTTTGTATATATATATATATATATATATATATATATATATATACACACACACACACACTCACAGAAGAAAGGAGCGTCAGCGCAGCGCGCCGATGCATATGTGGAACTGGGAGTCGCGGCTTGGAATTGAAGCGGATTTACATGGGACAGGAGATGTGAGCCAATATCTTTTCGTTAATGGACGCTATAGCTTCTTGTTTGCTTTCAAACATAGCTTGTAGCAGATGTGTGCACATTTTCAGCACGACGTCTCTGATCCAATGTTGAAAGGACACTTTGATTCGCTCCTCTTTCATCTAGAAGTGCTTCAAACAACAAAGTGTTTGCAGAAAAAGTGGTTAAGATTGCACTGACTGTGTCTTATGTGTTTGTGTTGTATTATCTTGTCATTTTATGTTAACTGTTCTTTTGATGGCGGCACGGGCATCTGAAAAGCAACTCTCTCTCCTGAGTAAAGAAATTTCATCTGTGCTGTATGTTGCACATGTAGCACATTTGACAATAAAGTTGACTTGAATACACACACACACACACACACACACACACACACACACACACACACGCACAAAACGTTATAGTGCACTTCAGTACCATAAAAAAGCTACAGCTATAAAAAGCTTGTATTGTATCAATATACTTAGATGACAGGAAGACTCTCCATTCAGTCATTTTGGTGAATAAAGCAAATATTTTTTTTTTCAGTTAAGCATTATGCATCTATTGTTGTTGCCGTGAAATATCGAGGGCTAGGATGAATATCTAATAAATTCCCTGCGGCCTCACCGATGTTTTTTCCTTCAACAGATTGATCCCGAGTCAGATTTTTGGCTAATCTACTAACCTCAGTATTATTCTTATGGTTTATTCAGTGACTCTCAAAATCAAGTAAATCAAAATATTCTAAATTCAAAATGCAGCCGCAGGTATAGTACTTTCGCTGGAAAAAAGAAATCGCAATGCACTAATTCTCAACGGTTACTTGTCCCGAGCAAGAACTGATTTAAAAATGTTCCTCTTGGTTTCTAAAGCTTTTATATGGTCTTTCACCCCGGCAAATTGAGTGTCCACTACCGGAAGCAAGTTCCAAACTTTCCTCTTCACAACTGATTTTGACGAACTCACGTGCAAGTGTGAGTTTGTGCTTATGTGCATCCCGGGTTTGTATGAAGGAAAAAGTGTATGCAATTCTTGTGATTTTGCATTTTTTTTACTCTCTACCCGGAAACTTTTTGTTTGAGTTCTGACTTCACTTTGAGACCGCCTTGTGCATGGAAAGTGCATCATAAAGTGATTGATTTATTGATCATGATGTGATCAAGCAATTGGTGTCTTATCTTACCTGGCCATGGATATGCGCAAGTGTCTCAATGCTCTGGGGAAGCGGCTGGAGATTCTGGTGATTCATTGGCACAAAGTGCATGCTGGGAGCAGCCATCACCGGAGTTGGCTGCATATAACTGTTTTGTATGGGAACAAAGCCATTATAGTCCCTATGCTGGCTGCCTACTGCCTGAGGGTTGGTTTTGTACCTTGGCCCATCAGGTCGTGAGGGTTGAGCAGCATTTTGAGGATGACATTTTGATGTAAACCCAGGCATTTCCATATCCCTGCAAAAAACAAAAGCACACACTCCCTTCGTTAAAAGGTCCTGAATATTGACATGTGATTTGGACTGGACGGTAAACACAATTCTCGAATTTTCACTTCTAACATGTCACGCATAAAACGTGATTTCGATTCAATTCATGAGCAGAAATCCAAAAATAAGTAACAGTAACACCACAGATTTTGCCACTCCTTAGCTACTTTGTCAAAATTACGAAGGAATCTTCCATTCACAGCTCGGTTTATATTCATTCCACTAATTTTAAATGGTGGTGCTCTGGTGAAACAAGTATGCTATGTTGTGGGTCGTTGACTTGTCCAAAAAAAAAAAAGACAAAAATCTTCATCTTTACTTTGTGTATATTTTGTTGTCTGACGACATTTTAGAAAATAGCAAACCGGTACATGGATTTGCTGGTCTCATGAAATCCTATTTTCCTACTTATGTGTTGTTAACAGTGGCTTGGATGTTATTTTAAAAGCCTGCTTTAGCACCATCACAGGCCACAGGCATTGATGGCACATCTTCTACTTTCACATTTGTCATAAAGTTTGTGTCAGCCAAGAGGCGCCATATTTGCAAGGCTTTACTGTAGACAGTTGGCACTCATAAAACCACTCAAAAGTCAACAAATAAAAATAATCCATAGCCTAGTGTCAGTATGTATGCATTTTTTGACCAATTGCTATTGCCATAACTATATTTACAATTGGCACGTTCAACAAAAAAAAAAAAACCTTCACACGCACACACACACACACACATCCCTTTGATACCTTTTATATTCTTTGAAACATGACCCTTGGCGGCCCGGTGGTCAATTGCAGAGTTCGTGGATTCGCTCCCGGCTCCGGCCTTCCTGTTTTGAGTTTGCATTTTCTCCCTGGGCCTGCGTGGGTTTTCTCCCGGTACTCCGGTTTCTTCCCACATTCCAAAAACATGCATGGCAGGCTGACTGAACACTCAAAATCGGAACTACGTGTGTGTGTGTGTGTGTGAGCGCGGATGGTTTGTTCGTTTCTATGTGCCCTGCAATTGGCTGGCAACCGGTTCAGGGTGTCCCCTGCCTACTGCCCGAAGACAGCTGGGATAGGCTCCAGCACCCCCCGCGATCCTTGTGAGGATAAAAGCGGATCGGAAAATGGATGGATAGATGGACGAAACATATCCTTGTAAAATCCGATCAGATGAGCTCGACTTTAACAGCAAAATCGACAAAGGATTTCATTTTGGAATTCGCTTTCAATTCAATATGTATGTGTTGTGACATATGATCACTTACTAAAACAATTCTATCAATGGGACTGTAATAATTGAGTGAACTGTGTGATGGACACCATTCAAAGTAACCTCATTGTGAACTGTGTGATGTATAGATTTCAAAGTAACCTAAATTTTACTTTGACATAGAGAAGTGTGTTTGAAGATCAGAAAGTATTTTTGGAGCTTAGCATCCCGGTAAATACTTAGCCTGCCCACGTGACCTTTACCCCAGTCAATGTGTCAGGCGCCATTTTCAACTTTGTCTTTCATTTCAAACAGATGGATAATCCCAGACATTTTTGAGATTTGAGGGTTTATGTTAGAATTGCTTCATTGTTTTGGCTAATTGGCAACATCAAAAATCCAGCAGAGGGAAGGTTTAGAGATGATAAAACTCACAATTTATCTAAAAAGAGATTTGAAGTGCATGCATATATATATATATATCAGTCAGTTAGCATTCTTAGCACAGTCTGTTTAATATAATATACACATGCATACACATCCATTTTCCGATCCGTTTTATCCTCACTAGGAGCGCAGACTTGCTCGAGCCCATTCCCAGCCATCATCGGCCGGTCGGGAGGATCCACCCTTAACTGGTTGCCAGACATTCGCAGAGCACACATAGATGAATAACCATTTGCACTTATGGACAGTTGAGAGTGTTAAATAGACATACCATGCCAGTTTTTGGAGGAAGCCGGAGTACCTGGAGAAAACCCACGCAGGCACAGGGAGAACATGCAAACTCCTCACAGGGAGGCCAGAGTCGGAATCGAAGCCATGACCTCCACACTACTTGCACTCACTGATCAGCAATGACTCATTAAAGCACTTACTCTGGTCGTTTCCAGTGCAGATGTGGTTCCTTAGTTCAACTGTTGGATGAGCTTGCCTTCTGTGCCCCTAAATCCATCTGCTGCTGTGTTGCTGAGACTGTCCTAAGAATGCCTGCTCACTCATATCCAACACTGTCAAACTCAGACTGCCGTCAAAGGCTTCAAAGCAGTGATGGCCTTTCGTGTGTGTGGTCTTGGTGTACTTTGAGACATCATGCACATGATGCTAAAATTCTTTACATAAGTATGATGTGCCACTTTCAAATTTTTTGGGGGGTAAGGGTCAAAAGTTTGTTGGTCGCTGGTACCCTGGGGATGGCATGTAAAATCTCAGCCATTGCTTTCAATCAGATGTTAAGAGAGGTGGACTGGGATCTTTTTTCACAATTGAAGAGATTTTTTAGGTGATTTAATTAAAGGTCTCTGACAGTCCATCCCTCCATCTCCATCTATTTCTTGACCCGCTTTATAATCACAAGGGTCGCGGGCGGTGCTGGAGCCTATCCCAGCTGCCTTCGGGCAGTTGGCAGGGGGACTGAACTGGTCGCCAGCTAATCGCAGGGCACACAGAGATAAACAACCATCCACGCTCACACGCACATCGAGGGACGATTTAGAGGGTTCCATTAACCTGCCATGCATGTTTTTGGAATGTGGGATGAAACCGGAGTACCCGGAGAAAAGCCACACAGGCACGAGGAGAACATGCAAACTCCACACGGGAGCATAGAGTCTAAAATACGAGGTGAACAGGAAAAGAGTAGCTCAGGCTGCACATTTTTACTCATGAAAGCATCACTTCATAAACAACCTGCCTCACTGTCATGTTGTGTGTATGTTCAGCAGACGCATGCTTTTGATGTCCAGTGGAATATCTTGCTGAGTTTTTTTAGTTCGTTTTAGTTTTCAGTTTGCCTGCATGTTTAGCTGCCTGTGCCGGTAATTTGTGTTAAACTATAGTTCACTTGTAGCTCCTGGATTAGTTCATTCTTCTGTCTGCTTTAATTAAACTTGCAATGCAACTGAAACCATAGTTGCCTTACCAGTATAACAGTTAGCACAATTACATCAACAAGTGGTGACTATCTATCGCTACATGCTACTAGCTACAAGCTAGTACTTTATTGCGGCTGACCCTGAGGAGGGATAATCAAAGTACAGTCAAACCTCGGTTTTCGAACGTCTCGGTTCTCGACCAATTCGGTTTTCGACCAAAAATTTAGAGTTTTTTATGCCTCGGAGGATGAACAAATTTCGGTTTGCGAACAAACCTTCTGGAACGGATTATGGATGAAAACCGAGGTTTGACTGTACATGGCACAGTAGTAGTCACATGGTCGGATTTTTAGACTCCAGGCCTAGAATAAGAGGTTGAATTAAGGATAAATCTCAACCAAATATGTTTTTAACAAGTTTATCATGGTATGGGCTTATTGTCAAGTCATTCTTTAGTTTTAGATTTAGTTTCAACATTATCGTCAATATTTTGTAGTTTGTCTTGTCATTGTTTTTGTTAGGGTGGTTCTGTTTGTGACCAACAGGTGGCACTGTAGGCATTTTCCTGCAGTGACACACCTGTTGGTCATTGTGTCATTAGTTTGTGTTTCTGTTCAAAGGACTCCCTGGCCGACCTGTTGAGGTCGGGTCATTGTGTTTTGTCACTGTGTTTGTCTTTGTGTCCGCCTTCGTTTGTATTTTATGTTAAATACATTTTGGTCAGTCCATCCTGCTCCTCCCTCCCTCCCTGCTTTTTGGGGTCCTTTACACTACCATCATTTTCTAGTCCTGACCCTGTATTGTAGACTAGAGCAGTGTTTTTAAATTTTTTTCGAGCCAAGGCACATTTCTTGCACTGAAAAAAATCTAGCTGGAAATGTGGAAAAAAAAGCTTATTTTAACAATTAAAGTGTTATATTGTTATTATACGCATTTTTTTAATGTTGAAAAATAACGTTATATTATAACACTATTATAACACCTTGAATAGGAATCAAACAAACATCAAATATTTTATCTTTCATATTTATTCTCTCAGTGTGATAAATGGTTTGGATGAACAGATCTGATATCTTGGCAGCAATCGATGAAAGACACAAAGCTCTTCCTCCACAGCTCTCAGTCTTTCTGTTTTTAGTTTTTACAGCAGTCAGGCTATTTCTTTAGCCGCTTCAGATCCGAACATCTCATTTCCAATGGCTTTGCAGGCGGGAAGTATTAATTGCTCTGCCACTGGAACTTTTTTGATTTAGTTCAGCGACATGGTAACTTGCTTTCAGGGCTCTCTCGTTTACCTTTGCGGTTTTTCTCATGCTCGTTACTTGTTTCTCCGTGTATTCACGCAGGCAAACAAAATGCTCCACATTTTTGTTTGGAAGTGAAGGGTGTTTTGTTTGGAGATGGAGTTTTTTGGCTTTTCACTCCATTCCATTCCAAGCACAATGGAGTCTGTGCCGTTGCATCTCAGGTATAAGTAAATCCATATGAAAGATAGCTTTCGTCGTATGGCCGGCCTGCTTCCAGAAACTTCGCTTGTCTCAAAATACAAGGCAATAAGCTAGCTGCTGCTGCTACCTACCGGTATGGAAGAGTACTACATGAGTTGACAATCAATTCAATTCAATTCAATGATTACTCTGCCAGGCGATAGGCCGCACAGGCATACAAATTGGATCATTTCCCACGACACTGGGAACACTGTTGTGCCGCGGCCGTGTTTGGAAAAGCGTCAGCTTTTGTGTATAACATCTTATGTGTAGCTGCTTATGACGACACTAAGTCTATTGCAAGTGCAGACGGACTTCAAAATATAACAGACGGGTATGTTTGTTTAAAACCACAAATTAAATTTGATCACTCCAACAGTAATAGTACTCATAATTAGTATAGCTTTTATATAATGCAGAGCACCATGAATGTTGGCATGAATGTAAGCTTCATTGGTTGACCGTCTCTGTGCCTTGCGATTGACAAGTGACCAGTCTTGTCAGCTGGCCTATGATCCAGCTCACAGCAATCGTGATTTAGGATGAGCAGTATAGAAAATATAGACAGAAGCTTATTCTAATATTCAGAGCTGGAAGCAGCTATAAAGTGCTTTCGGGGTCCTGGCCATGTTGTGCCACTGGCACAGGGAGATACTGGCACATTGGAATTGGAATTTATGAATAATGAAGTACATCATATTAAAAATTAGTTTGATAAAATGACTTTTACAAAAGGCCAAAAATGGGGCAACATTTGAAAGGAAATTAAAAATGGCTGACTTCCTGTTGAGTTCAGAGTGGGGCTCCAGAGAATTTTTGGAGGTCTTGTTCACCTCCAACTTTTTGTAGATCTTGGGTGAAACTTTCAACCAGAGCGCATTCGTTAAGCATTTTTAGGGGCACAATGATGCCATTTTTTTCAGTCAAACAAAACCACATAAAATATTATTTTGCCAAGCATGATGGGTGTGCAGTTTCTCCGAATGTTAAGATCATTGATTTCAGTGTAATTTTTCTTGAGTTGGGAAACGTCACCACGGCAACAACATTAGACAAAATAAAAAGCATAATTTCTACTTTTCATCTTGAACATCTTTAGCTGGAAACACCCAGTTTCAAGACAATTGGATAAAATCTATAGGACGAATTTTCTAAAATGTGACCTCGAGAGAAGGCCAAAAAATGAGGCCAAATTTGAAAGGAGATTCAAAAAGTTGGACTTGCGATTAAATTGAGCATATGGCTCCATGATACATATTTTTGTCCGTCTTGGGCTGTTAAATACGCCTCCAACTTTTCGATGGTTACAAAACATACGACAAGACCGGTTTCCTCAAAAAAATGTCGGGGTGCTGAACCTTTTTTTTTTTAACTGCACAATAAACAAATACAAAATTATTTTGTTAGGCATGACACATGCAAAGCATCATGGTTATACCAGGAATATCCAGTTCCAGTCATGTATGAATCTGTAAATGTGCAAAAATGGGCCAGAACTGGACATTAAAAAAAATCATAGCTCACATGTACATCGAAGCATATGGCTGCAATGGCCTTTTTGGTACATCTCTAGGTGCTACACATGCTTCCCAATTTTCGTAGCCCAAGGTCAAGCATCCCAGGATGGGATTGTTTTTCCATTGCCAAAGTTGTAAAGTTTGGTGAGCTTTCATCCATGTTTTAGGCCCCGAAAATGTGATTCATTGTGTGTGTGTGTGAATAAGAGTAAATAATAATACAAAGAAAAACTGATACAAAAACAATAAGGACCTCATAGCGGTCACTGCTCCGTCCTTACTAGTGTAAAAACTATGTGAGAATAAGTAATTTAATGTGATTTGACCCATAAAAAATAAACATAATAATACTATTGGAGCAATTCTTTTCTCATACAAAAATAAAACTTTGTTTTTCTACAATGTGTGACTGTTAAGTCTCACTATACATCAAACAAAAGGCTATGATTAAACAGCAAAAGCAAACACTTTACAAGAATTAAAAAAATAGGTGGGTTGGGGAGAGGCACGGGCTGCATCAATCTTGCAATCATGGTGGAGTTTTTTGTTCCAAAGAGAACTGTTCAGTTGTTGAATCCACTGACAAAGAAGCAGGGCTTTCGTCATCGTCACTGTCTACCTGTCCTGGTTCTTCGTCCTGAAGTTCGGATGTTGATGTGGCTGTAGAAATCAAACTGCGACTTATTTAGGGAAAACATTTCACATCAAATAAGTCAAGGGTCCTCTGTTACAATACAAGTATGTGATCGGCACGTAAAAGTTCGTCAACACGTGACATGGGAAGCATGCTACTGCCAACCTTACTTGTTGTTGACCCGATTGTGTTTTATTTATTTATTCGTTTTTAATTCATGTATTGTACTTATGACTTTATTGTTGTGTTAGCGTAGGTTAGTAATAGATACGTTTAGTTTTTGTCATGTCTATGATCTGCTTTTTTTTAATTTTATTTTTTTTAACAAAATTAAATACTGAATGAACATCCTCCAGGACTGGCGATTCATTCATTTTCGCCAGGGTTGTACAATAATATGTGATCTTTTAGTACATTGTTTTTAGTACATTCTCTTGGCATATTTGAATTACATTTAATTATATAATACATATTGCCTTACCCTGCACACTGCCAGTTGTTAAGTCCCGAATTCTTTTATTATACCTTTTTTTGCCCTACAGTTGGGGGTAAAAAAACACATGTAATGCTATATTAGTATTAGCTGCAGAGTACAAGAAAAAGAATTGTCTAATTTTGTAGTTTGGTCCATTGGGGTATGCAAATGAGTCAAACCCACGTAGTTGTGACGACAGGACCAGTCTGGATGCTGCTGGGAGTGAAGTCGCTTTTCTTTTTCAGCCTGCTCATAGAATTTAGCTTTCTCCTCCTCTGGTAGCAAATGCCACTGTGTTGACCGAACATACAAATTAACACACAAACAATTCCATCATATTCGGCGCAGTTTCATCTGAATACGACATTCATTAATTCTGTGGACAAACACATCAATGAATGCATTTTCTCCAAAGCTAGGTTTCCCGATTTCCTATTTTCTTTCTCATAATGAAAATTAATCATTCATTGTATTTAAATCAGAGGTGCCCAATATCCCCAAGTGACTGGATGTAACTACCTGAAGGCAACGAACAGATGTGCAGGACGGCTATAAAGGCCTTGGACTTATACAGGAAAATAGCAAATATGAGGAGGAAGCTTGAATGGCAGCCACGGCCAAATACTTAAAGGAAGAGACACAGATCCTATTTCGTCAACTGAATGGTAAGTATATGATCCAGGAGTTTAACATCTACTGTATGCCCTGCCAGTAATCAGATGCCCTGCTGGCATAATACCCTGGCCACCGGAAGAGATGCAAGCCACTGACAACAAGACAAGAAAGCTCCTTACAATCCACAAAATGTTCCGCCCCAAGTCCAGCATCCTGAGCCTGTGCACAAATGACAAAGTGGGGCTGCGGACTCGTGAATGTAAAGGGCACTATCATGGAGGAAAACAACAGGCCTCCAACCCATGGAGCCCACGGACGATCTGCTTAGTGAATGCCTCAGACAACTGAAACTCGGTAAGGAGAAGGAGCCAGATGGACACTCATGGCAAGACAAGCCCCTGCATGGTATGTACCACCGAAGAAGAGAACAGGTAGCTGAATTCAAGAAAACATACCAGTGGCCGGAAAAGGCTTGACTGGAAGACAGCATGAACTCACTAATCATAGTAGAACAAGAACAGGCCCAAAACACAAGATCAATAGCGGCTGGGGTCTACCACTTAAGGCAGGACTCCAGGTAGAGGTTATGCAAAAAAGCCCCAGAGACTGTGCAGCATATCACAGCAGTGTGTAGGATTGCTGGCATGAAAGGCATACATCGAGCGGTATAACTTGGTAGCACGAGTGGTACATTGGAAGATCTGTACGACAGGTCCCATAATCAAGATAGCAGGCACCTCCAAAGGTGATTGAGAACAATTCAAGACCCTGACTGACAAACCGATGATAGCCAAACAGCCAGACATAGTGGTGGTGGTTGGCGAAGAAATTATTTAGATATTGTGTGCGTGTGTGTGTGTGTGTGTGTGTACGTAGTACGTACATTAGAGTCACTTACCATCTTTCCCAAAGTCTCATTTATAACAGCAATATTCGTTGAGGCAGATCTGTCCTTAACTGCTTGCCTATGCTCTTTTGAGAACAACATGAATGCATTTAGAGGCTTCTTGACATATGTTTGCTCCGTGTATTGGTCGTCTACTTTTTTAGGTTTCTTCCTAAAATAGAACATGGCAATTTGAGTATGTGAGGTCATTAGGAGAAAAATCAGTTTATTGTATTTCCACAAATCCAAAAAGCCAACCCCAGAATCCCCAACCACAAACCCCACGACTATGTTTTTTTTTAATGCCACCCCTCGAAAAGGAGCTCCCAGTTTTCCTTCATGAAAAAAAAAAAATCCGGGTTCAAATACGTGTATTTATACAAGTGTAGCCATGTTTCCTGCGAGCAGTACAGTTCAGTTTGCTGTTAAGCACCGTTTCACACACACAGCACTCCAGAGTCCATACAAAACTAACGGGCTGGTAGACGGGCTAGGGGCCATACTACTCTGGCAACACCTGAGCTTCCCTGATCGACTGCCTGGCCTGCTTTACAAAAACCAAGGCATAAGATCGATCCATAATCTGAACGGCTTTATCCTCACGAGGGTTGCGGGTCTGCTGCACCCTATCCTAGCTGTCTTTTGGGCAGTTGGTTGTGTACACCCTGAGCAGCTAATCGCAGCGCACATAGACAAACCTTTCACACTTACAATCAAATCTACGGACAATATAGAGTGATCAATTACCTACCCTACATGTTTTTGGAATTCATTCATTCATTCATTTTCCGAACCGCTTCATCCTCACTAGGGTCGTGGGGGGTGCTGGAGCCTATCCCAGCTGTCTTCGGGCAGTAGGCGGGGGACACCCTGAACCAGTTGCCAGCCAATCGCAGGGCACACAGAAACGAACAACCATTTGCGCTCACATTCACACCTAGGGACAATTTGGAGTGTTCAATCAGCCTGCCATGCATGTGTTTGGAATGTGGGAGGAAACCGAACAACCCGGAGAAAACCCACGCAAGTACGGGGAGAGCATGCAAACTCCACACAGGAAGGCCACAGCTGGAATTGTACCCGGTGCCTCTGCACTGTGAAGTCAACGTGCTGTGTTTTTGGAATGTGAGAGGAAACTGGAGTACCCGGAGAAAACCCACGCAGACCATGGGGCTAACTTGCAAACTCACACAGAAAGGCAAACAGCTGCAAATGAAATAGCAAGATCTTACTTTGGCTTGGAGATGGTGGGTGGAAGAGGAGCTGTAAAATTTGCGGTTGTAACTTTGTACAACAGTTCTCCATTCCTTCACAAATTGACAGAGTAGACATGATTAGCAAGCGTTCTAATATTTCGGTGTTGCTAATGCACATCTGCATTACTTACAGAAGACCAACAGGACACATTTTCATGCCATTAGGCAACATAACCTCTGGTACAAAATGTGTCTAAAAACAGAGAAATGCAACTGTTTCAATGGAACGATAACACAACTGCAAGTGAAGTATTTCTCCTCCATGCAAATTCCCTTAAAACTACAAAGCTAAATTGATTCAATTATACCTGTCCAGGTATGTGCGGACGTGCCTCAATGTTCTGCGTGATAGGTTGAATATTCTGAGGGCTCATTGGTACAAAATGCATACTGGGCGGAGCCATGACTGGATTTGGCTGCAGGAAACCGTTCTGTAGAGGTACATAACTGTTGTGTATTGGAATAAAGCCATTAAAACCTCGGCTCTGGCCTACTGGCCGAGGGGTTGTGCTGAAGACTGGCGTCGCAGTTCGAGATGGTAGAGCAGCGTTTGGAGGTAAACGGTTGGAGGTAAAACCTGACATGTCCTTGTCTCTGTAAAAACAAAAAAAGAGGAAAAGAGCCACCATGTCAGTTGTTATATGCAATGAAAACCTTCATAGCATGCGTGGTCGGTGCTCGTGTGATATTTAAACAGTTATAAACATTAGTCCAACACCTGAAGACAATGCTTGGGATTATTTGGCTCTTGTGACACATATTGAGAGGGAGATGATTTTCTGTTGGCAATAACACACAATCATATTGTCATTAATACTATTATTTACTGAATTTTCTTTCGTTACAATTGAACTCATCATCATTTCAATAAATCCTTTATATCACATCCTCATTGAATTGGGTAGTAACCTAACCAACAAATGGAACAATTACCAGTTCACTGTAAGCTCTACTGAGCACTCTTCTCATTTTACATGAAAATGTTGGCAAGAAGGCATATTTATCGAGGTACTTACTCAGGTAGTTCCGAAAGTAACACACGTACCTTCCTTATGTGTTGACGCAATGGTGACGCAAGTTTATTTTTCTCGCCTTGTCTCGTTCATGACGTGTTCAACGTTTCGATGCCCTCTGTATCACACATTGGATTGCACGCTGCGCATTCAACACACTCTGACACAGCTGTGATGTCAGAGACATCAAAACAGGATTGGTCTTTTATGTGAGTTTTGGGACGCTTTAGGGCATCACCTTAGACGATGATGAATCCGACGCATCACTGAACCTGATCGTGTCAATGATCATACACAACTTTGCACGATAATTTACATCCGGCTTAACAATGCATTCATCGTGCATCAGTCATGCGGACCTGAAATCGCGATGGCCAAATGAGGGCCCCCTGAAGCTGCTGACTTTGCAGAAGGGTTCATCGTTCGAAGTCTTTCATTTACACTGGAACGTTTAAAAAGGTCTGCAAAGGAGTTCTGTTTTTATTGTGAAGTTGCCTGAATTTGAGAGCAAGTACCAAATGTGCCGTATCATTTAAACTATCACTAACGTACAATGTAGTCGTCATTAATGACACATAGGAAAAGACACAATTTCAGTAAATATTTGTATAAGAAAGACTTCACCGGGTCATAAATATAAAGCAATCACATTAAAGTGAGATTTTAATGATGTCTTGTTTTTTTTCGTAGTTTATTCGCAGTTCAATATGTCAGTACCATTGCATTGTTTTCGTCAAACCCCTTAATAAAATAAATAGTATATATATATATATATATATATATATATATATATATATATAGGGCGGCCTGGTAGTCCAGTGGTTAGCACGTCGGCTTCACAGTGCAGAGGTACCGGGTTCGATCCCAGCTCCGGCCTCCCTGTGTGGAGTTTGCATGTTCTCCCCGGGCTTGCGTGGGTTTTCTCCGGGTGCTCCGGTTTCCTCCCACATTCCAAAAACATGCATGGCAGGCTCGTTGGGCTCTCTAAATTGTCCCTAGGTATGAGTGTGAGCGTGGATGGTTGTTCGTCTCTGTGTGCCCTGTGACTGGCTGGCAACCAATTCAGGGTGTCCCCCGCCTACTGCCCGAAGACTGCTGGGATAGGCTCCAGCGCCCCCCGCGACCCTAGTGAGGATGAAGCGGTTTGGAAAATGGATGGATGATCATGCCAGTTGCAGCCAAATAGAGGACGTCTTCTCTGGTGCTCTAACAATAAATGTCAATGCACCTCTGTGACCACAGTAGTGCACCCTTGGGGAATAGAAACTTCCACCATGAACCTTCAGAGGTCACTGTTGTGGAGACGTGTATGTGTCTTTTCTCATGAAATGGTTTTCAATACAGGCCTCACCTTTGCAGCCTGATTCCATGACTGTGTCGTCCAACTTCACACGGTCTTGAACAGTAGGTACATAGATCTTGGCATTTTTTTTTGCCCCAGTGAATGCCAGTCTCTTCCTCTCACAGGTTTGAGATTTGAGTTCAATGCAATTGGGGATGTTCATGCCACCCTTGACTAGTACATTGGCTTCCAAATCTTTTGCATTACCTCTTGCAACTGTGACATCTCCAAGATAGTTCTCAAAGTGACAGTAACCAAGACATCAAAATTGCAGGTCGTGGATGTGAAAAATGCTGCCCAAACACAAGCGCCCCGGTGCTGCCCAGCACCGACACTCAAATATATTTGCATATATTTACAAATATGTACATATGCTTTGAACACCTCTTGTAATTGTAGAGGCCAAAGGTAACTTGTCTTAATCTTGAGATTTCTGAATAAATTTGGTTAAATATGTATGCATGAGTTCCTTTTCCTTTCATCCAAGGTTTATTTTGTTTGTTTTTTGGCTGATTGTATAAATAAATTTATTCTTGTGCTTTTGAGACTGGAAGAAAAATGCAGACCTCTTCTTTCCCTGAATCAATTACACAATAAGATTTACACTGCAGTGGTATATGCCATATTTTGGTCAAACCTCTTAAATTAAAACTGAAAGGTGAAAGCTTAAGCTCTGCCAAACACTTCTATACTTAAATGCATTAATATAATGCCAAAAAGTGTCTTCACTTCCAGTATTAAAAAGCGGATATAAGATGAACAACACATTTCATCTGCAAGATTCTTAATGTAACAACTGAAGGTCTTCCACAGGGTGTGTGAGTGTGTCGCGGTCATCAGCATGGGCATGTGTACACACACACACAAAGGGATGCTTGGCTTTCAGGTGAAATTTATGGAAGATGTAAATGTATCACTCTACAGTGATATGAAATGATGGACATTTAAGTAGAAGGATGCACTGGTGATTTCCTCATTTCAAACAATTCACGAAAACAAAAGCTGGGTACACCACAACAAAGAATTTCAATGTCTCAATAACTCCTCATGTGCCCTTGAGCATCAATCATCTCTTGACAATGACGGCTCGTGCTGTTCGCAAGTCGACTTATTGTCTGCTTAAGCATGGCATTCCACTCTTTTAAAAGGGCAGAGTTTTGGGGTGCAGAGTTTCTAGCCTCAACACGGCGACTCAGCTACTGGCACAGTTTTTCAATGGGATTCAAGTCTGGAGCAAGTGCAGGCCATTGCAATTGAGGTAAACCCGCCGTCTCCAACAGCCGTTCCCCGATGATACTTCCCCCGATGAGCTGGAGCATTGTCGTCCATGAAGATGAAATTAGGCCCGTGTTGTTCATGTAAGGGCACAATCACTGGATTAAGTGTTCTTCAGGTAGTTTGGGCTTGTTAATGTACCATTCACAAAGTGTAGGGCAGTTCTTTACTGACTGGACACACCTGCCCACACTAACACCGCCACAAGAAACAGCTCGTCTGTTGACAACAGTGGCTGATGCATCGTGCCCTCCTTGACGCCCATTGGTCCCCTTGTCCAGCATAAATCCTCCCTGGCACATGCAAGATGCCGCCGCCTGTGCCCGGTGGTGCGGTCAGGTCCCCTTGTAGGTCAACCACGCTGATGTAAACGGTTTCAAATGGTCTGATGTGACACTTTGGTGCCTCTCACCTCCCTTCAACGTGCCTGGAGTTGAGTGGCATTCATCATCCGGTTTCTCAGGGCATTGTTCATCAGTATAGGGTGTGGCCAAAAGACGTCCACTTCTACTTTCTGTGACACTTCCAGTCTCTCGGTATCTCTGTTGCAACCTGCTGAAGACACTCTGTGACACTCAAAGCTTACTGGCCACTTGCATTTGAGAACGTCCTGTTTGAAGCATCACAATGGCAAGGTACTGTTGATCCATTGTTAGGTGTAATCTTGGTCTCATGATGCCAAAATGTGAACAGTATATGAGGACGACTTTTTTAAAAAACAGCTCTAATTGAACCACAACATTTATTGGTCGATTCAAGGATCAAACGGCTGTTGTTTTTGTCGTTAAGCTCCTTGTTAGAGAACAGCAACTTGAACATTTAACAGTTGGACATGTGCATTCAAGAGCTTTGAGAAGGTCGCATTAAGTTCACCTGTGAAAATTTTGAATGTATTTTGGGCTCGTCCTGATATTTCACCGGAAAGCCAAATATCCCTAACTTTTTTGTGAGTAGTGTATGTAAAATGTTTGGAGGAGAAAAAAAATAAGCGCAGATTGTGGACATTGTAAATGTGTCAATACAGTATCAGGTAAGATATTGGCTCCAAGTCATTCAGTCAATTGTCTTCCAGTGGCAGAAACGTGGCTTGTGCATCAAAATCTTCCTGCTTGGTCAGGGGGAGAATGTGCACAATTAAAGTCCATCAAGAAATCAACAGTCCGGAAGGAACCTTGACGACGAATGCTTGGGCGATCGGGACGGAGGGTGGGTAATCATCTGGTTCAAGGCAGGTGGCTGTTTCAGGTATATCTGAGAAATATGCTCTTCGAGGGAGAGTTCTACTGTTGTTGAACTCAGAGACAAGGAGTCTGGGTCGTCATCCTCAAAATCTGTCTCGGCTTGTCCACTTCCCTCCTCAACCTCTGGCACCAGCGCTGCTATAAATAACAAAGTTTGGCTTATTTCATTTCACAACTTCTTTTTCATACAAGGAAAAATTTAGAAAATGCATTCTCTCTCACAAACACGCACATGCACACGCACGCACACACACATCTTACCCTGCACACTATTGGCATCTGGCTCCATAATGTGGTCACAGTCCTCCTTTTTCCCCTTCAAAACAAAACAAAAAACAGTATTTGCCAGATGTATTTATAGGATGTAGCAATAAGTCACACTTACATAATTGTGCCTCCAAGACCAATCTGGATGCTGCTGGGAGTGCAGGCGCTTTACTTTATCAGCCAGCTCGTAATATTTGGCTTTCTCTTCCTGAGGTAGCAAATGCCACTATGGATTGGTAATAAGATAGTCGTTATTAGCATATATAGCTTTTGTTGTGCATATGCTCACATACGAACACACACACCACCAGTATACTAGATATGTAGCTCAAACATGCATCGAATTAGATGAGTGTACAGTGGATATAAAAAGTGCAATTGGTTGGCAACCGGTTCACGGTGTCCCCCGCCTACTGCCCGGAGACGGCTGGGATCGGCTCCAGCACCCCCGCGACCCTTGTGAGGATAAAGCGGATCGTAAAATAAATGGATGGATGGATGTTGTAAGTTTCAGTCGCAGCTTTAGAAAAAACAGTCCCAACGTATCATTCTGCTACCAACACGTTGTACTGTAAGTACCCGTATTGTGTTTTTCAAATGATGAGTAAATTTTATGTCGATGCCAAACGCACCTTTTGGAATTACAGTCAAACCTCGGTTTTCGGACGTCTCGGTTCTCGACCAATTCGGCTTTCGACCAAAGATTTTGAGTTTTTTGTGCTTCGGATGACGAACAAATTTCGGTTCTCGAACAAACCGAGCGCACTTGAATGCACCATTTGACTCCTCTCACCTTCCTTACACGAGGAAATGACGCTTCCTCGGATAGACGAGGAAGTGACGCTTCCTCGTGTTTGCTTTCCATTGTGAGCAGACGTGTTGAGTAAACATTTTTCATTTTAAAAAAGCGTGGTTTCGGTTTTCGAACAATTTCGGTTTTCGAACAGCCTTCTGGAACGGATTATGGACGAAAACCGAGGTTTGACTGTATAGCCAAAGAATGTAGATTGATTTTACTTTGTATATCCACTCCACTTCATTAATTATTATTAACTTTGATAGCACGTGAGCGGTTACACTTACCATTCTTCCTAGGATCTTGTTTATATCGGCACTGTTTCTTAAATGAGAATGGTGCCTAACAGCTTGTCGATGTTCCTTCATGAACAACATAAATGCATTTGGCGGCTTCTTGACATACGTTTGATCCGTTTTTTTGGTTATCTTCCTAAAATTCGAAGAAGTAATCAAAGCATGCAAAGCATTTTGGTGAAATTGTGATATATATAAATAGATATAGATAGATAGATGGATAGATAGAGAAAGAGATAGGGAGAGAGAGAGATCACAATATACAGTATAACTATAATTTATCCGAGACAGAGCGAAAATCTTACTTAATCCTCGGGATGGTGGGTGGAAGAGGAGCAGCATAGTTAGGAGCTGTAACTTTATACAACAGCTCTCCATTCCTGAATAGTAGACAGAAACATTGCGGTATACAGCACATTAAGATATTGCCTAATTCACCGTTGAACAAGGTTGACAAACAACATCACATGTATATTAAATAAAGTCAAAATCATGTAAAGTTGACCAATCAATTATTGTTCATTTTGAGTCATGCTAACCAGTTTTGAACTATTTATAGCATTTTAGAAGCGACATTCTTTCGTAGAGGTCATCCATGGTTCTTGTCATGTGCGCCTGCAAATAAGCAGCCCATTTGAAGCAGCTCCATTAACTTTTTCCTTATATACATTTTCCAATCTATATTCTTTTTGCATATTGCTAATCATTTACACAATTTTCTTTTTTTAACTCATTCACTCCCAAAGACGTTTTTAAACGTCTTTTCAGACTTGGTCCAGAATTGGTTGGTACTGAATGAGTTTTTATGTAATTTATTTTAGCTGTGTTTTTTTGGGATGCTAGAAGCATGAGGAGCTTCACCCCAGCCGAAATCCGCTCAGTGCGAAATGCATCCATCAAGGAGTTATGGAGAGATATGAGAGCCGGCACAGAAACTAAGTAAAGTGAAGCGATTGGGACATCTCAATGGGAGAGATTTGAACCGTTCTTTTTCTCTGTGAGTTACTTGCCACTGGACTAGGGTGACCACACCCGTTGCCATAGGGGGCTGTGCCCGCACACCAATTGCTTTTGCCCCCAACCGTGAAAAACCAAATGCAGTGCCTACCATATTTTCCTCACAAGGAGCCAAAACTCCCACAAGTGAAAACCATGTTAAAAGAGGACGTATATGTGACATGAAGTTTAACTTTACAGGTGGTATTACTTACAGTAGTCCAACTGGACGCATGTTCAGTCCATTAGGTAACATCACCTCTGGTACAAAGTTTGTCTGCAGGCAGAAACACACAGAACCGGCAGTGCATGACAAAAGCTCTCAATGCTTCAACTGTGGCATCATGACTCAATCATTTAGCCATGTTAGCATACTGTAGGGACCTATCACACCCACCCAGTGGCTCACTCTTCCCAGAAAAACAAATTAATCACTCTCACTTTAAATCGCACACACACACACACACACACACACACACAAAAACAGCTACCGGTACTCAAAAATGTAATTGTGAACCTACCTGGTCAAACACCTGAGCAAGTGTCTCTGCGTTCTGGGGATGCGGTTGCACATTCTGATGAGTCATTGGGACAAATTGCATTCTGGTGGCAGCCATCATTGAACTTGCTTGCATATAACAATTTTGTATGGGAATGAACCCATTAAAGCCCCGACTCTGGCTGGCAACTGGTTGTGGGTTGACGCCGTACCTTGATCCAGCAGGCTGAGCAGGATTTTGAGGTAGACCTTTTGATGTGAAACCTGACATTTCCATTTTCTGTAAAGACAAAGTACGCGCCTGATAAATGCACCGAAAGACTATATTCGTTTCTTCAGAAGGAAGTATCAACAACTAGAAATGCAATGTCACAGATGACTGCATGGAATTGACGATCTTCCAGATCGTTAAATCGTTGTAATTTTATTGTGTGTGACCTATAGTAATTTAGCACATAAAGCAACAATCGTATCGCAGGTGTTTCAAATTGCATCAGTGCTCTATTGGTGGTTGCGGCATTCTGAGGATAATTATAACATTTTGGCTTGTAGGGTTTATTATATTTTACGATGTGTGAGTCATGTGCTTTTTGGAAATGTAGTCAACTTGTGAAGATAAATAAACTCTGTTTAGTCACATTTTTCTTGATTTGTAAATATGACAGGAGTTTATGGACCTTTCGACTAATTTGATGAAAAATAAGCCTTGGTGGGGACTGAACCAGTGTGCTTGTTTTGAATGAGACTTGATTTATATTATGCTGTAAAAGTGATACAATTATGAGCTACTTATATTTATGTGCAGCTTCCGTAGGAATATCAAATAGGTAGACCACATTTATTTAACAGCCTAAGTGTGTTCCCAGTCACCGGGAGTTGTGGCCTATCCCAGTGGTCTTCCAGTGCAACAGATCACCAGTCAATTCCAGGGCTCATGCAGCAATATTTCCTCAGAAGTCAGGCAAGTGAACCACTACACCATGACACTATATATAGGTACGTGACAATTAAATTAAAATCTTTTTTTTTTTCCCAGTAAGACCAATGTCACCAGAAAGAGCAAAATAACAAAACGGTATTTACGTTTTGTCAATACAGTGGTGATTGCTCTGAGACTGCAAGCTCAGCTTTGCCCTCAAAATACTGCATGACAATTTTCAAACTGAAAATCGAGCCGACAGAGGAGATGCTACTGCACATCATATCTAAAAAAAGACGCATTTTTAAAAAGCCAGAGCTCATTTTTCTGGGAGGAGTGCAAAACAGACGTGCATGAAAAAAATCACACGAAAATGGCGGAAACGAGTCAGTTGTCACATACCTACTATATACTATATATGTTAGATTACTTCTGCATTTTCCCAGGGTTATTTGGGTTATTACACCTACTTGCTCTATGCCCAGTGTTGCTTTGGTATCTTACGACTATATTCACTGATGGTTGAGGTTGTTTTTCTTGTCTGTGAATTCTAATGATGTGCAGCACCTCAAGTCGGGAAGCTTGCTGTCTATATTCATCACACATTAAACACTCATACCCTAAATGCAACAAATGCTGACACAGCTTTGTGGCCAAAGAATTCAAAGCATTGTTGGTCTTTCATGTGTGTTTCGGGGTGCTTTGGCACATCACCTTGTATGATGATGTACACAACATGAATTCACTTTACATGATGACATATATTCGATTCATCACTTTACATTGTATGATGCCATGTTAATTTAAAAACTAGCCTCTACGTCTCACATGCTGCTAGTTTGAATAGGCTTCAGTTTCCACAAGCTTGAACAATCTGACTCGATGCAAATTAGTCTCGAGTAGCACAAGAAATTCACCTTTATGGTTTTAGCTGCGTGCACATTCAATTAGTTAAATTGGACAAACCAAAAAAAATGGAATAGCATCTCACAAGCTCGGCAGAGTTGAAGGCTGGAGTGAATAACAATTCTTACCTCACCCACTTTGGTAAGTTCGAATATTATTTGTCATATCTTACATCGTAAGTATAGGATGGCTCATAAAGAAGAATACCATTGCTTTATGAAGCAAGGGAGGAATAGTTCTTTTTTTATTTTTACTTATTTAAATTCTGGTTCTGCAGTAAAACAACTTTAAATAAAAGTGGTCCAGGAATTGAACCCTGTGGGACTCCGCATGTCATGGTGATATAAGAGCTCTTACCTCCTGAAAAAGCCTCAGTTGGGCAAAACATTGAGGACCTTTCATAGTTTTGTAACTTTTTCAAATTGGACACACTTATGATACTTTGGAACAAAAGGACCTAATGGCCATTGTCCTTTTGGGAAAAAATAACTTTTAGGACAAAGGGTGTTTTAACCCATAGACAAATCCTTTATTTGGGTTAAAATTGCCACTCATGACTCACATACAAAATGACAAAATGTAAACAGGCTCCTTAGTTATAATGATTTGGAGTGATAGCTAAACTAAACCTTGGCAAGACCTTGAAAAAGAAAAACTCAGGTTTCTAAGGCAACCTCAGCCAGCAGGATAAATTAGACTTGACAAACATTGAGATTTAAATGCCTTCGGATGAAGCATGAAAATCCTTAATAGTACTGTACTTGAAGCCCCTTCATCGCTGTGCTATTTTTGACACTTGTTCTGCAGCCGACAGTGCCACTAGCTTTGCATGACCATGCACCTGTTGGTTTTGTAGTGTCTGCAGTGGTCTCTCCAGCGGGGGAGAGCAGATCTAATTAAATCCTGTCTCTCCTTTCCGCCCTCTGTCTCAGTTAGATGGCTTTGTGTTGTGTTGTCAGAGCCGTAGGCAGGAAACAAGATCGATAGCAAATAGTTTAAACGAGAAGTTATAATTATATTTGGCCTGGTTTTCTCTGGAAAACTGAGCAGGTGTATGTCTTTTTTTCTTCGACAAGGAACCACAGATAATCAGCTCTGAATGTACTAATCAGTAAGACTGAAATTGTTTAAATTAATTACAAGACCAGAATTGTTAAATTAATTTAAAAAAAATAATAATAAATTAATGTCCGTGTCAATGATGGCATAGCAGAAGCATTCCCAACCAGCAGACCGCAGACCAAATGCGGCCCGTGAGAGCAAAGAATCTGGGCCACGAGACCAGCCCCATGCCGACTCAATGATGCTTTTGTCAGACTTGGGGAGTCAAACAAGTGGATAAATTGTCACAAATAGCTTCATATCAATTGCTTCCACTCCCACGGTTGTAGCGGCGATATTGTGAGCAAAGCATGTGATCATTGCAACCATTTGGTCCAGAGGAGCTAGCGTCAGCTTTGTTATGTTGACATGTGACAAGCAAGTAACTCCTGTAAAGGAATAGCCGGAAAATGAATACCCGTTGAAGAAAATGACACGTTTTCCTAACGCAGCCACTTTAAAAGCAACTTTGAGTGAGTAGATTGTAAAGCGTTTGGGCCATATTCATTCAAGGACTTATTCGTTTTAAAGGACATTGACAAAGAGCGATTGTAAGCTGATAAAGTCATTTGAACATATTTTAATCATATTTTAATCTTGCACATATCATGTACACTGGAGCATGAAATGTCGAGCAATGTGGCTTGCTAATTGTCCCATCCATTCAAAAATAAAGTGAAAGGCGGATTTTAAAACAACAAAACAAAACAAAAAAAAAGGCATTTGTATACTGTCAGTGAAATCTAATGAGACATACAACTTATAGCATATAACTTCTGTTATGCAGAGCCGCAGCCTTTGTTGTCCTTTTATATCCCGACTTTCTCTCCTTGCTTCTCTCTTGTCCGCCCCCAGTCTAAAAAAGGTTCAAAGTAGTTTAGGCGTATCCCTCTCCATGGTAACAGCATCTCTCTCATGATTGCACACGCACACACTCACACCTCATAATTCTCCCATACCCAGCCCTACATCACTGTACCCTCCCCCCATGTGCATTGCCTCCCCCCACACTGCCTTGCGCTCTCTCTTTCTATCTCTTTCTCTCTCTCTCTCTCTCTCTCTCTCCATCTCTCCCTCTCTATCTCTCTTCTGCATTCCCGCAACCTCTCCTGCTCTGTCAGCTGCTCCACTGTTAATGCTGCCTTGACAAGATGTTCACCCCAGCTTGCAAAGGATCTTCAGGAGAGGCGAGGTAAGGCATTGGCTGCCGATAGCAGCAAATGGAGAGCCAACACAGTGATGTGAAAAGTAGGCGTTTTTTGTTTTTTTTCTCTACGATCAGTGTGAGAACTCTCCAGATGGAGGCAAGAGGCAGCATGAGTTGCTGGCTTTGTCCGACTCCTCAGCATTTGCACCGAAGCAAGTGAAGTGGAGAGCTATTTTTAGGATTCCTTGACTTCGGTGTTCTCAATATCTTTGTAAATATGTGTGTGTGTGTGTGTGTGTGTGTGTACAGTACATGTACAAGTGTGAGTGGAAGCGTGATGGCATGCAAATTGTCTTAAATGTACTGCTGCAATGTCTGGTCATAGTCACCACGTTCTGTGTCGGTTTTACAACACCATATGACACGTGTGTGTGTGTGTCTGTGTGTCTGTGTGTGTGTGCGCGTGCATGTGAGTGTATGTGTGTGTGTGAGTGTGTGCGTGTGTGTGCGTTGAGACTGGTCAGTGGGCAGCATGAAGTTAAAATTTCCGCATTTGTGCGTGGGTGGTTAAGAGTACCTTCCGATTTTCATGAAAACAAACTGAAAACATTGGTCACCTCGTGAAGTTAGAGGGAAGGAAAAGAATGCTAACGATGGGGAGAATGGAAAACGTATTGCTGGTATTGGTCTTTTAAGATTAAGATTGGACTGATATAATTTGTTGGCAAGCATGATATAACTCTTACATGTCAGTTAGCGGGTAAATCTCAGATCAATCATGAACTGTCAAGCATGTGTGGGCATATTTTTCAAGCTTGTAGAGTATGTGATGAGAGAGAGTCAAAATCAAGCCCGTGGGTGTGCATCCCCCTACTGTATGCGGTACAGAAAAGGAGCAGGGGGATGCAGCGAAATGTGCAGCTCTAAATCTGTGTTCGAGACTATAGCAAGCATTGTTTGAGCAGGAAACAATCGACTGGCATTTTGCAGTAATATTTGATGAAACATGTTGATCGCAATACAGTTTATCCACTGCATTTCTTTGGAAGGTCAAATATGACGTCGGTATTGACAAATATGCTCCAGCAATCTAGGCAAACATTTCAGAAGCAGTTTTGACTCATCCATCCATCCATATTGAGATTTAAATCAAGAAACAAAACAACAGATGGGCGCGGATAGGTTTGCTGGATGACAGGTGGCAGCGTTGAAAAGAAAGGAAAAAAACCGGTGAAAAATTCCCCAAGGGCAACCATTTATTTTTTGGGTCCATTCATCCATTTCCTATCCTGTTTAGTGTTATGGGAAGTCCCAGGTGACGCCAGGTGAAAGGCAGACCACACCCAGGACTGGTCGCCCGCCAATCACAAGGCACGGAGACAGACAATGCTTCCCACTCATATTCACATCATCACCACCGAATGGGATCTGAACCAGCCTTTTTTTTTTTTAAGCCGGGCCAGTAAGCCATTATGTTCACCCAGCTGGCGCGTGTCAAATAAAAGTGAAAAACTGAAAATAAAATCGCTTCGTGATCCTGAAAATGCAAAATCATTGATCATGTGTTGTTTGACGTGGCAGAACGGGTGAATTAGAATTAACAGTAACCATGCCAATGGTGAACACCGGAGTTAAAAGGTTCAGTCATGCTGAAGAAGGTTGGCTTCGGAGGCAGCTGACGTGTACGCTTTTGCCGCTTCTGTGGTGGCTGACGCAAAAACTCCCAATGTGGCAGGAGTTCGTCTGGCTTGCGTCTCATTCACAACTGAGGTGACGATCAAGTCTGTAATCAACAGATTGATGCGCCATCTGAAGTGAAGCGATGACAAACGTGGTGAAAAGAACTGAACTAAAGGTCACCCTTGTCGGGGGTCATGAATTTGGGATAGCTCACCCTAAAATTGGACCTTTCAAGAGGGACCCAGATTTGAGTCGCTGTTCCTCCACATTGAGTGGAGCGAGTTGAGGTGACATTGTTGGATTTTTTCTTTTTTTTTTTTAATCTTTCCCGATCCATCTCTGTTGAAGTGTAAACATCCTATCAAAATGATAGTGTGCCAGAGATATGGGGGGGGGGAGTCTTTTTGTTCAGAGTGCTGACCCTGCAACCTGAATAAGTGGAGGAGAATGAATGGATACAATGAATCTATTTTTGTTGTTGCCTTGAATATTTATGGACGATTAAATGGTTATACTGCAAATTAAAATATTACCTTGAGAGGAGAAAAAAAAAAGTGAACTTAGTCATCAGAGCAACACTTCACTCAAGAGCTCACTTGAAGCACTTGGGCACTGGAACACCAGGTGCGGTCTGTAAATCTGCCATGCTGTGCGCTTGATTCCAACTCAAAATAGAAAAATCTACAACATGCTGACTTTTATGAGTGGAAATATGAATGCAGAAATAAAAAATGCATTTCTTCCATTCATTCGCTGCCAAATGTATTCAGCATCAATGAGGCTGCAGAGACACACTTGCCGTGATGAGCAGGATGCTGACAACATTTTTCATTTTCATGAGACATCGACGTTTAATAGGTTAAAGAAACCTGGAGTTCGACCGGGCCACTCGGTTTATCGGGTCTCTGCAGCGGAAATAAAAAGGAAAAGAAAATCGATCTTCATTTTTGATGTCCACGGGGTTTTGTGGCTCCTGTGGTTTCTGATATGACAATGGTTAAAACGGCTGATTAGTTGCAAACTCCAATGTAATAATGTCCCTCCTCACTTGCTGTACTGTGATGATGCAAGGGACAGTCTAAACGCGTCATGTACGAAAGCTAAATGTCACCGAATGTCTACAAGCAACGTGGTGGGGTGTGCACGGCCTCCTATGGCCCCACCCGTGGCGATAGGTCTGACCAGCAGCACACAGATGTCAATCATTTTAAAATGGCGGAACACAATTTGTACTTCTAAGTCAGTCTATTTAGTTATATACTTTTTTAGCACGTTTGTTTGTTTTATTTGCAGAATCTCCAATATATATATTTTTTTCTTATGAGGAACAATTTAATTCTAGATTTGTCTGTCCCTTCAGTCCATTCTTTTCCCCCTCACTCTCCCAGTCTGAATGAGACTCTGTGAACTTTGATTCGTGAGATTTTTACATTTTTTTTATTTTAGACATTTAGAATGAAACAAAGCGATTCAGAAAATCGCCATTTTATCAGGGTACATTTGATTAATCCCCTATATGTGCTCAGGGTGTTAAAACCTGACCCCTGTGAATGTTTGCCATTGTTTGCAACCTCTTGCAGTGAAGAGGAAGTCTGTAAAATGGATTTTTTTTCAATAATCAATGCTATCTATGTAAAAATAAGAAAAAAATAGCCTGTGTGTGTGCGCGCATGTGTGTGTGTGTCTTTCTTTGCCGCTGTCATCGCATATTAATTTGCCAATATGAACGATTATGTCAACTTGTGTGAGTGCAGCTCTCTGTGCATTAGTGCATGCGTTAAATGTACAACGTGACAGTCTGTGTCGCAGTCTATGAGTGTGTATGTGAACGTATACTGTGTGTAGATGTGTGTGGGCATGCTGTCACTTTGCATAAAATCCATCGAAAAGCAGAACCATGAAAAGTAGGTCGCTAGCGTTTGTTAAAATCCACATTAAATGAAAATCAGATGTACCAGAAGACAGAATTTCCATGTTGATGAGATTATGAATTCTGATGATGCATTACCAATTTGTAGAAAGTATCCATTAGGTGGTAGGCCCCGCTGGTATCTTTCTTTCTTTTTTTTTTTCTTTTAAGTAAGGCAATGGTAACTCAGGTCAAACAATCGTTTACGCGACGAAATTTGCTCAATGATCACATTATCCTATAAAAACAACTCTTATAACTAAGTTGTCACACAATTGTAAAAAAGAAGATAACCACTGAGAGTAATGCTGAGGTGCGCACCTTGCCTGATGCTAGTTTTAACATTATTGACTCTAAGGTTTGTGCTACCTTGGAGAATTTTGTACAACTACACTCCCATCAAAATTCAAAATAAGAGTTTTATGGCGATCCTGTTTCTGTTTGTCTCCAGTAGGTGGCATAGGAGGGCTTTCCCTCATGAGACGCACCTGGCTGTAATCACGCCTCGTCAGCAGCTGCCTTGAAAGACAGCTGCCACGCCGACAACTGGCTGTCGGATTATTAAGCCTTGCTCATGACTCTGTTTCCAAGTGTTTCAATGTTCTAGCTCAGGGGTCGGGAACCTTTTTGGCTAAGAGAGCCATAAACACCACATATTATTAAATATAATTCCGTGAGAGCCATACAATATATTTAAAACAAAAAATACAAGTAATGTGTGCATTTTATGTAATTTCAACACTTTTAAAGCACAATAAGACTGAATGATTTTTAACAACATTGTTGTGCTGATGCTGATTAATGATGAGTATTTCTAACCATTAATGTGACTTCTCGTGCTGCATGGTTTTGCTGATGGCTTTGTAGTCTGGTTGATAATTGGTGAGACAGGCATTGAGAGACTTCCATCCGTTAAATGTGATCGTAGGTTGAAACGAGTCTCAGATTTTTTCTTTTCCTAATTAAAGATTTTTTGCGAGCCATATGCAGCCGTCAAAAGAGCCATATATGGCTCGCCAGCCATAGGTTCCCGACCACTGTTCTAGATGTTGATTTTGGCCTCACAGTTTTTTGCCTTGTAGTTCATTGTGTTTCTCGTCTAAGTGTTTTATCATTGCCGTGTAGTCTCGGTTTTGTATTCTTGTGTCTTGTTGTATTCTCTTGTCCCTTTAGTTGACAAGCAATTTACGTTTTCACGTTCCTTCCCTTTTGCAAGCGCTTCTGGTTTGTTTCGCAATTTCCTGGTTCTTTGTTACCAGCATCCTGAGTTTTACTTAGTCAGTCCTGCGTTTTTTAGGGAGTTTTTTTTTTTTTTTTTTTAATAACCATTTTTTTGTCATATGCTCTTATCCTTGTCTGCATTTGTTCCGGAACGTAACAAGTTTCACTGTATTTTATTTCATTTAAGCACTGATTCGAACAACTATCCATTCAAATAGCCCAATGGGCGTGACCGTCAAAAGCAGAATAATCTGTTGCTTTCCGCCTGTTAGCATTGGGCTCTGCAAATACATAACATCAGGAGCCTACGCAAAGCCTGGTGTCACACATAACAAATAACATCTCAACTGATTTTTGAAATGTAAAAGACCCCATATTTGAGGGGAAAAAAATGTGTTCTTACTGCCTTTATAGTGTGTGGTGTAGTGGTAACCAGCACACTGCACACAACTTACAATGCTGTATAACTACAGTGATCCCTTGCTATTTCGCGGTTCGTTTATCGCGGCTTCGGTGCATCGCGGATTTTTTCAAACATATTCATTAAATTAATTTTCTTTTTTTTCTTTTTTTTTTTAAGTCCGCAAAAAGTCCGCAAAAAGTCCGCAAACGTCCGCGAGAAGCTCGCAGTTGTTTTGCAGCTTCTCGCGGACATTTTGCGGACTTAAAAAAAATTTAAAAAATGTTTGTTTGTTTTTTTTAGCTGTTAATGTTAATTGGTCGCTACTTTGTGGATTTTCGTTTATCGCGGGTGGTTTTGGTCCCCATTAACCACGATAAATGAGGGATTACAGTACTGTACCGGTAATTTTGAGTCTCCTTGTGCAAATCAGATTCTCTGATATAGTGCCAAGACTGACCTGTGAGAGGCAGCATGGCACTACAGGACACATCCAGACAGCCTGAAAATACTAAGAAATATGTTTCGACTTCAAGTCCATCTATGAGCCCCACACACAGAAAGCTACTCCTTTCAGCTGTGTGTGTGTGAGGGGCTTCTGATCTAATTGTGGCAGCTAATTAGTCATCCATATGTTTGTTGTGGACAATGTGCCATCCACTGATGCAGTTAGTTTGACTTGTAAGATTAGGAACTTGCTTTGTCATTTTTAAGAAGCCACAGCTCAACTCAAGGGGTTCCATTTGCGGTCAACTAGTGTTTAAGGTTTGTGGAGAAGAGCTAAAGTCAACCGAACATGAAAACTGTGAAGCACAAGCTTTCTTTCAGGTTTCAGGTGCGTGAAGAGGTCTGCACCGCTTGAGCTGGTTCTTTAGTTGTGTGAACTCTAAGCATGAAGAGGAAGAGTGCCAGGAAGGACACTCCCTTTTGGTCACATCATGGGTGGTGTCGTACAGCATTTACAACAGTATGTACCACTTGTCCCATATGTACTAAATTCTCAGGCTCAGATGGGCTGTTGTGGCCCCTCCCCATCTTTCACCCTCCCCTCTTGAAGCACCATGTATATTCAATGTACCTGGATGTTTCAGTGTGACTTTGTATTTAACTGTCAGTGACAAAGCAAAAAGTGTTTCAGGAAACTGACTGGAAGGCGACCCAGTCGTCAGAGTAGCCTAAATAAAGGAGTCATAATAGAGGAGACGTAGAGAGAAGAAGTGAGAGACACAGAGGCTGACAGCACAAGCCCAAATTTCCAAGCGGATTCGGCGTGAGCGTGCCATCTGAGGCGTATCTTGGGACGTCAAAATGCTGAGGAGAAGGAGAAGCGTGTCATTTGGCGGTTTTGGATGGTATTGTATCTTTATCTTTTCATTGTATTGACGTATGCATATTACACAGCTTTCATGTTCATTCGCATGAGGTTTCACATCAAGTTGAAGTGATGTTGCTGAAGTTTCAATGTGGTGCAGGAGTTTTTGTTGAAAGGAAGGAAGGGCGGGTGAAGGTCTCATGCTGTTTCAGTTCGTGCCGTGTCCATTCAGAGAGCTTTTTTTATACAGCGGCCACTTATCTTTCTGCCAGCTGCATATTGTTTTTTTTTGTTGACTCATGTGACACGGGACACACACACACACACACAGTGGAATGGACCTAACTATTACATTGCCTGTTCATCTGGTTGGATAGTAATATTCCTTTGTTGCAGTGGAGAACAAGATCCCCATTTAGCCTAATTACTATTGTTACTGTAAGTGCTGACACATTGGAGTGGAGTAATTGTGGGTAATATCCTTGCTGGCTGTCATATTCTTACATTGAAAGCATCTCATTGGAGCACTTCACATCCCGAGAATTGCTGAGGGAGCACACCATGACGTATGAAAGCAGCTTGTCAAACCACAAACACACAGACGACTATTCAATTTATTCTAACTTCTTCAGAGATAACATGCTTTCTTTTTTAATTCATTTAGATGCCTTATAAAGGAATTGACTAGCACTCAGTCAAAGATGGTTCTTAACCCTGTTAGTGTCAGTTGCGTGGTTGTGGGCGGACCCCAAAAAGCAGGAAGGAGGAGCAGGGTGAACTTGACAAATTGTATAAAAGAAATACAGAGAGAACTAAATCTAAAACAAAGTCGTAAGAACAAAAATAATCCAAAGTATCAAACAAAAACCACGACTGAAGCTAAAACCTAACAGTGACCGAAACTTGGCAGACAAACACGACAGTAGCAAACAAAGAAACAATGACCCGTGGTCGGGCGGGAGTACTTCTATACTAGGGGTCCCTAACCGGTACCTATCCGCGGGGCATTTGGTACCGGGCCGCACAATAAGAATTTACATTAATTCCGTTGTATTTATTTTGGAATACGAATGATATTTTATTTTGAAAAATTACCCGATTCTACGTTACATCCGTCTGTGTCACTCTTGACGCACGTCAAACCACGCTTCTCCGTTACGTGACTGATTACGCTAAAAAACAAAACACAGGAGCTTGATAAATGAGTAAAATAAACTGCTGGAGATCGCAAATGACTTAAAAGTACGTTCGGGACAACAACTCTGCCGGTGTTCTGGATTCAAGTTATGGCTGAATATTATGAGATCGCCACAATAGCACTGTTGCTATTTCCGACATCCTACCTGTGTGAGGTGGGGGTTTTCTGCAGCAACGGCGACTAAAACAAAATTACCAAGTAGACTCGACATAAAGCACACACTTTGTTGCGGCCAGATTAGACGCTCCTCGTGTTTATTATTATCTCTCGAAAACACCACAATGTTCATGCAGCTCTTACCGTATTATTTTGTAGTACTGTATTTATCCGCCACACCTTAAATGCCGGTCGTGAAAATATTGTCTGACATAAACCGGTCCGTGGGGCAAAAAAGGTTGGGGACCCCTGTTCAATACAACTAAATACATAACGACCAACAGGTGTGCAGCTGCAGGGAGAGCCCTACAGTGCCACCTGTTGGTCACAAACCAAAACATGACAATTAAAGGTACCAAACCCAAGCAGTTCATATGCACATTCAACGAACCCTTTTTTAGTGAAAAATAAAAATATGATATTTTTTACAAATTCAAAACATTAAAAAAAACACATTTATTAAAAACAGAAAAAAGTAAATAAAATTACATAGCCTAGTATAGTTTTTTTTTTAATTGTATGTACTATCACGACAGCGCAGCCGAAACGTCAGGTGTGATGTGTTATGTAACTACAGATAGAACTACTGTTTTCGAGGGAATTCTGAGATAATTGTCATCAACTTTTTGTCTCTCATATTCCTTCACAGGATTGACAAATCGACCTTGTCAGCATTGAAATCCCGGTGAGTAAATCTCTAAAGTGATACTGAGATGAAAACAATGCAGTCTTAACACGTGTATCAATTGAGACCGTGCCGCAATGTCATCCAACAATGGGAAATAACATTTTGCCTCAGTAATTACCGTAATTTTTGGACTATAGAGCGCACCTGATTATAAGCCGCACCACTACATTTTTAAAGGAAAAAAACATGTTGTACACACATAAGCCGCACCTGTCTATAAGCCGCAGGTGCCCACATTGTTACATGAGATATTTACAAAGGCGGCCGTTAAAAAAGTCTTTATATAGGCCGCTTCATTAAATAAGCCGCAGAGTTGAAAGCGTGTGACAAAAGTCGCGGCTTATAGTCCGGAAATTACGGTAATTTACTTTCATACCCCTTCAAACATGTTTATTGTAGATATCATAGTGGCTTTGTGTTGTACATCAGAAAAACAACACGCGCTTCTGAGCAAATCCCACGAGAACTTCGGCTTCGGGGAAGATTGTTCTGATGGCTTTGGAGCAACTTATTGTGTTTGCGGTTTTGGAGGCTGTCGGTAAGAAGCGTCCATGTGAGGCATCATTAAAAAGCAGCTTCCTACTGCAACTTCTCATGGGGATTGAGCACAAGTAGATGGATTTTCTGGTCAGGAAAAATGGGAGCATTGTTATAACATGACTTGGACGTCACAATTTTCTTGCAACCTGCAAAGTGACTAATCATAAATATATTACAGTTTGATACCTTACGGATGCATCACTGTGTCATAAGGTTTTCTGTTTATTGGTTCTGGCATCTGGATATCGTATTACATTTCATCATGTCGCTCTAACGGCCGGAGCAATGAGAAGTGACGGTTGCATGTGTTTTTTTTCTCTCTCCATCCCTCCATGTCAGTTCTATCTGTGTCCAGACTGCTTATCCTAGTATGTTCACACATACACAAAAACGACACTGACTGTGCCGCTCTCTGACTCTGCCTTTTTGCTTGTCATTTACGTCTTATTTGTGTCATAATTCCACTTTTCAAAGATGGCTTCACAAGTGAGCTACTAGACAGTTGAGCCTGTAAAATATAACAGCGGCAAAAAAATTTATTCCCACTAAATTTGCCTCACCAAATATGCAGAGACTTAGTGAATCACCGGTAAGCATTTTAACATAATCAATTACAGATTTTCCAATATAAAAATGCAGACACAAATTAATGTGCCGATTCAGGGCAGTGGAAATAGACCTCATTGATTTGGTAAGCTATACTGTATTTCTTATTCAAATAACGTCTTTTTCAGGCATGTCCTTGCTTAGTTCAACAAGACAAGGTCAAGCCACGTTCTGCATGTCTTACAACAGTGTGGCTTCACAGAAAAAGAGTGCAAGTACTAAACTGGCCTGCCAGCAGCCCAGACCTGTCTCCCAAAAGCTTCAATTGTTAGCGTCCTGATGTAGTTCCCAAATGCGTATTGGGTGCTCTTAAAAGGAAAGGTGATGTAATACTTTGTACACATGACCCTGCCCTGGCTTTACGGAAATCAAAATCAAAATGAGAGAATGTTTGAAACAAAAACAACAACAACAAAAAAGCTAAGTATACCAGTTGTTCATTACATATCTTGCCTTTGTCGTGTATTCAATTCAGTATAAGTTAAAGAGGATTTGCAAATCATTGTATTCCGTTTTCATATAGTTTTAGGCAACATCCCATTCGGAATTGGAGTTTGTGCCATAATTGCAACACAGTAAAGACGTTTATACTTTAACCTTTCCACAATTGTGTATTTATGGTTCATTGATCTTGCAGCTTATGCAAATGAATGTAGTCAGATGTATCCAACAATGGTTTGGGATTCATATCAAAATCAAAAACCCTGCACAAACCATATGTGCTGGTGGGACTAAGTGAGTTGACTGTACTTTTTTCCTGGTTTGTATACATCGGTGGGCTAACAATTATTTCCCATAAAATGGATACCATTGTGGGGCGGCCTGGTAGTCCAGTGGTTAGCACGTCGACTTCACAGTGCAGAGGTGCCGGGTTCAATTCCAGCTCTGGCCTCCCTGTGTGGAGTTCGCATGTTCACCCTGCGTGGGTTTTCTCCGGGTACTCCGGTTTCCTCCCACATTCCAAAAACATGCATGGCAGGCTGATTGATCACTCTAAATTGTCCCTAGGTGTGAGTGTGGGCGTGCATGGTTGTTCGTCTCTGTGTCGTCTCTGTGTGCCCTGTGATTGGCTGGCAACCAATTCAGGGTGTCCCTCGCCTACTGCCCGAAGACGGCTGGGTTAGGCTCCAGCATCCCCCGCGACCCTTGTGAGGATAAGCGGATTGGAAAATGGATGGATGGTCAACCCATTGTGTCGACCTTGCGCTGTGTTACGGATACGTATACGCTCACACCTGACTCTTTCACTCCCCTGGCCGGTTGTCGTTAGACCGCTGGCTCTGGAGTGGCATTGAATATGAATGACTTGAGTCGTGACTGACATGAAGCGCGCGTGTGCGTCTCTGTGTGTGTGCGTGTGTGTGTGTGTGTGTGCGTGTGTGTGTGTGCATGCATGCCCTTTTGATCTAGCCGTTTTATGATGAGAAAAGGGCTCCCTGGAGCACAGAGCGGAAAATAAATGGTCGGCCATCATGCCGACAAGAATATCAATGTGTTTTGTGAAATGTATGTTTATACTGTATGGTACATACTAGACAGATAGATAGATAATAAGCCACATGTCACATATTAATGAGATCACTGTGTGCTTTCCGTCTCATCCCTCCTCTTGCTCCCACTGTTATTAATCCCCTCTACTCTACTTCAAAGAGAACATCCATCTACCTTCCGGTCTCATTAAGAGATAATCAATTCTGTGTGCATGTGGCTTCTAACTGCATGCATTAGCAAACACATGCATCTCTTTGTGGCTTTTGTCTTTGGGGTAGAGCTGAAGAATATTGCAAGTAGGGATTAAGGGAGAGAAGGGATGAAACACGGGCAGGTTTCAGCAGATCGCCATTCTCATATTGTGCGACGATGCCCCGCAAGCTATGGTGAGTAGCTGCCGGCGGACTGCCTTTTTGTACGTATACATGGAAATAATTGTAGGTTTTCCGATGACCGTTTTGGTTTATAATACTGCTTATTTTTCGACAGTAAAATAAGAAGTATTAGAAACAGAAACAACTGAATGTTGTCACTGTTCTCTTGCAGTTTTGCTAAATGTTTGGGGAAAAAAATGTGATTTCGAACTTCAAAACTAATGTGCAGTGCATAAGGCACCTTGCCTTTAATTTAAGGTAAAAGTAAGTAATATGCCATATGAAGCCATATTAAGTAGGACGTTTTGCAGACTGTATTTACAATCTCATATTTAGAAATATAACATAGCACATCATTAACTTATTCACTCCCAAAGACGTTTTTAAACGTCTTTTCAGACTTGGTCCAGAATTGGCTGATACTGAATGAGTTAACAGATGTTTTCCCATTTTTCCATTCATATAAGTTAGGACACAAGTGGAGTTTTGCTGCGAGGTTGATATTCTCAACTTCTCTTTGCATTTTGCATTTTGGACCTTGTCATTCCAAAACATGCACATGATAAATTGTTGCATTCGTTCTTCGTGATGCATTCGTAGTTGTGCAGCACTCAGATGTCACAATCGTCTTGCGAAATGTGATCTTTCAGAGAAACCGCGTAGCTGCTGCATGGCGTACCTCCCGTCATGACCCGTTTGATGCCTAATGGGTCAATCACTGTCTCATTAGGTGATTCATTTGTTTAATTGGGATTTTGTCATGCCTTTAGTCATCCTTTCGATTGTACTTAATTAGAGGGTTCCGTTTGAAACTGAATCCAGAATCAAGCGCAGAAGTGGCTGATACGGTTCGATGATGAAGCTGATGTTTTGTATTGAGGCGATTCATTCATTTCATTGTACTGATTAGCATTCCTCAAGGGGAAATCAACTCACACATTTGTATATTTTGTATAAGGCACCACACAGAGAACCACCTCACGGGCGTGCAGCACGCAAGGAGAGATGTAAAAGTGGAAACATTGCTGTACCTCTTGAGCTGGGCAGCGGGAATGTACTTTGCCTTACCGCAACAGTAGCTACGGAGCAGACGAGCAATCTACCCAACATCGAGATGCCATTTTTTTTCATACATATCTCCGTGGTAAGGCTCGAACCGTCGCTCCTCTCGCTGAATAGCACAAGTCCTTACAGATGAGCCGCAACACACCCACTCTGAAGCTTTGCGCATCACAGTTACGAATATAAGCTTCTGATCAATGATCTGCTGTCAGCATGAGAAGGGTCATTTCAATGTCAACACTTTCAAGTTTCCCCTGCCTGCATTGACAGCTTCCTATTATTTTGCTCCCATGCTGTGTGCAGACTTTGTTTTTGATGTATTTGTTTTATTTTACCAACGGATCAGCAGGCTGCGCCACAGAGTGTGTGTGTGTGTGTGTGTGTGTGTGTGTGTGTGTGTGTGTGTGTGTGTGTGTGTGTGTGTGTCACATACGCAAACGCCGCCTTGCACTTTCCTCATTACGCATGTCCTGCTAATTAGCTAACACTTGTCACACGTGTTTTACACTCTCATCAGCCTCAACCGAACTCTTTACACCTCGGTTCAAACCAAACTGAAGCTCACGCTGAAGCATACTGACAAGAGTTTAACTCATTCAGTACCAGCCAATTCTAGACCAAGTCTGAAAAGACGTTTATAAACGTATTTGGGAGTGAATGAGTTAATGAGCGCGTGCGGCCTTGTCGTCTCTGCTTTTCAGGAACGGATACAGTAAGATGACATTTGTTCCAATGGGAATTTTAATGAAGCTCATTTTCCATCATTTTGCATCTGAATGTACTGAGAGAGAGAGAGAGAGAGAGAGAGAGAGAGAGAGAGAGAGAGAGAGAGAGAGAGAGAGAGACGGGCAGATCAATAGATCAAAAGGTAGATAATTTATAGTGAAATGACCCTAAACCGCACTTTGACCTTTACTGGTTACATTAATTTAACCCTGTTGATCGGTCCAAGCAAATTTCCACGAATATGTTTATCTGCTTAACACAAAGTTTATTTGTTGCATGCATAGTGGACTCCCTCAAAAAGAGCATCAAACAACTGCAGCTCATTCAGAACGCTACAGCTCGGGTTCTAACTAGAACAAAGAAAATCAAAACATTTCACAAGTCTTAAAGGTTTTTATTTACACTGGCTGCCAATTAACTGTAGAAGAGATTACCGTAATTTCTGGACTATAGACCGCACCTGATTATAAGCCGCACCACTACATTTTTAAAGGAAAAAAAAAAAGTTGTACACACATAAGCCGCACCTGTCTATAAGCCGCAGGTGCCCATATTGTTACATGAGATATTTACAAAGAAAGACGGTACACAGGCGGCCGTTAAAAAAGTCTTTATATAGGCCGCTTCATTAAATAAGCCGCAGAGTTGAAAGCGTGTGACAAAAGTCGCGGCTTATAGTCCGGAAATTACGGTATTTTAAAAAATGCCCTGCTATTTCTTGCTCTACTTTTAAAATGCTTTCAATTTTTAACAGTTTCCTGCTCACATGATTAAATGTTGTCATCGTGCGTCCATTTCGTAAATTTGGTGAGCTACTTTGGTTTTCTCTACTTTTGCTTTTGAATCTCACATCCCTTTTCACATCCTTTTTCACATCCCTTTCACTTTGCGTGCAGTAAGATTGCTCACAAGAATGATCATTTATCGACTTTTGCGTTCAGTGCTGCCACGACGCATTTAATTATCTGGCTACTGATGCTTTACCTCAACCAGAGGTTTACAGTGACGGCAAGGTCATTTGGCCGTTTAATGGCACCTACACACACACACACACACACACATTTATACAACAAGTGAAAGGATGATGTTTCTTCTTAGAAGACATCTCACCTCACCTTATCACTCCTTAACATCCTTTGGGTTTTTTTTTTTTTTTGAAAGTTGTCAGTTGTTATCTTCATGGCCGTATCATGGAAATGAGCAAACGTGCTGCTGCTATTTCTGGAGCATGGCATTTGCTCTGTCTCCTAGCCAACCTTCTACATTGCATGCAATAATGTCGACTTATGGCCACCAAACAAACACAGTCCTTAATGTCTACTGCTATCATGTTTACACAAGCCGATAGTTTAATAAAGCCCGTAGCAAGCAATGGTTTCTAACACAGAGGCTGTGTGTCGTCTTAATGAGCTGTCGGCTGTATTGCTTGAGTTTATTTAGAGCTGCTGTGAAGACTGTGTACGCAATGTGTTAGAGCTGCCAGATGAAGACAACATGAGAAGAGCAACACGACTGGAGGACACGGACAGTGTAAGAAAATGAGCCATATTTACACATATGACTCCTCTTTGGTATATCAGTTGATTATTTAGTGTGTAAATTTGCCTCGTAACGCACATGTTGAATACGTGTGAGAAAAGGGCAGTGAAATGATGTGGTTTTTATCAAGTTTCAGAGATAATTCTTGAAGTATATGGGAAGTGGTAAAACTCCACCCATCCTCAAGCGTCCAAAGGGAGGATGTTGCACTTCCTCTCCTCTCACGCCTCCTCTTGTAAGAAACAGAAACCATAATTTATCACAGTTTTTGATCGACATCTAATAGTGTTTTTTTTCTTCTTTTTTTTTCTTTTCCTTTGGCCTTTTTGACAGGCTCGTCACACCCGCAGTCATATTTGAACTGCAAAGCTATCAGTGTTGAAGACAAAAAAAGACGTTATACCACTAGAGGGTAGTGTTTACTCACCAGTTGACGTGAATATGGGTAGCAGCGCTGCACAAACAAAAACCGACTCATATTAACTGTGAACTAGTCACCACGTTCAAAATGAATTGTTGATTGATTGCTTTTGATTTAATTTATTTTAAACCTGCTTTGGATTCTACAATAGAAATACTTTAGCCCAAATATTGCATCAAGATGACAGGACTTGAAATCTAAAGAGATAACTGTACCTTCATTTTATGATGCAAATTAAATAATTTGCATCATAAAAGTAGTGTTTTTTCCTCCCACTTGTTAAAAGCTTCACTGAATGTAGCTATAGGGAGTTAAGTCTGTTGCCATGGCAGCAAGAACATTATCATAGTGATGGTCAGTTGCAGCCAGTCTGTTCAAACATGACCATTGGGAAAGGATTTTGAATTCAATATTTGCAAAATTGTAATGCCTCTACATTTCTCCCTCTTGCTAGATTGCATAAATATTTTGTCTGTGCGCTTGTGTGTGCGTGCAGGTGTGTGAAGGCATACACGCGTGCGTGCGTGCGTGTGTGAGCGTGCGTGTTTGTGTGTGAGATGCCCCAAATTTAGGTGGGGACAGACAGTTCAGTCCACATTGATTCAATTATTTTTTATACAGAAATGTACATTGAAAAAATTATGACTATATAATCCCAATTCTGTAATTCAATACAACAGAGTTTTGTCAGCAGCCAGACTCCTTCCACACCAATGGCAATGATGTACAAGATGCACAAGATATGTTTATGACATTTCAAAACAAGCTTGAGAGCACACTGTTGTCATGAAACTGAAACTTTTAAATTGAAAAATGTATCTTATTGTGTCACAGACTTCCCATTTTACGTGCACTGGGTAGAATTTGATTGTTGACAAAACTGTCAGGTTTGCTACTTAAGAGGAGGACTTTGCAGTTATGTTTTTTTTAAATCACTGTCAAATATGCATGTTAAACTACAGTGAAACTCCTCTACAACGAAACCTACATGGGCGAAAATACCCCCTAGTGTGAAAAAAATCTTCATGCATGAACACCATTCCCACTTTCCTGCCCCCACATGTGCGTGTGTGTGTGTGTGTGTGTGTGTGTGTGTTTACATCTGAGATCAAATTTGCTACAGTGAAAAACCCCCTGTTGTGAAAAATGTCTTGCTGCAAACATGATTTCGTCGTAGAGGAGTTTCACTGTATAACCTGGCATTAGAATATTATTATTATTATTTTGCGAAAATCTTCCCTCTCTGCCCCCCTATAATCACTCTAATTTATTTAAAATGATTATTTATTATTTCCTAACTAGGGCGGCCCGGTGGTCCAGTGGTTAGCGCGGGTATATTTGTGCCATGTCTTTTCTTTTACCCTAAACCACAGGTGTCAAAGTCAAGGCCCGGGGGCCAGATCTGGCCCGCCACATCATTTTAAGTGGCCCGCGAAAGCAAATCAAGCACGTCAAGTTCCATGATGCTTGCTAAAATCTGACCCAAAATGTCTAATTGTCATATGTAATCCATAATAACAGTCATTATTCTTGACTTCTGATTTTAAAACTAGTTATCCATCAATTTGTTGTGCGCTGTGTATGTAATATGTGATGGTGATTAAACATTTATATGGTTTTCCAAAATTCATAACTGCCCTCCAAGGGAAACCGTAACTACAACGTCGCCGCGACAAAAATGAGTTTGACACCCCTGCCCTAAACCGTACCATCAAAACAGTTATGCATGTGCGCAAACGTGCACTGACTCCCGTCCTTCTCAAGTCACATGAAAAACCATCTGCCTCTCAGTGTTTGACAAATATTTACTCCTTGCCTCGTGCCCGATGCTGCCCGCACTCAGACACAGAGGAGCTGATAAGCGGACCATCTGGTCAGAGGGCTCACTGTTAAGGGCTCAAAGAGAAGACACTCACCGCTGCAGCCGCATCATTGAGAGGTTGCCTATGGAGAGGGATTCAACAGCAAGCACATGTTCATGTCACGCAATTGTGTAACATGATGCAATACACGTGCCTGCTCACATGCACAGTTTTGATCACAGAAAACAACCGTATTCACACTTGCCTATATACAGTAAGCGCAGTCAGTGACTGGTTGTTTCCTCCACCACGCCACGATTGCGCAATCTGATTTGATTCAACACAAGAGACTGTATACACATTTGTTACTTCCTCTAAGTGAAAAGTTAAGAAAATGATGGTCTATTATGCTTGTTAGCTGTAGTGTAGAACTGCCCTGAGGCATATTGAAAGGTATGATACACGACTTTTTTTTTCTTACTGTATGTTTTGAAAACATTTGATTATAATCCAGATGGTTTTTAAAAATATATTTTTCAGGCGCGCATCATCTTATTGAGCATCTTGTACAGTGTATGTTAAAGAACAAAGAACTGGGTCTTATTTTGGAGTGTTACGTTACTTCTTTTTGTTTATACCCCTTGTTTGAACTAATCAGTGGTGGGGCTGTGTGTGTGTGTGTGCGTGTGTGTGTGCGTGTGTGTGTGTGTGTATGCACGCAGGCGTTTGTTTGTGTGTGTAACGATTTTATTTTCAATTTCCAGCCTCTGAACTTGTTAAGGCCTCAATGTGTCGCCAGTGGAAACAGGATGTTCTTGCCCTGCTGTGCGATGGCGGTTTGATGCACACTTGATCTGACCTTGGTGCAAATTACAGTCTTTGAGTGGGCTAGAGCAGACAAAAGAAAGATGGTGGTGGTGGTGGTGTTGAGGGTGGCGGGGGGGTCCACAGCTGACAGACGAGACCAAAGAGACATAAGGCCATATTCACACTGCAGGCAGATGCAACGTGTTGATCAAATCTGATTTTGAAGCTTTACTGTCCAAAATCTGAATTGGTTACTGTGGTTATGACGCAACTTTGTGGTGATGTAGGCGCAGTGACAAAATTGAACCTGACACAAAATGAACTTTTCCCAGTGTTGGTCAAAAAAGAATATAGGGGAGCACTCAGTCTTGAATACTGTGTTGCAGCCAAGTTTCAAAGAGGTCACTCATTTGTATCAGATTGCTTAGGTATAATTGATCCGAACCGTCCCACAACATACATAGCAGTAAGCACGAAGCATGTATTGACGCCGTTTGCCTGTAACTGTTCATTTGGATCAATCGGTTCATCCAGACCACTCAAGATTTATGTTTGATGCCTTTTGTTCATGTGAAGTGACAATCACAGCATTTGGAATAGACCAGAAACACTGCGGCACATTAAGCATTTCCGGTGGAAAGGTGAGGTGGCCAGCTGGTTTCCGTTTTCAGCTTATTTCAAGCTACAGTCAAACCTCGGTTTTCTTCCATAATCCGTTCCAGAAGGCTGTTCGAAAACCGAAATTGTTCGAAAACCGAAACCACGCTCTTTTTAAAATAAAAACGTTTCTTGAACACGTCTGCTCACAATGGAAAGCAACACGAGGAAGCGTCACTTCCTCGTGTAAGGAAAGCGAGAGGAGTCAAATGGTGCATTCAAGTGCACTCAGTTTGTTCGAGAACCGAAATCTGTTCGTCATCCGAGTCATAAAAAACTCGAAATATTTGGTTGAAAATCGAATTGGACGAGAACCATGACGTTCGAAAACTGAGGTTTGACTGTACTTGAATGCCCTCCAGAGGAAAAATGACCCAATTCTTTAAATTTATGTTCATTTGGGTTTGGGTAATAGGTATACAGTGATCCCTAGCCACTGTGCGCTTCAAGTTTTGCGGCTTTGCATTTTTTTTTCAAAAATGAATGACAAAAATTTCAATATGGCCATATCGGCACCCGTATTGCGGAAAGACGCATTGTTTCATGTCGATGTATGAGATTGGTTTCTGGTACGACAACAACCAATGAGAGCATGAGTGGATTTATCCCGTGAGCTGCTTGGCTGCGCTTCATCGCCATTCTGTTGACTGTCTCGCATAGTGTATCGTAGTGTTTGCGCTAACTTTTTGATTAATCAGCAAATCCGACTTCACGGTTTTTCACTTATCACAGGGGGTCGGGGTAGTCTGGGACCAATTAACCATGAAAAACGAGGGTGACTGTATTCAATAGTTTGGTGCAGGTGCTTTTCAACGTGGAAATGTCCTCGAAGTTGTGTCTTTTTCAAGACGAAGGAATGTAAAAAAAAAAAAGCTTCCCTTTGTGGTTTCAGCGCATTTAGAGGATACGCCCACAGCATTTGAGAGCAGTGATGAAAGCTGTGTTCTTTCTCAAGCCTCAATTTTTACTGTATAGTAGACGATTTTTTGAAACCATTCTAATCTAGCATAGTTGTTCACAGCAATATTCTGCGGCGTGTGTCAAATTTACAAGCATTTTTTTTTTTTTTTAACTTTACAGGTGCTTTGACCCTGGAGAACCCAAGAACTCTTTTCTTCTTTGGAAAATGATGAATTATACATTAAATGACTGCTATATCTTCACTGAACACCAAAATATATGTTTTTTCAGATGTTCACTGCTCCTAATTTTGGATGAGGGCCAAATTTGACCCTTTGGGATTTTAGGGTAGCATTTGAGTAGCAGAATTTATAGGGGTCAAATTTGACCCCGTCGGTTCGCCAGGGTTAAATGTGTTGGTGTGTACAAGTGGGCGCCCTTGAATTCCCCAAGACTCTTTTACAAGTATGCCATCCATCTTTCTTTGCGAAAGCATTTGATATATGGTTGATCGCCATGGCACCAAGGCTTTTCGACAGAGTCTTCTTTGTCTACCTCTGCACAGCACATCATGTCCGTAGCGTGATCACAGGAGGGATGTCCTTTTGCCCTCCTGTGATCAGAGGTAAATCTTGATGTAACTGAAGGGATGTAACACTCTTTGTGTGTGCGCGCACACATGCACTCGGTACATAACACACACAGGACTTACATCCACTGAACAATCAGGGAACGGTGGATGTTTTTGCTCCAGCAGAGCTCAAACCCAATTTCCTTTTGGAGGAATAATTCATCGCAGGTCCTCACAAAACAGAGAATATCACGATTGATGATACACAGTGTAATTGCGGTCACTGTAACAATAATATGATAAAAATGATAGCAACGTAGCGTACATCTGTGTTTGCTTAGTTATCCTACCAGTCTTCGAAGGGATGACTCAGGATTGTATCGTATGGCCAACTATTGTTCTCCATTTCAATTAGAAAAATGTCTATCCAGGTCAATAATCTGTGAAATCTTTTGATACCTTCCGGTCTGATTTTATTCAATTTAAGAGTGGGAAATGTCAACAAAATCAAGCTTCCTTTGCCAAATGACAATCACTTCCAGTCCGATCCAGCTAAAATCAAGATTGTTATGGGAATATGAAACATGAAATCCAGAACGGAAAGCAAAGTCCACCAACGTCACAGTCAGCCAACACGGGTATGTTGGTAATGGTCACTCGAACATAAAACAAGTCAACAGTCCAAGCGGTAGGACCCAATTGCAAGACTCCGAGGCAAAAAGGTCAGTTCCATAATAACTTGTTGAATAAACAAGCGAGCAGTGAAGGCAACAGCATCCAAAACGTGAGTTAAGGGCAAAGTTCTATCATCAAAACAGGATCAAGGCTCACAAGGAATTAGCGACATGGAACAAGAAATGCTGGAGCCTCTGCCAAACAACCAGTACAAATGCATGAGCTTGGTGGAGAGCAAAGGTAATTAATCAATCAGTACAGTAATCCCTCGTTTATCGCGGGGGTTACGTTCCAAAAAGAACCAGTGATAAGTGAAATCCGTGAAGTAGTGAACTTTATTTTTTACAGTTATTACACAATACTTAACTATACATACAATGAAATCAAAGACCAAACCCTGTTTTCAGCCCCAATTACAAAAAAATTTTTTAAAAAAACGTTTTCAACAAATAACTAATCGTTTTTGGACATACTATACTGTTGACCCGTGGCGCCGCCGACACATTCTGATTTAAAGGGTTAAAAACATAAAACTGCACACAAAAAATCCATGAAACAGTGAAGCCGCGGAAGGTGAACCGCATTAGAGCGAGGGATCACTGTAATATATCACTGCCTTCGACAGCCATAAAAGGAACAACTATACCATATCTCCAAATTATCATCACCCCATGAGTCATGTCTTGTCTCTCATTGGATGTGATGTCTTGCTGTCATTTCACTCCACCCCATTCTCATTCGTTCACATTCTTGGATCTGGTTCTAGTTTCCGTTTCCCCTAATCCCACTGTTGTTGTAGTTTGTTTGTTTTTTTTACCTAATTTTATTTCATTTGTGTGTGTGTGTGTGTGTGTGTGTGTAGGGGGCGGGACACCTATGTTAAGGCATGGATTTCTGCCCAGTTTCCAAATGCTACAGTCCCGATTTTAATGAGCCACACGTTTATTTTGCCAGTCGAGTAATATAGCAGCATTGTCATTTACTGACTGATGGTGACTGTACTTTCTCACCAAAGCTGACAGAATCCAGTTACACTGGCCATCTGGCTTGACTGTGTCACAGGCTATCTGACATGGAAACCAGTATTTCATCATCCATCAGGTTCCACTTTCTCCAAATTCATAGTGTGCAGGGCTGTTTGTATTCTAAGTGTGTGTGTGTGTGTGTGTGTGTGTGTGTGTGTGTGTGTGTGTGTGTGTGTGTGTGTGTGTGTGTATGCACTGAAAACAACCCCATTTTCCTCGAAAGCTCCGTTCAAATCTGAATCTCTCAAGCCTGTTCATCTGAAAATACGCCTTCACAGCCACTTCTCCTCGAGCGCAGGTTTTATTAACGGCACAACAGGGGTCACCCTTTTTCTTCGATCAAGATCTACTTTCATGTTAGACAGAGAGCAAAGAAAAACTAAGAAGAAATGTAGTTAGCTTCGTTGTTCGTACAGACTCCATAGTCCACATTGGCAAGGTAGACTGTTCCTTTACTTTGAATGTATCTTTCTTGTTCCCATCATCATATATTTAATACAGATGTCAGAAGTCAAGCACAGTACGTTCTTGCATTTGTCATTTTTCGGGGGGCTTTTTTCCGAAAGGACAAGTTGTACCAAGAAATACAAACTTAAATTACTGAAGAGTAGCTTGAAAGCTGTAGAGGCCAGCTGGTACTGATGGTTGAGAGTGTAAAGTCTCGCTGGTGCACTTCAGAATGCTCACAGCTTTGTCCTCTGTGCCCTGAAACGCTGCCAGCGTATTAGATCAGTCTGGAGAGACACTGAGAGAACTGAAACCAAACATGATGGTCACAGGGAGCACAGTATGAGGTTGATTTTGAGGAGGTTACAAAAAGTAGAACAGACTTGCAAAACCGGAGATCTATCTCAAAGCGCAAGTGATGTGGATTTGATTGAGGCGCAGGCAGACACATTTTGGTGGTCCGCAGACGTGCGTCCAGGACGGCATGCTATTTCATTCGGAAGCATGACACTAGCAATGGACTATCCCTCTGAATCATTTTAGAAATCACTTCCTTGAACGGATCCTAATCACGATTATCATCCGTGTATTAAGAAGCACCGTGATGCTTTCAATGTCTTGTGTTTGTAGTACTTTGTTCCATATGAAACTTAAATTCTCCTCTATCCTATGTGTACAATTAAAGATTTGATTCATGATTATGAAATCCGAATCAATCTTCATGACATTCTATTTTTGTAAAGGTCAAATCACAAGGTCATAGGTCATCAGGATTATATCCAAGGTCACTTTTTTCACAGCCCATGATGGCATGTTGTGTGAATATGAAGCAATGTGCTGCATAGAGAAGTAACCACATCCTCTATTGGAATACACACACACACACACACACAAACACACACACACACACAGAGATAAACCTTGGTTTTCATCCATAATCCGTTCCAGAAGGCTGTTCGAAAAAACCGAAATTGTTCGAAAACCGAAACCACGCTCTTTTTAGAATAAAAATGTTTACTGAACACGTCTGCTCACAATGGAAAGCAACACGAGGGAGCGTCACTTCCTCGTCTACCCGAGGAAGCGTCACTTCCTCGTGTAAGGAAGGCGAGAGGAGTCAAATGGTGCATTCAAGTGCGCTCAGTTTGTTCCAGAACCGAAATTTGTTCGTCATCCGAGGCATAAAAAACTCGACATTTTTGGTCGAAAACCGAATTGGTCGAGAACCGAAACGTTCGAAAATCGAGGTTTAACTGTATTTCCTGACAAAAAAGCGATTTGTGCGAACATTATGAGTAATTGTAATTACAAAAGCAATACCGGAGAATATTAAATCAATCTTACAAGTTAATGATATGACTATAATAGTATGACTATAATAGTACCTTCATAGATTCAACAAAATCTATGAAGGTCGACATTGTTTTAATCCTTAAAAGTCAACCCCTGAATATGATTTCCATTCTATTGGTATAAATCGTTATATTTAGACACATCACACAAATGTTACCTTGCATACATCGTTCATGAAATAGACAACAGATGACCTTTGCCTTTCCAGTATTTACTTTCAGACTTTAATTTACACACATGGCATTTCAGGATTTATCTCATATTATATGCACCAGCTGCCATTTTCAAATGAACTTTTCAGAAATATTGGTGACTTGATGATGAGTCGCTAACACTCCCTATTTACCTTGCTCACACTCGCACTCACATTCTCCAGCTCCTGTTGCTGTTTTTGTGTCGTTGATTGAAAAAAAAGGTTGGAGGCAGGAAAAAAAGTGGGCTCTTGAAGGGTACGTGCGTGTGTCTTGGGAATAAAGCTGTTACTCAGCAGCAGTTGTGAAGGTCACTTTCCCCAGCCTGCATGCAGCTGTTCCAAGCACTTGCCCTCCGAGTGTGCCTGTGTGCAAATAAATGCCGTTGAGTTAGGGTGACATGGCGTTACGTCGATGTGGAGGTACTGTCATAGCTACAAAGAGAGGTGACGTTTGCACACTGGAATCTGTTGATTTGGAAGACATTTGAGAGGCTGTGGGAAGTTGCCAGGAGAGACTTGGTACTATTTGCGCAGACACAAGTGCGCGGGCACTGCATGCGGGTGTGCAGTGTACACTTAAATTGGCCTCGTGTGCATTCCTGAAATGGGCATTCTGTTTCAAGTCGGGTTTGCGACTGAATTATTGTGACTCCATGGGGAAATATACAAAGTGGTAATAACGGTTTAGTCCATTTACACTCGCCTACAGTAATGCGGTTTGGGGTTTCAACAACTTTGCCTTACACAAAGTGGACCATTGTTTCAAAAAGACAAATTATTTGGGAAAACTAACAGTCAACCATCCGCTCTACCTCAGATTTATATTTCTCATTTAGCTGTACGGTGGAATCCCGATTCACAAACATCTTAAGGCTTGTAAATATGGAGTCAAACCAAATGCTTATGTAACTATCTGTCTATGCCAGGGGTCGGCAACCCAAAATGTTGAAAGAGCCATATAGGACAAAAAAAACAAAAACCAAATATGTCTGGAGCCGCAAAAAAAATAAAAGCCTTCTATAAAACTTTACAATGAAGGAAACACATGCTGTATGTGTGTAGGAGACTGGACTGTCTCAGAATTGTTGGTTATTCATTCCTTTGTTGTGTGTTCACAAACGCCCCCATAGAATTTATTATGTGATTTCCTCGCTTGATTTTCTGTTTTGGTGCATAATTTTCGCTTTTCTTAGTGTCAGTGAAGTGATCATTAATTTCCGTTTTTCGGAGGCTGTCTTTGAACGCCTCTCAAGTCGAACAAGAAGAGAGAAGGCACGGAGTCGGACGCAGATGTGTCTGTTGAGACTGGTAAAAGGATAAATAAAGTGTACGTTTTTAAAAACTAACACCACAGCTCTCCTTTTTCGGAGCTGCAACATGTATCTATATCTATTTGAGCTATGTTAGCCTACTATCAAAATATTTTTTCCATTTTCAAACATGTTTTATAAAGCTCCAGAGAGCCACTAGATGTCGCTAAAGAGCCGCATGCGGCTCTGGAGCCGCGTGTTGCCGACCCTTGGTCTATGCAGTGTGTCAGCATATCACGATGGATGTCATCACGCAGTGCCCGATGAGACTTCATCACATGCCTAGCATCAAGAAAGCTTCGCTTTTCGTTTCGTGTCACTTGTTCCCTCTTAAAGAAACAAAGATAAAGCGACCTTTGGTGCTGTTATGAGTTTGAAATCTAGTAACTTTTCTCCTTTGTCTTTTTTTTTTTTGTTCCTTTCTGGCTTGATACTCAGCCAATAAAGCGGCAGCTATTTGTGACCGGCTTGTGGATCGCTCGTCATGCATATCAATCCCACCTTCGTAAATCACTGTTGACAAGGAAGAGCATCGAGTGACGATGTAAAATGCTGTGTAAGTTTCTCACGCTCGCCAGCACCCAGCTAAACGCTGACTGGATAGCTTGTCGCGTGTGATCAAAAGTACACTGAGAAATATATTGTTGGCTGACTGCATTTTCCACAAATCAGACAGTTAAATTAAAAAATCGGATTTTAACTTCTTGACTGGACCTTGAAAATGACATGATGCATGGCAAGGCATTTTTCATCCCAAGTCTCGTATTTATTCGACGCCCTCCTCAATTGTCGACGCCCTCCTATTTTATTATTTACTATGAATGTATTCATGTTAAAACTGGTTGAGCATATGGATCTCATGTCCGCCCACAGTCCAAGGTTCTATGTGATCACGGCATGCCTAGTGGTTTCTTTCCATGTAATCAGACTTCCTCTGACACATTCTAAAAATAGGCATGTTAGGTCCATTGAAAATTAAATTACTGTGAGTGAGTGTTTCTTTGTTATACTGTATATGCCCTGGCATTAACTGCCGATTCGTCTCACCTCCCGACGAAAGTCGCCGGGGACGAATTGCAGCTCACCCATGATCGCGATCCTGTTCATGGTCCAATCCATATTTTCTTTAAATTTGACGTTTGGTTGTAATTTTAGCAATTATGTGTCCCAATATTTTGAGTTCAGTTTTGGGGGGGATTACAAGGTTTCATTTTGTTTTTGTTTTTTTTTTGTGGAAAGTGTGGCTGGGAAGTTATTGTCATCTTCAAGGATCCTGGATAAAAGAGTAAAGCTGTTTGGGTTTTGAGGTAAGTATAAAGGTATGTTGGGTTTTGTTGTGAGTCATTATTTGACCTTAGCTTTACACCATTTTCTTGAGTAATTGTTTGTGACATCCAAATGTGGTAAAAGCGGTTGCTTTGGTGTGTGTGATCAGACCCGAGGCTTTATTTGCATTACCCGAAGACAAATATGAGCGCTTGTTTGGTGTCTTGTTGTTGATTGCTGAAGGAATGTTTGACACTTTCATTTCAAAACACAGCAGGCTGCTAACTGGTTAAACCAGAATTGAAGAACGTTCTGACTTCCAAGGAAAAAATGGTGAAAGACGTGTCATTGAAAGGTGCTTCTGAAATTCATCTTTATTTTAAATTGACCTTTAAGTTGTTCACACGATTACTTCTAAGTTTCCAGACGCAATCTGTCTGCTGATTTACATAAAGCAGCCACTGTTTCCACAATAGGGTCAAACTGCAACAGAGTGCACCTGTAGTGAATTGACCAGCTGCAAATACTGATAACAGGAAGCTTGGAAATAAATACATATTGTGGAAAAACTCTTACAGAGACTAAAAATACATCTAGGATGACAACATGAATAGTCCTCCTAAAAAGATTTCTCACCTATACAATAATCCATCCATTTTCCGATCCGCTTTGTCCTCATAAGGGACGCGGGGGGTGCCGAAGCCTATCCCAGCCATCCTCGGGCAGTAGGCAGCACCCCCCGTGACCCTTGTGAGGATAAGCGGATCAAAAAATGGATGGATGGATGGTTTCACAAATGTCCACTCAAAATTAATTGCATGTGCCTATAATATACATGTTATCATCTTTTGTTAAAAGAATCCATATTTGGTCCTTTATTTGTATGCCATCAATGTTGAATGTTTTTTGAAGCTAAGTGCTGCACCTGAATGTATCTCACGGGAACATTGCTTTGTGTGTGTGTGTGTGTGTGTGTGTGTGTGTATGTGTGTGTGTGCTCGACTGTAAAAAAGATGGGGAGCGGTTGAAGGAGAATCACAAAGTGTTGATAATGGCGTCTCATTCCCCTCCTGATGACGCACAGTAGGACCCTGGAGAAATGTCCCAGTTGGTAGGCATGTGAGATAGGGAGTGTGTTTTGTTTTTTACAGGTAGTCCCCAGGGTGCGTTTGATATTTCAGTTGAGCTGTGTGCATGTTTGTGCACATTTCACCTGGGAAAGGCTCAAATGAATTTCCAATGTACGCCCAGGTTTGTAGTGTAAATAACACATATTTGGGGGGGGGGGGGGTTGTTTTTTTGTAAATTCATCAGGGCAGTAAATGTTATTTTTCATTGTGGACTGTTAATCTTTTGGATCCTTTTGGCATATTCAAGTTTTGGGCAAGTTCAGCTCATTTGTTGCTATGGTACTGATAAGATACAGGATCAGGAATGCATCAAGAAAGAAATGGAAGCTTCTATTTGTCAAATTTGCTTGTTTCCTGGGCTCCATCGGTTCCATTGCCTGGCCACTGTCACATAATTACTGAATCATCTCAGCTACCGGTAATCAGGTGACTTGGATTCTTTATTGTGTGTCTAATTAGCGAGGCAATCCATTCAAGCCATCCAACAAAATTCTACTTCTCATTACTACGCGTCCTTTTTTATATGGCCAATATAGTTTTATGTGCATGCCCTGTTTAGAACACCTTTTTTGCTTCTATATATGAAAAAATAAAATTAAAGTACCAACAATCTCACCAATGGTATCGTAAAAATGTGCGCACTTGGCAGAGGTCATTTTTATCTTCACATGTCAAAAGATGAACTGATTTCACACTTTTGGTTCAATAAAGGGTCAATGGCCATGTATTTCAGAACATTTACTTTTTCGAAAATGGATAGATGATTACCATGGGGTATGTGTATAAATAAACGCGTCTCATAGTGATGCTGTTTTGGGAGCAATTTCCTTCGTGTCTGTATGAATTCCTGTTTCTGTCAACCCCCTGATGGACGGATGGTTCAAAAAGAGGAATTGAAAGTAATTGTTCACAGACATCTATAAATTAAAAGTGATGGGTGGAAAACAATAGCATGAGTAAGATGGTAGGGGGAGATCTGAGTAACAGTTGGTAAATTCTCTTCATATTTTTTTTTTCAAGCAGTTTCATTTTGCGAGGTGGCATTTCAGTTTCGATGTCCTTGGCGACGGAACAGCACGCAAAAGGCTGATGAGCTTGTGCATCCCGTGGGTGCACACGGTGGTGCAAAGTACCATTTATTCCTTACGTTGTCGGGGATTCAAATTGTTGGCAAAATGATATTCAAGGAGCAAACATGCTTCAAGTGTTACAACCAGGCACATGGTTTCAAGTCCAGGCTTTAGTGAAAGTACAGGTGGTAAATGCCATGTCAGTTAATGTTATGTCATCGGGAGGGATATAGATACATGAAAATAAGTGTGTATTAGTTAGTGTGCGTGTGTGTGTGTCCCCACAAGGGAGAATACAAAGTTAATATCATGTCATCGGGAGTAATATAGATACATGAAAATATGTGTGTATTAGTTAGTGTTCGTGTGCGTGTGTGTGTGTGTGTGTCCCCACAAGGGAAAATACAAAGAAATTGCCAACAAAAAGGTAGAAGAATACAGGGAGAGATGGAGGAAAAGTCCTGCATAAAGTGGGAGGAGAGGTGGGCAGTTCTTCCTCTAACTCCAGCCAATCAGAGAAAAGGGACTGGACTTAGAGGACAGCAAGTAGGGAGCAAAGCAGCGGCAGCAGTCACAGAGGGAGAGGCAGGGAAGCATGTTTATGAACGAGGGAGAGGAGCGGAGTCAGAGGAAGGCAAAGAGATGCAATGCTACAGAGTCTGAGAGGCTGTCTGCTGCAAAACTCTTCTCTCATTAAACAGCGCGTTGTGTTTCGGGAAGATCAAGGCATTGATGCATTGCAGGAGCTCGGGATGCAGTTAGTTCACTTTCGACTCAAGTCTATGACCAACGACCAATTTGGACCTCTTGGGATTATTACCAACTAAGAAAGCTTCCTTTAGGGATCTGACAGCTGTACAAAGCAAAAGTCGACAGCCTCCGTTGTGTCGCACACATTTACCCTATGCCTCTGAGAAAGAGATTTTCCAAGATTTAAGGTGCCGACTTTGACAGCTCACCCTGGAACCCCAAAAGGACACCACCAAGCCGTGCCATTCAAGGAGTACTGGAGCCGGCGCGACCTTGGAGCAATCGTCACCTGAATCCACTGTGGAGGCGCCGAGCATGTCTCAGTCCAGAGGGCGCTTACACAATAAAAAAGCCGGCATTCGGGCTGCAGTGATCCTGATTGGACTCCTGCACAAGTCTCGTAAAGCCAAGGAGAAGGAGAAAGAAGAGAGTGAAGGGTGGGTGAAGTTCATTGTGTGATGAGACTGGAAAACTGTGCAGGTAGTTTATTTGAGTGGATGAAACAGTATGGCTCTAGTGGCTGTTTGCCAAAACAGGAACACACACACACAGAAACACACACACGCTCAGATTCACTCGTCCAACATTGATTGCGAAGCAAAGTTTATTGGTTGCCATTTATGTGAGGTCACCTGTATGTACCACTGTGTGTTCCGTTTTTTTGTCGGTGGATTTATACTTACAGTTTTATTATAGGTCCCTCTTTTTATTGGAGCATGCTATTATGTTGTGTGTTGGAGAGTGTGTGTGCCATGCGTGTGTGTGTGTAGTCCACACTCAAGTGCATTTGGGTCAGTGGAAAATAAAAAGGGGGAAAAGATGGAGAGGAGCAGCGGCAACAGGAGTGAACAAATGTCCATTCTAAGTGGTTTTGAAGCATAAACATTCCGTACAGTAGACTGAGTTGGAGGGTAGAAAGCTGTAAAAGAGGAACATGGGAAAAATAAAGAGGTTGTAACTGACTCAACGAAAGCGGCTGTTGAGTTTAAAAAGGGAAAAGTTCCCACTCATCTATTCCTGTCCTGCATATCTGCTTCTTGTTAGTTGTTGCTCTCCACTCAAGCATTTTAGAGTTAGGAGTCATTGAAGGCTGTACTGAACACGTAGCGGTCTCTCGTTTTAGCTCAACGTGAACACGTGCTTAGATGTTTCCGATCTGGCTCCAAGTGAGCCTTAAGCTTGCGTCCGATTATTCGGCGTAATAGTAACAGCTGGTCTTGAATTTTGATAAAAGCTCGAAATGAAGCGTGCCAACATTCGCTGTCCATTGCCAGCAACTATGTAAACACTGAGCTGCTCGAGTAAATGAACTGTGTTTTGTGCATATTATCTTGATGTGCACTTTCTTACAACCACAGACCACCTGCTGGAAACATACCACCTGTTAACAGTTTTATTAGCATGTTGTAAATGTTTGTGGTGACGCTCTTGTACAGTTGAGGTGGATTTGATCAAATGTTCAGGACTGAGTTTGTTTCTGAACCTTGTTCGAGGTACCAAACCCAACCAGTTCATATGCACATTCATTAGTGAAAAATAAAAATATTATTTTATTTTTTTGTTTACAAATTCAAGACAAAAAAAACGCATTTACAGTATTAAAAACAGGAAAAAAAATAATAAAATTTCAAGACATATGTTTTTTTTAACTGTGCACAAAATGAACCAGCCAGTGATGGCCAAGCGGGCGTGTCATAACTAATTGACATGTTGAGGGGTGTGTCTTAACTTCCATGGCAGAGGCTCCATCGAACCCCTGAGACCGATCGATCAGACCCAGGTTAAGAACCACTGGTATAGGGAGAAAAAAAAAATCGGTCTCACGTCCACAAAATTGGGTGTGTGTGTGTATGTATGTGCTCCAAGCAAATATATATATATAGTGAGTAGGCATTCTTAGCACAGTCTGTTTAATATAATATACACATGCATACACCATGATAAGGTGTTTAAACCCAAATTATGAATTAATCATCAGGATAAAGTCACGCTGTATTCCAAATAAAATTTGGATGCCAGTTGGTGATATGCACATTCCAACTTCTTAAGAATCAATGGCAACAGCAAAATCAGCTGTATGGCATTGGCAGAGATGATTTGACACATTTTTCATTCTGAGCTCTGCTGCTTATTACAAATGCACGTTTCTGGCAAATTTAAAATGGTGAGAAATTAGTTCTCCAACAGTTTCAGATGTATTACCAAGAAGCCTCATTACAACAAAGAATAACCTACCCCAACCAATGACTTTGGTTGATTTTGTGCTCGGTTTTCTTGTTGCTGGGCAGAATTAAATGAATGCTAATGGGAAATTGGCATTCGCCAGGCCGGCCGACTCACTAAGCTGCCTCAATGGAAAACTGCAGGACTGACAGTGCTCTGCCCTTGGAAAGACTCCAGAACAGCACTAAGAATTATAAAATAACATAATTTATACTCGGTAATTATGTGATTGAATCACTGCTCTCTATTAAATATAGAATACATAAGGGAACGAATGTTTCCATGTGGCACTTCCTCCTGCTCCTAATGCCTTTCCCACTGCGTGTACCTTTGATTTGTGACATAGATTCTGTGTTTTTCCTGCCTCCATCGCCGATGGCAACCATGCACACGGTATGAAAACCGTTTATATAGCCTGAGGCGGTCATTTCTGTTGCTGTAGTGGGGTCACATGATGATGGTAATTTGGGACGGTTTTAACTTGCTGTTCTGTGCAGGCACCCTTTTCAGACTTCAATATCACCACCATTAATTCTGACTCAGTCAGTTGCAGCTTGTCCCTGACCTTTTGTGCGTTTTTTTTTTTTTTTGTGACGGTGAATGTGAAGAGAATTACATGCCGAGTTTATTATATCAGTGGATAATATCGAGTGTTCTAAAAAATATAAGCATAGCACATACTGTATGCAATTGCCTTTCTGAGTCTCATGTGTGTCCCACTCACTTTTCTTATCCCTGCACTGGTTGGGGTGTGATGTGTATTATCGCTCCATTCAGTCGAACAGTATGACCTCTGCTCCTTTTAACTTAATGCGTTAATGTCGTCCACTGATTCTTGTTGTTCTTATTTGTCTGTGTGTGTGTGCGTGTGTGTGGGTGTGCATGTGTTTTACTTGTTTTGCCAAAATCAAGGCCGCATCATGCAATTGAGTCAACCCCACATACTGCTCGGGGCCAATAACAAGTCAGACTGTTTTTCAATTACGACAAGTGGGCTTGGAACTCGCCAGGCGAGCGTGGCCGCATTCCAGCCAGTGGTTGTGTACGCTACATCCGTCTGCTTCTTTCTGCTTCCTTCTGCTTGTGGAAGCAAAGCCCAGACTGTGAAAAATAAGCAATCACTCAAGACAATGAAAGCATGTTTGTAGCGCGCTGACACATTGCCAAACAAATGCGCCACAAATACCACCCCCCCTATCTTGCACGCCAACAGCTTAACTGAGCAATCAAGTAGATGCCATGTAGCTAACCTTGTTATGTAATGCCATTTTGTGAACATCAGAAAAAACCAATGCAGCTGTGCTTACCTTGTGAAAAGCCATCATTGGCTAATTCAGCCAGATTCCAGGGTCCATCATATGCCCTTGCTAAATAATAGCCAATTTTTTATGCCACACTAGCTTCGAGTAGAAACAGTAGCGGCTCTGGCATTGCTGTTACAACTACACGCCACCTACTTTGTACTTTATTGCTTTTTCAAACTGATGGACCAGCCCAGACACTTTTCCTTTTCTTTAGTTTCATTAATAGTACAGTGAAACTCCTCTACAACGAAATGATGTTTTCAGCAAGACATTTTTCACAACAGGGGGTTTCTCACTGTAGCAAATTTGATCTCAGATGTAAACACACGCACACACACTCACACAAATGTATGTGTAGACGCACACACAAACATATGTGTACTCTTTATTTTTATTCCAATAGTGCATAAGTATGAGTATACACTTATTTGACACTTCATGTAGTCAGTGTAGAAAGAAAACAAGGGAAAGATTTTGCGAAATTTACGATCAGCATTCACTTTCACTTACATCAATTTCACTTACATCAATTTCTTGGATAATGTCTTTTATTTTGCTTCCTCCGTCTTTCATTTTGACCACTTTTACCTTCTCTTCCAGCGTCAGAGCTCTTCTTTTCTTAGCTGCTTGACATCCAAAGGTCCGTTTTGTAGCAATTTTAGCAATGCAACGTTCTTGCTGCGTGTGAAACGAACAATAACAAATACTTCCTGGACTACTGTGCATGTGTACACCAGTGTGGTGGTTGCTGTTGCCGTTTCCGAACGAAGCAGTAGAGGTCGCTGTTGGATTAGACTTCGTTGTAGTGAATCTCATCGCGAGGCAAGAGCAGAGAAAAAGATTTCGTATCACACAACAGGGGGGGTTTTCATTGTATGAGGGGCAGGAAAGTGGGAATAGTGTCAATGCATGAAGATTTTTTCACACTCTGGGGGATTTTCGCCCATGTAGGTTTCATTGTAGAGGAGTTTCACTGTAGTTGTGTGTGCGTGTAATTCATAATTCCAACTCGTTATTCATTAAATGCCTAAAGATATAATGTATGAGAAATCCCGCTGACCTATGAGCCTTTACAGTTTTTTGCGATATCATTCTGTTTTCCATATCAATGGATCTTATAAGTTACTTCATAGAAAACTACTCCTCGCTGGAAGGCTTTAGAAGAAAATGCATTAAGAGCCTGGAAATCTGTTCTGTAGTCCATAGCATAATTCAATATAGCACAGTGCGTACTTCCAATCTTATTGAAAGTTACAAAGATTGGTGTTGTTGTGTGCAGTGAACAGCCCATTTGGCAAAGATAATATTCAACAAAAACGTATCTTTGAAAAAAAGAAAATATTTCAAAAAAGATGTCAAATAACTGTATGTAAGCGTGTATATGTTTATAGCTCCTTGGGTAGGCACTGTATATGTCGATGCACTGATAGAGGTATATTACACTCCATTTACCATTTTAATCGCATTTGATTTTTTTTAATCTGTTGGATGATGACCTGATTTGGGGTGGTGGGGTGGGAGCAGGAGGAGTGGGGGGGGGACCAGTGAAATTTATTGACAGAAGCGATGACAGAAGCGATGACGGAAGCGCGGTTAAATAAAACTTGACGGACTGAAGATTAGACTTTGGTTCGGCTTGTTAAAAATGACAGACTGACGATGACGGATGGCTGCCCAGGCCGCTGACGGATGACAAATAATGGACAAGCAAAATTTTGTAATTGCCCATCTCTGGTGACCAGCCTATTCCAAACGGCTGCAATCTCATTTAGATCATCCAATTTCCAAATAAACTTGAATTAAATAATTACATTGAGGGGGAAAAAACGGATACGGTGTAGGTCATGTTTAAGTCTGCCTTTTTTGGCCAAATTACGTTCTTTTCCTCTTCTCCCGTATTCTGTTCCTGCAGTTTTGTTTTTCTAACTGACTCACTGGTATTTCCATTCCTCCTTCAATGCCCATTTACTTTGTTTAAACTGCTCATGCCTTTTAATGTGTTTTAGACCATTTGTAAGGAGGCATTACAGGAGACCCAATTATGGTAACAGAAACATGAATATGCTGTATGTATTCAATTTCACTTTCACCTATACCCTATCAAGAAACAGAAGACAAAAAAAGATGTGCTTGTTGGCATGTGTTTTTGTTGACAACAGTCAGCCTCGTTCGTCTCAGGGTGCAATGGATGTGATAGCATTGTCGCTAACAAGTGTCCAGAGACCCCTCACCAAGACAGCCGTGCTCAGGGGATATAAACCTCTTTTTTTTTTAGTCTGCAGATTCATTTTTTCCATTCTCCGTAGCTTGCTCCCTTTCAGCAATCTGTCTGACATCCATTCACCGGGTGGCTCTCCCTCCTTCTCAATTGCGCTGTCTCCCTTTCTGCAGGACCTCTTTTGCTCTCTTGTGCTTATCGCCTCATCTGAAGTTGTGGGTGGTTTGTGAAGAGACGTATTCAATGTCCACTCCAGATTCTTTTGTACTTCCTAAGGGGCAAAATTGTGCAAAAAGAAAGTTCAGTGACAAGGACCAGAATTTGACTCGGACATTCAGCCAAGAATGAAAGAAAGGAAGAAAATAAATAATTCAAATACAAATCTGACAAAGTCCTTAGATTAAGGGCATAATCACACTACACGCCAACCATGCAAGGTTTTGACATATTTGACCTGTTTCGGTGAGCCATCAATTCACAAACTATACAAATGTTTATTTTTGTAACGTTGCTAATTTTGTGAATAATTTCTGGTCAATTTGTTCATTTCTAGCATGCATAGTGCCAATTATCATGAATAACCCCGCTATGGCTTTGATGAGTGAACCGTGTGTTTTCAAATTGATTTTAAAATCTTGGTATTTAAAGTCTCAAGTGGTGAGGCTCCTGCCACACAGTATAAGCATTTGTGACCTGCGCTTTTTACTGCCCAAAGACAGCTGGGATAGGCTCCAGCACGCCTGGAACCCTTATGAGGATAAGCGGATTAGAAAATGGATGAATGGATAGTCTTAGTGGTGGTAGTAATGTGAACAGTAATTATGTTATAATACTAGTTAAGATCAACGTACTCACACTAAACAAACGTAGCAGACTTCAGGTGTTAAAGGGTCTCAAAGGACACAACTGCATGTTATAAGTATGCTCTAAAATGGTTTAGTCCCTTTTGGATGACTTCGTAAGAATATTACACCTTGTTCAAGGCATTGATTTCAAATGAATCAGTCTTATGGTGTCCCTTAATTCACTTCTATTCTTCCATGAGACTAGGCAACAAATTGAAATGACAAATCCTATCATATCATGTTTCATTCTCATCTATTTTGCAGACCACTTTTCTCATTAGGGTTGCGGGTGAGCTGGTTCTTACTTTGGCCAAGAGGTGGTGTGGCCATATTAATCATTAAATTAGTATTGAAAAAGTTCTGCCTTACTTTAAAATCTTGTGATTTACAGGGGAGCGCTTCTGGTTTATGTGGATGCAAAAGCATGACACACAATTACCTTGTCTGAGATGGTGCATGTGTGCCTCTGATAGCGAGAATTTTACTTTGTGGCTTTGCGTTCATTAATGACTTGGATTATATTGTAGAAAGTAAAAGTGTTAAGAATGAACAGGTGATTATGAAGTGATCACTAGTCATGTTCGCGGTGAAAATGTATGCATGTTGCCAGAATGCTTACTGGACGGTTTGTCCCAGTTACTTTGCTATACCCGCGGGAACCCTGACCAGGGAAAGGAAGTAGATGGACACATACTAAGGCTACAAACAGACTGCAGGCAAATGCGACCCAAATAAAAATTTTACAAGCAATATGTCTCCTATATCTTTTTTTTTAAATGAAAATCAGAACGGCTGAATTAAGATTTCTTTCTAATCCGACTGCGGTTGCCTTTGTTTGTGGTCCTATCACACTATGTGCGGCAATGATGTGACGTCACCTTGAGTAGACATCTCCTTAAAATGTGCAGATAAAAAAGCCTCGGCTAACTTCCCCAAAATATTTCTACCTCCTCCCGCATCGCTCCTCTATAAATAGGACATGATAAAAAGATGAGCCCCAACACGCTGCACTATATTTACTTCCGCAAACACTATGGTGTGAGTGACGTTGGGGCTAAATTGTACATTGGTTAGGGTACAAGTAGCCGCTTAGACTGGAAGATCTGGTCTTAAAATAAAATACGTACATTTTAACTTAAATATTTAATTGGCTGCCTAATAACAGCTGGAATATATGCCGCAAGTGCGCCTCTGGCTCGAGTGTGGATATGTGGTATTGAAAATGGATGGATGAAGTTAATCTGGAATTTTCGCTGATTAAATTGTATTATAAGACAAACATTTTATGTAGCTATTGAGCGTTGTGTGGTCTGTCTGACAATATTATTTATGTTGAGTAACAGCCCACTGTACCTCCTTGAAAGCCAGCATCAGCCTGTTAAAGTGCTGATCGGAGCTGTAACTGTCATGTCTGATATTTCTTGCACGTACACACACACACACACACACACACAAAACCCTTTTCGCTTTCCATTTCCTTTGCTTATGGTCGTATTAATCCACCAGAAGAACTACCAATTGCCTAACCGGCCAGTCAGCATGAGAATCAAGCTTCTTATCAAGCTTCGTAAGAGACCTAAATAGAAACAGAAGCACGGCAGAAGCCCAAAAGATAAACTTTATAGTCATGGTTCACACTGTGACTCGATGTCATTAAATTAACCCATCCTTCTCCATCCCCCACATTGTCAGTGTGTATCTATGTCTTGATCATCCATAAATGGCACAAACGGGGGGAAATAAAAATAAATACCCCCAAATATGATGAATAATAAATCACTACACCTCGAAATATGACAAGCACATTTTGGAGAGGCTAGGGTTAGGGTTACATCAATTTCTTGGATAATGTCTTTTATTTCCTCCGTCTTTCATTTTGACCACTTTTACCCTCTCTTCCAGCGTCAGAACTCTTCTTGTCTTAGCTGCTTGACATCCAAAGGTCCGTTTTGTAGCAATGTTAGCAATGCAACATTCTTGCTGCGTCTGAAACTAACAATAACAAATACTTCCTGGACTACTGCGCATGTGTAAACCAGTGTGGTGGTTGCTGTTGCCATTTCCGAACGAAGCAGTAGAGGTTGCTGTTGGAAAAGACTTTGTTGTAGTGAATCTCGTCATGAGGCAAGAGCAGAGAAAAATATTTCGTATGACGCAACAGGGTTTTTTTTCGTTGTATGGGGGTCAGGAAAGTGGGAATGGTGTTAATGCATGAAGATTTTTTCACACTAGGGGGTATTTTCGCCCATGTAGGTTTTGTTGTTGAGGAATTTCACTGTAGTATGGTAAAGGTAGAATTTTTGGATTAATTTAAAAAAATGTCCCGCGTTAATTTTATATTAAAAGGGGACATCTGCCTTTGAAAAAGATTTCACCACAAGGTGTTTCAAGCGTCCCCAGGCTCCAAAATAAACCATGTGACAATTTTGCTCATTTGGCAGAGGGAATTCTGGCGATGCCCGTTTACTAGATGTGCTTCCACATCTGTCAACCTTTAGTAAATTGGGCAAGAAGGCACCAGCTGCTCCAAGGAACCCAGCGGGAGCGGTGTAATTTAGTTCATAAAGACTCATGCGCCATTGAGATGACTTTTTTAACCTTCATCTTCAAGGAGGGTCATCGCTCATCTATATCAAAGCCTTTGTCAGGCTTTGTGACTATTTTTATATGATCTCCACAGTAAGGTGACGGCTCATGGAGGGGTCTTCTGTAACATGTATATTAATCTGGTAAACCGTGTCACACTTGCCACACTTGCCACTTGTGAGTGACCGCACACATAAAAAATTAAATGAAACAAACAACATTTCAATAAGAGCTGGAGGCGCTGACGGTGTAGCTGAGGTTTTTAAATTGGAGAAAAACATAATGGGTTATGGCGTTCACCTTGTCTTCTTATTCGTTGAAATAGTTTTCAGGTTTGTTTTTTAATCAGACAATAGTCTTTTTTTTTGAGTGAAGAAAATAATTCTCACGGAGCTGACAGTTTCGACTGCCACTTCAGCCTTCGTCTGAGCTGTCACTGCTTCCTTGTAACGTGTCGAAAAAAACAGCTGACGAGGTCGGGAAACCTTACAAAATAAGACTCCCCGATAGTATAATAAACTTAAAACTCTTAACCTCTGACGGTCACGGTACTCACTGCATAAGCACATGATGTCACCCTTCATCTATATTTGCATTTACTTTGTCATAAACATCAATGAAGTGACTTCTTTTGAACCTCTATCCAGGAAACAGGAGCTGTTGAACATCTCCAGCGTCCCTCTGGGAGAATGTCCCCCATCACCACCCCGCACCGCTCCCCCCAGCATGAAGGTAGGATACATTAAAAATCTCTTCTGTTTTGGGTCCATTGATGCGGTGTCTCAGGTGTCTCAGGGGAGAGGAAGAATTTCAGTAATGGTGATGAATTGGGATTTTAAACCCTTAAGATATCACATCTTATGTATTCACATTCAAGTTCAAATCAGGAATGGTCAATCCCAACAGTGAGTTTTTGTGTTTCAGGCATACTCATAAATTTACACTAATGTGACCACGGAATATTAAGCCATCAAAAATGTGTGTTGGGGGTGAAAGTGACATTTGAGGTTGCTTAAGGAGGTATAATTGTTTTGGGAAAAACAAACAAGTTGTCATGTTTTGGTTTGTGACCAACAGGTGGCACTGTGGGGCTTTTCCCTGCAGCTGCACACCTGTTGGTCGTTAGGCAATTATGGCTATAAAAGGACTCCCAACCCAACCACTCATTGTCGGGTCATTGTTGCTGTTGGCTGCTGTCATGTTTGTTTCAATCATGTTTAGGTCATTGTTATGTTTTATCTTCAGTCATGATTTTTGTTTGATACTTTGGACTTTGTTTGTTTTGGATTTAGTTTTTTGTGTTCTATCAATACACTTCTTCAAATACACCCTGCTCCTCCCTCTTGTCTGCTTTTTGGGGTCCCCCACCACCTCGCTACATGACACAAGTCTGCCTATTACATTTCTTTTTGTGACTATTTGATTCGTGTTTTCTCATGCTACAGCATGTTTGGAATCAATTCCGCCCTGTGAGAAGCATTAATAATTTATTATTTTGGCCAAAGGGGTTGTGGCAATGACTCAGTATTTTGTTGTTCAGGAGAGGATAATCGGAGGGGCACTAGGCAACTGAAACACGAGAAAGTATCCTGTGCTTTGTAAGGAAATTCTTTTTGGGTGTGATGTTTTGTTAATCATCTCCTGGATTTTCTTTGTTACAATTTTCCTGAAAGATGTTTTTTTTTTCTCCGAGGGCAGATTTGCAGCGCAATGGATAAAAGAAACAGTATCCACAAAAACCCATCTCTCGCTTGACATTTTGTCACCTTGAGCAAAGCTGTAATTATGGAGAGAAATAGTGTGGAAAAGAGAAACAGAAAATGAAGAATGAATTCTTCTCATGGCATTGAACACACAAAAGAAGACTGACTGAAATACAGAGAGCTTAGAGAGGAGGCCAAACACACAGAGCACATAGAGATGTATTGAATACCACATCCTGCAACCCACAAGTGACCCATTCGAAGCATTACTCGACCCATCTCGCAAAAAACAATAGCAAGACCTTACCGGAAGGCTGTAAATAAATAATAAAGAGTAAACACCAGTGTTTTTTTCCAAGTCGAAAAGGTTCAAGTTGTTTTTATCTTTGATCTATCTTATTACCGTATTGGCCCGAATATAAGACGGCCCTGATTATAAGACGACCCCTCTTTTTCAAGACTCAAGTTTGAAAAAAGACTTTTTGAACACCAAATTAATTTTTCTACAGAAAACAATTCCAGTACATTCCAGTACACCGCTATTTTTTATTTTTCTTCTTCGTGCTACCGCTATTTTAATTTTTATTCTTAGTGGCAGGGGTTCACTTTGGCCTAGGGAGTCAAGTTCAGCATTCGCTTCAATGATATCTGGCGCCATCTAGCGTCGTGAATGGGTATAATGTCTAGACCCCGAATATAAGACGACCCCCACTTTTTCAGTCTTATTTCAATGCAAAAAACACCGTCTTATATTCGGGCTAATACGGTAAGTACATTCCACACTTTCCAATTTAAGTAACACATGCGGAAATGCATCTTGCCCTGGATGCCAAAAACAACACACTTCAGTGTTGTTTTCTTTTTCTTAATTAAATATCAGTATCGTCCTATAAATTCTAAATTATCAATAGTTACATCTAAAAGTAATTTGAGCACATATGTGAAGTGTGTATGAAACGTGTAGCCCTTCATATTAATCCGTATTCAAGAAGTAGCTCTCAGTTTCAAAGAGGTCGGTGACCCCCGTTACAAGGCATTCAGCCCAAGAGGTGTGTCAACAAAGCTTGGTCACTCCCGTTGTTCCATTTGCAAAGCGATATGACTAAGTATCTGTGCAGAGAAGCTTTAATCAGTGGTCTTAGCGTTGTGTGTTTTTTGGGTGGATACACACTGAAATAATATCTCAAAAGAGAGCTGAAAGCCTCTTTTTAATACGTACCTGCACTTGTACAGCCATAAGAAGAGTCATTTTAGAGTGTGTCTGTGTTTGTGTGTGTGTGTGTGTGTGTGCAATGTTTTGAGCAATTTAGGTTATTCTTATTTACCCAATGTAGCACTGTATAGTGACTGGCACGGTTCTGACGCTTACATTTATGTTCACAGGTGAGATGCTAAGAGATACCATGCAAGAGTAAGCTACACTGTGTGTGTGTGTGCTTACCTGCATGTTTTTTCTGAAGAAAGATGCACACCGGCAGAACCTGTTTCATACTTTGGCAAGCCCTTAGTCAACTGTCGGGTTTAACTTTCCTGTTCAAGGCATAGACTTTTTAAGATTAGAAAGAGATTAAATATAGGCACGAGAAAGTAGCTGTGCGCGAGGTGGAGCCAAACAAGGGACGCTGCAGGGATTTACATGACATTTTTAGCTGCTGCCTTAGAGGTTTGCCACTATTTGAACTCCGAGAAACCAGGTGCAGTACTTAATTATTGGAAAGAACTCAACAAAAGGTTTTAAGGTCTTTTTTGGGGGGTTTTACCCTTGTGTTACTTGATTGGTATGTGAAATATTTAACAAGATGGATCACAGATACAAGCAACTAAACCCTTGTAAAATGTTGCTAAACATGCAAAGTCACCTTTTTGTTTGATTCTGAACTTCCATTATTGTGGGACTCTTTCAAAGTAGTCTCTCTGAGTGAAGTGTCACATTACCGCACTTGAGGTTCTGGCTCAGGTGTGAGTCTGACATGCCATTACACTGGAGACACATGCATGAGGTCAGCCAGAGTGCTTGGTTTCTGTGGCTTGTCAGTGGTTGTAGCACCCGGTCATGCAAAGATGATTCTAAATTTGGATGTGGTAGCCTTTGTGTCGATGCAAATAAAACAGGACTGCTTCTGGGAGAAAGGAGTGTCAACCCTCGATTGGAATTTTCCATCAGACCGCTGTTTCCGGTCAAGCTAGCCGGATATTAGCTGGAAGCAACATTAGCTAGTCCCTCGCTAACATGACACCATAAAACACTGATGATCAGGGACTGCCGTACGAGACATTCCTTCCACCAGCTACGAACCAAAGCAAGTGTGCGCGCCAACTGGTTTACGCAAGGAGCGTACATTCATTTAAAAAAGAGGTGACCTTGATTATGGACACTGTGAGTCAGCGTGGCTTCGCGATCGATCGTTATAAGTGGTCACTTGCGTATATGTGGCCGTGATGTGCCGCCGTCTGGCTCCTGTAAGACCAGCGCTCAGAAGTTCAAATTTAAGCATATCAGGAAGGACAGAAAAAGAAGCTAACAACATCAGTTGAATATTTTATTTATTGTCACTTAGCTTTTTCTATATCTCTGTTGCCTTTATTAAGCGCACTTGATATTAACCATACCGGAGCGCCATATGGCGATTAAAAGCTTTATCACAATTTGACTACCTGTAGTTATCTTTTTTTTTAATTACATTTTCCATACTGACTCCATTCTCAATCCTGTGTATCCTGTTAATATTAACCCGGTGATAAGCCTGGTAAGAGTATGTGTTGCTTGAAGGTGGAGGGAGCGGTGGTAGATTTATGAGTTTTTATCAAAAGTAATTTCAGGTAAGACTGGTTTTTATTAGTAGTCTCAAAATGTTGTCATCGACAGTTTTTTTTTTTACTGCTATAATCATTCAAATGGTGGTAAAATGTCTTCCAGTTCTGTTTTGAGGAGCCACACTGTTTCGAAGCTAGGACGTATTTTACTGTCCCACGCTTCTGTGCTTCAGAGTTTGAAGTGTGGAACGCTTGCTCAAAAACCGTGTGTGACTGTTGTGTTCAAGTTTCACTATCAGGAAACGCTTCCGTTAATTTTGTCCAATAAGAAGACTTTCACTTTCTGTCACCATCATTTCATTTGTGATTGCGCAACAATCTATTGCACATGCACACATCACATGTGCCAAAACTTGCACAGACACAAGTGTGCAGGCCCTATTCACTCTGACAGCTTGATGATGTGAAAATGTTGGGAACCCCTGGGAGGAGTAAATGTGTAAATGCATTTGTGGAAGCACACAAACTTGTTGATGTGTTCCTCTCTGAGGAAGTGCTTGCTTATCACACTGTGTACATGGGTGTGAGAAAAACGGGTGCTGCCCTCTTGACTCACTAATACTGCGTAAACACAATGAACTTGAGCGGCAGACCTGCTGCTGTCAGCGTAGCTCGCTGTTGTGAATGTACAGTCAGATATTTAAATGCAAAACTTTGAGTTGGTGTCAAAATACTGAGCTCTTGGTTAATGGTGAGTTCAATAACTATATATTTTTTCTTTTTCAGTCTGCAGAATTCTTCGATATGCTGGAGAGAATGCAGGTATGACATCACACTATTGTAATTTTGTCTTTGTACATCGAGCCTAGTTTCTAAACCACACAAAATGGCCCAAGGAATTGGGACGCAACTCGATATAAATACATTAATCAGACAAGGGTTGGACTGGGAGCCTTAATTTCCCTGATTCTTTTTTTTTTAAGCATGCAATATATATTGACTGGCAGTCTGGTTCCAGCTTTGTGGGAACAGTTTGAAGAAGGCCCTTGTGTGTTCCAGGATGGTCAAAACAAGGTTCATAAGGTGATTTCAAATGAGTTGAGTGTGAAAGAACCTGTGACATGCAATTCCATATCTCTTCCATTTGACCAGGCTTCCAGTACAAATAGTGTATGAATCATCCTTCAATTTCATTTCATCATCTGCTCCAAAATTGCAAAAGCTCCAGGAACTCACCTGGCATTAGCTTAAACATTGGCTTGAACATGAATTCAATATGTGTGACTGTTCCATCTCCCTAACCCGGGGGTCGGCAACACGCGGCTCCAGAGCCGCATGCGGATCTTTGGCGACATCTAGTGGCTCCCTGGAGCTTTATAAAAAAAATTTAAAAATGGAAAAAGATTTTGATAGTAGGCTAATATAGCCCAAATAGATATAGAAACTTGTTGCAGCTCCAAAAAAGGAGAGCTGTGGTGTTGGTTTTTTAAAACGTACACTTTATGCTTTTAACAGTCTCGACAAACAGACACGTCTGCACCCGACTCCGTGCCTTCTCCCCTCTCGTTCAACTCGAGAGGCGTTCAAAGACAGCCTCCAAAAACGGAAATTTATGATCACTTCACTGGCACTAAGAAAAGCGAAAATAATGCACCAAAACAAAAAAATCAAGCGAGGAAATTACAAAATAAATTCTATGGGAGCGTTTGTGAACACACAACAAAGGAATGAATAACAAACAATTCTAACAATTCTGCAGCATGTGTATCCTTCATTGTAAGTTTTATCGAAGGCTTTTATTTTTTTGCGGCTCCAGACATATTTGTTTTTTGGGTTTTTTTGTCCTATGTGGCTCTTTCAACATTTTGGGTTGCCGACCCCTGCCCTAACCAAAATCAAGACAAAAATAGAAAGATGAGCCCAACGTTGATTAAATCAATGAATGTCCACCACATGTGCGTCGCCGCCTGCTTTTATTTGACAGCTCGCGGGAAGCAAAGCATAGCGCTACCAGATACTTCTCTTTTTTTTTGTATGGAACTTATTGATTTACCCCAACACCAACCCCACCACCTACCCCGATCAATGACCCACCATGCAAGCCCCCCACAACCCCCAGCCACCCCCTGCCAGCCCCTCCTTGCTGTGACCCGTTTGTTCTCTCCATGGGCTCCCAAGGGCGCAGCTGTGAAAAGAGTGAGCACATATTGGGATATAAAAAAAGGAGAGGACTAGAAAGATTATGATAGGAGGCATGAAAAGCACATTGAAATATACTGAAGCAAAAAATGGAACAAGTGGTCAAAGGAATTTCGCAGGCTCTTTTAGATGTAACGTTTAAAGGCTGAAGCACCGACAGACCTCAAAGAAGCATAAAATAGTCACTGACAAGATGCTCACTCGCCCCCAAAATGGTTATGCGAAGTCAAAAAGGCCTGCATGGCAGTTTCAAAATATTGCTTCGATGCACTAGTGCACCGATTAGTGTGGACATCATACAGACATTTTGCAAGCACAATCAGAGAATGACAGCCAATCAATTCAGGCGAATGATCAAATAGTTTGTTTCACTCCAAGAACAGCGGCCCTCATCCATCTTTTCTGAACCTTGGCTTGCATCGATCTGTTCTTGGGCTCTGACACCGAAAACTCAATAATGAGAACTGTGTGTTTAAAGTCTGCTGCGTTGCATTGAAAAATGGCACTGATTGAAGGTCACGTTTTGGACCTCATTTGTTTTTTTTTTTCCTTTTTGATTCCCCCACATTTCACTTCTTCCCTCTTCCTCTTCTTTGTCCAAGAGAGAAAATTGAGTGCTCTTATGTGTGCCTTTGTGGTCAGTTTTATATTGTGTGACAATGGCTCCGCTGTGACTGTAACATCCGTGCCGTCAATATGCACAGACGCACACCATTACTGTCATGCAAGCGAGCACATATGATGTATGATCTTGGTGGCATTGATGGTGGTGAAGTGCCTGCTTTCAGGAACTCACTTTGTGCTCATCCAGACAAAATGTGCCTCTCAGCACACACACACACACACGCACACACACACACACACACACACACACACACACACACTGACTTGTTTGAAATGTTGATATGCTTTTGTGTGGCTGTGTCGCAAGAAACAGGGCTGGATTCTGCCCTCAGCATAAATGTCTGTACTACCCGCATGTGTGCTTGTGTGTCGTGAAAATTACATTAGCATGTATGACTCACTTTGTTTTAACATTAATATTTCAAATACATTTATTACAACAACACATTCATTGCATTTATTTTTGTAACTGTGTTTTGACTTGAAGGTGTACAAGGTAGATAAACATAAGAAACATAATAAGATAACATAAAAAAACATAGTGGATGCAACAGAGGGCATGTGCTAATTACTACCAGACAACAGATGCTTTCAACTGGCCTGTTTAAACAATGGTGTGAACAACCGTATAATGCCGGATTTACACTGCATGGTTGAAGTGACATGATTGATGTTTTTGTTTTTTTGTTTTTGCCCTCAAGTACAATTTGGCTGCGCTTTCTTAAAATAAAATGAGTAAATCTGTGGGATCATGCAGTACGGCCTCATCCAAGGGTGGATAAAAATCCGATACTCTGATTCGTATCGGTTGTGCCAAAGTGACTGCGGCTCAAACAACTTGCCGTGTAAATCCAGGATCAGAAATCTTATTGAATGTGACGGAAACATTTAAGAACTGACCCTTTGAATCAAGCTATTCGAGATCCAGTGTTGGCATGATTCCAAATTAACGTTTGACACATGTGCTTTTCCGTCCTCATGCTGCAAATGGATTCAGGTCCCTAAAGTCGAAGAGACCAAAAAATGGAAGGTGTGACCAGTCAGCAGACGCACTCACACTCATCGGCTTGTGTCGTGATGTCTTTGTCCTTTCTCTGGCACCTCTCAACACTTTCACATTAGAAAATCAATTGTCTCCTAATCTAATTGATCATAAATTGGGGGAGCTCCAACTGCATATTGATCTGCAACGGCTCCCACTACTGCAGAGTCAAAAGGATTAGCGGAGGAGCAGCATTTAGAGATTGTACCCTGAAATTGTGCCCCACTGCGCAAACAACTACAAGGCTCCAACGACCTTAAACTACTACAACCACCTTAACTGATATTTGCTGGAGTCTGTGTGTTTTAGGTTATTTCGTGAGCTTGTGTTTTATCTCACACGTTCGATCTTTTAGAACCACTGTTTGAGCTGTCATTTCTTATATGTGTTGTTTCATACCAAAGTACCGTATTGGCCCGAATATAAGACGGCCCTGATTAAAAGACCTCATTTTCAAGACTCAAGTTTGAAAAAAGACTTTTTGAACCCCAAATTAATTTTTATACAGAAAATAATTACAGTACATCTGAAACCAATGATTATAACAATATATTTGAGGGAAAAAAGCATGTTATTTTAACTGGTTTTTGACATATAAATGACTTTTCCTCAGCTGCCGGTTAACCTGGCCAATCTTCGACCCACTTTTCTCCAGATTGTCACTATGTTTCTCCATTTTCTGTTATGTCTTCTATTATTTTCTTCTCTTTTCCTTCTTACTGCTATTTTTTCTTTTTCTTCTTTGTGCTACCGCTATTTTTATTTTTATTCTTCATGGCAGGGGTTCACTTTGGCCTGGGGAGTCAAGTTCAGCATTTGCGTCAATTATATCTGGCGCCATCTAGCGTCCTGAATGGGTATAATGTCTAGACCCCCGAATATAAGACGACCCCCACTCTTTCAGTCATATTTCAATGCAAAACATACCGTCTTATATTCGGGTCAATACTTTATGTTGAAATTTAAGGAAGTGTACCGTGTCTTTCGCAGGATGACTATATTCCCTACCCACGGATAGAAGATGTGAGTAACTCATTCACTTCATGTATTTGATGTAAAGAGGATGAAGACTGGTGCGTGATCAGAATTTGGTTTCGTTTTTTTATTCTACATCCATCTCAAGGTCCTCGAGAAAGGTGGCCCGTTTCCCCAGGTAATCTTGCCACAGTTTGGTGGTTACTGGATTGAGGATGTGGAGGCACCAGCCGGGACACCCTCCTCTTCAGAGTCCAGTTTCTGTGAAGAAGAGGTTGGTGGAGAAGGCATGAGTCCCGGTGAGGGACACAGCTACCGTCTGGAGTGCAACAGCACAGCCAGGGCCTACAGTAAACACTTTCTGGGCAAGGTTTGAGGACATGTTTCAAGATATGGATAAGCTGTTTATGAAGGTACATACAACAACACTGTAACATATATCTCATGTGTTTGTAAATATACTTTTGTGCAGGAGCACATGAACTATTACTGCACTGGCAGCAGCAAAGGCAACCTCATCATGTCCCTGAAATATGAAGAGATTGATGGCCAAGAATTATTGCGCATCATGCTCAGGTACGGAAGTTAAGCTGAATATACACTGACCAGCCCGAAAAAATGACCTCAAAGACCCATATTTAAATATTCTGTTTATAATATTGCTAGGTTTTAAATGACACTATCAGAGAGGTGTTGGGTTTTTGTTTTTTAATTTAATGGTTTAATATTGGGGTGGTCCGGTGGTCCAGTGATTAGCGCGTCAACCTCACGGTGCAGAGTTGCAGGGTTCGGTTCCGGCTCTGGTCTCCTTGTGTTGAGTTTGCATGTTCTCCCCGTGCCTGTGTGGGTTTTCTCTGGGTAATTCGGTTTCCTCCCACATTCCAAAAACATGCATGGCAGGTTAATAGAACACTCTAAATTGCCCTTAGGTGTGAGCGTGAATGGTTGTTCTGGGTGTACGCCGCCTACTGCCTAAATACAGCCGGGATAGGCTCCAGCACCCTCCGTGACACTTGTGAGGATGAAGCGGACCGGAAAATTAATGGATGGATGGATGGTTTAATATTGTGGTTGTAGTTTGCAGGGGTGAGAGCTCTGTCTAATATTTTATTTGGCTTGCATGAGTCTAATATGAGCTCTTCACACCCCTTTGAACACACTGACCGTGTGAATCAAAACTGAACATTGCTGAGGCATTATAGCTCTAGTATTGGATATCATATTGTGCTCCTGGTCAAGCTTTGTCTAGTCAGTGTGCGCAGCGCACTACATCATTGGTACTCTACTATACAATACAATACATTTTTATTGATATAGCACAACAGCTGAAGATTGTAATTCGACAATGTTGATGAGTTGCTGAGTAAGTTGAATGGTTCCTTGCAGTAAGAATGCCTGACAAGCAATGAAACTGTGACCAACAAATGCTCTATATTGTTTATTTTTATTTCGGGTTGAGCAAATATTGACATCGACGTTTCTATCTTTATATGTAACTTAATGATGTCAAGCCTGCAAATAAACTAAAATCATGGGCTTCCCAATTTAGTTTGGATACGTTTACCATAGTTTTGTTTTTCACGAGGATTGATTGCAATGTTTAATTTATTTATTTAAAAGGTAGAGTGTGTTGTAATGAGGACAGACCTGTAAATATGCCAAAATTTGCCAGCGGCTACACGGTGAGTCAAACGGCACTAAAAAAGAAAAAAAACCTTGTAAGGGGTACAGATTGTTTGCTAATATGCAATTATATGTTCCAATTTATTAAATTAAGTGCCGGCCAGTCTTCTTTAAGAAGAATTTCTGTCACTGTATTGCAGGTCAAGGACCAAAACTGTCCATGATAGGATATCCTTAGCAGGCATTAACCAGCTTCCCAGTGTACCTCAGATTGCCAAAGTAAGATTCACACAAATCCATCAATACGAGTGTCATATCTCTTTGAGATCATCACAAGAAACTCTATTTCCATTGATGAGCTTGGAATGTTTCAGCTTCTGTGTGACGATGCCACAGGATTAAAGTTCAACCCAGTTCTTTACCCTCGAGTAAGTTTATTCCAGTCTCACGTCACAACCTTAACTTGTGCAGCTAATCGAATAAGATCAGATGGGTCAATATTTTATAAATTGTGTTGATGCTAACACTTCATATCGTATTCTAACTGTGTCAAAGCTATTATTGAAAGCCTCCCTGAGGTACATACCTCCTCTAAATGCAGCACCTTCATTCGCTTTTTAGCATCCTATGACTTAAATAGAGTGGGAAAGTACAGGCACAGCCTTTTCTTATTATATCCCTCATGTCAACCTACTTCGCTAACATCTGCCATACTCAATGAGTGCAATATTCCAATGGATTGATGATGCAATAACACACAAAAAAAAATGGAGCCGGTGGCTTGATTTCATTACTCTGCGAGTCTCAGGGAGGGCTATGATGGGGCTTGCCTTTGGCCAGTGCCTCGGGGAGGGAAACATACCATCTGCGTCTTAGTACACAAGAGGCTAAGATGAGTGTGCTGGTCTCACTGGGGGCTGTGAGAGTTTGCATGTCAGCCTGACGCAACAAGAGCCAACTGAAGTTGCCCCTGAGACATGTTTGAGAATACGACATGTTTTCGACGGCGATGAATAACGGTTTTTGTTGTTGCGCAGGGATCGCAATTGATCGTAGGTTTTGATGAGCATGAGGTCAACAACACCTTCAAATTTGGGGTGATCTACCAACAATTTGGACAGGTGAGTGATTGTATTGACCGCACAGCTGCATTTGTGTTTTGTTTTACCCTGCTCTGTGTCACTGATACTCCTCTTCCAATTTAGACATCTGAAGAAGAGTTGTTTGGGAACAATGAAGAGACTCCAGCTTTCAAAGAGTTTCTTAGTATACTGGGTGACAACATTGAACTTCAGGACTTTAAGGGGTGAGATGTGATAGAAAGCTCTTAAATAAGAGGCTAGGAATCAAGGACAAATGTGTCCATGGGGCTCAAATATCACATAAAGAAGTAATGTGATCACCATGAACTTGGGCTTTGATTGCAGTACAGAAAACAGAGTTTAATGGCTATGAACATGAAGGTGCTATAATTATTTGTTTAAATCTATCCTTTAGGGGTGACGCCAGTCAGAGCTTTGCGCAAGTCATTGGTATAAATTCAAACTTTCATAATAGTTACAATAAACATTTAAATGAAACAGTAATTTTCCTGTATCTCTTGGGAAGACTTTCTACAAGCTTTTCATCAAGGAGGAGAAATTGGCATGTTGACAGGCGCTGGGTTTGGGAAGAAAGTCATTCAGGGATTGAAAAGGGCCTTTATCTGTTCGCACAATTAGAAGCATAGAAATGTCTTAAAGTTCTTGGTAGATTGCAGAATGTTTTTTTTTTAATTTAATGGTTTAATATTGGGGCGGCCCGGTGGTCCAGTGGTTAGCGCATTGACCTCACAGTGCAGAGTTGCAGGGTTTGGTTCCGGCTCTGGTCTCCCTATATGGCGTTCGCATGTTCTCCCCAGGCCTGCGTGGATTTTCTCCGGGTTCTCCGATTTCCTCCCACATTCCAAAAACATGCATGGCAGGCTGATTGAACACTCTAAATTGTCCCTAAGTGTGAGTGTGAGCACGGATGGTTGTTCGTCTCCATGTGCCCTGCGATTGGCTAGCAACCGGTTCAGGGTGTCCCCCGCCTGCTGCCTGAAGACGGCTGGGATAGGCTCCAGCACCCCCCGCGACCTTTGTGAGAATAAGCGGATCAGAAAATGGATGGATGGCTTTTTAATCAAGACTGACGTGCCTGGCTATGCTCTTGCAGATTTCGTGGCGGGCTGGATGTGTCCCATGGACAGACAGGGACTGAATCCGTCTACACAATGTTCAGACAACGGGAGATTATGTTCCATGTGTCAACCAAACTCCCTTTCACTGATGGCGATGTCCAGCAGGTAGTTGGCCTTCACCTCTTCATTTCAAGGCAATCATTTTAAACAGCAATCTGTTTGAGAACTAATATTTCATTCTTTGCCCCCTCAGCTTCAAAGGAAAAGGCACATAGGAAATGATATTGTGGCAGCAGTTTTTCAAGAAGAGTCTACACCCTTTGTTCCTGACATCATTGCCTCCAACTTTCTGCATGCGTACGTGCTGGTCCAGGTTGAGAACCCGTGCACGGAGAACACAACGTACAAGGTCATAACTAAGCGTTCAAAATATCACCAAATAAAACCACGTGCTATCCACTTAGTCTGTTACTAATCATCTCAACAGGTATCTGTGACTGCTAGAGAGGATGTACCTCCCTTTGGACCCCCTCTTCCGAATCCAGCTGTCTTTAAAAAGGTGAATTAATTTTTTTTGACAGGACCAAACATGACGTGAAAGAAAAAAAATTAAAAATGTTCTTCTTCCCCGGAACCCAAACTACAATAATACTGGCATACAGTTTATGCGGTACTGTATACAGTTGATAGAGTCCATGAATGATAGCCTGACTTAGTGTATATAGAGTCCTTCAAAAACAAAACTGTGAATCTTCTTTTTAAGCTTGTTTCTTAAATGTACATTATTTTATCTTGACTTAGTTTATTTTTGTCGCATCTGGGCAAAACAGATCGCAAGTCATTTCCACCACAGTTTCCTTTTCATCATTCCTGTCTCCCCTCACTGTCTTCTCTCTCCAGGGCCCAGAGTTCCGAGACTTCCTTTTGACAAAGCTGATGAATGCGGAAAATGCCTGTTACAAATCTGATAAGTTTGCCAAACTAGAGGTGACACATGAAGGCACATTCTGAGTAGCAGTGTCATAACCCTCTTGCGGCACAGCCAATTACAGTGTGTTTTATGTGTGCATGAATGTGTATTTATTCCAGGGTCGAACACGAGCTGCGTTGCTTGACAACCTCCACGATGAGCTTCACCGACAAAGTCAGGCCGCTCTGGGTCTAAGCCAAGCAGAAGAAGAGGACAAGCTGGAGAATGGTGGACATGGAGGTCTGCTGGAGTCATTCAAGGTGAATGGAATGCCGGATTTGTAATCTGCTTTGACTGTGTCCTTTATGTTGACACCATTATTACCTATCTAGGATAGGATCTCATTAGAGATTTTTTTGTTTGTTTGTTTTTTTTGTGCTTTTTTTAATAACGTTGGCTCAGTAACTGTCACGTAAACATCAAATCACAGTTGCTCAGCAACTACGCTGAGGTGCACTGTGATTTAGAACGACTGGTTCGAAGGGGACCAAAATATGCCAGATATCTACCACCATATTACCAAGATGAACCACCCAATTTAATATATCTAAGCTTTTATATTTTGCACACAACATGAAGGCTCTAGCATGCAATTCATCAGATAACGCCCCCCCCCCCCCCTCCTCCACCCCTGGTCCACTTTTTGTGAGAATGTGCAGACTGCAGGCACAATTTTCTATTCATAGCTGACAAGTGGAGAGTTGTTTGCGCAACCTGGGAGGTTCTCTGTGGTTGATCTTTCAATAATCCTAATTTTATTTTTCAATATCTATGAATCCACAAGATTACTTACCGGTATTTGAACAAAATCAGTGATAAAGGTCTAAATGTTGGGTACTGGCTAAAGGCGGAGTAATGCTCATGACATTCATTGTAAATTCATTGTGTGTGTATGTGGAGGCATTTTTATTCCATGTTGTTGTTCCACAATCATTACTCTTAATCTTAACAGGCACTCTGGACAGCCACGTTGCAATTATTGGAGTCTATACCAGCGTCCGCTTTTCTCATCGCTGCTCTGGCAGTAGCCATGTATTGTGTGTCGACAATGCAGAGGGTGATTTCCTCATAATGAATAAACATTTTTAATATGCTGCGTTTGTCATCTATCCATTCATCCATATTCTATCGCGCTTACATCTTATCCCCGATGACTTTGGGTGAGGGGACATCCTGGACTGGTTATCATCCCCAATTTCATGGTGGATCTAGAAAAGCAACCATTTACAATTCTTCATTTTAGCCTAACATTTATGTTTTGGGATTGTGGGAGAAAGCTAAAGAGCATAACAAATCCAAGCAAGACTGCCGAATCAGCGATGTAAACCTGATGACTAATGACACTTTGCCTTCGTGAAATAAAATGACAGCACAGGAGATGGATTCATGCAAAGTACACAATGTGCACTACAAGTTAAATGAAAGTTACTCTGTCTGAATTGCATCTTGAGTGTTACAATGCATTTTCAATGATATACCGAGTGGACACAGTACAGTAATGCCCAACCAGGTAGCCATGGCCACACACAAGGCCATGGCTTGTGCGTGACCATGGCATCAGGGGTCCTGCGGGAACATATCAATTTCACTTATATGCCAGTGAGTTAGAGTGACAAATAAAAACCACGATATAGCGGACATTGCAATAAAGGTGTATTAACTGTTGCTATACAGTCAATAGAATGAGTAATGGTCATAAGTCCTGCTATCAGCGTTCCGTTTCCTGTGACAATCAGATTTCACACTGCAAATGTTTGAGGAAATTAAAAAGATTATTAATTATTACATAAAGGAATTAAGGTATTCAGTATGCATACTTTTGGAAACATCTTTATTTGATCCTGTGCCGTGATACTTTTGAAATAATAATACGGGTGCCTTGGCTTCAAGGTTGGGAAACACCTGCACTAGCTGAAATGAAGCATAGCCTAATTCTTTTTATGAGGAATTGCTCCCTCTAGCGCTTGATTTATGCAACTTCATCAACTAAAAAGGGTAAAGGTGCACTGCATCCAACTGATTTTCAACCCATGCCTTCATTTTGTTTACTAAGTGCTAACTTAGTACAACTAGTCACCTGTATGTTTTCTTCATGTTTGTAGAGGGCCATGCGTGTGAGGAGTCACTCAATGGAGACTGTGGTAGGGTCAAATCGCCTTAGGAGCCCCGGCGGTGGAGGGGGGGTGCCAGCCAGTTTAAGTGGAGGAGCAATGCCACAGAGCGCCAGTGAATGTACCAAGAGCACCTACAATGTAAGTACTGTATATGCATAGAAGGAAGGGGTAGGGGGAATGTTATGTCATTATTTTAATTATAGAAATAAACATGTATTGTAAAACCATTTTTAAGCATGTGCATTTTAAAAGGCATATTTTGTCAAGTCAAGTCAGCTTTATTGTCAAATATGCTCTATGTACAACATACAGACATGCAGTGCATTGAAAAAACACACAGCTGAAAATATGGGCAGCGAAACTGAATTGCATTAAAAAAAAGACATAAATATAAACAACCAAGGGCACTTTGTGATTATTCGGGGTTAAATTTAGGCCGCACATTGTTTAAGTGCAATAATCTGATGTCGGATGCTGAGGGAGGGTCACCGTCTGGCAGGAGGCAGGGGTGGCGGTGAGGGGGGTGGGGGGAGTGCAGGCAGACCAGGGAGGGAGTTGAGTCTCTTGACCGCCTGGGGGAATAAAGTGTTCTTGAGCCTGCTGGTTCTAGCACAGAGACACCGCAGTCTCCTCCCGGACGGCAGCAGGTCGAAGAGGCTGTGAGATGGGTGGGTGGGGTCACCTACGATCTGGATGGCTTTGCGGGTCAGACGAGAATTGTAAATGTCCACGAGTGGGGGGAGAGAGACATTAATCTTCTCAGCTGCTCTCAGACTCTTTCGGCATGACACTGTGCAAGCGCCGTACCACACAATGATGCAGCTAGTCAAGATGCTCTCAATGGTGCCTCTATAGAATATCTGCATTATGGGGGGCGGGGCTCTTGCTCTCCTCAGTTTGCGGAGGAAGTCGAGGCGCTGCGGACCTCTATTTGTAATTTTTTTATTTTCTCAGCCTCCAGCATTGTCAACCAAATCTTCCGTAAAGAGCCCAGTAAAAAGACGATCTGGACTCTTTCCTCGACTCCACTCCAGCAGTGAAACTCAATCTGAAAAATGCAATCGAAGGTTGGTCTTTATTTCCCAGACACAAGTACTATGTCTAATGCTCAGTACGTGTTCTTGAATTGTTTTTTTTGTTTTGTTTTGTTTTGTTTTTTGGGGGGTATGTAGTGACCAAAAGGCAACAGAGATCTGCCCACTATCCCAGGAAGTCAGGTCAGAGACATTATCCAACCCCAGCTCACCTGAGATCTGCCCTAACAAAGAAAGGTGAGACAGGCTCCCGTGACAGAACTGACAAGCGCCGTAGAAAATAGATGCTGTTTTTAATATAATTGACCTATTACTTGGTAAACTAACATCTTTCGTCTCCCAGGCCTTTCATTAAACTGAAGGACAACACGGGCAGCAAGCCGAACATCTCTCGGTCTTCATCAAGCACCAGCAGTTTCAGCAGCATTACAGGAGATCCAGAAGCTTTGGAAGACTTCGAGACAGTGAGTATGGTCCTCAGCACAGATTCGTATTGTGCTTCCACTGGTTACATGGTTATGTATGGGATGCAACTAAGACTTCCTTACCGCAAAACTGTACTGAGGGGAATTTTTCCTTTAGGAAATAAATCTAAAATCTTATCTAGTTTTCAGTTTTTTTTTCTCAAGTGACGCAACAGGATTCCTGGCCAGAGATCAACCTCCACTTTTTAAAATTATTTTATCTTTCGGTATTTTTCTTCTATACAGTTTCCTTCATTCTTTAACCTTCTCCCACCAGGCCAGTCATCCCTCTATAGGATCATCCTCTGCCTTCAGCCCTTCAATCAGCATCGACAGTCCCGTCTCGGGAACTCCCATCATCATGTCCCGCAGTTCCACAGGTATATACTGCTCTAATTGGAACCGCTCTTAGCCTCTTGAACGTGTGTTGTTCATTCTTCCTTTTCCTCTCTGTCCAGATGGGAAGAATAAGACATCACCGAGGTCTAACTTGAAGTTCAAATTTGACAAAATCAGCCATTCATCCACGAATGTAAGGCATTTATTTTTTCCTTCACATAACAAGTAGTTCTAAAAAAAAATGGATGGATGAAAGATTTATGAGAATATATATGTACTAGTGTAAACAGTTGTGAAGTGGTTGACCTTTTACACTACATGGACGATCGTAGTCGGTCGGACACTTCGCCATGTTGGTGGCAACAATGAGTCGGCCCGACATGAGGTAATTGAAGTCACTGAAATCATGGCACTGTGCAAGTTCGTCCTCCTTTTTGAACCTGTGACCTTGATTTGTGCATTGGGGCGTGTGTGAGATGGAGCAGAAAAGGGCCATTCCCAAACTGTTGCAGTTTTGGAAGATATATCAAGAAATTCTCAAATTATCTAATAAGGGGCCGGCCCGGTGGTCGACTGGTGAGTGCGTCGGCCTCACAGTGCGGAGGCGCAGGATTCGATTTCGGCTCCGGCCTTCCTGTGTGGGGTTTGCATGGTCTCCCCGTGCCTGCGTGGGTATTCTGCGGGTACTCCGGTTTCCTCCCACATTCTAAAAACATGCATGGCAGGCTGATTGAACTCTCAAAATTGTCCCAAGGTGAGTGTGAGCGCGTATGGTTGTTCGATTGCCCTGCAATTGGCTGGCAACCAGTTCAGGGTGTACGCCGCCTACTGCCCAAAGACAGCTGGGAAATCTACTTTGCCGACAGACAGAAAGAAAGGCCAAAACCATCAGCTGTGATCCACCATGACATTCTCAATTCTGTCATTCCCCTCTGGAAAGAGATATCAAACTATCAAATGTAGAACAAAAATACTAATAAACAGCCTCTTCCCCAGGCCATCAAAGCCATTATTTTTTTAATGTGTGCAATATATTGTTTGAACCAATATGTGAAATGACTTAAATTAGTCTTTAAAAGTTGTGTCTCAGTGCTATCGTATACTGTTTTTATTAACTCATTCACTCCCAAAGACGTTTTTAAACGGCTTTTCAGACTTTAGACTAGAATTGGCTGGTACTGAATGAGTTAAGTCAAATTCCATTTGTCTGTATTCAGTGTTTCTCAAACTGTTAAAATAATGTCAATCATTCTGTCAACCAATGTCTCTACATTTCTCTTTTCAGTCCGAGTAACTTGATGACCAGCCTTGAGAGGGCCCACGTGGGTTGAATGGAGCTGTGCAAAACAACAATTTCAAAACCAAATCATTGTAGAACCACGTCGCTAAGCCACGGGTGATCCGGCAAGACTCGCAAGAGCGCCAGAGTCCCTTAAAATAACTCTCAATACTGTGAGTGTATAGTACAGAACTGTATTGTTGGGGTTCTTTTTGACAGACTTTTGGTGGACAGAAAATAGTTCATGTTTTACAGACGCTCGCAAATGTTGGCGGTAAAATGTTCATATCATTGACAAACCCTGACCAGGCTGTGATACTGTGAGTGTTGCGGTGAGCTCGACTCTCCAAAGCTTTTAACAAGTTGTAGTCTGTGTTAGCTGAAGAATGTACCCAGGTTTAATGGGAACATGAGTTAAAGGCTTAGTAAAGGTTTTACTTTTGAGCTTGTCAGCTGCTGGCCAGTTAGGAAGTTAAGGCATCTGTAAATGGTCTGGAAACAGATCCTGTTAAAGTAAAACCATACTACTTGTGAAGTATTGGAAGTCTCACGTATATTAGTGTTGGATTAGAGTTTGTCGTGTGGATGAAAATTGTTCTTTTGTATGGCGTAATCTTTTGTTACCTTGCTAGGTGCTGCACTATGAATGCTGCTGGAATTCAGTCAACCCACGTAATAGTATTTCTGTTTTTGTCGGGATGTCAAATTCCCGATTTGATGTGCTTGTTTTGCTGAAAAATGATGTGCAGTACGTGGTACTGCATGAATATTTCACCAAGATTTTATTTTCTTGTTATACTTTAGCAGTGTATTACTTTCATTTCGTGTCAGGGTAAAATTACCACACATTGTTTTTTTCTAAACAGACTTTCGTACTTCAGTATGCTAAACAAAAACATTTCACCTCCTAGAGAGGCTTGCTAGATCACCCTACGTGTGTACTCTGTGTATGATAAATATTTTCTTGTCATGACTTGATGACTTGAAAAAGACTGAATTACCTTTAAACCAGTTCTGGCAAAAACACACTGAATGTGAAGTTGAGAAATTTTTGTTGCTGCTTTTTGTATGCCGTCCATTAGATGTACAATGCAAAGGTACAGTAGTTGCATACATGCACAGAAAGGCAAGACTGGTTTAAAATACGGCATGATGGTATCAATTTGACAAAAGGGAGTGATGAAAAAGATGAATATCCATACTGCCTCGGATTATTGTAATTCTAGCTGTGGAGAAACGTTCCTTTGACAGAATAATTTTTTTAGAAATCATTTTTATTTATAAACTGAGGGGGAAATGGATTTTTAATGATTATCTGGAGAAAAGAGAATAGGCATAAATAAGGATACAAGTTAGAATCGTATTTGTCATTGAGTTTGCAGCAGCCTTAATGCCTTGCATCCTTTTCACTGTTAAATTACTTAATTTATTAAAAGATATTTTTTGAGCATTGTAAAAAAAAAATAACGGAAGGGGTACAAAATCAAATGAAATGACATGATGGGAGAAGATATATGAATTTCAAAGCTGTCTAAAGATGTAAATGTATATTTCATTACGTAATGTGCTGCTGGAAATTTATTCAACAAATAAAATGTATTTTGTGTGAGTTTTGCATTTGTCATTTTTCCATTTTAACATGAGATTAGATTGAATATCAAACAATAAAGCCACCCAAATCTTTCATGAAGAATATTCATTCATTTTCTTGCTCAACCAGTCACTGATGACTACAACTAGGTGCAGGAGGCAGTAAGCGCCATATGACTTACTGGTCTTTTGGGATTCGTTGAATTTATTCACACTGTTAACAGTCAATGTGCTCACCCAGTTATGCCATTATCGTATTATCAAAAACTGGAGCCACTCTTGATGCCCATTTAATCGCTGAACTTCCAATATAGAGGAAGCATAGTGCAAAGTACGTTCGAATATATCGATGATGCATTCAAACATGTTTGCAAATACGTGCGAACGTGAACTAACGCTAACCTCATCATGTCCAAGTAACTGCGACACTGACCCCGCCCCTTCCTGACCTCAATAACACACACTGAGTATAACTGCCGAACAAACATGAGAACAGGAATTGTATTGGAACAGAATGGGTGGTTTTGAACTTTGTTTTATGTTTTTCAAATGTAAATATTTTAATAAATGCATGAAGACATTTCGAGGGTGGAGTGTGGACGGAGACTCCACAGATTTCTGACGGCGCTTTAGCACCCCCTAGCTTCAATATAGCGCCATTACAGTACGTTACTCATACTGATGCTACCTTATCGAGTCCTTTTTAATACACCGCAGAGTACATAGTTCTTTGAAGCCGAAACCTCTGGCAGAGTTCAACAAAAGGTACTGCGGTATGCACTGTATTACGATATGGAGGACTGGCTCAGACAAAAAAATAAACAACCACATGTGGACAGACAATGAGTCTTGTTTGCTTTCAAACTTAGCTTGTAGCAGACGTACGCACATTATCAGCATGATGTCTTTGATCCATTGTGAAAAGAACACTGATTCGCTCCTCTTTCATCTATAACTGCTTCAAACAACAAAGTGTATGCAGGGAAAGTGGTTAAGATTGCACGACTGTCTGTGTCTTATGTGTTGTCTTGTATTATTTTGTGTTAACTGTTCTTTTGATGGCGGCGCCGGCACCCGCAGCGGCTCCTCTTGTTTTCTGTTGTCTATTGAGAGGGAAGACATTGACAAAGTTGCGCTTGACCTTGAGTACGGCTGCATGCTGTTTTGTTGGGGTTATATTTTACGAATATTTTGGTAAGGTCACGTGCACTCATGGACACAAAAATTTAACTTGATATACAGCACAAATAACGAGATAAATGCTTGATCATGGAACTAACCTCAAGGTATCACTGGATTTTTTTTCACAGAGTTGATTTCCTGTAATACTTCCTAGTACAATTTCCATTATTCATAATGCTAACAGATACCATGTTAATTAATGTACTTGGTTTGGTAACTAGTTGCAGCTTTAGTTGGTAGCTTACCACTTATAGTGTTATCTTTCGTTTCAACCCAGCTGACATTTTTCACCCAGCTACCATGTCAGGTAAGACAACTTTGAAGGTATGTATGCAGAAAACAACACCTCTATGACAAAGGGCAAATCTTTTATTGCCGTTGATTTATTTCACCAAAGGCCCAGGCTGGACTGACAGGTTTTGACAGAATGGCAGTAACCACACTGGCGTGTCAGGATGTGGCGAGTATCAAAGAGCTCAAACCTTTACAACTTAAACTCCGCCCAGCTCTATGACATGGAATACGAGGCGGGGTGAATAAACGAGCGCACCCTGCCTTCTCGTTGACATACTGACTGCGTCTGATTGAAACAAAGAACGAGTGATTTTTTTTTGTAGTTGTTTTTTTAAATCGTGAACGACCCAACAACACTTTTCAAGGTCCAAGACGTTATGGAAGCTGGTAGGTTTTTTTCCCCCTGCTTTCTCGCGTTTGCGTGTTGATACGTTTCTATGCTTGACAGTTTAAGCATGGCAACTCGGGAAGCTAATCGGCTAAGTTAGCATTCTACGAGCTAGCTTGCCTATCAAACACGGTGGGTTTGTCTCAGTTAAATTCACAGCTTTGTATTGATTAGGTGAATATGTTATTATAAAATCCACCACCCATTAAAATAGATGGGATGATTGACAATGGCTGTTGAAATTAGCTTGCTTTTTGTTGCCCGTGGAGTTGTATCGCTGGAGCTCTAGCAGTTGTCAATCTATGTGAAATGATTATTTCGGGTTTCCTGATTATGTACCTCAGACGTGCCGGACTGTAGTCATGCATGAAAAGACAGTATTCTTTTGCTGTTGCTGATTTAGCCCAGTAAACTAATTGAAATGGCTGTTCCAATAAGGCGCCTGTAAAATTCATTTCGACTTAAGAAGTTTTGTGTCGTCTACGGGCCCTTTACTAAGTCATGTGGCGTTGCCCTCGCTCACAGATGTATTTTTCATGCTGAGCATGAACACAGTCTTGTTTCAATCTGCACAGGATGCTGAGATCCCAGTATGTAGGGGTTACACCTCTTGTCCACAGTGCTTCTCCACATTAGGTGAGCATAGGGTACGAGGCATTAATAAATAGTCAATACATTGAGAAAATAAATCCCTTTCATCCAATCTGCCATGTAAAATTTCCATCTAATATTGAAGCAGTGGCAAAAATCTGTATTTGTGAAAGCTGCAAGTCACTCTGCAGCCCTGCGCTTGGCCTATTGCCATTGCAAACAACTTGGATGTCAGTTACTCACCTCACATGTTGCTTGGGTTGATTATAAGATGGAGAGTGACAGTGTATCAGTCATGATTGTGTTTCACATTTAGTCACTGGTCATTAACAGAATGGAGCTGACAAGGGGACATAACCTTGGCAACACGCACGACTAGTCAGTCATCCCTCCCATGTTAAAATTTTTCGCACAATGTGTATTTGTGCAACCGTCCTCCATTTTTTTATTGGCTATCTAGATGTTAACCAACAAAGAGCCCCTCAGCACTTTAAGTCTTATACAACCTCCTACACTACCATTGCACTACAATTATACTGTTGTTAATCATCTGTTTACAACAGTTTTATAACTAGCTTAACTTTTCCTTCATTTTCAATGAAGTCTCAAATTATTATAATTGTCTTCAGTCTACATATTAATATCCACCAGCATCTCTGTATTGCGTGAGAAGATTAGAATAACGATAGTTACAAGACCTAATTGGGGAGTGATGTTTATTAATGGCTATTAACTGGGCATCCTCCATTTAATATTGTGAAGCGGCGTGCCTGAGTGATTCTAAACTATGGCTTAAGTGGAGAGCGCGAGTCCCTTAAGTCTTTAGATGACAAAGGGGTTTTTGAATATCGAGAAATATCTCCCCCTAATTATACAGCATTGCTGCAGTGTAGCCACCCTCCCCAAAATAATGTCTTGTTTAACCCCTTTTTAGTATTTTGCTCTTTTACTTTATCCTCTCCTCTTGTTGTTATTCCAGGTCTCAGTCAAGAGAAGGTTGCCACCTTTGTAGAGCGCCTGCAGGCAGAGCCTCGCTACTTGTTGGCCCAGAATGTGTCAACGTGCATCGACCCACTGGAGGTTTGCCTTCACCGGAAGACTGTGCAGGATACTGTACACATCTTCCAGCATGCTATCCCCACAGAGGGCAAGCCCGTCACTAACCAAAAAAACTCAGGTAGTTTATTCTATTCCATTGTATTCTTATCTGGGTTTTTGTTTTCGTCAGATAGATAGCTTGAGATAAGGGAAATTGCAGTCATCCTTTCAAGGTCAAACCATTGTGGCCTGTGTTAGAGCTTTTTAACCGGGCATGAAATGTTTCGCAACATTTTTTATTATCATGAGTGTGAGAAAAGCATTAAGGTCTATCATAAAATTTAAACCCATGAAGTTGTATATTCCCCCTTATCTTTGTCGGCACACATCATACGGAGCACAAGGGTTGCTAAAGCTGAGTGCACTTCTTGCATCATGCTTTTTAACACTCATACAGCTTTTAAAAGAATGTTGTTCACTGGTGTATGACAACAAAAGTTGTGTACTCACCCCTAACTTGAACGCATAACAGATGTTCCAATTTTGTTTTATGATTGATGTTTGGATAGTGTTGACTGAACCATACTGTGTACTGAGAAGCCGCGATAGAGATGTGGATACCGTGTTTTTTGAGTATGACACCGGCCAATCTGTGTCTGATTTGACTGCAGCCTGAACTTAGCCTTAGACACGTTGAGAATCTCTTCGCGCTCACTGATTTGAATGCCATGTGTTAATTTCATGATATGTGAACATTTAAATTTGTCACGTAACTTTTTTTTCTTTAATTCGCTATTTTGTTATAGCAATAAATAGCACAATGTAGAATTTCTTTTTTTTAAATTTTTTTTATTCAGACCTTGGAGCTCACATGTTTGGATCAGTATAATCTCTGGTCATTGGACTTGTGGTTTCATCATAACCAAACAAACATGCCTGTATATTTTGTTCTCATCAGGAAGATGTTGGATCTTTTCATGTCTCAATATCATGCGGCTTCCCTTCATGAAGAAGTTTAACATCGAGGAGTTTGAATTTAGTCAGTCCTATCTCTTCTTCTGGGATAAGGTGAGATTTTGAGGTGCATCCATTTTCATTTTCTCCACATTCTGAAGGGATCGTGCACCTATTACATTATCGCCTATTCTATTAGCACACTTTTTTTTTTTAAATTGCCTTTCGTCTGTTCTTTCCTGGCAGATTGAGCGGTGTTACTTCTTCCTCCATGCCTATGTGGAGACGGCACAGAAGAAGGAGCCAATGGATGGACGCCTGCTACAATTTATTCTCTCCAATCCAGCCAATGACGGGGGACAGTGGGATATGTTGGTCAATCTCATTGGTTAGTTGTAGTTTGCATAGTCACAGCATGAAGTTACTATTGGTGAAATTGTATGGGTGGTGTCACTTTGCCAAGGTATTCGGTACCATAGATTCGTTGGGGGAAAATTAATGTAGAAGTCTTCCAAACATATAAAACAATATCTTTTTCAACTTGCACAGTATAAATAGATGCAACAAACAACTTGGTAGAAATTTTACCCAAACAAACTATTATATATATATATATATATAAAAGCTATTCTTCATAGACCGGCATCTTATCCTTGTTTATGAAGAAAAGTAGCTGGCAGCGCTGTCGCAAACAAAACTTTTTATAATTGATTATTATGTTGATTTATTCCATCGATGACTCGATTAATTTGATCCCCATTTCCCCCCATCCCACTCGCGATGGTAGATTAATAACATGTTACGGTTCAAATCTCAGTCATGACACAAACATCTTATTGTCTATATTAGACCGTAATACCAAGCCACTGCCTGTTGTTAAAATGTGTTGGCTGCATTGGGACAGGCATCTAGTGTCAAAACTGCCAAACATAAAATTACTCTGGCGACATTACAAAGGTATGTCCTGTGGAAAAACTCACTGACTGCAGTGTCAAATGTCCACCAAAGGGGGGTAGTAATGGACTATGACATTGGTCATGATTGGTTTTAACTGTGTAATAAGTACAATGGAGCTCAAAAGTGCCGCGGGGAGGGAAAAAAAATGTGCCGAGCATTTTTTGAAGCCCACTTGGTCGACTTTTATTCTTAGCCCGAGTAGCTGGCCTTAATGTAATCAACCCACACAAAATTGCATTGATGAATGTAACATGATAGATATGGCCAGCGAATTCTTCTGTTTTGATCATTACAGTCATGAGATAACCGTCAAACGTGAAATTTATTCAGGTTGGAGTCACACGACTGTACTCTTTCCCATTGAATTTAACTCTCTTCACTGGGAGCAGCAGCAAATCATCTTCTCTAACTCCAGCTACCTGTATGTCTTCCCTCACCATATCCAAATTTCCTCTTCTTCATTCTTCATACTTATCTTTCCTCTTCACTCCCAGAGAGGTCACTCACACGGCTGTATTCAAATGTACGAATGTAACCATTGTTCAATTTTTGTCTTATCCAGAAAAGTATGGCGTCATTCCAAAGAAATGCTTCCCAGAGGCACACAGTTCAGAGGCCTCCCGCAGAATGAATGGCATTCTCAATCATAAGGTGTGCATGTATTCAGTTTAAGACACCCAAAAGTTCCCCTTGAAAGCTCAGACTTTTTTTCTTTTTTTTTGTACGTCCAATTGTGTTTCACAGCTTAGAGAATACTGCTTCAAACTGAGGAACATGGTGGACAGTGACACAACTCAATCGGAAATCTCCGACGCCATCCACACCATGATAGAGGAGGTATCTATCTACTATGTCTCTTTTGATCGCTGCATACTTTTGTCGAACATTTATTTTAGAATACAATTTAAGAAGGTTGAGGTTACAGACTGCAGAGTTGTTCCAGGACTCTTTCACATACAAGGCGAATGGCAGACAAATGACTGAATGACTGACAGATTAGCAAGTACCGATACCACGCAACATCTCGGGCCGATATCCAGCCTTATTTCAAAGTGAGACTGGATGACCGGATGGTTAACTACTACAGATCTTCCTGTTAGGTCAAGACAAATGACCATGCAGACCTTGCATAGAGTGTGAATAGAACACCTCAGTGAGCCGAGTTTTACCACAGCAATGTTTCATGTTAACCAGAAGAGGGGGCTGTTAAATAATAGTGGACCGCGAGTAGTGTCATCGGCAGTCTACAGGTCACTCTTAAAAGCTCCTTCAATAAAAGGGTTACACTGGTCAAAAACATTTGTACTCAGTGTTTTTAATCAAGCATGTACACTTTTTTGCGTAAGTGCAAAAACTGTGGAGACAATGTTGTGTATCTGTTGATGTGGGCCTGATAGTAGTCAGTGTTTGTTTGTCCACCTGGAAGTGGTTTGTTTTGTGAAAGGCTCTTCACTCAAGGCCAGCTGCAATGGAGAACAGGCACATTTGATGTGTATCATTAAAAACGTTAACATAAGTACGTAACATCAGTACCGTGCGCATTTTGCCATTTGGAGTCAGTCGTTTTTTAGCCTTTATTTCGCCGTGCTTTGTGTTTCCATAGTTTAGATGTTATTCAAGGATCGCTTGTTTGGTTTCAAAAAATTCTCGTGTGTGCGTGCGTGCTTGTGTGTGTTGGTCGTTATTTATTTGCATCTATGGGCACCCATGTTTCACACCATCAAAGTGCCCCGTCAGTCCTCCCCTCGATAGTATTGACGTGAAACTGTCCAGCCCTCTGTCGTAGCGGCTGTGGCTGTACCCTGGTATTCATCACGTCTCCCTTACATACTGTAATTTTTATATATATATATATATATTATAATATAAAAAATGATTGCCTGCCAATTGCAGGGCAAACTGCTGCCTAACATGATGTTTGCTGCCACCATCCGGCACTTAGTCGGATGGTGGCAGACAAAACTCCTAACTGCGCATGCAACGCAAGACAGACAAATTGTCCGGGCTTAAGGGTTGTCTGTCAACAACCCCGTAGGTTGAGTCATTCCTAAATCGAGATACCACTGTTTTCACAGCATTGATTTATACTTTTCTCCCATCGAGGAAATGCCGCACGGCCTCTTAATTGTTCAGTCCCGTTTTTATCATTCAGGATGTCAGTTGCATATGTTCAGTCTTGGGGGACGAGAAAAACAGGACGGGAGAGGTGCAAAGCATGAGGGGAAATTCCTGAGAGCTTCAGCTGAGGTTAGAAGGGTTAACAGTCGGCCTAATCCAAACAGGCCAGTTTAGCCCACAGGAAATCATTCTTTTACACAGCAAGAAGATGCACATGAAGAAAGGTTGTGGGGTACAAAAAGGGGAAATGAGAGAAATAGCCGCAGGGAGGAAAGAGGAGCAAAACTGGGCGGGATTTCGTAGCAGTGATGGTTGATGAGTATTGTATTTGTGGGGTCAAAACCCAGGTTGGAGATGCTCAGCTTTGTGCTGATTAAAATATAATCCAAAACATCCTCCTGCTGAGCCACTTGAGCAAACAGGCATGCGTCACACAATACTGCAATGAGATGTTGTTGGTAAATCGATGGCCCTACTGTGTGTTTCCCGTCAAGGTGTTCCGGGTGGTTAGCATTTGTCTCGGCAGCCCGCCTGAGACCATCTGCTGGGAGTACAGAGACAAGGAAAAGAACTTCCATCGCGTGGGACCCCTCACCCCCCAAGAGTTTTACAGGGAGCACGTCAAACCTCTCTACAACATGCAGGACAAAGTATGTGGGACGATAATGCTACGGCTATTTTTTTATTGTCACTAATTTTGGAAGCTATTCCCTATCTAATTTCAATTTGTTGCTGACGTCAGATCTGCCTTGTGAACGACCCCCGACCCCAAAACCCTTACGGGAAGCTGTATAGTGTGGAGTACCTAGGTAACATGGTTCGAGGTCGCCAGACAGTCTACAACAATCAGCCCATCCAGCTTCTCAAAAAGGCCGCTGCCGACTCCATAAAGGACGGAGAAGTAAGTTGAAATGAGCCACGGCCGGCACATGAATTGTCTCGTTTTAAACACGTGAACACGTTTGTCTTTTAGGCTGTGTGGTTTGGCTGTGACGTTGACAAACATTTCCACGGCAAGATGGGCATTAACGACATGAATGTGTGAGTTTTAATGTCCTGTGCTTCAAAGTGTTGCATATCGAAAATAGTTATCAGGTTTTTTGTTTTTTTGGGGGGGTGTAGGTGCTGAGTGCAGATAAACCGAAAATACTGAAATGAATCACTTTATTGTTACGACAGTTGAACTCAGTGAAGATCAAGAGTCACGTAATAACACAAAAATCTGATCAGACAGTAAACCAGCCCGCTTCAGTTTGACGATGTTACATCACTGCGGCGTTTGTACGACGTCATTATAGCAGCTTTGCACAGCAAGACCAGACCTCTTTGTCCCGCATGAGGCAATTTGTCTTCCCACAACAGAACAATTCGGATCCTTGCCCTTAAGGTGCACCGCCATTTGTCTGAGTTACTGGCGCCGTGCTCAAATCCGACCACTAAACTGAGCCAACGTGGTGCTACGTTTCTGACGCAGAAGATCAGCTATCATTTCTGTGGCTGTTCATAACATTTGGGAAGTCGGAGAGTCGGTCGAAAAGTGGAGAGAAAAAGAATTTGTGTGCAATGTGAACCTCATTGACCCCTCTAATAAATTGAATCGTATTCCAGGATTGAGCACAAACAGGTATTTCTTAATTATTTTAACAGTCAATACGCAGGGTCCTCGGTTTACGAGAGATTGGTATCAAGCTCTGCTACGACGAGCAAAAACCCGCAAGTAAATGGTTTGGAATTCCCCTTAAAAAGGTTTGGAATTCCCTTTAAATACCACAAGATGATGGCAAAGCACTACTTCTGTCTAAATGAAGCTCATGGTTCCTTGGCACCAGGATCCCACAAAAGCGCGACAAAATCTCTTTGATCCAATTTAAGAATGCTTTTTAGATGAGTTTTTGTCAGAGATGTTTGCTCAGACAGTTCAAGAAAGGCCCGAACGCAGGAACAGATCGACTTTCACTGCCGGCAGGAGGCACAGTTTTCAATGAAGCCACTCAGTGTGCGCTTCCCAACTGACACCTGACCTCTGCAGCCTCTGCCGGCCTTTTTATTGATTGTGTATGCAAATTACAAGTAATACATTTTTTTTTTTAAACTCCCATCTTCATTTACATACCACGCCCCTGGAAGGACCCATTGGGTCGCCCCTCGGTGGACCCCTGGTACCAGCACCCACATCCATAAACCAACAGAAACATAGATATTTTATTGAGTGGCCTTTCCATGAACTGATACATCCGTAACCTGTTGGTACCGCGTACTCCCTTTTACCCAAAGTCAAATCTTCCTTTCCAAGTTGTCAGTTAACAGGCGCCATTGTGTCTACTAATGAGGGTTAAATCTTTTTTTCTGAGATGTGGTCAGATACCTTGCTCTTGTGGGTCCGTTCACCTCAAATTGACCCCTGATCCTCTGTGCTCCATTGTGTGCAAGATGTCTGAACACACACGCGTTTCGAGGTCAATCAAGCAAGTAACAAAAAGAAACTTTAAAACATGATAACATTGTGTTTGTCTACTCTCTAACAGTTTTAGAGCAAATTATAAAGAATAGCCCTCCCCAAAAAAATCTGCAAACATAGGAATTTATAAATGGTGCTCTGCAAGTATGTGGGGGTTTTCTGTATTTAGTTATTAGCGCAGAGGGCAATGGCCCAGTCACAGCGAGAATTTTGTAGTGAGCTTCCTTGGACATCATTCTTCATTTTGCGTTTGTGTACGTACAGCTTCAACCATGAGCTGGTGTTTGGCGTTTCAGTAAAGAGCCTGACTAAGGCAGAGCGCCTGCAATGTGGAGACTCTCTCATGACCCACGCGATGACCCTCACCGCCGTCACGGACAAGGTAAGCGCACACCGATGCATAGGTGAGGGTTAGGCTGTCCGATTTGAACGTGGTCTGTCATGGATGCAGCTTGGCATGACCAAAAGGAACTGTGGAACAAGGCTGTGGTTTATTGCATCCAACTTTGCTCTCTTCTTTTTGTTTGTTTGTTTGTTTTTTAAATATCATTGGCTGCCGTGATTCATGGTGCTGTCCCCTTTAAGTGACGCCAGCTGTCAGGACACTTTCTCTCACGTTGTTCCCCTGCTTAGCTGTAATCTCTTCATTGTCTTCTCTTTCTGCTTCTCTCAGGATGGAAAAGAGGGTTATGAAAAGTGGAGGGTGGAAAATTCCTGGGGAGATGACCGTGGGAACAAAGGTAACTAAACATCTTACTTTTTTGGTCTCATGATGATTTTTTTCCTTTAAACTATTTTCTAGTACAATATTGCTGAGTGCGTCGGCCACCTCAAACAAATTAAGACTTCCCTCAAAGTGACCACAAAATAATCATTGATTTCAATTGTCATGATCTCAGTTCATACGTGATGATGTTGACATGTTAGAGGAAACGGCGTAGCCCATTTGACCTTGGTTGCTGACTAAAATAGCAGCGCCGAACCCCTAAATACTTGATTCTTTCGACAAATTTTGTAAACCTCTCTCTATCAGCGGCATGAAAAATACACTAATCAATTTGTTTGGTAATTAATGGAATCCCCCACTTTTGGCCAACCTTATTTTGGCCTTTAAACATAACATAGCTCTTGTACTCTTTTGAAAAATAAACCATAGTTTCATATTTTGACGAAACCTAACCTTTTACCGATTCTGAAAATCACATTCTCGTACCGGCAATTTCTCATAAGACATTTCTTGTCATATTTGAGTTAAATTAAAGCCAAACTGGTGGGGCTAGCTTTCAACATGTTCCTCAAGGCTGCTTAGTGGTGAATTTTCATGGACGCCACATATTGTATGTGTGACTTTTTTCAGAGCGCCCAACAAGATGTTTTTCCGATTGTAAATCCTTAATTAACTCGAGCTTTGTGTGCAGTATTGGCCGGACTATTAACGAGAGACAGGATGCAACATGATCAGAAGTCGATATGCTTTTTTTTTTTTATGAACAGGCCCAACATTTCAAACGCTTCTGCACACCACCGCGCACCATTATTATTCCTTCATCCTTTCATCCCTGTGGTTTATGTTCCTGTGAGACCCATCATCTTCTTTGTATCCCAGCTCAGCATTCCACTGCAAATTTAGTCATGCGTCATCAGGCAACAAACACATACAGTTCAGTGTAGCGCAATATACAGAGAGAACGAGAGGAGGACACTTCCACAATATTTGTCGGAACCCGCAAACCAGTGACCGTTTGTGGAAAACATGAAAGTTCATCGACACCAGCAGATAAGGAAAGGAAAGAATGCATGACACAATCAAGATTTTGGAACCGATCAGCCAGTTTAAAAGAAATTAAAAAAACAACACTTCCTCATCCGAATGGAAGATAAAACAATCTATCCAATCTATTTAAACAACTTGTGTATTCCCCGGAGGAATTGGGACCGGCCTGTCCAATGAATAGCTAAAAGGCATAAATATTGCCGCTTATCGAAATGCATTGAGCGAAAAAAAAAAAAAAAAACTATTAAACCCTACAAATTCTCCCCAACACGCTGATAAACGACATGTAAAATGAGGTCGAGAAAACTTGCCCAAAATATCTGCCAATCAGATCTCTGTTAAGTTTTGTTGTTACAGTAACTCTGCATTCCACGGACTGTTTGTTCGTTAAATGATTCTAGTTGTGAGGTCAGCAAAGATGGCTGCCACAGTACTCCCTCTGCTGTGAGAGTAGCCAGTAGGCCTTTCCCTAAAAAATAAATAATGATGTACAGCGCACACAGTCCTGCGCCACCCAACATGCGGGTTCCCATTGGTTTGCAACAATGACAAACAAGGCAACGCGCAGACTATGATTTGCGTACTTGGATGGACACTCGGACGAAACACAAACACACACACATGCACACATCACTCTGATAGATTATTTTGAACTACCATGTCCTTGCTGTCACTTTGATAACTTGACTGTGTGTGGGATTCTTTGCTCTGAGCATGAGAGGGAAGAGGAAATGAGAGAAAACAAATTGAACGGTGCGTCAGGTCTTGTTGCTTAGACCAAAAGCTCTCCGTCAAGGTCTCACATCTTGACATTGGGATTCAGCAAGTTTAAAAGGAGTTTCCCCTTTTTTTTCGACACAGTTTAACCCTGGCGAACCCAAGAACCCTTTTCTTCTTTGGGAAATTATGAATTATACATTAAATGACTGCTATATGTTCACTGAACACCAAAATATTAGTTTTTTCAAATATTTAATGCTTTAATCCTAATTTACGATTAGGGCCAAATTTGACAATTTGGGATTTAAAGGTAGCATTTGAGTAGCAGAATTTATAGGGGCCAAATTTGACCCCGTGGGTTCTCCAGGGTTAAAACAGTTTTTTCGATAAAAGGTTTGTTAAATTTGGTCAAAATTAATTAATTTTAAAAAAAAAGTTAACATCCACTTGTTCTGCCCCGAGTCACAAACATTGAGTACGGTTTTCGTTAGCGTGACAAGCGAGGGCAGAGCTTACTTACGCAACAATTAGGATTTGTGATATTTTGTATGTTTTATGTTATCTACAATTTAATGTAGAAGCTCCAGTCAAACCTCTGTTTTCGAACGTCTCGGTTCTCGACCAATTCGGTTTTCGACCAAAAATTGAGTTTTTTATGCCTCGGATGACAAACAAATTTCGGTTCTCCAACAAACTGAGCGCACTCGAATGCACCATTTGACTCCTCTCGCCTTCCTTAGACGAGGAAGTGATGCTTCCTCGTGTTGCTTTCCATTGTCCGTTGTTCAGTAAACATTTTTATTTTAAAAAGAGCGTGGTTTCGGTTTTCAAACAATTTCGGTTTTTGAACAGCCTTCTGGAACGGATTATGGACAAAAATTGACTGTATTTATGTTGCCCGAAGCGAAACTATATTTTGTGTTGCTGTGGCCTCACAACATTCGGGTCATTCGTTACCATCTGCTTTCTTGTTCTGGTCAGAGCTTGCGCTGCCAATTTCAGAAACTGCTGTTGCCAGAATGTGATGAAAGTCCCACATTTTTGGAACACTTGTTAACACTTAGACCTCTACAATTGTGAAGTTGAAGCAATTTTCCTCTCTGATAAAATCCAAAGCAGCTTTCCAAAGAATAAATCTTGACAAAAGGGTCCATACATCCAGAGAAGAAGCCCAACCAGGGCCCCTATTTTGATGTTGTTGTTTCTGTGTCTCTGCAGGTTACCTCATCATGACAGATGATTGGTTCTCAGAGTTTGTGTACGAGGTGGTAGTAGACAAAAAGTTTGTCTCTCCTGATGTCCTTGAAGTGATGAATCAAGAGCCTGTTATACTTGATGCCTGGGACCCAATGGGGGCTCTGGCCTAAGCGCGGACACCCATATTTTCAACCATAGCCCTTGTTTTCTTTTTCTCCCTCTTGCTCCTCTGCGTTTACCTCGGCTGGATTGGCTATCAAAAGGTTTTAAGACATCTAAAAAGATAAGACCAAGTCTTTTCAAAATAGTTTCCACCGATAATGTGACCCATAACCTGTCAACTCAAGTGAAAAAAAAAAAATATCGATTCTATTTTCGAGGAGAAGTAAAAATGAATATGGCGTGTGCACATCTTACCACACAGTGCATCCGATTAACCCCAAATTGAATTTCCACCGCTCCGGAAAGCTTTTCTGACATCTTTGCCCTCTAGCAGAAGCCTGAAGGTTTTGTGGAAGCCTCGTCTGATATTTGAAAGCGTTCATAATTCCCCTCCATCTTGAGACCCCAGTTCCAGCTGAAGAAAAACAGTCACCACATTGCTTCACTGCAAGTTATTCTTCTGATGAGGAGGAGTAAGTTGTATTTGCACCTAACCTCATGTTTGGAATGATGGCCAAAAAGTCCAACCTTGGTTTTATTATACCATATACATTCATGTGTGAGATTTCAAGCGTGTTTTTGCAAATTGTAGCCGCGGTTTGGATGTTTATGTCTGAATGATGTGGCTTCTTCCGAAGTGCCATCCTACCTGAAATCCCGGACATATGAAGAACACGGCGTGTTGCTAAAATGTGTTGAACATTCGCTACATGCCAGAAATCCCTGCAGCTCCCTCAGTGTGCATTACCTTCAAAATGTAATGTAAGCCAAAAGTGAAACAGCAACAAGTCACAAATTTGAATATATTTTACTCAGACGGAACATAATTTGTCAAGTGGAAAGAAAAGAATGTGTTTTTTCAAAATGTTAAGCCAGTATAAATCTGAAAAGTGTAGTCTGCCTCTGAACTCTGATAACTTCAGTGCAATCACTTGCCTTCTGAAGTCACCTAATTCATAAAATCCACCGATGTGTATTCTGAGTATGAATGCATCTGTTCTGTGAAGGCATCCGTAGTTTTAGAGAACACTAGTGAACAAACGGTGTTACAGGTCACCATTTGTGGGTGAAAAAGGTCTTGATCTTCATATCTTATGTCACCAAAAAATGGCATTTAAACGGAGGGTGTAGACTTTTCAAATCTTGTGTCTCCCATGTTTCTTTGAAAACATGTCAGTGTTCTAGGTAAAAAATAAATATCAATTTTTAACAGGCTGCTTGTGTCTTCTGAAAATTATTTAGGCTTTGAAGGGTTCACTAGATTCAGTCTAAATTGTCTTTACCTCTACTTAAGAACGTTCCTTCATATGAAATTTTCAAGTTACGAAACGTCTCAACAGGAAAATATTGCCTCTTGTTACAAAAGAAATTTCAAGATATGAAAGGTAAAAACATAGAATGGCTTGCTACTCGCAGTTGTCGCAAAGGGCGCCATTCAAGACGGGATCATCTGTGCTACGCAATTGTATGGAGCAAAGTAAGTGTTGTCTCGTCTGTAGGTCATTTGCCCCTCCCACCGCGTCATGCACGGACGCCTTTTTATTTTCATGGGGCGAAGGAGCTCTGACAGGTAAGGTGGAGCGAGGCCTTTTTAAAGATTTGAAAACAAATGGGATCTAAAAAAAAAAGAACTCTAAATTGTATCGGGAGCCAGTGAAGGGATGCCAGAATAGGAGTTATGTGCTCCCTCTTACGAGTACCAGTCAAGAGGCGAGCAGCAGCATTCTGGACCAACTGGAGACGCTTAATGGAGGACTGGCTGACTCCAAAGTAAAGTGCATTACAGTAATCCAGCCGGGGTGTGACGAAGTCATGAATTACTGTTTCAAAGTGCTCATGAGAAAGGAGAGGTTTTACTTTAGCCAGCTGCCTAAAATGAAAGAAGCTGGACTTCACAACGGCACTAATTTGCCGGTCCAATTTAAAATCACTGTCCAGTTTAAGACCCAAATTTGAGACTGTTGACTTAAAACACCCTGGAGAACCCACGGGGTCAAATTTGGCCCCTATAAATTCTGCTACTCAAATTCCACCCTTAAATCCCAAAGGGTCAAATTTGGCCCGAATCCTAAATTAGGATTAAAGTATTGAATTTTTGGAAAAACATATTTTGGTGTTCAGTGAACATATAGCAGTCATTTAATACATAATTCATCATTTTCCAAAGAAGAAAAGGGTTCTTGGGTTCTCCAGGGTTAAGATAAGGAGCCAGGGGGCCCCAAGTCTACAGGATGGGATGTACAAGGGACCAAACACTATCACTTCGGTCTTCTTTTCATTGAAATTCAAGACATTTAGTGCCATCACTTACACGAATAAGGACATCCCTACAGCAATTAAGTTTATGCAACTAGTGGAGTTGTAGACAAAAAGAAATGTCAGTTTTTGAACCAAACCCGATGTAATTCTTCGATACATTTTGTCTCCTTTTGCCCTTGCAATTGTTGCCTTTCCTCTTCTGTTGTGTGTGTGTGGATTTGTGTGCACTGCAATGAGGATTAACCTCGTGCTTCAGCTGATGCTGATTGGAATGACGTTCAACACATTTGTAAAGGTTGGATTTGAACGAGAAGGGAAAGACTGGTAAGTGAACGCACTTTTATTTGATATCCATGTCTTGGCAGCCCTTTTTTGTGTCACCTCTGCCTTGGTCGACACACACGCACACACACACGTCTACCGATTGTGCTCCTGTATCTGGCATGGTGCCTTTTGGCCCAGTCGGGTTGCAAGTGTCTGTAAATGGGTTAGTTAGGCCAGGAGACAGACAACCTGTGACTTGTAATGACCTATAAGCTCTCGCTGGCCAGCACACACTTGACAACATTCTACCCTGCTGATCCACAAGTGTTACTTGATGTTTACGTCTACTCTTGTTTCATTTAGGTCATCTTTAGAAATGTGTCTCAGAAAGTCTTGGATTCGGAGCTCGGTGCATATATGTGGAAGTGGGCGCGTGGGATCGGGTTGAGACTGGCTGTTAATAATAAGGCGACGTCTTGGACGTGTCAAGACCACATGCTTTATGTCCTGCTCAACACACCAAGGTAAGAACACACAGACAGTTAATCTGTTTTTTGGGGGTTTTTTTAACTACCACCTTCATCTATGATGATGAGACAATATTGCAATGTATTAACATGCCTTTCCCCTGGATGACCCTACCAGGGGCAAGGCAAGACACACAAACACCTCTACCAAGATAAGACGATGGCTCAAACAGCACATTATGAAACATAAAAATATTTTATAAATATATACTTTAACTTGACTTGAGAAAATTCGAGTGCATACAAGTGCCGGAAAACATTACATTTGACATTTGAAGAGAGACTGAAAAAAGCACAAGTAGGTTCTAAACCTTTTCAAGCTGGTTAGTGATAGCCATTTATATGAACAGGAAATACACAAATTCAGCAAAATCATGGACATTTTTTGCTTTCAGAGAATATATAACACAAATGACATCACTACATTTGAAAATAATGTTTCTGAACCATATTTTACCTTTTGCTCTTCATAATGTGGGTGCGCAGGCCCGGAATGGGTAACATGGACACTCAGGCAATTTTCCCGTGGGTCGGGCTGCTCCATGCACATATTAATTTTGTACGTTTGATACCGTACTAATAACAAATTAATTAGTACTGGTCGGCCATTATATTATAATACTGCTGACGGCCCCATCTTCTTTTACGAAGGCTGTCACCAGGTCTTGAGAATTTGCTCGCAGAAGGAGCAACATTTGAATACATAACTAGAAACACCACTGAAATTATATTGTACTAGTGACGTGAAGTTCATGAACAAATCAAGTCTTTTGAACGGCTCTTCAAAGTGAACGATGGATATAGTTCTCCCCTCTGCCTGCGCCCTTCTCTTGACTTCTGGAGGGAGCGTCATCTGAGCATATTAGCATCATGCTGTTGTAAGTGAAGTCTGGAGGAAGTGCAAAAAAAAATTTTTTTTTTTAAATGGACTACATTGCAAGTGTAATTTAAAACATGCACAAGTCACAGGGAGGAGAGGAGGAGTAAACAACAGCACTGTTGGAGGAAAACGGGGCAGAGGTGCAGAGGAGGAGCTGCTGGAGAACTGGCGAGGAGTAGGAGGGGTGTCGCCGAGGCTTAGCAAGCTCAGGGTGAAGAAGCCGTGCATTGTTACAACTTCAGTGCTTTCATGAGAGAGTTTTCTCTAAAACAGGACGAAGGGAGAGAGAGACCACCCGAAGCCTGAAAAAGTGAGAGTCCGTGTCTTTCTCAATGTTAATTTATTTGCCTGATTCTTCTTCTTATTATTATTATTTGTTGAAAGGAGAATAAAACATTGACAGACTTTTCCAAATGTCAAAATGAACCAACGTTGGGCACAATTGCCAACATTCACCACCTACCGTACTATGACTTGAATTCCGCCCACGTCATTAAAACTCATATTATTTTAGAATACAATATTTAATGTCCCATCCCATCACCTAAACAAGTAAAGTAGAACATGAACTGTGATGTATCACTAAATCCAGTGTTTAGTTACATTTTACATTGATGTTATCAAGAAATGCATAAAAGAGCCAGTCTTTTGAACGGCTCTTTCAGATGAACGGCTCCTAAATGAACGGCTCCCTTTCAAGAGCCATAAGTCCAACTATACAGTAATCCCTCGTTTATCGAGGTTAATGGGGACCAAAACCACCCGCGATAAACGAAAATCCGAAGTAGCGACCAATAAACATACTGTATTAAAAAAAAATTGCCCCACGTGGGCCTTCGCGCTTGAGCAGAGCGCGCTCACACTCACACTCACACTCACACACACACACACACACACACACACACACACACACACACACAGGCCAGTGATCCCGCTTGTGCAGCAGACGTGTTTATGATTAGTCAATTAAGACAATTAAGGGTGAAAGAGACCTGCTTTTGTTCCTATAAGCCTCCTCTCTCTCTCTCTCTCTCTCTCTCTCTCTCTCTCTCTCTCTCTCTCTCTCTCTTTCTCTCAGCAACACACTACACTCCCCGTGCGCTGCATGCGTGTGCACACGCACACACACACACACACACACACACACACACACACGTGTCCCACGTGGACCTTCGCGCTTGAACAGAGTGCGTACACACTAGCACGCTTATTAAACAACACTTAGACACTGATTTTTGCGGACTTCCAAAAAAAAAAAAAATATATATATATATATATATATATATATATATATATATATATATATATATAAAAATTTTGAATTTTTTTTTTTTTTTTATGAATATGTTTGAAAAAATCCGCGATGCACCGAAGCCGCGATAAACGAACCGCGAAATAGCGAGGGATCACTGTATACTATATCACCCCTCTCTGTACAAAATAACACATTACGGTGGCGCAAACCTACCACACTCATCAAAAGTGTTACTTGCAACAACAACAAAGCATGCTTGCGAAAGAATGCATTCCTAAACGTTGAATTCCAACCTATTAAACCTTTCTAGGAAATACTTGTGAGTTTTCCGATCTATTTACAATGCAACTTCCAGTCATTGGTTTGACATACAAATGAGGATGAGAGAGACCGTCGGTCGTCTACCTATCTTTGTCACGTGTTTCTCAAGACTGTTTTATACTTGATAGGTCAAAGGTTACACCACTGTATTAAATCTTTGGGTGTACCCAAAACATGACAGCTCAATGACGTTATGTTTATTTAAGGACTTTTTTCACTCCAAAATATGCCGCGCCCCTTTCCTCATTAGTAATAAGTTGCGTAAATCTACCGTGGTACTCAACCCGAGCAGGAAATCTTTGAGCATGTCTTGACAACAGACCATATGAGGGTTTTTTTTTTGTTTTTTTTACTGAAACGGGATCCAGTTTCTAATCAAATCACGCCTTGGCCACAGACCTCGGTGTCAGACTCCCCCATTTTCCTTCCTCTAAACTTTTTCTTTTAGGCGTTGTCCGACTTGCCTTTCTGTTATCTGTCAGCATACTTGCTAAGAGATTACATGGAGAAGAAAATAAAAGTTGACCATTCAGGAAAACCCGCTGAGTGTTGCCAGACTCTGATAAGTGGATCATTTTTTACATGCCAACGGCCGACTAAAGGGTGTTGTTTGGTTTGCATGTGCTCTGAGAGCTGGCATCGAGTCCAAAGTTTGCTCAGCCGGCACCTTGTGTGGATGTGTCTTTATTCTGCTCACCGCAGTGGTCCTGAACACTCTAATTTAAAGCATAACTGCCACACAACCATGTGATGTGCAAAGGAATTTTGTCTGTGAGAGCATGCATCGTGTGAGCGTTTGATGTCAAAAATTGCATTTCTTTTTGTCGTGCTAAATTACGTATGGTGTGCATTAAAGTTTTTTGGGTTTTTTTGGTTTTTTTTAGCTACCCGCAGACTGGAAATCATTCAGCTCAAACTGTGGCATGAAAGATATTTAATCATGCAGTCAAAGCCCAGTCTTCATTTAATTAAGGAGGGCTTATATTTTTTACACATGCAGTAAGATGTCGCATACTTCATGTAAAAGACGTAAAAGAAGCACTCGGTTGGATGTTTTTGCAGGAAATGTTGAAGGGTCATGCGCAGTAGCACCTCAAATATGTGCACTTTTACCAAAATAAACATCCCGGCAAATTTTTGTTTGAAAACCTTCAAAAAGATAATGATGATGGAAAAGAAACGGGAAGCGCGAGTGCCTACAAATCGTTCAGACGATCAAAAATACGCAAGTGATGTAAAGTTGTAGCAGATGTCATGCATTTGCACCACTGCTTATCGCAAGGCAGAGCTCATCTAGTTCATACTGTAGCTGTCTCATACCAAGTTGATAAAAATATTGGCATTTGCCAGCCGTACCAAGTATGTTGCGCAATTGAATCACTCCTCTGTACTGAATATAAAACGCACAGTGAAACAAATAAGAGTGCAGACTGATGGATTTGGTGGGGCATTGTCTCGCTTGGCCCCAATACAAATTGAGCCCATTTGACTCCCGAGAAGGGTGGCTCGGTAGTCCAGTGGTTAGCACGTCGACTTCACAGTGCAGAGGTACCGGGTTCGATTCCAGCTCCGGCCTCCCTGTGTGGAGTTTGCATGTTCTCCCCGGGCCTGCGTGGGTTTTCTCCGGGTACTCCGGTTTCCTCCCATATTCCAAAAACATGCACGGCAGGCTGATTGAGCACTCTGAATTGTCCCTAGGTGTGAGTGCGGGCGTGAATGGTTGTCTCTGTGTGCCCTGTGATTGGCTGGCAACCGATTCAGGGTGTCCCCCGCCTACTGCCCGAAGACGGCTGGGATAGGCTCCAGCACCCCCCGCGACCCTAGTGAGGATAAAGCGGTTCGGAAGATGAATGGATGAATGAATGAATGACTCCCGAGATCTAAAGTGCCCTCCATCAATATTGGCACCCCTGCTTAAGATGTGCCAAAAGTCTTAAAATAACCTAAATTTTTACTGCGCAAGTATACTCTCATTCCGAAAAATCGTGGAAATAGTTCACAAGACAAACAATCAAGCTCTTCCTGTGGCCATTTCTGTCCCCAGACCTCAACCCCATTGAAAAACTGTGAAGTGGGGGTTAGGGTTATTCTTCTTCTTCTTTTCTTTCTGTATTCACCAATCTTTTGAAACATTGTACAGTCAAACCTCGGTTTTCGTCCATAATCCGTTCCAGAAGGCTGTTCGAAAACCGAAATTGTTCGAAAAACGAAACCGCGCTCTTTTTAAAATAAAAATGTTGACTGAACACATCTGCTCACAATGGAAAGCAACACGAGGAAGCGTCACTTCCTCGTGTAAGGAAGGCGAGAGGAGTCAAGTGGTGCATTCGAGTGCGCTCAGTTTGTTCGAGAACCGAAATTTGTTCGTCATCCGAGGCGTAAAAAAATCAAAATTTTTGGTCGAAAACCGATTTGGACAAGAACCGAGACGTTCGAAAACAGAGGTGTGACTGTACAAGAAGGTTAAGTGCCATTTTGTTGGCAAAAGTGGTTGTATAAAGTATTAGCATCAAGGCTGCCAATAATTGTAGCACACATGATTTGATGTAAAAAAAAAAAACACATTTTTTTTTCCTTCCCAATTGAATGAATCCACTTCAAGGTTGGATTTTCCTTTTTTTTCTATTAATGTCAATCCTTTATTATTTAGAGAGAAAAAAATTACATTTCTTCAAAGCTAAAGAGCACATCTTAACCAGCTGTGCCAATAATCCTGGAGGCCAGGGCATATTCTGGACCGCTTGTCTTCGTAAAGGTTGCGTGTGAGCAACACTTGTCACCAGCCAAGCACAAGGGCACCCTACTTGACCATGCATGTGAATACCCCAATTTTTCCTGCGTAGATTGCAGGATAAAATGTCCAGAAAGCAGGCACAAGTCCTTACATATGACGTGTTTCAAGATGAAATAATCGGATCCCTCCATGCAAGGCACGATGACAATGTATCAGCTTGTTAACATTAAAGCATAGGAAGAAAAAAAGGACATAAGGGAATGAGGGAATACCACCTGTGAATGTTTGTACCAATAACGGAGTGCGGAATCCAGTTCTTAATGTTTCCTCATGAGATTCTACATCTGAATAGCTCCCGGCATACACAACCTTTATCCAAACTCAATTGTTCATGCATCTTCACTGCATGGCGGTGCTGCTGTGTGTCTCTTTGCATGTGTGTGCTCGGTGCGAGTTGGTGAGGGAGGAGGGGGGGTGAGCCAGAGAAACAAGAGAGGTTCGAGAGCTCCAAGAGCTCCAGGGGCAGTTGGCTGTCCTGATGTGCTAGTCTACACTGTTTGTTTCTTTGGCGAGGATTTTGCTCAGTTTTTTATTTGCTGCTGATGTCTTTTGACAAACTCACTCAACAGGTAACGTGGTTGTGCTTATTATAGTTCAATATTGATGGCATTAGTGAAGTCAAAGTTGTTTAGCTTTCATAGTTAACACCACTTCTATTTGTCGGATTGTGTTTTATCACGAGTCCGGCAACTAAAGTACAGTAACTTAGGTAGCTACGTATCGCATTCATGTTTCCTTTGCATACTTTTTTTTTTTCCCCACATTGAAATGCTTGATTGTGGCCAAAGCTTTTCGTGTTTTTCGCTGAAATGAGGTCATTGTTGAGAAAAGAAGAGTTTTTCCAACTACTTTGACCTGAGGATGACCGCTCAGAGAGTCACGGAGCATGGGGGTGGAGGTGATGAAAAGGATGTGAATGGAATCTGACTAATAGAAATAAGATACCTTGAAATAACTCTGTTGATCCATGACTCACTATAAATAGTTGTCTCCTCCACAATCCGATCAGTTGTTGATTGTCCGCTTTTGTTTTAACTACCAGATAGTCAGTTTAGGTTTCAACAACGTACAGGACAACGATGCGCATTGAATTTGAATCTGAGTTCATTTACTTTTTGAAATGACTGCTTGGTAGTACATTGAGAGGACATCTGTATCATTTTAGTCATTGTTGGTTTGATTTAAAAAAAAAAATCTGTTTCTTAAACTTGTTTTCTTTTTTTGTGCCTGTGCCCGTTTAGTGTGCACACACGGAACAATCGTCATTGGTTGAACACACATTGTGGTGATTCAATCGGGTGCTTTCTCAACTCTAGATTCTTTTTAGACTTGTATTAAGTTTTAGGAGCATATGCTGGTGTGTGTGTGTGGCCTTTATTCTTGTTCTCTTCTGATGGTCAGCTTTTGGGTAGATATGCATCAAAAGTTACGCAACTGATGATTCATTCCACATGAAATTTGATTGATGTGTGGGGAAAAAAAATTGTATATGTGTCTTTTTGCAGCGAGTTTTAAAAATGGAAAACTCGTGTAAAAGTTCAAAGTTGAACTTGGAGTACACTGTTGTTTCAATCATTAATTTTTTTTTGTCAATGTTCTTGTGTCAATAGTTGATGTCCTCCCCCTTCCTCCTCCTCCTCCCCGCCACCAAAACATTGGGCCATTGATAACAAGCAGCTAACGGAGACGAGCCAAAATTCTCTTGCCTGCACTTAATCTTTCTTGGCGCGCAAACCCATCAAAGTCTATTTTCTTGACATTCCTATCTCCTCATCCTTCCCTGTCCAAGAAGGACACAGACAGTTGTAAATCATTCCCTTTCTCTCCTCGCCCTTATTTATTCAACAAATTTGTTCCCCTAATGGGCACCGTATCGGACACCAAGACCATCTTACATTCACCGACCTCTTCCCAGCCGTAAACTACCTCACCAAAACCCAAACACAACGACCAACGTGACCCCCCAATGGAGACAAAAGATCTGACGATGACGAGCATGTTGACAAAGGACCAACGGGAGAGCGTGGCCGAGCAAAGCAATCAAAGGGAGGAGGTGAAGGAAGCGGAGAAGGGCGAAAACTGTCGACTGATGCTGGCTGACGGTCTTGCGAAGCGAGGACCCAAGAGTGCCGCACCTGGCCAGCAGGTGTCCAATGGCTTCACCACATCCAGCCCTCAGAGTTCCAACGAGGGAGCGGGGCTTTCCGAAGCTTACTCTGCAGGTTCCACCTCGGGGCCCGCAGGCAGCTCCGAGGCCGCCGCGACGATGGAAGTTCTCAGAACTCTGGTGGTCCAACAAACTAGCTTGGACCGGCCCAGAGAAACTTGGAGTAAGAAGGTGGACTTCTTGCTGTCTGTGATCGGCTACGCAGTGGACCTGGGCAATGTGTGGCGTTTCCCCTACATCTGCTACCAAAACGGAGGAGGTGAGGAGTTGCATGAATTGGGGTAGCGGCTGTGTGAAGGATGTGTCAAAATCTGATCTTTGACTTTTTTTTTTTTGTATTGTTTTGTTGTTGCAAATTTAAGATTAAAATTTCGAAATTCACATTCACTGACTCCATTGTAGACTCCTAAAACGAGTCTTTCCAAAGTTGCACAATCACAGGTGCAATCTGTGCATCGATTAAGTTTTTTTTTTCCTAATCTTTTTTGGAGCCAAAAGATACGAGTGTGAAATTAGATTCGTCTTTCCCTTTTTTTTTTATCACACATTTATTAGACCACCATGCAATGTAAGATTTATGCCGCAGATACACAAAATAATACACTCAAACAGTAAGTAATGTTTTGAAAAAAAAAATTATTATTATTTCTGGATGAAGATGCCAAAATTATGTGTGTCGGCATTCAATCACTTCACGATGCCGGATGGTTCCTGAGACAAATCGGTGGTCAAATAAAGGTTTTAAGAACTGTATTTACATAATCTAGGTAGTTAAAATGAAGCCATTCTGTCTGTGTCTCAAAATCCTTACTACGCAGAGAAAACGGCCTTAATTTTCACTTTTATTGAATCTGCAATAATAAAGTCCATGCAATTTCCTGTGTTGTGTGTGTGTGTGTATGCGTGTGTGTATGCGTGTGTGTATGCGTGTGTGTGCGTGTGAAGCAGAGATGGGCTCAAGGAGACACTTGATAGAGGCACCAGTATTAATTGTGAGAGGTTTTGTTTTATTGAAAAGGCCTCAGTGCCCTGCTTGCTTAATAACCTGTTGCTTGGGCAGGCGCTCAATCATCTCTTATCGGGGAAGAAAAAAAAAAAAAAAGAACACTGACAAACAAATAAGCGCAAGATCACATGAGGTAGAAGGATGATGAGATAGGAGGCAAAGGGTAGATGTGATATGACAAGCTGTGAGTTGAAGTCTGGGTTTGTGGTCTTGAACTCTTGTGCTACCTTTTCATCTATCGATACATTTTCTGTCACGCTTGTCGTGGGTGAGCTGTATCTTTTCCCAACTGACTCGGGAAGAGTGATGGGTTACACCAGGGGTCGGCAACCCAAAATGTTGAAAGAGCCACATAGGACAAAAACAAAAAAAAATATGTCTGGAGCCGCAAAAAAACAAAAGCCTTCTATAAAACTTACAATGAAGGAAACGCATGCTGTATGTATGTAGGAGACTGGACTGTCTCGGAATTGTTTATTCATTCCTTTTGTTGTGTGTTCACAAACGCCCCCATAGAATTTATTTTGTAATTCCCTCGCTTGATTTTTTTTTTTTTTTTTTTTTACTGTATTATTTTCGCTTTTCCTAGTGTCAGTGAAGTGATCATTAATTTCCGTTTTTCTGAGGCTGTCTTTGAACGCCCCTCGAGTCGAACGAGAAGAGAGAATGCACGGAGTCGGACGCAGACGTGTCTGTGTTTGTCGGGACTGTTAAAAGCATAAATAAAGTGTACTTTTTAAAAAACCAACACCACCGCTCTCCTTTTTTTGGAGCTGCAACATGTATCTATATCTATTTGAGCTGAATTAGCCTACTATCAAAATCTTTTTCCATTTTCAAACATTTTTTATAAAGCTCCAGCGAGCTACAAGATGTCGCTAAAGAGCCCCATGCGGCTCTGGAGCCGCGTGAGACAAAGGACCACTCAAATTCATACAATTTAGATTCTACAATTTCCAACCATGCATGTTTTTGGAATGCAAGTTACAGATTTGGCTTGTATTTATTTATTTATTTATTTATTTATTTATTTAGTATGACTCAAAGTGACGTGTTTTTTTTTTTCTCCCCTGTGTCACTAGTTTCTGCTTCCCCTGTCCATCCTCAGATCATCAATTCCCTAACCCTTGTCTTCCATGTCCTCACCTCAGGTGCCTTTTTACTTCCCTACCTGTTAATGGCGGTGTTTGGAGGTGTGCCGCTCTTCTACATGGAGCTGGCTCTCGGCCAGTTTCACCGCAATGGCTGCATCTCCATCTGGAAACATATCTGCCCCATCTTCAAAGGTAGGAGCGGATGGAAAAATTAGTTGCTTGAATTGGAGGTGGTGGGGGGGGGGGGGGGAGGGGCAACATGAGAGAACTGCCTGAAAGGGTTAAAAAAAGAGAAAGAAGCACTATGTGAAGATCTTAGCGGATTCACTTCACGTTGCCTCATTTAAAGTCCAGCAGCTCCGAGTCTTGCTTGAACATTTTCTAGTGATGTTCTGTCTGTGTTATGGAAATTGTCGCATTTCCATGCCAAATGCCAGGTGTTTGGAAATAGGTTTGTATGTAAATTGTTGAGGCTGGGAAATGTCAACCACTTGAGCGGGAGTTTGAAAGAGTCACTGATCTGTGTCGGAGGAGTGATATCCAAAATAATCCCTGGGAAATGGCATCTTATTGCGTACGTCCACTCTGTGTCGGACGGAACTTTCCTAGCGTAGTCAAGTATTCTTCCTAACGGTCATTTGGTTCCTTCATCCAGGTATAGGCTTTGCTATCTGCATCATAGCCCTCTACATCGCCTTCTATTACAACACCATCATGGCGTGGGCCTTGTACTACCTGTTGTCGTCGTTCCGCTCCACCCTTCCCTGGACCACCTGCACCAACAGCTGGAACACGGGCAACTGTAACAGATACATGTCCACCGACTACAACGTTTCGTGGTCCAACTCCTCCACCTCCCCTGCCGAGGAGTTCTATACGTAAGTGCATGTAAGTGGGATGAGAAGGCATAGGGGGGAGACTTTACGGGAGGGAGATGATGATGAGGAGGGGAGGATAAGAGCCGCGACGACAATTGAAGTATGCATCCCAAAATATCGATGATTTATTGTAAATCATTGAAATCATCACAAAAATAAAATCAGAGACCGTTACACCCGCGCTGCAAGAAGGAGAGATATACCGCCGCTCATTCCTACCGACTGTTGTCAGGCTGCTGAATAAACATATCTGAAAATCTGTAACCATTGTAAATAGCACAGCCACCTTATGCTGTGTTTTCTATGCTATTGCTAATTTATTATATTTATTCTACAAATATGTTGCGAATGCTTTATTTTATATTGCACTTATATTGAACTGTCTACAGTTCTTTTCTGAAACATTTATTTTGTGAAATGAAACACTTTATTTTTTCTCCCCCCCCCACCCCCCCACCCCCACCCCCCAATTTTGCTGCTGTAGAATGCAAATTTCCCCAGCGTGGGACAAATAAAGGTTATCTTATCTTAAAAATGTAAAAAGTGATACCGTGAACAAGATTTTCATTCAGCTTACATCAGTGACTGGAATTATAAACAATATATTTAATACAAGTGATTTCAGGAAGTCCCGCTTTTACAAAGATGCTCACGCTCAGGTTCGGTCAACAGGGCTGAAAGCGGAATACAGTGAAACTCCTCTACAACGAAATCTACATGGGTGAAAATACCCCCTAGTGTGAAAAGATCTTCATGCATTAACACCATTCCCACTTTCCTGTTTCAAATTTGCTACAGTGAAAAACCCCCTGTTGTGAAAAATGTCTTGCTGCAAACATGATTTCGTTGTAGAGGAGTTTCACTGTAGAATACCACTTATGTAGGTCATACTTAAGAGCTGTTCCAAAAATGTCTTTGGTTAATGTAGCTAAATCAGGTAACCAATAGATGAACTCACCAATATTTTTCTGCCTATTATTACACCGCTCCAAAATATAACCACAAACTCCAACATCCATTTTTGTCAATGAACGTATATCAACGTTTCAGCCATCTTGGATTTTCATCATCATCGTCGTCATCATTAGATTGTTCAGGTGTACGTATGTGGTGGCCTGATTGACTGTCATCCGTCCGTCATTCTGTCACGCAGTTCCAGGACGCACCACACTTACCAGCTGCGCACTCAGTTTTCATGTGACGTAACAGAAACGTTTTTTGTTAGTTTTTTTGACAATTTACATTTTCCGGCTCCATAATAATTAGTCATTAGGAAAGTGACATAAATGTGCCTCCACACCCTTCCTCACACACACCAGCGTCAGTTTCAACACGTCACAAACAGAGAGAAACAGAAAACATCCAGCAACAGTGTTTGAGTACATATTTGCTGATTTCAATATTCGTTATTGTTATTAGAGCGAGACCGTTCATGTGGAAGAAGCTGAATAAGACGCAGCTCAACCCTGTCCTGCTGTTTTGACATCTTGAATTGCTTGTAAATGCGCTGAAAAAAATGCACCTATGCAGTTTGGTGCTTTTTTTTTTAATTAATAAATAAGGCTGTGTGGACGGATTTTTTTTGATAAGTGAAATATTCAATTTTTAAAAAACTCAGCTACGTGTAGGCAAGACCTAAGATTGTATGAAAAGTTCTTTCATGTGAGCAGTCATTTATTTTACATTTCCCTTCCTTTCTTTTCTTCACAACATTGTGTTTTGGTGACCAACCAGGCCGGTCGCATGTCCTTCAAGCTATTTTTGAAGACAGATTGTGTTATCTGTTGAAGCTGCTTGAGAACAGTTCAAAAAAGTCGCAAACTCTGCAAGTCAATCTGCTATCCGAATTTCCTGTTGTCAATATAAATCATGCCCGTCTTTCATCATTTTAGCTTTGTGTGCTTAACTTGTGACTAGATGATATCCTCATTGTCCACGTCAACCTGTTTGCCATCAGTTTCTCTTTATCTATCTATCTAGTGAGAGTTGGTAAATTTTTTTAATCCATGTGATTTCAAATGAGGGGTCAGGGGGGGGTGAATTTCGTGCAACTTTGTAGACTGTGTGCCATCCTCTCTGGCCCCTTTCCCTTTTGTGAGCATCTTCTTTTCCCTTCTCGACATCCTCACCAATGGCTCCTTTCTCCAGTCGTCATGTGTTGCAGGTGCACCGCTCACCGGGTCTGCACCAGCTGGGCGCCGTCAGCTGGCAGCTGGCCCTTTGTTTGCTCTTCATCTTCACCATCGTCTACTTCAGCATCTGGAAGGGAGTCAAAACATCTGGAAAGGTAGCTGAACCTTTTCGGCGGTACGGCTAATGGGCAGGGCGTGCCACTTAGAATGGATTGATAGATGCTTGGATTGGGAAAAATGGTCAACATACATCACACCCATTCTCATTCATCGTTGCAAGTCGGTTCGAGAGAAATCATCTGTGGTTTGCCACTTAAGCCAATGAGACCGCAAACCAGACCTGAGAGTCTTTTTTTAGCAGCTTCGCTTGATTCGATTTCACCCAATGAAAAAGATCACTGCGATGACATCACTCTCCTGACGCACCAACAGTGAAACAAGAACAGTGTGTTCTTCAAAAGCACCGTCGATAAGTTTATTTATTTACTCTTTTAGGTGGTCTGGGTGACGGCAACCTTTCCGTATCTGGTGCTCCTGGTGCTCCTCATCCGTGGGGCCACCTTACCCGGGGCCTGGCGGGGTGTGGTTTTTTATCTCAAACCTGATTGGCAGAAACTACTCAGCACGACAGTAAGAAGAGTCTTGTTACTTTTTACCAACTCACGAAGGTTGGTTACGGCAGAAACATGTCACGTGGATTGTTTTGTCCTGTCACTGGAATTGATGTTTTTGTTTCGACCACTTCCAATGTGTCCCTCGTGTTGTGTTCAAGGTGTGGATCGACGCAGCCGCTCAGATCTTCTTCTCGCTGGGTCCGGGCTTTGGGGTTCTCCTTGCCTTTGCCAGCTACAACCCATTTCATAACAACTGCTACAAGTGAGTTCAGTGGAAAGCGCCTCATAGGGATAAGCCAAAAGTCACAATAACATTCTACAGTTTAGGCCAGGGGTCGGCAACCCAAAATGTTGAAAGAGCCATATAGGACAACAAAAAAAACAAAATATGTCTGGAGCTGCAAAAAATAAAAGCCTTCTATAAAACTTACAATGAAGGAAACACATGCTGTGTGTTCACAAACGCATAGAATTTATTTTGTAATTTCCTCGCTTGATTTTTTTTGTTTTGGTGCATTATTTTCGCTTTTCTTAGTGTCAGTGAAGTGATCATGAATTTCCGTTTTTCTGAGGCTGTCTTTGAACGCCCCTCGAGTTGATCGTGAAGAGAGAAGGCACCGAGTCGGACGCAGGCGTGTCTGTTAGCCGACAATCAAAATCTTTTTCCATTTTCAAATATTTTTTTATAGAGCTCCAGGGAGCCACTAGATGTCGCTAAAGAACCGCATGCGGCTCTGGAGCCGCGTGTTGCCGACCCCCGGTTTAGACTCATGAGTCACACAACAAAAGACCCCAGACCCCAAATTCCTCGCACATTTCACGCGCCTTTTTTCTGTCCCTTTCAGAGACGCTTTGGTCACCAGCTCAGTGAACTGCCTCACCAGCTTTCTGTCCGGCTTTGTGATTTTTACTGTTCTGGGCTACATGGCTGAGATGAGGCATCAGGATGTGGATGCTGTTGCCAAGGATGCTGGTAAGAAACCACAATGCCCATTTCCATTCAATATCGCATTGTTGAAGACAAAATCCCTTCTCACAATGACCTGCATTTTTGTTCCCTGAAGTCATTTCGCGTAAGGTCTTAGCATCATTTTCCAAACGCTGCACACGGTAGCCATCTCCTTTTAACCTGCTTGGGTTTTTTTTCTTCTTTTCTCTAGGACCCAGTCTGCTCTTCATCATTTATGCAGAAGCCATCGCAAATATGCCAGCTGCAACCTTCTTTGCCATAATCTTCTTCCTCATGATCATTATGTTGGGTCTGGATAGCACAGTAAGTTGAACTCGTTGTGCTCATGAATCAATGTTCTATGCCACTTGTTGCTCCCCTCTAAGACCACATATCGCATTTCATATTAGCACAGCCATGAGCATAAACGCTGACTTATTTGGGCACACTCACGCTCACTTTTGCGACAAAATAACGCGACCATGCCCTTATATCAGCGCGGTGATCTTTTCCCAATAAGCCAGTGTTCGTCCGTGCCCAAGCAGCCAGCTGTAGAGACCTGCGAGGTGCTTATTGCATACTGATAATCAGTCTAGAATCAACATCAGGGATGATGCGTTGCTCCTTTTTGTCATGACTGAGGATATTACTGCACAATCTGTTGCTATGTGTCACATATACCATCTCGCCTCGTCTCGGCCATTTTTCTTTCTTATAGGCATATTGTGCTTGAAATTTAACAAGGGAAACATTCTATTCTGCTAAATAGTCCTCGAGGGCCATGATCCTGCATGCTTTATATGCTGGATTGATTCATCATGATCAGACTTCTGCAACGGTTGCTGAGGAGCTGATCATTTAAATCAGTTGTGTTGGAGGAGGGAGACATCATGGAGGATAAGGGGTCATCGAAGACCCGAGTTGGTGACCCCTGCTCTAAATTGTTCGTTGGTGTTAATGCGAGTGTGCATGGTTGTCTTATGTGGCAACCACTCCTGAATGTATTCCACCTCTCTCCCCAAATAAGCTGGGATAGGCCCCAGCTCCTCAAGTGAGGACCAGCGGTATGAAAAACAGAAGGAAAGACGGATGGATGAAAATATTATAACAGTGGAAATGGATGGTCAGTTCAGTTCTTATCTGCTCACATCTTGTTCCCTCTTCCAGTTTGCCGGTTTGGAGGGAATCGTCACCGCTATGCTTGATGAGTTCCCCAATCTCCTGGTTAAGAGACGAGAGCAGTTTGTCTTTGGCCTGGTTTGCGTCTGCTACCTCGGGGCTCTCTCTACCCTCACATATGTAAGTCACATCAACTCGACTACAATATGTACAAGTTAGTCTGAAAATAACAGAACTTTAAGCCAGCAGCATTTTTGCGGTCGTGCATCAATGGGTTCGCTTTTATTTTCTTATCCTCAAAAAGTTTTCAGCATTTTCGGAAAGGCGCGTTACAATATTGCCTCAAAGAACGAACGAAGCATCCCATCAAATTGCTCCAATGTCATGTTATACTGTTTGCAGTCCTAAGGTTGCTTGTACATATTTGCCTCCTAACTGGGAAATGCTCCGATGATGCTCTGATTTATCAACTACTCCTATAGTCCTCATTTCATTCCATTCCTTGGCACTTTTTCCCCAATTTCCGAATATTTGGAATCATTTCTAAGAATATACTGCTTCATTGTGTGTTGCTGCTTCATTTAGCTAACGTAATTAGCTGCAGTTTACAATGACATGCAAATCAGATTAAAGTAGTAATTCCTTTATCTCCAGGCCTCAATTAAGGTAAGGAGTAATTAAGGGCTACGCTCTACACACGCAACACGCGAACATCATCGTGAGCGGACAAGGCCTGTTACAAAAGAAGTGATTGGAAAAGGGATTTTTTTCTGAGACTCGAATTTTTCTTCTTGGATCAGGGCGGAGCTTTTGTGGTGAAGTTGTTTGAGGAGTATGCCACGGGCCCCGCGGTCATCACCGTGGTACTGCTTGAAGTCGTCGCGGTTTCCTGGTTCTACGGTGAGTTTTGCCCCCATTCTTACATCAAGAAAATGAATAGATAACATTTGAACGCTATTTCATCCCAAATGATTTTTGACACCGAAGATTAAGGGTAACGTGTGTGTATTTCAGGCACCACCCGATTCTGCAACGACATCCAGGTTATGCTCGGTTTCTACCCGGGATTCTTCTGGAGGATCTGCTGGGTCGCCATCTGCCCCATCTTTCTCCTGGTGAGACACTCCGATATCAATGCTCCCTCAATCTTTAATAGCTCCCGTATTCGCAATGTTTTTCATCCCCACGCTGCATTAGATCCCCATCACATAACTCCAGAAACAAATTTTTGTCCACACACACACGCACACACACACGCACACACACATTGTTTTCAACTTGTTTCTATTTACAGTTCATCATCATCAGCTTCCTGGCCTTCCCGCCTGAGGTCAAGTTGTTCAACTACCAGTATCCACCTTGGACCACGGCCCTTGGCTACAGTATCGGGGTTTCATCATTAATCTGTGTGCCTGCTTACATGGTCTACCACCTAATCAATGCCAAGGGCACCTTCAAACAGGTACGCTCTTACCGCACACACTTTTTGGGATGGGTGGGGGAGGGGGCGTCACACGTTTCTGTGTTTGTCGAGACTGTTAAAAGCATAAATAAAGTGTACGTTTTAAAAAACCAACATCACAGCTCTCCTTTTTCGGAGCTGCAACATGTATCTATATCTATTTGAGCTATATTAGCCTACTATCGCTAAAGATCGGAATGCGGCTCTGGAGCCGTGTGTTGCCGACCCCCGCTCTAATGTGACACGACTACAAGTTAACACCAAAAGAAAACGTATAGGAAAGAGCTTGACCAGAAAAAAAAAACACTAATTCAAGCTGCACAAACTACACACACACATACACACACACACGTGGAATGCAGGTAGACTATCACTTGACTACACTGACTGGAAACTGGGAAGTCCTTTTATTCGGGCCGATTGTATGCTTGTTCGCTGCTTTGTGCAATCACACACCTGCCATCGTGTCGTGATGAGAACAACAACAAAAAAAACGTTCCTCTCATCATCAACAACATCATTATAACATTGTGATAAGCTGTAGTAAGGCCGCATTGTCCTGTATTGACACAACTGCCGAGGCGTGCAATGACACTGACACACGCTGTCAGCATGGCACAGTGTCAACATCTACTTTTGTACAGGACAAACACATGGAAGTTCTGGGGATAGATAAGCGTGAGCAAGGTCAAAGGTTAAGTACATTTTTCTTTCGAGCAGGCTTTTCGTTGATGATGTACAGTTTGAAATTTCCTAATCAAACTGCTGTCATTAAAAAAAAAGGGAAACATTTATTTCTGATTAGAAAAGCAAATGCACCATTTGACTCTTCTCGCCTTCCTTACACGATGGAAGCAACGCTTCCTCTGGTAGACGAGGAAGCGACACTTCCTCGTGTTGCTTTCCATTGTGAGCAGACGTGTTTAGTAACCATTTTTATTTTAAAAAGAGCGTGGTTTCAGTTTTCGAACAATTTTGGTTTTTAAACAGCCCTCTGGAACGGATTATGGACGAAAACCGAGGTTTGACTGTAACTGCTACGTTATTTGGCACGGGCTGCCGATTGACTGACTCAGTATCTTTGAAATTTGAAATTGAAATTTGCAATGTACTTCTATATTTCTTCGCAGCGTTTATCAAAGAGCATCACTCCGGAGCCCAGCAATGACCAACACAGAGGCTTCATTGTCACCAATGCAGTCTGACCTGATCCTCCTGTGCCACTTCAAGCTTTACTTAAAGCGCCCTCTTCTGGATCCCTTACGACACTACAAAACACGGAGGCTACCTTTCACCACATTTGCCTCTTTTTTTTTTTTTTATTGTGAAGCTCAAATCTGAGACTGTTGGTCGGTTTCATGTAGATGAAGACAGGTTACATCAATCTTATTTCGTTTGGTTGAGTGCAGGTCGGCTCGGTCGGTGAACATGTTTTACATGCACCTTCCATTTCTCTCATGCGCATCACTTCCTTTTTCATCAGGTAACGCCTATTTTGTACAGTTATTGTCTTGCATTTAAATTGTACATCTGCACTGATCGTTTCAATTCGACAGTGCCCACGTGTTTAACTATCTCTTCCTGCACTCTCATTGTATCATTTTCATAACATACAGTACACATAAGTTATGCGTTCTAATATGTAGCAAAATTCAGGTATTTTCGCTCTTACATCATCGACGCCAAATATATGACGTTTTCTCCGCTCATATGTCATATGATGTGACGATGTTGGTTTGCAAGGACAGATTTGAGAGTTCTACACTCTGTGGCGTGGTGTGTGTGTGTGTGTGTGTATATGTGTGTGTGTGTGTGTGTTTGTGTGTGAGAGAGAAAGACCTGCACGCGTTCATATGTGTGTGTGTGTGTGTGTGTGTGTGTGTGTGAGACAGAAAGACTGTTACAATGGCCCATAAACATTCAGATGAAATGTTGATGATGAAATTCCTTCCATCTGTGCAAAATGAAACGTGCATTTTATCAACTTTCTGCCTTCTGTCACTTTAACTTTCCATCTGTTCATATTATCTTCATGTTACACACTATTGATACTTATTCAGTCACCTCCTGAGCTTGTAGTAATGTTGCAGAGCCGTCAGTAATAGAAACCACATATGGACTTAATACCATCAACAAGGTCATCATCTAAAAGTCGACTTACCATCTCTTTCCTTACTACCAAAAAGACAAGAGAGTGAGAGAAATCTAGACTTAAGACTTCAAATATGGTAAGTACTGTACATCCACATGTGTATTCCCTTGTCAGTGTGATACTTAGTGTAAGCTACCCTGTGGAAATTTGTTTCCTGCCCCTCATGGAGGTTTGAATGTGGATGTTTGGATTCGAGTGAGCATGTGCTGATGCGTGTGCGAGGCTATGAGTAGGTAGGGATGGTCAGCCTTTATGTGTGCATGCTGTGATGTGTGTGTATAATGTACTCGAGGTGTGTGTGTGTGCGAGAGAGAGAGAGTGAAAACGTGTGTATGCAAAATATGGTCTCTTGTTGTTGTCAATTGCCAAATTATCAAATGAAGGATGTAAACTCCCTCTAGTACCTCTCAAGCTTATAGATCTATGTACTATGTCTTCAAAAAGACTGTATTGACAACCCTACCTGGATAGAATAAAGCTATTGAAATAATAAAGATATATGGAGAAAAAAAAAAGTGTCTTGAGTCTTTTTATTTTCCATTTGTATGGCTGCGTCAATGCTTTATTGTAAAAAACTGTGGAGATCAATCACTTGAAATATTTTGGGCACAAATATATATATATATATATATATATATATATATATTTTATTTTATTTTTTTTAATATATGATAGATATTTTATATATTTTTTTAATACATATATATATAATATATAATATACCGTATATAACATATCTATTTATATTTTATATATAATAAATATATATATATATATATATATATATATATATATATATATTTATTTATTTTTTACTATGATTTAGTGAACCATGTCATATTCCTTAGATTCTCAATGGGATTCATTCAGTAACATTCAAAACATTCCCTTTGGCCTTCTGGCTTTGATGCCCACCGCAATCATGTGAAGGTGAAAGGAATCCTGAAGAAAGAAGGATATTTGAAGATCTTGTAGGAAAACCTCAAGCAGTCAGCAGCAAAACTGGGTCGAGCTCACCGCTTTGTTTTCCGGCATGATCATGACATCGGTCACTCTGGGTGAAGAACGACCTCCAGAAGGCCGAAGTGAATGTTATCTAATGGTCTGCACAAAGCCCCGACTTGAAACATATGGGGGTGAATTGAAGGCCAAGGTCCAAGGCAAATTTGGGGAAGCTTGAGAGGTTTTTACAAGAACGGGCTGGGAGTGCTCAGGAGGTATTTGTGAGACTTGCGGAACGCTATAACAAAAATTGCAGGCTGATCTCCAACAAAAAGGACACATGCTTGCCTATTAGCACTGGTTGTGCTCCTAATTTTGACTGGTTATTTTTGTTTTTTTGTTCCCAAAAAATTGAAATTTCCAAAATGAAAGTAGGATGCTTGGCAAAGCTGTGTTGAAAATGCATTGTTCTCTCTGACTAATTTAGGAAATACTTTGAGGGGGTGGAAAAAATTAAAATTTTATGGGTAGGGATTATTCTGTCCCCAAGGATGTTTAGAAGGGTGTGATGTGACTTTGTGCACATGCCTGTTTTCAAAAACACGTACAGTAAATGATCTACGTACTGTACTTGTGTTGCCCAAAAAAAACATCTATTCAGGATACCGTCGAACTGAGATAACAATTAATATCACTAATATAATAGCATTTTGGATCACCAACCATTGTGCTTGTGTCCAGTGTTTCTTGCAAGCTAGTAAAGGTTGAAGATTTTCAATTCTCGACACAAAGTAATGTGTTAGCAAACATTTTTGGTTGAACATGCAGAAGACAAACAGAATGAAAGTGCCGCAAAAGGATGATTAGTATCGGTGTGCTCGCATATGTTGGGAGTTGACGACAAAGCCTTTTGTGCACATCAGAAGCTTGCTCAGTACAGGAGTCATTACTGCCTTACTGTGTACCGATTTCACGTAAGGTTCACACTTTCATTGTGTCCACACACACACACACACACATTAATGCACAGGTTTGTGTGTGTTTCTACCATTTGTGTGCCTTTTATTGTGGCAATTTCCTCTGAGCTCCCTTCCACTGACTGACGGGCAGATCCTGTGTTCTCGGGCCCGTCTAATCGCTGCAAAATCTATATTAAACAGTGGAGCGGAGACAGAGTATCCGTCCTCCTCAGCTGTACCCGTCATCTCAGCATCTCCCTACCACCCTGCCTCGCTATCAGGTGTCTATCAAGAACCTGCGGTTCATTTCATCCCCCCCCCCCCCCACCCCCCCATTTCATAGTCCATTTCTTTCTTAATGATAGTATAGTCACTTTTCATGCGCCGCCATTTCGATTGGCGCGGTTTGGCCTCCTGCGCCGAGATGACCCAAGTGGCTCACTTTGATTGGCTTGTTTCCACAGAGCAGTTCGGTTTGACATATCTTTTTCACCCATTCTGTCCAACTCCTCTCGGTCTCTATCTGAAGGGGGACTTTTTAGGGCGAGGATATAAAACCCTGGCATTTACCTCTCTAACTTGCCCCGCCTGTCCTCTCAGACGCTCTCCATTTCTTGCCACGGCCGAGGCACTCTGCTGATGCTCTGATACCGCCGCTGTCTCTGAAGAACAGGAAATGAAAATCTTTTTTTTTTCTTCCCCGCCTCCAATCGGTTGCTCCAGTCCTTTATCATACAGGAACACTGAATCCCTGCAACGGCCGTCTTTCACTTCTCTAATGAACTCATTTTGCAAGAAGAGAGAATACCATCTTATCTTTGCAGAGGTGGCCTTCTGCAAAACACACACACACACACGCACACACACACACACACACACGCACGCACGCACGCACACACACACACACACACACGCACACACACACACTTGGTTTCTTCGATCCTATCATTGTTCTTAAAATAAAAACAGAAGCAACAGGTCAACACTTTATCCTCTCTTTATAGGGAAAAAGTAAAAAAAGGCAACGTATGACATTTCTTCAAATGTAATTCATATCGGCAGCACAGTGCAGAAAATAAATTTGGACTTTGGAATACAATAATTGAAATTTTTGATAGATATAAATTTGTGTAAATTGCTTGATTGAGATGTGTCTGCTCCGTCCAAACTCGCGCCAGGTTGTACAAAACCCCTTACCCTAAATTTCTGCTTGGATTTCAACCACCTAGAAAAAGAAATGAAAAGAAAAAAAGGTAATGTGCGATTGGCTGGCAACCAATTCAGGGTGTCCCCCGCCTACTGCCCGAAGACTGCTGGGATAGGCTCCAGCACCCCCCGCGACCCTAGTGAGGATGAAGCGGTTCGGAAAATGGATGGATGGATGGGTAATGCTTTTGTGTGTGTGCGTGTGTGTGTGTGTGTGTTTGAATTCTCGCTATAGCATGTAATGCAAATAGGTTAAATCCATTCCAAGCTAAAACTGTTGCCATCATAAAACTGGTTATGAGCCGACAGACGATTTTATGTGAAATTCTTCGATGTCTTGCAGGTGTAAAAAGAAGTTAACCACAATGCCGAATAATAATAATATAATAATAATACATTTTATTTATAAGCGCCTTTCACTGGACAAAAACAGTGAAGAACAGAGACAGAGGTAGGATGTGGGTCTCCTCTTAGTGGTGGGACATTAATTTAATACCTGGGCCTTCAAATTTACTTGACTTAATCCAACTCTTTAATAGCAACAATATCACATCACAATTTTACAACCCCATCAATATTATACAAAAATGCTATATCATGTCACTGTGCCTCATATATCATTTTGAAGCAGTTTTGAATCAATATTTCTGAATAACATGACCATTAAAAAAAGATAAATTCTGCCCTGACCGCTCATAACTGCTAATACACACTCTCACATCAAGCAACATCTACACCAACAAACAAAAATACAAAAATATCACAGAGCGCATATGACTGCATCTCAATGTATTCACAAATGGACTTCGTGTGAAGCTGATTCGTAAAAAAAATATAAATGCATATCTTGAAAAGTTTGCTTGCATCTCTGATTTTAAAAACTATATTCAAAATGTGTTATCAGCAAATTAAACAACAGACAGACAGTCAGACATCATCAGGAGAACATTTTGCACTGGAACATTTCCAATTACCTTTTCAGTCCCAAAATGATGAGAATGGGCTTGCGTCTCCCCCTATTGGTACAAAAAAAAAAAAGCTGTTGCAATACAAGCTGTTTTGTCCAACGCTAACCACTGGGGAGTACTGAAGCTACGTGCAGAAATGAGATCAGAGATCAGGATGTGACACTGGCAACAGTGCTTACAATTTTGTTGTCTGAAACCCTTAAAAGAGTTTGACTACATCATTTATTCTTTGACTAGACTTGTCTGAAAAATCTGTGCTAATCATTGTGCTCATACACACACTCCCTCTTACTTACTCAGACACACACATTTAATCTGATGCAATCTCTAATGCCAAGCAGAGATTTAATTAGATTTAGATTTCATTTCGTCTACAGCTTCTGTGGTGTCGCGATAAAGTCCCCAAGTAGAATTAACCTGCGCTGTAATCCTAATCTTGTTTTCTACAGCACACTTTCATTCCTCCTGAGCGCCTTCTTAGTGGCTTTCAGTGTGCAAAGCATCTACGTCCAGCCCTGGTCCATCCTCACCTTCATTTTGCCGCTCATTTGTCTTCCAAAGAGTCGTAATGTGGCTCTCACATGGTTTGCATACTGAGTGCACCAGCGTGAGGAAGGCCAAAGATGGCCTTTATGCTTGAGCTCTCACACTCATTATAATGACGCATGTGGAATATCCTCAATCATTCCGACACTCCTTTTTTTTCCAAGCATATCTGTTTTAATGTCTTATTTCCAATTAAACTGCCAATTTTCACTCAGTTCATCTGCATAGAGTCCATATGACAATCGGTATATATGTTTTAGCTTTGATTTTGATTAGCATAGCCTCACACCCGCATGCCATTTCCCAAGAGATTGCATGACTCAGGACATCTTCTGCAGCTATTTCAACAGACATGACCATACATGCATCATTCATGATGCTACATGTCTCCTGTCCCGCAAAAAAAACACTTTAACCCTATGGGTTCAACAACACCGTTCTTATACAAATTTTATTACTTCATTGATTGGGGCGGAGACACGTGTCCCTAAATTTAAGTTTTCAACACCCGGCCTTCACGCCCTTTTTGACAGCTGGCCACTTCAACGCATGCGCACAACAACAGCTGCGGAGCCCAGAAAAAAACATCAAGCCACTTGGAGGTATATACAGCGGTGGAAAAGGGTGGTGCGTTTTTTTTTCAAAGTAAAGGTTTGCCTTCGCTACACCGATACATAGTAAAATAAAAACGAATAAGTCGTTCGTATACACCTCATTTAAATATAAAACATAATAATTACATCAATAAAAACGTTCATGAATTCCATAAAAAACATCACAGTAGGATGATTTCATTGAAACATCCGTCAGCGAAAACACAGCTTGACAAAGACACCTCTTTTGCCGGATGTCGCTAATCACTCTGTCTAACTTTATTACGCCGGGTACTAGCAGCGACCAGACTTAACCTCGATCGCTAACTGTAGTTTATATTTTCTGAAAATGTCCGGTATTCAGGTTTCTTACGCTTCCAGGTGACCGAGGACGGGTTTAGGCGGGATGGCGCTGGTCACCGTCCAGCGGTCACCGACACCGAGCACTACCTCTAGCCCCTGTGTGTCGGTGAGTGTCGGTCAACTGTTTTGACATCTGGTTGAACGCTTCGTCTCTATCATTCGGTTTTTTTCTTGCTGATCGGGCACATGTAGCGCTAACTTTGCATCAAAATAGAAGCTTCGCAAGGTTGTCCTCCGTCCGTTTGATCCATTTTCTTATTACATCTACCAGATTTTGAAAAAAATAGTACAGTAATTTAGCTATTTCATTAGCACTTTGCTAACCTACTTCCTCTTGAGTCTATTCAGGAAGACGTGTGACTATTTCAGTGTTTGGATAATTGATACTCTTGCACGGAGAATTGTTGAACGATGTGGTAGTTGTTCGACAAGTGTTTCCATGTCAGCATCCCGTCTGCTACATTTAACCTTCATTATAAGGCGACTAGGCAAAGTGACAGTGGGGATAAAGGCGCTGCCTTGAAAGGAGGTTAGTGTGACAGGGATGTCAGACCCTTCGAAGGTCCTCTTATCTCCTCTGCCTCCGAGACGGGGCCTTAAAGCTGCTGGCGCACACTAAGACCGTGTTGGCGTGGCTTCCATAGATAAAATTGCCGTGTAAGCTTAATGTGGTCGGTGTTGGCTCATGCTGGAAACGCAGAGGATATGTGCGTTTGAGCTGAGGAGCCTTGCCTCTGGATGGAGTGCAGTAGACCTGAAAATCTAGTATCATCCATCCATCTTGTTTGTATATCCGCGTGTCCTCAGGGTCAGGGCTGGTATGGTCTCGTAATGGGCTGGAGCCCAACCAGTGGCGGATCTAGAAAGTTTTATCAAGGGTGGGCAGGTGGTTCATTTGTGGAGCAGACAGCTTGGTTTCGGTTTTGTTTTGTTTGAATGGTCTGGTACGCATCGTTGACTGATGAACTACTAGCAACTTTCTAAACATACCACTTACAAATAAACAGAGGTGGGCGCGTCAGTAAATTTTGCCAGTCCATAATTTTTCATTTGCCACCCTGTACTTGAAATATACCATATGATGTATTGTCTTTAGAATGTCATTTAGTGTAGTAAGGCAGCTGGCAATGTCCCCTCAAACTTTCCATTCGTGAGTATTCACCCAAACTTCCTGAGCATTCCTTGGACCACCTTGAGCAACATCAGCCATGCACGCGCCGGCCAAAACATTCTAACAACCGTCCAAAACCTTAGCCCTGAACACGATCTAAGATGTAGATGTGTTACTTCATAACTCACCTTGTGTATAAAAAAAAATTACAGGGGGGCCGGGAGGGCTCTGACAAAGTTTCACTGAGCCAATCAAGGTGTGTGTCTCGTTCATCGGTGACAAAGGCAAGCTTGGGCTGCCGGAACATATGTGAATTGCGCAACACATGACCATAACCACTTCGGTAACATGTTTCGACTGTGCAGAGACATTATTACTGAGCATTGAGGCTCCGTCTCTCGATCGGTTATGAGCGGAATGATGAGGTGACGGATAGGCAGCTCAAATGCTGGACAATGCCGCGTTTAGGATTTATTTTTTTTTGGTCGCATTTTTCTTTCGCGTGCCAGCACGATCAAAAAAGGGCAGTAAATGACTGCCAGAAAGGCGTGGTGCAATTCCTCATACTTTCCTCCCTACTTTTCTAGTGTTCTGCCAGTAGACACATCTTCCCAATGATTGACCCCGCAGGCATCGCAGCTCACGTTACTCGCATGCAACACAGCAAGGACGCCGCCCTTGTGTGCAGTAATCTGCCTAGCAGCCCAACCAAATCCCTTCTTCTCATTGGCTCACTCCCCTGCACATGCATGCAGCTGCGGTAACCATAGAGATGAGCTTGTGCATTAAACCTCATTGCTTATTATGGCATCGCAAGGACATTTTATGACCAATTGCCCAGTTCAGTGACTTGCAACACAAGATCAACTGTCTACAGGGCTCAAGACCGACACCAATTTGGGTGCCCAGGCAACCACATGTCGTACACCCCAAAAAGTAAGAACTTTCCTCGGTGCAACCAGCCTTTTGAGGGTTGGGGGAGCCTCAGTCTGTTATATTTACCTGTTAATAAAATAAAATACATCAACAATATTGCTTATCACCTGCATGGGTTTTCTCCGGGTACTCTGTTTTCTTCCCACATTCCAAAAACATGCATGGCAGGCTGATTGAACACTCAAAATTTTCCTCAGGTGTGGGTGTGAGTGCGAGTGGTTGTTTTTGGGTGCCCTGCGATTTGCTGGCAACCGGTTCAGGGTGTCCCCCGCCTGCTGCCCAAAGACAGCTGGGATAGGCTCTAGCACCCCCCGGGGCCCTAGTGAGGATAAAAGCGGTTCAGAAAATGAATGAATGAATATTGCTTATCATGATAATTTTTAGTAAACTATATTGTTCTAATTACTGTCTTGTTGTGACAAGCCTAAGTGATCTCATCAGAAAAAGAGTGGAAGCAGTCAATATCACGAATAAAGGCCTGCACTAATTTTGCTTGAAAATCTATCAAATAAAATATAAACTATAAAAATAGATTATAATATAAACAATAATAATAACTATATAATAATATAAAGAATCTATAAAAACTGCAGTGTTGAACGTGATGCAGTGGAAAATTTGGGCACACCTCACTTTTGTCCTGCTGCACAAAAGAGAAAATGTCAGGTGCACCAGTGCAAAAAGTTAATCCCTGTGCATACCAAAAAGTCCTTGACAAAAATCATCATGTTGAATGGTGGAATGTATGCAGTACTACAGTGAAACACCTCTACAACGAAACCATGTTTGCAGCAAGACATTTTTCACAACAGGGGGTTTTTCACTGTAGCAAATTTGAAACTGGAAAGTGGGAATGGTGTTAATGCATGAAGATTTTTTTCACACTAGGGCGTATTTTCACCCATGTAGATTTCGTTGTAGAGGAGTTTCACTGTACCGGTATAGTTGGAGTTAATTGCAACGTGATAGAACTGCACAGCGTCAAATTAAAGTGAGGCTATGGGATGGCTGATTCGGTGGATATCCCTCAGCCTGGCAGCTGTCCATTGATCTGATCAAATCTGTAGGCTTGGAGTGAGAGTAGCGGATCAAACTAACCGCACCAATTTTACAACTCCGTTGCCATTATTTATCAGCATTCAAATCCCATTTTGAATGCAGTTCCTGCATTGTTGTACACACCGGTAGACTTAGCCCAAGCATTCACGAGGGCTAACAGATTGTAGAAGAGAAAGTTGCTGAATTTTGGGTAGGGATTACCGCCAAGGATTAAAATGTTTGTGTTTGTGGTGGACTGGTTCCTGTTTTGGGGGAGGATAATTGCATTTTTTTTGTCGGTGGGGGTGGAGGGGTGAGGAGCGATTGAAAAGCAGGGGGTCGATTTAAGCTTTACCCCTTCTGTCTGTTCTGAGGAGAGTGCCTGCTCTCTCAAATGAAAAATCACTTTTTTTTTTCCACTTCCAATGGAGGGTTAATTGACTCTGACTCAGCGTGTGATATAAGCAGCCATCATGGCTTGCCTGATACACTGTGTTCTCTGAACTCTCTGCCAAAGTGTACAGACGGTGGTATCAAATGTAAATTTTTGTTGTTGTTTTTTCTTTTAGGAGTCGGGCAGTGGTGAGGATGACTGTCGCTCCCAGCCCCGAAGGTGAGACCATATCCTGTTTAGTCAGTCACACACTCCTACGTCATTCCCCATGGTATCTGTTCTTCTGTGGTTACTGCAGTTTGCGAGCTGTGCCACTAGGGGGCGGTTGCTGATCAATATTGGGACAGTTGCATTTTCTTTTCAGCAATGTTCATCCCATTCCCATCACTCAACTTTGAACATACTCCAAGTAAAATGAGTGCAACACTGAGTTTGATTGAATTCATTCATAATAATTTGATTATTTCAACGCTCACTTCTGATTGAGATTGCAATAGCTGTTCACGTGCACCAAAAGATACACTTTTCACTCCCATTTTTTTGTAACAAGAAAATACACACAAAAAAACGTTACACAGACATTTTATTTTTGTCCCCCCTTTAAAAAAATAAAAAATAAAATTCATGCATACTTATTGTCATGCCTGCATGGGTTTTCCCTGGGTACTCCGGTTTCCTCCCACATTCCAAAAACATGCATAGCAGGCTGATTGAACACTCTAAATTGTCCCTAGGTGTAAGTGTGAGCGTGGATGGTTGTTCGTCTGCGGTGTGCCCTGCGATTGGCTGGCAACCGGTTCAGGGTGTCCCCCGCCTACTGCCCGAAGACGGCTGGGATAGACTCCAGCTACCCCCGCGAACCTTGTGAGGATAAAGCAGATTGGACAATGATTGAATGAATTACTTATTGTCATTCATGTAAAAAGTATAAATCCCAATTTCAAAGACGTTGGTGTGTTGTGTAAAATGTAAATAAAAACAGAAGACAGTGATTTACAAATACCTTTTGGATTCGATTGAATACACTACAAAACAAGATATTTAACATTCAAACTGATATTTTTTATTTATTTATTTATTTGTTTTGCAAACAGGCATTCAGTTTTGAATTTGATGCCAGCGACTCATTCCAAATGCTGGGACAGGGTCATGTTTCCTACTTTGTCTTGTCACCCTTCCTTTGTAACACCAGTCAAGAAGCTTTTTGATTGTATTAAGAAATCTTGTTGCACTTAGTTTGGTGGACTGTGGTCTAGTCACAATGCTGAGCTGCTGGCCTCAATAGCACATGAAACAATGGGTGAGAAAAAGAGTCAAACACAAATCTGTATGTTTTACGCTTGTTTCTGATGCCGTTGAATTGTCGGCAATGTACATAGGGCAACGATTTTGAAGGTCACACTCTATGGAGACAGCAGCACCTTGAATCAGTCGATATATACAGTTTCGACTCAATTAATTTCTGTTCTTGACTGCATGCGTAGTTCAATACAGTCAAACCTCGGTTTTTTAACGTCTCGGTTCTCGACCAATTCGGTTTTCGACCAAAAATTTCGAGTTTTTTCTGCCTCGGATGACGAACACATTTCAGTTCTCGAACAAACTGAACACACTTGAATGCACCATTTGACTCCTCTCGCCTTCCTTACACGAGGAAGTGACGCTTCCTCGGGTAGACGAGGAAGTGACGCTCCCTCGTGTTGCTTTCCATTGTGAGCAGACGTGTTCAGTAAACATTTTTATGTTTAAAAAGAGCGTGGTTTCGGTTTTCGAACAATTTCGGTTTTCGAACAGCCTTCTGGAACGGATTATGGACGGAAACCGAAGTTTGACTCTATATGTAGCTCTGGAAAAAAGGAGGGGAATGTAGAGATTCCCTGGAACATTCTACGTATTGTTTAAATTATGGATGTAATTGAGAATTTGATCGTAGTTCACCATTAAAACAAGAAACCGATTGATTTTTGACTTAGATCGGACACATGATGGCGGAGCTAACTGAAATCAAAGGTCAAATTCAGTCCTCTGCCTCCGCTACAATGTTCAACCGGTCTCTCGTGGTTGGCACTGAGCCGTCTCACAGTGATCACTTTATGTTCCTCTGCTACGTTAACAATATATGATGTAAGAATCGACAATTTATGCAAAAACACGATATGAGAATCACTGTAGCTTTTGTACCGAGCAATTCCCGGAATGCAACGTTCAACCTTTCAAGAGGCTTTCCATCCGTCTCTTCCACTTGTTAAAACAATGTAAGGCATTTGTCATAGATCCCAAACATAACAAATGGAACATTCTCAAAGTCAAAACAGCTCTCTGTACCATCTGCGTCATTTCCATTTTATTCTTTCTTCTTCACCCTCTAGTTGAGATTCCCTCTCATGTTTCATTTATGCGCATTTTGGACCCTTTCGCACTCCCACGAGTATCAGAGGTCATCTGGCCTGGTCTGGTAAATGTTGGTTAGCAGTGTACTAGTCAATGCACATAATGCTTTGGATTCAATTGCCGCTGCAAACCGAAAAACAGCTGCCATTGTTGTAATTACATTTGTGGTTACGGATAACGAGGGGGGGGGGGGGAGCATTTTCGGTTGCCGTTTCTTTCTTCTTCTTAAACTGTCTTCTGAAAACAATGGTACAAGCGAAACCAAAAATGTTGTTTCTGAACTTTAAGCACCGAGTCTCAATCTGCTTGAAAGAAGTAGGACACTGTGGTGCAGCGAATTACGAGTGAATTATTGCTGAGCCAAACATTCTGTCTGTTATTGGGGAAAAGTCGGAAACTGCAGAGACAGTGATGAATTGCTCTGAAAATAATGGCAAGTTTGGAATTTAAAAAAAAATTATTGCGGTCTGCTGTGTGCACACTTTTCAATGTTATCACGATGTCAGGTATGCAAGTGTGTTACAGTATGTCGTGTTTTTAAACATGGTGACATCACACCTATGAACTCTCAAGACACACCCCAATAGCACCTTAAAAGCACGTATGTTCCCCATTATCTGTTAGGTAATACTTGAACGTTGCAGCAACTGGTGAAGTCATACCCACTGACAAACAGCACGTATTCCCATATGCATCATCAACGTCCGCTTTCACCATTTGTTCAGCAATGCTGAAGGTACTAACGTGCCGATTGGAGCCAGGGTCCTTCTTGAGTGACCCCTAATGTGTATTACATAACAGCCATGGGCTAATTAACCCTCATGCAGTATTTTTAAGCGGCTGCATGAAGGGTATTACGTCCCAAAAATGTCCCTCTTCCAATGTGCAACAACTTTTTTCCCTTTTAATTTTTTTTCACTTTCAACCCCTCAAAATGTTCAGTGGGAATTGGCCAAGACATAGATATGCATCCTATGCAAAATTTCAGCTTCGTGGAGTTATTTTTCACTGTTTTGTCTGTGGTGTCCATTTGTCCAACAGTCCAAAATCATCCAAAGTGTCCGAAATGTCCAATTTTGGGATAATTACTGCATGGGGGTTAACTTGGTTGGCCAACCTGCGTATGGATCCAAGAAGCTGTAACGGCTTGTGTATTGTGGACGGGCCATAGAAACTGAGAGTGGATGCAATAATACTTCACCTCACTCACTACTTTGCATCACACACGCCGGTGTAACACTACAGTAATCCTTCGTTTATCGGGTTAATGGGGACCGAAACCACCCGCGATGAACGAAAATCCGCGAAATAGCGACCAATTAACATATATATAAAAAAAATAAATATAAATTGCTCCACGTGGGCCTTTGCTCTTGAGCAGAGAGCACTAACACACACACACACACACACACACACACACACACACACACACACACACACACACACACACACACACACACACACACAGGCCAGCGATCCCGCTTGTTTATGATTAGTCAATTAAGACAATTAAGGATGGAAGAGACCTGCTTTTGTTCTTATAAGCCTCCTCTCTTTCTCTCTCTCTCTCTCTCTCTTTGTCAGCCACACACACACACACACACACACACACACGAGTACACGCACACACTAGCAGTATGTAAACAACACTTAGACACTGATTAAAGATCAAAGAGTAACCCACGTGATAAGACAGAAAGAAGATGCACAGCCAATCAACATGGCTTTACATCTTCTCAGCACCCCCCCCCCCCCCCCCCCCGCCCCCTCACCCCACATGTACTGTATATGTTGCTCTATGTGACTCACTGTTGTTTTGCTGACTTTCGCTGCTTCTCGCGGACCGTTTGCGGACTTAAAAAAAATAAAATTAAATAACTTGTTTTTTTTATGAATATGTTTGAAAAAATCCGCGATGCACCGAAGCCGCGATAAACGAACCGCAAAATAGCGAGGGATCTTTGTACTACTGCAGGAGATATTTCTCTTGATGAACATTGTCAGACATATTGTTTTTTTGGGGAGGGGGGGTTGAAGCATTTGGTCCAACTGCAAAACGAATGACTGCAGTCCCGCTGTTGCAATCAAACAAAAGGGCCGCTTCTTCCCAGCAGCTACAGGATATTGTGGCAGGACACAGCAATCAAAAGGCAAGATGAAAACGTGCGTTTCACAAACCCAATCCATTGCGTTTGATTCTCTGCAGATGATACAAAGATGAGGGATAAAGTGAGCCAATGGTAAAGCGGCGAGGTTATGGATCCTTTTGTGTTTTTCACGGGACACTAATCAAATTGACCAGAAAGTGCAGCGTATAAAAATGGCTTTACTTGCTATGGAGGAGCCAAGTTTACAATATGAGCATTACCAAAGTGCCCATGAGCAAGACACAGAATCCCCAACACCTTCATGACACTCAGAAATGTCATAGTCTTCAACTGTGCTTCTCGTTACCACAACAGAAATCCCACACGCATGAAGAATGGTTTGAGTAGTAAGGAAACCATCAACAGGAAGTACAGTACAGAACCAAGGTTAAATTTAGTCGATGGAAAGTAATGAAATAACTAAACCCGCAATTGAGAATTTGGGTTCACAAAATGAATGGAAAACAAAAATGCTTTGCTTGTGTCTAGAATGTGTTTGAAAAGTGTGGGTGGAAACTATTGTGCCACTTTTCTTGGAAGACTATAGCTCAGTTGCAATTGCTTGGAAATGGTGTGGCATGAAGAGTTTGAACATCTCTTGTCAGGGTGTGTGTGTGTGCGTGTGTGTGTGTGTTCGTTCATTTTGTTCAAATCAAAGTCTCGACATTTTTTCCAACGTAACCTGCTCTGCTTGTCGGCATCAATGTGACGGCTTGACGCACTCAAAGTTTGGAACCTGGAACTTATAATGAGTCTTTGAACACGCATGCTGTGGACAGAGCAAACGTCACAATGTATTTGTTTTAGCCACAATCTGTATTTCAGTATTTCCTCTTTCCACACTAATCCTGGACAGGAAATTAAAAAAGGTTGGGGGGGAAAAAAAGTGCTTCGTGTTATTAAACTAAGCAAACCGTTTATATTTACAGTGGCTATATAAAGACAATAATCCACAGTTGAAATGCCAGATTTTGTGATGAAAATAAATAAGATTGTTTGAATTGTGAATACGAGCCCATCACATAATTTTTGCGCAACAATAAATAACTAGTTGACCGGAGTGGTTTCAAAACTAGTAATCCGTCAGTTTACCGTGTACAAATTTTAATACGCTGAGAAAAATTTACAGTAAAACCTCGGTTTTCGAACGTCTCGGTTCTCGACCAATTCGGTTTTCGACCAAAAATTTCGAGTTTTTTTATGCCTCGGATGACGAACAAATTTCGGTTCTCGAACAAACTGAGCGCACTTGAATGCACCAATGACTCCTCTCGCCTTCCTTACACGAGGAAGTGATGCTTCCTCGTGTTGCTTTCCATTGTGAGCAGACGTGTTCAGTAAACATTTTTATTTCAAAAAGAGCGTGGTTTTGGTTTTCGAACAATTTCGGTTTTCGAACAGCCTTCTGGAACGGATTATGGACGAAAACCGAGGTTTGACTGTATTCGGTTTTCCTGTCATAACAGCCCTCCGAGGGAAGAGGTCGCTCCAAAGTGGCCCACGACAAAAATGAGTTCAACACCTTTGGCCTAGTCCTGAATGAAGGATCTCCCGTGACCCTTCATAACATGACCTAATTGAGTTCAAACTTCAGCTCATCTTTGACCTCCATGTGTCTGTTCCTTTGCTCAGAGTCCAGTTGTGTAACTTCTCCAGAGCTCGGCTAAACAACAAACAACCTCCCTCTCATGTTACCAGCCTGCAATCCAGGTTCCCACCAAAGGCCAGTTAATTTCACCACTCTAAATTGAACCTCATGACTAAAGCATCAGAGCAGCTGTGTTTGGGTTGCGTGCTAACAGGAGAGGACACTAGCGAAATGACTTTGTGATGCAACAGTTGTACGGAGGAAGGTGAGTCGATGTGTGGTGAAGCGTGGCGAAAGCAGAGCAGGTGCTGGCATGTTTGTGTCGTTTGTGATGTAATCAGTTCTATTCTGAACGGGTCACATGGAGAGAGCAATGTTGAATATCAACATTCGTTATGAGTTGCGGTTGACGTTAAGTACATACATTGCTCAGAAACCGCTGTTTTTGTTTTTATTTCATTGGCAATGATGGGGCGGCGCGGTGGACGACGGCTTAGCACGTCTGCCTCACAATGCAGAGGTGCAGGGTTCGATTCCGGCTCCGACCTTCCTGTGGGGTGTTTGCGTGTTGTCCACTTGTTTGCGTGGGTTTTCTCCGGATACTCCGGTTTCCTCTCACTTTCCGAAAACATGCGTGGCAGGTTAATGGAACACTCACTCTGAATTGCCCTTAGGTGTGATTGTGAGTATGAGTGGTTGTCTATGTGCGCCCTGCGATAGGCTGGCCACCAGTTCAGGGTGTACCCCGCCTACTGCCAGAAGACAGCTGGGAGAGGCTCCAGCATGCCCGCGACTCTCGTGGGAATAAACAGATTAGAAAATGGATGGTGAATGAAAATGACGGTTATGTTACATAGATTATTACAACAACAAAAAAACTCCTGCCAAACTATGCCTCTGTATGGTTTTTCATTGGTTGCTATTTATTCGACTTCACACCGATCTGGCGAGTGGATCGAAATCGTTCGATATTTAGTATTTTATATCAAATCACTGATCGCCTGCAATGTCATCATTTCAATGACGAATTATCAATGACGTCGTCGAACGGATCCGTCAAATAAGACATTGCGGCAAACTCAACCTTGTTCAATCCTGGATCATTCTGTGCTGCCATAGTTTGTATGTGTGCCTGAAAGCTAATCTATTTTTAGCCTTGTCATGTGTTGCGAAGCCTTTGTGCTGACAGGTGAAAGTTCTCCCTCCGCGCCCTTGACACTCCAGTCACAAAGTAATACTGTCTGTATTTATTTTATTTTATTTGGGGGGGTGGGGTTAGGGCGAGGGGGCTGGTAAAAAGTCCCCAAAACATTTTGGCACAGGGATTTGTACAACACATCCAACTTTCAATTCAAGCCCTTTAAGGGGTGGGGTTGGTGTGTGTGTGTGTGTGGGGGGGGGGGGGGGGTTACTTTGGGGTTTAAATTAACATTTTCAATGAATTTTCACTCTGGCAGTGGTTGAGTGTAACCCTAACCCCAACCCCAACCTTAACCTCTCCACGAACATGTGAGCAAACGCGCGGCTTCCAAATCCCACAGTCCTTTTTTTTTTTTTTCATAAACATTCCACAACAAAGTCAAGCAAGGCTAATGCATAAAATGTTGAATTATCATGATTAAAAACATAATAATAATATCCATTTCAGAGAGATGACATAACAGCGTTTACTTTGAGGAAGCCTGGATCACACAATTGAGTTAAACAGTGTGTTGGCCACAAAGTTTGTTGGGAATGTGGAAGCAGATGAAGCTTGCATGCAAGGCAATATTTGAGACACAGTAATTCATACACAAAAACAGGATTACTATTCTTACATAAGTGGCTCCAAGTGAGATTTATTTTCAAACGAATGCATGTAATGGACAGGTCAAGAAGTGTTTTAAGTTAACTCTGTATGAGCAGTTGTCGAATTTGACAAGGCGGGCGGCAGTTTTATATTGTTTCAAATGGTTGACAGTTTGCACATGGCTCTCGATGTTGTCATGGCAGCAGAATATGAAAGGTCATAAAATAAAGTAAAATATCCTTATTCTCCCAGCGTGAACCTGCATTAATTACATGGTGTGGAATTGCTCCTTTTATTTATTTTTTTAATTTGTAATTTATACTTTGTTCAACTCAAATTTTGCTGAGAAGACCAGTGCGTGTTCATCTCCACATGGGGTCACATTCCACTTAAGCAGCAGATGACTCCAGATGTCTACTTCACATTGTTACTTTCCTTCTTATGTAAGAAGCACAAGATTTGGGTGTGGAGAGGCTACAAGTCATCTCAAAGGCAAATCAAAAACTCGTGCAGATTTATCCACTTTTATAAATGAACTCACGAGACTTTGGCTTGAGCATTTGTTTGTGTAATTTAGTGGGTATTATAATCCACTTTTCCCAATACAATTAAATAACGTAAATAGTAGCGTACGCTAGTACTTTATTTGACCCCTTTTATCGTTGTGTCTTTTTGAGGTTAGTAGGGTCCCGTCTGGCTATTATTAGGCGTTCCAAAACTCATGGCGTTGCATTGAGAGTGGTATTTATAGCAAGCCATGCGGTGGCTGGACAGTTAACCACTCGATCCACTGCCAGTAAATACTTGGATAAACACACGTTCGGCAGAGGAGAGGACGTTAACAGTGTGATCAGCTGCTTCGAATGGTTGCAGAAATGGCTCGAGCACAGCTGGTTCTTTTTTCCTCGTTTGCCCTCATTGGCTCCGCACTTGGGCCCGCCTACCTCGCGCTGTCATTGGCTTCCTATTTCGCCTTCGTGTACTCATTGGTTCCCTATCTCATTGTCCCACCTGCTTCTTACCCATTGGCTGTCCTCGTTCTGCCCGCCCACAGCACGTGCCTTGCAATTTTCCTTGCTGTGACTGGAATGAAGTGAACCCTGTCACTGGTCCCACTACTGTACAAACCGGTCGTGTGCCACATTTGAGTGGGGGGAAAAAAACACATCATGTTTAGGAAACAGAACGATAACGAATCAAGACTTGTACACTGAGTAGTAGTATTGTGTGCTAATCCCCGGTGTCCCTTTTGTGAGACGGGAAACAAACTTCGCATCTACTTCAGCTCTCATTCTTTTTTTTTTGTTACGGAATACCACTCTATTGTTTAGGGAAGTGGTTCGGAGCGTGTCTTTTTTTTTGCCATGGCGGAGCAGACGCGTGGGGGAGTACAGTAAAAGTTTTTGCCTCTTCCGGAGAGCACCTGACATCTGTCCGCTTCCTCCTGCCCGGGCTCCACGAAGCTGCCGACATGACCCTCGGCACGGTGTCCGGCTCTGACAACTCGTCGGCGGTCAGCTTCTGCTCTTGCTGCGGGGCCAAAATGGTGCCTTACTTCACTGACGACGCGGTGGTTTCAAATAATGGAATCAACCAACTGTAAGTGGTTTCTTATGTAGCGAATTGGGAATCACGGTTCTTCCTTATTGCACTTTATTATTTTCTATTGTATTGCATTGTATTATTATGTGCCAGTTAAACAACCGATTTTAGTGTGTGTGTGGGTGCGTGTTCATATATCGGGAAGGTACTTTGGGTAGGATATTTCATATTTGGAGATTGTGACATTCGTAAAAGTTTTGCAATATACTCTGCACTCACTCATTGTACTTCCTGTCGACGTAGCAGCCAGGGTCTTACTCATCATCGTCGTCATGATCATCATCACTGCTGTTTGACCTTATTGAGACATAGAAGTTGTCTGTACAGAGCATGCTTCTGTACATGAGGCATACATGAGGCATTGTTTGTTTGATGTTAGACCACCTGAGAAGAGAGAGTGGAGAATTGGCCGAGGGTGTAATGCAGTGTGTTTTAGTTGGAGAGAAATAGTACCAGTGTTATTTTTTATTTTGAAACTTAATACAACCACAAATACTCAGGGGGCAACTGAGAGATCAGTATCGTGGTAGTCCAAAGAGTTTTCCACCCTCCCCTCCTGTATGAAATAGGTCGGTTTTGCCACATTACTTGCCCACAGCTTTAACATCCATTTTAGTCTGTTTTTAGCGTTTGGTTTTGGCTACTTTTTAATTTAAAAAAAATGGACCAAGACATGCGGTCTTTGTTAGACCATCTACAGGGGTACGCATAAGTGGTGTGCGTGTGCACATACGTGCTGAAAATATTCTTGCACTCTCCAAATTTGATTGGGTCAATGTGCATTTACGTACCAAATATTTTCAGTGTGACGGCAGTCAGTCCAGCCTCCATTCAAAGTCAAGTCAGTTGCCATAATTATTTCCTTGGGCTAACTAAAAATAAAAAGCCTAATAATTGATTGATGTCCATGTCCAGTATTACCTGTTAGTAGAGCTCGGACTCACCCAAAATCTGTGTTGGCTATTCATTTATCGTTTAACCACCGAGTCCCGATTCAATGGGTTTCGAATGGTTTCCTAATTTAACTTTGGCCAAAAGAAAACACGTCATAGTTCAAGGAATGAAAAATCTAGTTTGATCATAATGGCACTGCTAAATGAAGTGTACGTATTGTGATATTGCACTTTGTCTACCTCATATTTACTTTTTCAAAAACATGTTGGAGTGTACATCAGTGCTGTAACGCAGCCACTTCAACAAACAGAAAATGTTTCCTTTTTAGTTGAAAATAACTTCCTTAAACCTCCAAAATCCTTCCTACACTGGCCAACGGCAGAACGCAGGGTGTTCTTTAGGACCAGTTTTTGGACCACCTGCTTACTAAATGCATACGCCAAGGGATAGTTTATAAGCTTATTGTAACGTCTAAACTCATGTGTGATCATGCAAAGAGAAAAGAAAGCTGAGGGTTGAAAAGGCTTGAATACTTGATTCATGAGTGACTTAATCCACTTTTCCAGGAAATCAATTCATGCGTCTCCCCCTGTCTGTGTTTTGTTGGGTGTTTCGTAACATTCTTGTTCAGTCAGCAGTTGGCAGAGCTCTCCATGAGAAATTGCCTTCTGTCATGGGTTTGGGGACGTCAAGGGCAGCTCAAGTTTTGATTGCAGTGTTTTTGCCTGTGAAGGAAGCCCTTTGAATGTTTTTTGATTAAAGGCGCCCTTTCATCAAAATCAAAAAATTTTTTCCCACGGTTTACCAAATTGAGACTGTGACCTTTTCGAAGAGTATCCAGTTTGTGGATTGGTTGCAAATGTTTGATTAAAGGCCAAACGGCTCTGATTTGAATTTGGTGGTGTTGTGATGTAGGATTTTGGCTCATTATTCCAAAACATGCCCATTTTGGGGTTGCTACATTCCCACTCAGGAACAACGACTGACGGCGACTTTGCATCAGCTGCCAATCTCAGAGGAGTTCAGGAATAAACGATATTAAATTAAACAGTAGTTCCAAATGATTACTCTATTATTAAAATGTTAGTCAACTAATCTAATGGACTAGTAGCCATTGATACATTTTGAGAGGAGGAAAGTTGGGGGGGCGGGGGGGGATTGGTGTGTCTGTGTGTGTGTGTGTTCTTAATATTATATATTTTTGTGCTAATATACACTACACACAAAAAAATATTTAAATAATAAAATACAATTAAAAAGCAGGTCACCTATAATCTACGATGGCGTGTGACCTGCTTCACAGGAAGTTGTTAGTGGTCATCAGTTTGCAATTGCAGCTTGTGATCAGACCTGTTGCAATATATCCGTTTTTTTTAATGTTCTTATTCAAAGTTTGTTACATCTGCGATTCACCGGAGACTGTTCTGACAAAGCATAGCCTCGATATGATTTTGGGAGGAACCTTTGATTTATTATTTAATGACAGGAGACATGGAAAATGGACTTTTTCATTGCAAGTACAGTCAAACCTCGGTTTTCGAACGTCTCGGTTCTCGACCAATTCGGTTTTCGACCAAAAAGTTTTTTATGCCTCATATGATGAACAAATTTTGGTTCTCGAACAAACTGAGCGCACTTGAATGCACCATTTGACTCCTCGCCGTCCATACACGAGGAAGTGACGCTTCCTCGGGTAGACGAGGAAGTGACGCTTCCTCGTGTTGCTTTCCATTGTGAGCAGGCGTGTTTAATAAACATTTTTATTTTAAAAAGAGCGTGGTTTTGGTTTTCGAACAATTCGGTTTTCGAACAGCCTTCTGGAACGGATTATCGACGAAAACCGAGGTTTGACTGTAGTTGGGTCTCTGGAGTGCGTGTCCTCTCATCCTGTTGACACAACCATGTACATATTTACTGTGCTTCCGACATGTATTTCCAAAAATATGTCTGTGACCAAGCTTTCCTTAAATTGACCTCACTGTGGGATAGTGGTGTGCAAACTTACCGGTACAAAATACCACCCCTGCAGTTTCACCCACCGCCCAGCTAGCTTGGGGTGAAGATTTCCAATTTATGTTCACTCACATCTTCAACTTCTTGAAAAGATCCATCGACTCAAATGGTCAGCCAAGCTTTGCGAGTGAGCAGAGTAGGGATTGTTATTTGGCGATGTGACAGCTGCATGTGCCACATCCACGGGTCCAATCGCTGTTAATCCCATGAGTGAAAAATGCGTTATGATGTTTTAGTCTTTATGAGCGCATGTATTTTGGAAGCAGGAAGCTTCCCAAAAAAGTATGATCCGGTTGACTCGTCTAGACCCCCACCATCTTGGTATCCAAAGCTAGTAACCTAAACCCGACCCCCCCTTAGGATGAATTCTAGAGTCTTAGAAATGGTGTGGAAGTGTGCCGTAATTCTGACTATTTTGACTAAAGCACGTCACAGAGACATACACTGTTTATTAAGACCCCTGCCGGCTGTTTCAAATTGTAAGTAATAAAATCAAACATGCAATTCTCTTTTAATAGGTGTAGGCTATTGCAATACATTTCTCCCTATGGGTTTCCTGTCATTCTTTAGCAAAACGGGCGTCTGTCATTGATGGATTGACAGGCCTTCAGTCAGTTTTAATGAATTGCCCACCTCTGTTAGTTGTGTGTTATGCACAGATTTCCGTCATCTGCTGTCTCCCTGCAAGTCCCCTTTTGCCTAGCACTCTGCAGTCAGACTGGAATTCAGAACTTGGCGTTGGCGTTGTGGGGATGCATAACAGATTGAGCCTCCAATGAAAGGTTTTCGCACGAGTGTTGCACTACTCCATTTGGAACTTCACCGTCCTCCAGCACATTTTTTCCACAGTGACCCCTTTAAGCAGCAAGGCTTAACATGCACCTATGGCCATGGTCTTTCCCACGGGGTGCATGCAAGTTTCAAGCCTTATGAGCCTCTCCCTGCACTGAGCACACACAGCCCTAAATTTATCCCAACTCACAGTGACTAATATGGGCACAGGCTGGTTGGGGGGGTTCACTTATCTGCCTGCCATGTAGAGTGGTCCTTACATAGTGATGATTGTGTCTCTGACTGATTGACATGCTGCCCTGTCTAGAGACAGGGCAGCATGTCAATCATGTCAATCAATGTTTTCTTCAATGGCTGAAAAAAAAATTCCAATGGAGACTCTTCCTAACTTATCCAGTATCTTAAATAGCCTTTTTACCTACCATGTCAAGTCTGCTTTATTTATATTACCGTATTGGCCCGAATATAAGACAGCCCTGATTATAAGACGACCGACCCCCTCTTTTTCAAGACTCAAGTTTGAAAAAAGACTTTGTGAACACCACATTAATTTTTATACAGAAAATAATTACAGTACATCTGAAACAAATTATGATAACAATATATTTGAGAGAAAACGCATGTTATTTTGCTTCATTCAAATCTTAATATCTGAACATTTAAGTATGTAAACTAAAGTGCAATCACATTCGTAAATGAATGGCTTCTGGTTTTTGAAATGTAAATGACATCATAACTTCTCCTCGGCTGCCGGTTAACCTGGCCGATCTTCGACCCACTTTTCTCCAGATTGTCGCTACGTTTCTCCATTTTCTGTTCTCTCTTCTATTATTTTCTTCTCTTTTCTTTCTTACCGCAATTTTTTTATTTTTCTTCTTTGTGCTACCGCTATTTTTATTTTTATTCTTCGTGACAGGGGTTCACTTTGGCCTGGGGAGTCAAGTTCAGCATTCGCTTCAATGATATCTGGCACCATTTAGCGTCGTGAATGGGTATAATATCTAGACCCCGAATATAAGACGACATCCACTTTTTCAGTCTTATTTCAATGCAAAAAACACCGTCTTATATTCGGGCCAATACGGTAATAACAATTTACAACAGAATTTATCTTAAGGTACTTAAAATGAAGCAGGTCGAGAACTGCCCTTGTCACAAAACAAAGAAAATAAACCCTGCATGAACATGCCATTTGGCACCTGAGGCAAGGTTCAGTATTTAGTTCATCCATTACTCATTTTCCAACTTTTACTTCCACATACCATTACCCTCCACTAGGCACCTCTAATGCGTTTAAAGGTCCCTGTGTAAGTTCTCATAGCCTTCGATTCCACAGTGTTCCTAATTTGCATATACAGGCTACCCATTTAAACTTCTGCATCGTGGTGTGTCATCGCGAACCCACAAAAGCATTTTATGTACAGTAAGTGACTGACACTAACTGAATGCCATCTATCAATAGCCGACACTTTTAAAGGACCCGGTCTGTTTTTAGCTTCCGTCCTTTAGCATACAACCCGACAACCTCTCCAATTCTCAAGCTAAGATTCCATTCTCTGTGCAGGGTTTAAAAGTGGGTGATTGTGCACGACGGGCACAGCCTTCCCTTTACCACTTGCAGTGAAGGATGTATTCCTGATGATGACAGTGTACCGTAGCATAGCGTTGCATTGCTGTGGAATTGAATGTAGTGACCAAATTGGAGGACATGCGGAATGCGCAAAAGAGGATGTGATGCAGGGGGGAGTGAGAGGAAACAGCTGGATCAAGGGTTGGCTAAGTTGCGGGAAATGAACACTGCACATGGCTGTCGTTTTGTGTTTTTCTTTCTCGTCCTTGTCCGTCCATCGCAATTGCATGCTATACATCCGCGGTCTCAGCAAAACTCAGGAAGGAAGATTGAATGGCTGGAGGAACGAAGAGATTAAGTTACTGAGGAATAAGCGGGATGCTAGGCTGCCTAAAAACTCGGTTTTACACAAGTGAAAGCGTTTGAAATAGACCTGCTCAAGAACCCTTTGAACTCTGGTTCAGTGAGTGTAAAGTAGAAACAAGAAATCCTCGCTGATAATCCAAACCATTTGTACCTGCAAAGAGTTTTGACTTTTCATGTTGACATTGTGCGTGAGTTTGGGTGTTTCAGCACGTTTCAAGTGTCAGTTCCTCATTTTCCTTACAAACTCCAGTGGCGATGAAACCGCCCGTATTTCCGGTCACTAGAACAGGTTTACCAAGTCTCTCTCTGGTTCCTTTTTTTTCTTGCTACTGTACTGGTCGTGAGTCACAAAATCAGGTTCTCAAATAATCTGATGACATCCATGGCAAGAGCTCTATCAAAATTCTGCACAGTATGCTTTGCCCCATCATATAGTAAGATATCAAACAAATGCTTATACGTTAAGATAAGAAAACCTTGATCTGTCTCACAATGGAGAAATTCCCAATTTACAGCAGCAAAATAATGAAAGGCAGACGTAGAAGAACAAAAAATATTTAAAAAAATATAAAGGATCATGATTGATGCGGTGCAAACAGGGGCATGCGTACCACTCTGTTACGTTCCCTTTCCTTTTAACAACACTCACTAAATGTTTTGGGAAACTGAGGACACTAATTGTGGAAGCTTTGTGGGTGGAATGCCTTCCCAGTCTTGCTTGAACTTCAATTGTTAAACAATTGTTGAATTTAAGGCTTCATATTGTGGCACATGGGTGACTTGTATGGACTCCTGGCAGGCCAGTATGATCCTCACACTCTTCAACAACGAAGCCTTGTTGTTGTAACACTTGCAGAATTGTCTCGCTGAAATATGCAGGGAAAAAGACCACGAAAAAGACTTGGATGGCAGCATATGTTGCTCCAAAACCTGGATGTACCTTTCAGCATTCCCATGCCATGGCTACTCACACAACCCCCATGCCATCACAGATGCTAGATATTCAACTTTATGCTGACAACAATCCGGTTGGTCCACTTTCCTCTTTGGGCCAGAGGACACAACATCCACCATTACCAAAAACAATTTGAAATGTGGACTCGTCAGACCACAGTACGCTTTTTCCACTTTTAGTAAAGTTCTTTGTGAGTTTTTGAGGCTGTGAGGGATCGGCATTCAATGTTGTTTTTCAGGCTTGCTGCTTGCGTCAAAGGATTTGTTCCGATTCTGTGATTGACACAATACATCTGTCTGAATCTTTTGATGATATCATAGACCGTCAGTGATGACATCACAATTTTCCTTGCAATTAATGAAACATTGTTCTTAAAACAAAGAGAAGATTTGATCTTGACCGCGTTATAAGTGTTAAAAATAACAATGGAATTTCTTTTGACTTTGGGTCCCATCTGGATGGTGATTATGACTGACAACAGTCTCTGTGAGGCGTAGTTGTGGCCCTTCTGCAAAGCTGTACGCGCGTTCATTTCCTTGAGGTGTGCACATTGCTCAAACATGTTAGGTCAAGTGGTTGTTATTCAAGTGCCACCTGAATGCTGGAGGGCTGGCACCTGCTGTATCGCAGTGTTTAAAACTCATTCACTCCGAAAGACGTTTTTAAACGTCTTTTCAGACATGGTCCGGAATTGGCTGGTACTGAATGAGTTAAGGATGTTTGCAGCTCCCTTGAATGTCATTTGACTCTGTCGTTATTGGCTGATGAATCTTTAAGGTGAGTGGGCAACGTGGTGCCTCTTAACAAAAAAAAACAAAAAAACAACTGTGCCTGACACTTCCATGCTCCGCATAGTACACCCCCCCCCCGTCTTTTGTCTCCCAAAACACTGTTCTCACTTTTATAACGTACAGTATCGCCCTCAAAGCAGTGACCTCGGTCATGCTTAATACGATTAAGTGTTCAAAAGGGGAACAGAAGATCAACTTTGGTCCAGAGATTTGGGTGCTGGCCAACGTTTATCCCTATCAAACATTGCGGAGGGAGGGGGGGGGGGGGGCTTGGCTTCATCTTCCCTCTCAGACCCTCCGTCCCCTCCCAGTCCCGCTATCCCTCTTTGCTCACAGCTGCTACAGTGAATGCGTTCAGTGTGTGTAATCCAGCTGTGTGGAGGAGCAGAGAACATTGTGTTCTGAGTTCACATTTTAGCTTGTTTTTGTTCTGATTTGGGGTGAAGCTGGCATGAATCAAGAGCTGTGACAATGACATCATTGTTGTGACCACACCACTCAGACATGTGACAATAAACTCAATGACATAAATTGATTAAATAATTGATATCTTAGCTCTTTTTTTTTTTAGCTGTCTCATCCTAGTTGCCGGCAAGTATTAAAATGGCTGACAACATAGTTTGCTTGTTAAATGGAGAAATTGTGTGTATGTGCGTGTCCATGTGTGTGTCCGTCCATCCATTCATCCATCCAGTGCTTGAAGTGTATGAACCCTTTTTAACCTTCTCTTACAGTATCAGCGAGAGCTTCCTCACTGTAAAAGGAGCAGCCCTTTTCCTCCCGAGAGGAAATAGTCCCACGCCAAGCTCTGGACCTCACATCAGCCAGCGCTGGAACAAGCACACAGGTTAGAGATATACATAAACCGCATTAACAATGACCTATAACTGCAGATACCTCCTTTTCATTAGTTCTCATAGCCTTTTTCAGTACCTCACTGTTGGCTATTTGCTGCTGGATGATGAAAATTCATGTGCTACATAACGTTAAATAAATTAAAATTAAATTGGTGTAGGATGTGGCGCAACTGTAAATATGAAAATGTTTCTCAAAATGGCACCATGTTTTGAAACAAAGAAGGCTCACTGCAGTATTTCGAGATGGACAAAATGAAGACAGTGTAGCCGAAACTTGCCCAAGGCGAAATGACACAGTATTATGGTTCTAATGTTTACGTTCAACTGTCAAGAATGCCCGGATAAACCAAGACTAAATGCATCTGGTTTTTGCTAGGAGATCTCCAGAAACATCTTCAGACTATGTTCACTGTGCTGCGGCCGGAAGACACAATCCGACTGGTGAGTAGAAGTGAGACACACTGACATACTTTGCTGCAACACCTGCGACGTGGCAAACGAGACACTGGAGTAGAACTCTAGTTCTGTGATCTGAAGAATTTAGCATGAATTCAAGTATAAAATTTGTTCAATTCTACATAAACCTGCCACGAGTGATTGGTACGGACTTGTGCAATTGCCCACTGATGGATTCAGCAAACAATAAAATGAAATACTGTACATTTAAATCAAGTCTATTTATTCTCTGGTCAGTCCACCTGTGTGGGTGTTATTTTTACAAAATATTGACCGATCTAAAGTGTTGGCAGTGACTTTCTCTCTTCGGCGATATTTGAAAAAACGTTTTTGAGTCGCCTGAAAAGTGGTTCTACCCGTATGTTTGCATTCATACCTATACAGTTTAAAGACATAAACACACATTCATACTGTATATAATTTAGGGTGACTGTGATCGAATAGCTCATGTACGTAATGAATACGGTTTGGATTGAAGTGATCACAACAATTTTGTAACCAATCGCATCACGCGGGGGGAAAAAATCGCACATTTTAGCTACGATGCTACTACCGATTGTAAGCATTGAAAGCGTTGTGTTTCACTTCTCATTTTAGAATAAACGCACAGCTTGTGTTAAACGGGGCAAGAACATGACCACGGTGCGAATCAGATACATAAAAAGTCTGATTCATATTTTCCTGATCTGTCAAGGCTGTGCGTCTGGAGAGTTCCTACGCTCAGGTAACCCGCTACATGGTGGTGGTCTCCACCAATGGTAGGCAGGACACAGAGGAATGCATCGTTCTTGGAATGGACTTCTATTCCTCTGACAGGTTAGCACAAAAATCGCGATAGATGGTTCCCACTTTGTTTTTTTGGGGGGAATCAAAATTCCAATGAAAATATAGAAGCTACCGTATTTTCCGCTCTATAAGGCGCATCGAAAAGCATTCCACTTTCTCAAACGCCAACAGTGCACCTTATAATCCGATGCACCTTATATATGGATCCGTATTCTGATTTCTTGGCCGTAGTAGTTTAAATTTAGCATAGCTCCAGTGAGTGGATGCGTAACCCAAACTCGGTCACTGTTGTAGCTTCTATTCTATGCGCCTTATAATGTGGTGCGCCTTATATATGAAAACAGTTTTAAAATGGGATAGTCATTGAAGGTGCGCCTTATACTCCAAAGCGCCTTATAGTGCGGAAAACACGGTACTCTTTTCTTCTAATACGTGCAACCAGTTTCTCTGATATTTGACATGCTGAATGTCCCCTCTAGCTGCTGTACAGTGGGCCTGGTTTTGCCTCTGTGGAGTGACACTCTGATCCACTTGGATGGCGATGGGTACGTCCCGGTTGACACCTCGAGCTGGGAGATGTCCGTATTTCTGAAACCGTGCTTCTTTCCCTCTGCAGAGGTTTCAGCGTGTCCACTGTGAATCGAGTTCATGTTTTCAAGCCAGTCTCAGTCCAGGCAATGTGGTAAGCATCATTTTAGTGTTTGCTCTGAATAAGTGTTTATGGCTACACGGATTTTCACCGCGAACGTAAGAAAGTAGTGAGAGCTTTCTGTATGTGTTTTCATCATGCTTTCGTTCCTTGTTTTGTTGTTGCTTCAGAAATGTATGCTGTTACCTCTGTACACTTTCATATTGATTGGGAAGCCTTGTTTTTGTTGCCCGCATCAGGTCGGCTCTTCAGTCACTCCACAAAGCATGCGATGTCGCCCGCTGCCACAATTATTACCCGGGCAGTCTGTTCCTGACATGGGTCAGCTATTATCAGAGCAGGATCTCCTCCAACCAGTTCTGCATCAACGAATGGAACGCCATGCAGGATGTCGAGTCACATCGTGCCAATTCACCTGTTCTCTTCACCGATCTGTGAGTAGAAGAGTAACTTACGTTCATAACATTTTCCACCATTTAAAATGATCAGCCTTTTTTTTCCACCGGCCGGTTCACGCATGCATGTTATTCAGCACCGAGTGTTCACGAACTAAATTTACTATGGTTGGAAAACAATTAAGCGAAAACATCTCTCTTACGTTTATGTTTACTGAAAACAACCTCCAGGCAGGGTATGTCCTCACATCAGACATCACATCTCAGAGAATTGCTCAACTACTTCTCACATTCAGGTTCGTTGCTCAATTTTCCACAGAACGCTGAGCAAGAACGTCCACGTGCTTGCTATGAACCTTCGGGTAACGGAAAGGCGTCAGAGACGAAGACCAAATAAACGGGCACGTGGGCTAAACGATCGGCACTTAAACTCGTTGGCAAACTCGATGTTGTCAACAGTCCCATAAGGTTTTATGGCTTTACTAAGGCCAAAGAAAGTCCCCTCCCTTCTGCCTAGTCATGTGCGTCCCGTTACGTATTTGGATCGTGCGTGTGTTTTCTCACTGAGATTCTGGAAGTGTCCAGAATAACTGAGCCATTCGCTGTCTTGATTTACATTTGGTAAAGTAAAGAGTCCAGACACAGATCAGTAGAGCAACACTGGAGAGACAGAAGCAGGTGGCAGACAAGTACTTGTACACGTTCAACGGCAGCGGACGATTTAAATAGAACTCTAATGTTCGGACACACAGTAGCTTGCCCCCCCGCCCCTCAAACCCACCCAATTAATAAATAAATAAATAACACACAGGTACGGGCTGCCCTTCCGGGAACATGAACACGTCACTCTTTCCCAGCAAGGGTTGTTTGTGTTCGATTGGACTTCATAAGGTGGCCACCCATGTTTTATGACCACTAAACACACACACACACACTCACGCACACATCAATCTGGTATCTAACCACAAACTCCCCCAGTGATATTCTGCCGTTTTCATGTCACTGAAAGTGAAGTCAACTGAGGCAGAGAGTGGGTTGTCTTTTATCATCACCAGCAATCGTGTTGCCATACATATGTAAATGAATTTTCGGGAGACGGGAGCGGGCGGCTGTATTCAAGTGCCCTCAGTTTGTCTGTGGTTGTGCCAGGCGGAGCTTTTGAAGGGTTCAGTCAAGACGGTATGCGGCATCTTTGTTGGCAAAGGAGAATAGGCATTCTCAAGCCGGAGGAATTATTCCGCACGTCTTGCACTAAAATAAACAAGCCTACTGACTCAGAATTTTTACAGCACGGCCTCAGCTTGACCCAATTCTTTGGCGCATGGAACTTTGAAGAAGGTAAACTGGCCACTTGAAATCATCAGTTCAATGGCGAAATGTGCCCCCCCCCCCCCCCCCCCCCAACAAACATGTCTAAAACAGCACCAGACAAGATTGCAGGAGTGTTCTACCAGGAAACACTGTAGTGTCTCACGCTCACATTTTCTCTTCCCACTCCACTTTCGGAGAATTGGACAAAGCGCTCATTATTTTGTGGAAAGAAGCCATCTCATTGGCACTCAAACAATTCGGCGAACGGACGCCATGACACTTCTTTTTATGCGTGTGCATGTCGAAGAGATTGTGTGATTTCATTATTTAAATACATGTGCGTTTATTTTTTTATTTTATTTTTTTTCTTCACAGGCCCACAGAAAGGGAGTGCACGGAGAGACTTATCAAGATGCGCCTCAGAGAGATCATGATGCAGAAGGACTTGGAGAATGTTACCAGCAAAGAGGTGAGAAGCGAGAGATCGCATGTCCCGTATTTGCAGGTGGAGCACACTGACTTTTCGTCTCCTAGTAGGGTTCAGTTCAACTCGCCACAGTGAGGTTTTGAGCAGTCAGCACCTACTATACTACGGACTGTGTTTACACAGTGCTTAAGTATGTGTTAAACCAGGGGTCGGCAACCCAAAATGTCGAAAGAGCCATATAGAACAAAAAACAAATATGTCTGGAGCCGCAAAAAAATAAAAGCTTTCTCTAAAACTTACAATGAAGGAAACACATGCTGTATGTATGTAGGAGACTGGACTGTCTCAGAATTGTTGGTTATTCATTCCTTTGTTGTGTGTTCACAAACGCCCCCATAGAATTTATTTTGTGATTTCCTCGCTTGATTTTTTTTTTGTTTTGGTGCATTATTTTCGCTTTTCTTAGTGTCAGTGAAGTGATCATTAATTTCTGTTTTTCTGAGGCTGTCTTTGAACACCTCTCGAGTTGAACGAGAGGAGAGAAGGCACAAAGTCGGACGCAGACGTGTTTGTTGGGACTGTTAAAAGCATAAATAAAGTGTACGTTTTAAAAAACCAACACCACAGCTCTCCTTTTTCGGAGCTATATCCATATCTATTTGAGCTATATTAGCCTACTATCAAAATCTTTTTCCATTTTCAAACATTTTTTATAAAGCTCCGGGGAGCCACTAGATGTTGCTAAAGAGCCGCATGCGGCTCTGGAGCCGCGTGTTGCCGACCCCCGTGTTAGACCGACTGTATATTTGCGGGAATATTTTTCCTGTAGGGCATAACATGCCATTGAAAATGCTGATTTTTGAACAGGAACTCAAGATTTTCTCACACATTTGGTCAAGTGTACTCCTTTATTTTGACCGCTTGGCATGCCGTATTTTATTTGACTAGATCCGCACAGAGCTGGAGATGCACATGGTCTGCAATCTGAGGGAGTTTAAGGAGTTCATTGACAATGAGATGATTGTGATCCTTGGACAAATGGACAGCCCCACAGAGATCTTTGAACATGTTTACCTGGTAAGACCCCCACCCACCCTAAATCCTTTTTTGTTATTCTTTTACCATGACTCTGGCTGCCGTTGCATCATCTTCTAGTGAATGATTAATAAGACTTGGCTCACTTCGAGGTCGTCACAGCGACTGTGTCAAATAAGAGCTTGTCGCACAACATCTGATAGTTTAATATTGACAAGAGCCGTGCTGTCTCCAGGGCTCCGAGTGGAACGCTTCCAACCTGGAGGAGCTGCAAAATAGCGGGTAAGACATCTGTCCCCATAGTCATTCGGAGCACACACAAGCTCGGAATTTCGAGATTGAAAGGTTATCTTCCCATCGCTTGTCCAGCGTCCGTTACATCCTTAATGTGACGAGAGAGATAGACAACTTCTTCCCGGGTATGTTTGAGTACCACAACATCCGGGTGTACGACGAGGAGGCCACCAACCTGCTGGAGTACTGGAACGAAACTTACAAGTTCATTAGCAAAGCCAAGTAAGTCATCATGCGCACACACATACACACATTCGCGTTTTCCCCCTAGCTGCTGCCTAAAAATGATGTTCTTTACTTTCCTAGGAAAGCCGGTGCCAAGTGTCTCGTTCACTGTAAGATGGGCGTGAGCCGCTCGGCATCGACTGTCATCGCCTACGCGATGAAGGAGTACGGCTGGTCGCTGGACACCGCTTTTGAATATGTAAAGGAGAAACGAGCCGTCACCAAACCCAACCCTTCCTTCATGAAGCAGCTGGAAGAATATCAGGGAATCCTGCTCGCCAGGTGGGGATTTTGATGAAAATTCCTGGGAGTACCGTATTGGCCCGAATATAAGACAGTGTTTTTTGCATTGAAATAAGAAAAGTGGGGGTCGTCTTATATTCGGGGTCTCGACATTATACCCATTCACGACGCTAGATGTAGACAGTGACAAAAACAAAGGACATTTGTGCAAATATAGTTCGTTTCATGACAAATTCCCCCCCCAATTTCAGTTATTTCGTTAGTTTTCGTTAACTAGGACAACTTTGGTTATTGTAACATTGCTAATATTTTTCTTGAAGTAGAAATGAGGGGTAAATGTTGTAGCCATGTTTAATTAAGAACTACCGTTTTGGCCTGAATATAAGACGGTGTTTTTTGCATTGAAATAAGACTGAAAAAGTGGGGGTTGTCTTATATTCGGGGTCTAGACATTATACCCATTCACGACGCGAGATGGCGCCAGATATCATTGAAGCGAATGCTGAACTTGACTCCTCCCCAGGCCAAAGTGAACCCCTGTCACGAAGAATAAAAATAAAAAAAGCGGTAGCACAAAGAAGAAACATAATAAATAGCGGTAAGAAAGAAAAGAGAAGAAAATAATAGAAGAGATAACAGAAAATGGAGAAACGTAGCGACAATCTGGAGAAAAGTGAGTCGAAGATCGACCAGGTTAACCGGCAGCTGAGGAGAAGTTATGATGTCATTTACATTTTATAAAACCAGAAGCCATTCATTTACAAATGTGATTGCACTTTAGTTTACATATTTAAATGTTCAGATATTGAGATTTGGATGAGGCAAAATAACATGCTTTTTCTTTCAAATATATTGTTATCATCATTTGTTTCAGATGTACTGTAATTATTTTCTGTATAAAAATTAATGTGGTGTTCAAAAAGTCTTTTTTCAAACTTGAGTCTTGAAAAAGAGGGGGTCGTCTTATAATCAGGGCCGTCTTATATTCGGGCCAATACGGTAATATATCGGTGCTCACATTTATTTACTCTGATTTTTTTTCTTTTTTTTTTTCTGTCCTTTCCCAGCAAACAGAGGCATAATAAACTATGGCGCTCTCACTCAGAGAGCGATCTGTCAGATCGGCCAGAATTGTGTAAATCCTCATCTCACTCCCTGGGACGCTCCGACTCCCAAAGCAACAACAATAATTCCTCCCCTGCCTTGCATCACTTTCTGGGTGCGGCCGTGCTCCAAGATCTCGTTTCTGAACCCGATGACGCCTCCACATCAACCTCTGACCTCCGCATGCATTGTAACGATACCTGCGACTTGCCAATTGAGGTGGCGGTCGAAACGGCTCGCGACGACACCCTCCCCCTCCCCTCGCCACAACAGCACGCGGCCGCGCTCATCCCAGAGGATAAAAACGCTGCGAAGGCGGTCATCTCAGCTCCCGCCATCATTCCCGAGCTTCCTCCCTTGCTCCACATCCTCCCCCCAACTCCTGAAGTCCAGCGTGCTCACAAGGGTCACACAACGCCGACGGCCGACACCGAGAACAAACCGCTGGAACTTTTTCTTCACTACCCCGAGCAAAGCGGCTCTGCGAACCTTTCTCCCATCACGGCGATGTCCTCCGACACCTCAGAACAGTCGCCATCAGATTTGCAGAGTGAGAAACTCAGCCCACCCAGCCGGGTCAGCAACAACATCCCTCTGCTTTCCTCAACCGGGCACAGCGACGACAACAACAACCCCAGCGAGTTTCACAACGACGACGACGACGACGAAGTGGACGGCCGCAGTGAAGCGGACGGCTCCTCGTCCAACCACAGCTCCGATAGCATCGACTTCTTCAGCGCCAGGGAGAAGTTTCTGGGCTTAGCCCAGGAAGACAGAACGCAGACGCTATCAGAGCAAAGGACCACCTCCCCGGACGGCGATGACAACAGAGTAACCGAGGAAGACGAGGAGAGTGAACACAGCAGAAGTCAGGTGACGATCCGTTTTTATTTTTCCTGTCCCCAAACAGTAATATTGGTTTGAAAATTTTATGTGTCTCCATACTGTAGTATCACCTGTTTTTATTTTCATCCGTCTCTATACAGTAATATAATATTTTACTGTTTTAAAAAAAAAGGGGGGGGAGTGGGCGTATTTTCTTGCATCATCACACCGTAGTGGAGGGTTTGAAGAAAGAATCGGTTCATTTTCATTCTCTCTCTATAGCAGTATACAGTTAAACCTCAGTTTTCGAATGTCTCGGTTCTCGACCAATTTAGTTTTCGACCAAAGATTTCGAGTTTTTTATGCCTCGGATGACGAACAAATTTGATGACTGCACTTTAATGCATTTTCATCGAAGCAATTTTAAATATAATGTTACATTCTGTGTGGTTGCTGATGATTGAATGTTGTTGTGGTTTTTATGTGGAGGGGTGGGGAGGGCATGTGAAATTTCATTGTGTTTTTATGCAATGACAATACAACGAAACGAATTTAAAACTCATTCACTCCCAAAGACGTTTTTAAACGTCTTTTCAGACTTGGTCCATAATTGGCTGGGACTGAATGAGTTTTAATAGGGTTTTCAAAAATGACGGACAGGACGCAAGTCCATTCCCCAAAAAGATCTGTTTCCAAGGCCAGTGAAGCACCTTCAAAACATGATGTTTACGTCTTTGCAGAGAAAAGTTGAAACGATAATACAGTCAAACCTCGCTTTTCGTCCATAATCCGTTCCAGAAGGCTGTTCGAAAACCGAAATTGTTCAAAAACCGAAACCACGCCCTTTTTAAAATAAAAATGTTGACTGAACACGTCTGCTCACAATGGAAAGCAACAGGAGGAAGCATCACTTCCTCGTGTAAGGAAGGCGAGAGGAGTCAAATGGTGCATTCAAGTGCGCTCAGTTTGTTCGAGAACCGAAATTTGTTCGTCATCTGAGGCATAAAAAAACTCGGAATTTTTGGTCGAAAACCAAATTGGTCGAGAACCGAGACGTTCGAAAACCGAGGTTTGACTGTACTGTATATTTAAAGAGCTAAAGTCAATCATTACAAAATTAGACCAAAATCTATAATCCTGTGAAATATGATTACATTTTTACTAACACAACTAAAAAAAAGAGGCAGTGTGGTTCACATAAAGGGCCAGTATCGAGCCCGCAGGGTTAACAACACAACTCATCTAATGACTTACATGTGTTGACTTGTGCCACGAGGCGCCAGAAAAAAACCCATGACGTGTTCACTTTTGGATCAAACCTGACTGGACGAGAAGCAAATGTCTTCTCAACAAAGTGGCCTCACCTACCGGCCTGACATTTTCTCGGTGGTTTTGTGATGTCAACTTTTCTTCTCTCTTTCCCGCAGTCTGAGCTCAGCGATGACAAGCTCAGCCCCGACAGTCCGCATCAGCCTCATCACGACAACGGAATATCAGTCCGCCATATCGTCACTGAGATCGAAGCCATATGTCACCCCGCCACTTCCTTAACTCCTCCCGCCCCCTCCTCCCCGTCGCCCATCCCTCCGCTCGTCCGGTCGGATCCTCTCGAGGGGGCGGCGGAGCCCAAAATCCAGTCGCGGCCGACGTCCCCCTCGCCGCCGCCGTGTGACCTGCCCGCCGGCTCCGTGCGGCGGGCCACCGAGCAGCTGGAGCAGAAGTTGAGGCAGGAAATGGAGATGGCGGCGGCGGCGCAGCGCTCCCCGCTGCCTTCGCCGTGCGGCGAACACCCTCCTGGAGAGTCACCCCTCAAGGGCAAGACCGCCGCTGAGGAACTGAACACCTCAGATCCAGCCAACCTCCAAAACACCTCGATCAGCCACATGTTTGGTGCTCTAAGCCATATAAGATACGACACCCAAACAATCGATTCATGTCTACATACCTCAGCCCAAACCCAAAGAGACAGCGGGCTCCAAATGAGTCTGGACGGCGTCACAATCCAGGAGTCGAACCCCGATGAGAACGTCGAGTCCCTCAACGCGCGAGGGAGTTGCGATCCCGACGGCGCCGACCAGAAGCGCCTGGCGCGCAGCAGCCAGGAGCTGGAGACGATTCGCCAAACGTTGAGAGAACTGCAGGCGTTCCTCCACGAGGGCGGCGGCCTGGAGGTGCCGGACACGGGGCCGCCTCACCTCATGAAGGCGGAGCTCCGCGCCGACCCGGATGCAGCCCGGCAGCTCAGACAAGACAGGAAGAGTCTCCCCGAGCAGGCGGGATGGCACCGCGCCAACGAGCTGGAGGCTCGCATCCGCCAAGCGGGCCTGACCCCGCCTTCTCTTATGAAGAGATCGGCCTCCTTGGCGAAACTGGACTGCCTGGAATTGTCAGCGAATGACCTCAGCGACCTTGACCTGAGGCGCCCGGCGGCGGCGGCGCCGGCGGCTGGGCACTCCCGCCGCTCTTTCCCCACCTCGCCATCCCACTTGGACGACACATGGAAGAAGCAGAAAGTTCTCACGCGGAACTCCACCCCCCAAAAGACACGTTTGTCCCCCGAAGACCTCTCGCTGTCCCGCTCCCCCGAGAGGGGCGAGCGGGACGAGACGGAGGGCGGCGGGGACGGCTCGCTCACGACGTCGTCGTCGCGGCAACAGGGTAGGGCTCACTCTTCCAGACGCTTGCGGAAAGTCAGCGAGAGGAAGCAGCGCGCGGCCACCGCCACGCTGCTGTACAACACCATGTGACCTCACTGGAACGCACACGGGTGGACTCGGCGCCGTGTGCCGACGGAATGTGCGACGGGTGTGTTTGCGATGAAATGACGACTGCGTGTGTGTGGGAAATCGTTTGTGACGTGACTCGGTGGATCGCCATTTGAGCGTTTATTCGATATCTTAAGTACTATAGTGCGCTCTGTCCTCAGGAGCAAGACAATTCAGCTCACTATTAGAACAACCGGGGCACTAGTACATACTTTTTTTTTCTTTTCTGGTGCGCACTGGTTCTTCCGATCGTGCGAACGGACGGATGGGTGAAGACGCCCTTGAACCGAATATCGATGATTGAATAAAAGCGTCAGTGGCTTTCCCTTGAAGTCCAGATTACCTCGCGCAACTGAAACGCCTCCATGTCATACACTGAAATGCTCTCACACATTTGCACTGAAATGCTTCGATACTGACATCCATCTTTTCGTTCCGATTGTGAGAACATTTCAGTCGTGCGTGCGTGCGTGTGTGTGTGTGTGTGTGTGTGTGTTTGTTAGAGGGAGGGGTAATTCTGAACTATGTTCCCAAGAGGCCCTCATGTCAACTACTGGATGTGTTTGAACTGGACTGACAACCTTTCATGCACTCAATGAACCTCGCACTCCATGTCTGCGTTGTTTTTTTTGTTTTTGTTTTTTTTTGTCGTGTGTGTGTGTGTGTGTGTGTGCGCGCGCGCGAGTAAGTGAGTCAGACCTTCACTGCAACGTGTATAAACTCCAACAAGAGGGCTTTTCTCAAAACATGCACTTTACCGTTTTGATAATATTCTTTTATTACGACAATGTTTTGCACTGATGTCAACGGTAGTCTCTTGTCGTTGTTTTTTCCCACAAATGTCTTTAATTCATCTTTTAATTGAACCTGGGCAAAGCGGAATACGTTCAATACTTGTTTTAGTTTTTTTAAATTCAGTGCTTTAGCAGTTAATAAACACCGTTGGCTTGTTTTGACTGGATTGTGACTTCTCTCATACCCACGTCTACTGCCATCTGCTGGACAGAAAATGCACTTCACCGTGATTGTGGGGATCGAGAATGCAGTTGGCGCGTGAACTTCAGCCGCACGTCTCAGTGGGGGGGTGAGGCGGGGGTCTGTTAGTGCTGACATTTTACCTATTGCTTCATGCGACTAATTAAACACCGATAGAGGCCACCAGGGCCTCTCACAATCAATTATTTAACCAGGAAAGGGTGACATTAAAGTATGTCATAATAAAGGCGATTAAAAAAAAAATAAAGACATCATAAGCGCCACTTGGTATTTTTGTAATGAGAGCATCGGAATTGAAGTGTGAGGGAGTAGGGAGCAGATGAAAGTGGTTCATTAGATTTTGCTGATCAAATCTACATCAGTAGGCTAAACAAAGTGGATAAAAAGGACTTTTAATTGATTCTTCGTTGTCACGCAAATTGATCTGAAATTTGCAGGACTTCCCGCCAAGATAGTGAGGCAGCTGTGAGTACTAAATGTTTTTTTTTTTTTAATTCAAGCAGATTGGTAAAAAATGCTCACACTCTTGGCTTATTGGAGACAAATGTCAGCCACTTGGTCAACGCTTTTGGATTCTACACACACACACCGGGAACACTCATCGTTCTCCGTGGGACAAACTGCATTTTAAAGGTTTCAACTGCAGAATATTTTTACGATAATTTAAAAAAAAAAAGCCACATATAGAGACACACTTAAGAAATGATGTTCTTTTATTTGATTAGCATACCCATAAAAACATTTGAAGTGATAAAAAAAAAAAAACTTTCGGAATACTCGTGAATGAATTAAAAAGGAGCAGGATGAATTCTCCTCAAGTTGTGCTGCTATTGGTGAGAAATGTATTTCAAATGTATGCATCTGTATCAAAGCTGTAGGTCTGTCGTTTCCGTTATTATTGACATTGAAAATCATTTCATTAGCATTTCGGAGATGGTAGGTCGTGGATACATCTGAGATCCAATATAAGAGTTCCATCCAACATTCTGTCTTTACAGAAAAAAATAATAAATAATCCATTCACCCATTTCGCTAATTATGGGCGAGGGACACGATATAAGCCATTCAGCAGTTACACACTGAAAAAATTAAGTCTTTGATTTTTTTCAGTCGCAAACTTGGACGTGATTAAATTGTGTCAAACTAACGGAGATCGAAACGGCGTGACTGAGTGATTCAAAGTAAAATCAGAATGTTTGATACAACTCCTGTATTTGCTCACATCAGATTGCAGTACACTGAATGTCATCAGAAAAATCATACCTTTGCTCCTGCGGTTTAGTTTGTGCCCCTGCTTGTCACCTCAAACATTTTAATTCCGGCCACAGTGTAAATACAGTACATTTGGATTTTGTGCAAGTAAAAACACAAGTACCTAACTACAACTCAGCAACTTTTCTTTTTTTTTTGTTCCCTTTTTTTTTCTTCTCCATTATCATAAATATTATGGGACAAAGGGTTCAACGTTCACTTCCACCAGCTGATTGAGACCTTTGTCCAAACAGGTATTGGGTACCATTGTTATTTGTAAACTGGCACCGGTGTCAATTATCTTGACATCAGCATCATCATCCTATGGCTTTGCAAGAAAGCCGAGTCATGGATGGCTGTGAAAGCACAACAGTCATATGTATATATATATTTTATTTTTTTTACAGTGATCCCTCGCTATTTCGCGGTTCGTTTATCGCGGCTTCGGTGCATCGGGGATTTTTTTCAAACATATTCATTTTTTATTTTTATTTTTTTGGGGCTGTGCATCTTCTTTCTGTCTTATCGGTGGGTTACTCTTTGATCTTTAATCAGTGTCTAAGTGTTGTTTACGATGCTGCTAGTGTGTGGTGTGAGAGAGAGAGAGAGAGAGAGAGAGAGAGAGGGACTTATAAGAACAAAAGCAGGTCTCTTCCATCCTTAATTGTCTAAACAACCTTAATTGACTAATCATAAACATGTCTACTGCACGATGTGGGATCGCTGGCCTGTGTGTGTGTGTGTGTGTTAGTGCGCTCTGCTCAAGTGCAAAGGCCCACGTGGGGCAATTTAAAAAAATATATATACATGTTAATTGGTCGCTACTTCGCGGATTTTCGTTTATCGCGGTTGGTTTTGGTCGCCATTAAACGCGATAAACGAGGGATTACTGTAAAAAAAGTTTTTTTATTTTTTAAATTTTTTTATTTTTTTTGTGCTTACATCGTTTTAACCACCTCACTGACCCATTGGCCGCCGGCTCACTTCTCCATGAGCGACAGCTGGATGATGTGCAGCAGCTCTCCCTCCTCCTTCCGTCGCCGCAGCTCAGCTTCCTCTTGCTCCCGAGCCGACATCTCCATGGCGATGCGCAGCTGCCGGTCGTAGCTGCAGCTGCTCGACTGCAGCTTCTTGGAGGGGGTCGAGGAGCGGCTGGAAGGGGAGCGAGGCTTCGTTTGGGGGATCCTAGGCAGGGCGAGACAAGAGATGTTGTCTAGTCACTGGTAGAAGACGTTTTTTTTTGGGGGGGGGGGCATGAATACAAATGTTGACTTGAGTTTTTGGTCTGTGGGAGAATGAGAACTGCAGGGGCAAGCGTGTGAAGTGAGAAGGAGGAAGAGGAAGTTGTGCGTGTCCATCCGGCAGTCTCCAAACAAGGAGGGCAGCCAGAGAAAAGATAACAAGGCAAAGTCAACATCTGTAGACTGTGAAAGCAGGAAACTGTCATCTCTCCCCCCCCCCACATTCGCTCTCCAAAAACACACGCATGCGCGTGAAACGGGAGTGCGCGACAAGAAAAATACAGGATGTGAGTCGGGGATGGAAGGAAAGATGAAAAGAGTACGAAAAGAAACAATAGAGCAGAGCAGTGACAGGAAGTCGGAGACAATGTTGGTAAAGGGAGCAGGATGCACAGTTTTTTACCGTGAAAGTTTTTTTTTTTCCTGCCTTCGAGTTTCAGAAAATACAAGCCTTGCTTATTTGATTTGATTTCCCCTGAGAAGTGCACTCGGGTATGTGGAGAAAGACGGACCAACGCGTGTTTATTGATGGAACTTAGCGCTGACCTCTCCAGGCGACTTGGATCACAAGAGAGGGAGTGTGTTCCAGGCTTGCTATTGGTCAGTGCTTCCCAAATGGTCACCTAGAAACAAACGACAGAGAGTCAGGATGCAAGCAGAAACCTTTAAAATTGTTGCCCAATTGTGGACCACTTAAAAACTGTTGGCAATGGTTGGTTGTCTACATCTCCTCCATGATTGACTGGCGATCCGTCCGAGGGTGTGGTTTGCCTCTCGGCCAATGCCAGCTGGTGTAGGCTCCAGAAAGTCAAACTGTACCCCTGAATTTCATTTTCCAGCAATGTGAGCTCTTTGCTCATAGTTGATATTTTGATGCAATTCCTAAAAGAACCACAAAGTCGATCCGCCAACCCTCCCCGAAGGCCAAAATAATGTCAGACAGTCAAAAGTTCATCCCTGTGAGCTTAGCAGCTAATGTAATAATGTAAGCAAGAGAAATGGAGCAGAAAACATTAAAGTACGGGGAAAACGGCCGAGCATTTTACAGTCTGCCCTTCACATCAGAGCGTCCTACGTATGATCGCCATTTTCAATCCGGACAAAATATGCGCATGTGTGTTTTTCATTGAACCAATATACCGTATTGGCCCGAATATAAGATGGTGTTTTTTGCATTGAAATAAAACTGAAAAAGTGGGGGTCGTCTTATATTCGGGGTCTAGACATTATACCCATTCACGACGCTAGATGGCGCCAGATATCATTGCAGCGAATGCTGAACTTGACTCCCCAGGCCAAAGTGAACCCCTGTCACGAAGAATAAAAATAAAAATAGCAGGAGCACGAAGAAGAAAAATGAAAAGTAGCGGTAAGAAGGAAAAGAGAAGAAAATAATAGAAGAGAGAACAGAAAATGGAGAAACATAGCGACAATCTGGAGAAAAGTGGGTTGAAGATCGGCCAGGTTAACCGGCAGCTAAGGAGAAGTTATGATGTCATTTTCATTTCAAAAAACAGAAGCCATTCATTTACGAATGTGATTGCACTTTAGTTTACATACTTAAATGTTCAGATATTAAGATTTGAATGAAGCAAAATAACATGCGTTTCCTCTCAAATATATTGTTATCATAATTTGTTTCAGATGTACTGTCATTATTTTCTGTATAAAAATTAATGTGGTGTTCACAAAGTCTTTTTTCAAACTTCAGTCTTGAAAAAGAGGGGGTCGGTCGTCTTATAATCAGGGGCGTCTTATATTCGAGCCAACACGGTAATATAAATAAAGCGGACTTGACATGGTAGGTAAAAAGGCTATTTAAAATACTGGATAAGTTAGGAAGAGTCTCCATTGGAATTTTTTTTCAGCCATTGAAGAATAGAGACAGGGCAGCATGTCAATCAGTCAGAGACACAAGATTTGAATGCGGCAAAATAACATGCTTTTTCTCTCAAATATATTGTTATAATCATTTGTTTCAGATTTATGTAATTATTTTCTGTATAAAAAATAATTTGGTGTTCAAAAAGTCTTTTTTTCAAACTTGAGTCTTGAAAAAGAGGGGGTCGTCTTATAATCAGGACCGTCTTATATTCGGGCCAATACGGTAGTTCTTTAACTTGCACAGCCAATTGATAGTAACAAAAAGCTTCCATGAAAGACAAAGGGTGTCAAGGTTTTTCGAGGTCATTGAGGGAAGCGGGGAGTGCCTTTTTAAAGACTCTCCGAGGAGGAGCACCGCGGTCACACCTGATCGTATTCCGAGCCGGCCTCCAGCAGACTCTGTTGAATGGCGAACTGCAGCAGGTCGTCCTCCTCATCCCTCATGCTGTCTCTCTGTTTGCCTCCAAGCATGGTGTATCCAGGCGGGGGCTCAAACACACAGGGGGGGATCTCGCCGGCTCGACATGACACTGCACATATGCAGGGAAGGCGAAAAGGGCAAAAGATGGGAAGGTATCGGACATTGATGGGATTACACTCGAGCGGGAGAGCGGGAAAGGGAAGGAAGCGATAACCCTGTTTGGAAAAGAGGACAAATTGGGTGAATGGAAGAAAGTCAGGCAGGTCCTTCAAAAAGCCCCCCCCCCCCGCCCTCCGCACAACTCAGCCGAGTGATTTTCCATGCTGCTAAGTGACACATTTTCAGACAGAACACTCTAAAACATCCGGGCAATCAAAACTGACGTTAAATGCAATGATCATCGTGTCTCTAAAGCAGGGGGGGTCAAACTCATTTCACATTGTGGGCCACATACGGACTCGGTAGATGTCAAGTGGGCCGAACCATTAACATGATACCATACTGTGCTATGAATCACCAAAATGTCATTTCTTTCCTTTGTTTTGGTCTCAAGAAGCATTGATTGGCACTTTCATATCTATCTCGGTGACAGACTGAGACCGCTGTTTTCTTCCCCGATCAAAACAATGTTGTCTTCGACTGTGATCAAAACAGTGTGCCCCCTAGCGGATAATACACGAATTGCATTTTATTTAAAATAGCCATTCTGTGTTTTTAATGCATTTTTTTTTTCATTTTTAAATGATCCAGCGGGCCGAATCGAACCTCCTTGGGGGGCCGGTTCCGGCCCGCGGGCCGTATGTTTGACACACCACTGGTCCAAAGCCTTCTAGTGACCCTCTCACAGCCAAAGTCGAACATTTCAGAATTGCCAAAGAACAATTACAGCTCACCCAGCCAGAATGAACATTTTGTTTTCTGAATCCACCTGGATTCAGAAAACAAAAACATCGCGCCTCATTCAAATGTTCTTTCTTTTTTTTTTTTTTTTTCACAATAAAAGTCTAAAAACGCTTGTCTCACCATTCTTCCAATGTGTGCGCGAGTGAGGGAGTGAGTGAGCGTGTGAATGTTCTCACTGGTGGAGCTGGAGCTGGACACACTGGAGGAGTCGCTGCCAGGCGAGGGGGTGTCCGTCCTCAGGTTATACCTTTGTCCGTTCCCTTCCACCGCGGCTTCGTTGTCAGGGCGCGCGCTCGCCCCCTCCTCGCAGCCGTTCAAGTTGCTGAAGGTAATCCTGGCGTTCAGGATGTGATAGAGAGGGATCTCTGTCGGAGAAATGACATTTGATGCATTTTCATCCTTTTTCAGACGAGCATTTCTTGTTCCTTCGCTACTACCGCTTCCTCCCATCCGCGTCGAAATATTTCACCTTTTCATTTTTATTCCAACAACCTTCTGTTTTTTGTTGTTTTTTTTTCCGCCCGGCTTCCTCAGCACTCACCGATCTTGACGGGAAAGCCGGGCGGCAAGCGCAGCATGATGAAGTCACGCAGCTTGGCAAACAGGGCGTTGGAAATGGCCATGAGGTCGATGATAGGCGCCACTTGATCTGCCAACGAAAGAGGATGGGACTCGCACAGCCACAGCTTGGCTTTGAATCTGGAGAAAAGAAGAATTAACATGACTTATCTTTCACACTTAAGGACCTCATTTGTGTCTTTTACATCCCGGATCCTGATAATTAATTTCGATAGATATTGATCAGAGACTCTGATAACAATGACAAACGAGTCTCCGAGTCGCGTTTGGCCGATGCCCAAGTTGAAAATGGATCCGCGAAATGAGCGCGGCATTGAGAGCAGCGTTAGCGATTTCCTCATCATCATGTACTGTCGCCTTGAATTACGCCGCGATGAACAGTGAGCTGAATACAAAACACGACAAAAGAGGCCATTGCGGTGACAAACACGCAGTGACAGTAGACTGCTAGCTTGTGATGAGCTCCCTTTTAAAAACACGGTGTGCTTTTCACTTTTAACAAAGACTTTTTTAAATTCTAATATTTAATCATGAATCATTTTTTCCAGGTAGTTGTGATTTCAGGCTCAGTGTCAATGTCACCCGAATGGGTACAGGGCCTTCAAAATCAGCGTTTGCCGAAGTAATGTCAACTATTTGTCATGGTTCTGTTTGTGACCAACAGGTGGCACTGTTGAGCTCCACCTGCCGCTGCACACCTGTTGGTCCTTGCGTCATTAGTTGTTTAAAAGGACTCCCGGCACGATCACTCGGTGTCGCGTTATGGTTTCTGTTACTGTTAGTTTTTTTTGTGTTTTTTTTTGCTTCAGCCATTGTTTTTATTTGTTACTTTGGATTCTTTTTGTTTTCATGACTTTGTTTTGGATTTAGTTCCCTCAATATTTTGTTCATACAATTTGTCTAGTTCACCCTGCTCCTCCTTCCTGCCTGCTTTTTGGGGTCCTCCACCACCACCACGCAATCGTGACACTATATCATCGATGGAACTTCTTTTTTTTTTTTTTTTCCAATCAATTTGACTTCAAACTCACCTGATAGGGCCAGCTCACTGGCCTCCAACGACATCCGCATTTTTACTTCCTCTGATCGGTCGGCGAGTGCAAAAAAATATGACTAGCCAAATTTGACGAGCGAAACAGGGCTGTATTGATCTGCACTATGGGTCGAGCGACTTCAGATTTGTTGTCGTCGACGCTACTTTAATGCTAGTTGAGTCAACGTGAATCAGTGATGTCATTGATGCTATTCTCGACGTGCTGTGCAAAAGACATAAATCGAACATTGCTGCGCAAGCACTCACTCACTCATTCTCCAAGTGTGTCTTTGTGTCCAAAACGCGCGAGTGGCAATTAGTCAAGCTATGACTGTCATTTTGCAATGGAAAAGTTGACCCATTGTTCGGTTCATTAGTTCAACACCTAATCTCCATTCATGAATAGGCTAACTTTCATCATTTTAATTCCACAATAGCTGACCGAGGAGGTTGATTGATTTGGTCTCGGACATACTTCATCATCAAATTTTAAGCAAGAGTTTTCCATAAAAGGAGACGAGTCGCTGACCCAACCAAAAACAGAAGTGAAGGAAAACATATTTCAATGTACCTCCTGGTGTGCCGCCCAACCTCACACGCACAATGCAGTGGGGCTCACAACAGCTCAGACATGCTAATCGCCCGATCACCGTGCTGGGCGTATGGCAGTAGCAATTATTTATTGCACACTCCAGCACCATCTCGGTGATTTTGAAAATGTCATTTGAAAGTTCAAACGACGGCTCAGCTTGAAGCAATTAGGTGTGATTCAGATACTGTACAGCTGTATTATTAATGCGGTGGTGCGGCGCTCGACTGTTTAGCACCTCGGCCTCATGGCGCAGAGGTGCAGGGTTCGATTCCGGTTCCGGCCTTCCGGTGTAGAGTTTGCATGTTCTCCCCGTGCCTGCGTGGGTTTTCTCCGGGTACTCCGGTTTCCTCCCACATTCTAAAAAAATGTATTAACACTTGAAATTGTGCCTCGAGATGTGTCAGTGTGACTGGTTCTTTGTCTCGTTGTGCCCAGCGATTGGCTGGCAACCGCTTCAGGGTTGTCCCCTGCCTACTGGTCGAAGTCAGCAGGGATGGGCTCCAGCACTCCAGCGACCCTTGTGAGGATAAGCGGATGGATAATATGCATCCGTCCATAAAATGGAAGAATGGATATTATTACCAGTAATGTATAAATTACGAAGGTACGCTATAGTTGCACTTGGAATTGTTCCAACCCAATCGCTTTCCTTCACTTGTGTTTCGATTGGGTCAGCACATGTATGCCGGGATATGTCTCCAACAATACAGAAACAGTTTGTTACTGGGTCACTGAGTTCACTGCTGCGAGTGCAGTTTTTTTTAACTTTCACCGACACTTCACACGTTGCAGGAGCCTCGATTGCATGAAAATGATATGGTCCAAGCTCGCTGCTAGAAGAGGAAAGTCCAATTCAGCAATTCAAAGAAGAATGGAATGAACAAAAATCTGTTCCCTACAACAAGCACAAGTACCATCTGCTGTGATGAAGCCATGTCTCAATTTCGCCTTATAAGTGAGCCAAAGGAATTTTGAAGAGACATTTCCTCAAATTCGACTTTCTGCTCCGTGTCAAGTTCGGATTTATCAACATATCACATGAATGATCCTCAAGTGAAAATGGGTCCAACACTGGTTCTGAATGTGGAGATGGCATTGAATATTGTCGACTCTTCAAGTGCCCTGCGATTCAGATTCAGATTCAGAAAACTTTATTTAGCTTGGCTTTATTTTTATTGGCTGGCAACCAGTCCAAAGTCAGATGGCATTCGCTCCAGATCACCTGCAACTCTAATGAGGGTGAAGACGGATGGCTGGATAATAATGAGTGGTCTTATTTGGGGGTGCGTGTCCATAATAGCTCAGAAGAAACCAATATGGCCGATGCAGCCTCATAAATCAAATGAAGGCATCAATGTCAGAAAGTCCCACCAGAAATGTGTTTGTCGTTTTTTTCAGTTTGACGGCAACTTGGTGGCCGGGTTTGCAGAGCCACATCAATGTGTGCATGGCTGCTTCTCTGTCAGCTGGCTCACCTCTGGGTCTTGGTGGTGAGTTGGCACGGGTGGCCGATGTCCCTCAGCGTGGGAGAAGAGCTGGGGTTGAAGTATTCCTCAGCGCTCAGCGCAGAGGGGTTGGTCGCTGCTGCTGGAGCGGACATCTGAGTCACTAAGGCCTACAGAGCCAACACAAATACAGAAAGGAGACTTTGCTTCAAAACCTCAAATTAGCTGTTATGCTTTTTACAATTGTTCAATTCGACTAAATCACGGATAAAAAGAACTGCAGATACTGCAAATTGTGAAGGATAGAGCCTGCGGTAAATTCAAGCATAATTTTATTCGATTCAATCCTACAGCGAATGTTTGTTTTTTTTAGGCATGCCTTGCCAGCAATAAAAACATGCTCTTTACAAGCAATGTGAACGAATTCAAGATGTCGCGACTCACCCCGTTGTTTGTGCCCATGTGTTGCTCTGCAATGCCGAGGAAGTTCTGCAGGGGAGTCTTCCCACCTGCTCACACACAAACAGCCAAGACAATTAATGAGGGAAAAAATACAAACTGGATTTATAAATAGGGTCACCATTCACTTGCAGGAATATTATTATTTACTGACTTACTCTAAATCATTATTTACATTTCAGTGTGTGAGTGTGTGATGCTACCTATTGTTATGGAACAAGTACTTGAATATGTTGGAGTGTCGTAGTTTACTCTTTTGGGGAATTTGGTAGACCGCGTTGCTGGGTGTTCTGGCAGACCGAAGATTATTTTTTTTTTTTTTAAACACATCTCCGGCACACCTGACTATTTGGTGACATAAAGTAGACAAAATCCTAGAGCAGCTAAAAACAAACACAGACAAGAATGATTGAGTTGAAAGGCGATCTCCAGGTGCCCCGGTCAACTTGACATCATCTGCAAGTGGGGGTCTTGCAGTTTGTTTTTAAATGTACTTTGCATGCTTCAATCTTCTGAAATTGTAAGTTATTTTGCTTTATTACGCAATACTAATTGACCTTTTTTTTCAATCTTGCATTTGATCAGCATATTAAAAAATAAATAAATAAAATAAATAAAAAATAATAATAAAATAAAAATATAAAAAATATAATAAATAGGGCGGCCCGGTAGTCCAGTGGTTAGCACGTCGGCTTCACAGTGCTGAGGTACCGGGTTCAAATCCAGCTCCGGCCTCCCTGTGTGGAGTTTGCATGTTCTCCCCGGGCCTGCGTGGGTTTTCTCCGGGTGCTCCGGTTTCCTCCCACGTTCCAAAAACATGCATGGCAGGCTGATTGTGCACTCTAAATTGTCCCTAGGTATGAGTGTGAGCGTGGATGGTTGTTCGTCTCTGTGTGCCCTGCGATTGGCTGGCAACCAATTCAGGGTGTCCCCTGCCTACTGCCCGAAGACAGCTGGGATAGGTTCCAGCACCCCCCCGCGACCCTAGTGAGGAGAAAGCGGTTCGGAAAATGGATGGATGGATGGAAATATAATAAATAAATAAAAATATAAATAAAAATAAATAAAAAAATAAAAATTAAAAAATAATAATAAATCAGCACAATTGCACACTTCTTGTACTACAAATACTGCTACTGGTCACTTTAAAATGGTTCAATGATTTTCTGCACCAACTGTACAACTGTTATAGTATTGTATTCTACCACTGATCACTTTAGCACTGCTTGATACTTGATGCACATTGTCGCACATTGTCTCACAGTTGTCAGTGGGTGGTACCACCGCACTACGGTTTACTCGCATTACGAAATGTCCATACTTATTTTTCCATACTTATTTGTCATGTCCTTGTTTATGATGATACTAATGCAGCGTGTTATACCGGAGACAAATTCCTTGTGTGTTCTACATACTTGGCCAATAAAGATGATTCTGATTCTGATAAATACAAATAAACAAAGTATTTCCAAAACATAAAACTCATAAACCTGCTTTATAAGCTAAAAAAAACAAAACGAACTACAATGAAAATGACCAAACTGTGAGAATAACCATTGTGGCAACATCCTATATCAGCTGATAAATTATTAGGAACCTTTAATCTTGTTCTTGTTCTGGTCTGACAGGTGGTCCGTTCTGGTCCTCGTGATAAGCTCCACATTTGACGCAGCGTACACCTAAAAATGAAAGAAAAGATGAAAATGATGGCGATGAGCAAGCAATAAAGTAGCAAACGGCTGCTTGGCGCCATGCTGAATAAGAACTCGTTTTTATTGCTACAATAAAGATGTACAAAACATTAACCCCACAGCAATACACGATAACAATTCAGCCCATCACACTATAATGTTCATCAAGTTGCATCGTCAGGCTATGCTCCACGACCGGAATGTCAAATATGTCAAACAACAGCCGCGAGCAAAGTAGCTCAACTGAGTGGATCCATCTTTGCTCCGAACTTTTCATCAGTGACGTAGAAAATAGCAATTACTGCTGAGCCCTGTCCGAATAGCTTTTAAAGCAGTTGGTGATTGATGGTACTCGATATGCAACGCATGTCTCCGATCGATCCCTCGTGACGCTTCAGCAAACAGACGCAGTCTAGGGCCGGGCCGCACAGAAAGAATGAAGGACTTACATGATTTCCATTTTATTCATTTCGGAATCTGAAAAATATTTTATTTTGAAAAGTTTAGCGGATTCTCTGTAACAGCCGACTACGGTGTGTAACTCTTGACGCAGGTCAAGGAGCGCTTCTCGGTCACGTGATCGGTTACCGCTAAAATGAAACTTAGGAGCTCGCAAAATTAATAAAAAACAAAACAGACGTCTTTGGAAAGTGTCTTTGGGAAGGGAAAAAAGCTCAGCCAGGAGACAGTAGAGTAGCCTATGACTTTCAAGAGAAAGAAGGCTACATTTCATCAACAGTATCAGGAGTCCTACTGAAAATACGGATTTATCTCAACGGGAGAATCCCACGCACCGACTCTGCGTAATATGCGGTGATGGTGATTCGTATTTTTCATGCACTTTGTAATTGTGCTGTATCTTATTTTGAAGGCACGTTTAACTGTCACACCTTAAAGGCCGGTCCCTGAAAATATTGTCTGACATTAAACCGGTCCGTGGGGCAAAAAAGGTTTGGGACCGCTGGTCTAGGGTATCTATATTGTTCGTCTAAACCACAATAGAACCATCTTTTTCTCTCCATTTTGTTGGAGGCCATGAATCCTTTGAGGGACATCGGTCACTACAGTGGATGGCTTATCATGTTTATCAGGTCACAGGGTGCATGAAAGGGTTAAGATGGGGACAAATGATGCCGACGAGCATTCTGGTGATAAAATCAAGCATCATAAGCAAAAAGAAAGCAATCGTAGTGTCAAATTGGAATGGTTCTGGAAAGCACACTTGTTGACGAGTCATCGCAGGAAACATCAGCCGTGTGTTTTGCCTGGACAGCGCGAGAGACTCGACGGGCTGTCAGTGGCTCTCCCTACCTTGGCTTCATATCCGTTCACAGTCTCGGTCTTCTCGCTCCTCCAGCCCAGAATGCCTGTCTTGTTCCTGCAATCAACAAACTTGACATCAATATACCAGCTCTGGAAAATATGTACTGTCGATGGTTTCTTTTTTCCTTATTTGGTCTACAAATACACTGCTCAATGCAATGACATTTGTTGAGGTATTACAGTTGGGAAATAACTTCAGGTATTGAAGAACGTCTCATCTTTTTACGAAAGAAAGTGGCACTAAAATAAAGGGAAGGGGGTTGTTTGTCTTTTCGTGTCCCTAAATTGGTGCTCATTTTAATACAGTGCAGTGCTGCACAATTTACAAGGTCCTAATCCCGCTAAATACAAAAACAACATCAAATATTTGGTGCGCTGTGACAAGAGGATCTCATTTAAAAATGGGCATGGAACATTTGTCTTAATTTATTTGGGTTTTACTCCAGGGCTTACCTAGAGTGTAATGTGAAACAAAAACAAATCCATTTTCTATACCGATTGTCATCATTAGAGTCGTGGGTGTGCCGGAGCTTGTCTCGGCTGATCTCGGGTAAGAGCCAGTCGATCGCAGACAGAAAGGAATCGACAGAAAGGAACATCAAAATTATTATGGAGATAGCGTGAATGATATTATTGGACAATCATGATTTGCTCACCAACAAATAGAAAAAGTTCAATAATGGAGCAATGTAAACTGCATTACCAAATTGTGTGTGGCAATACATCATAGTGTGGAGGTCAAATTTGTCCCATCGGTGCTCAGAAATTAAAACAGAAGCATTGAATGGCTTACAAATTATTTGATTTCTAAAAAAAAAAAAAAAATGCACTGGAAGTGCACATGTACGTTCCATAAAGACGTAATAAAATTTCCACTAACAACCCAGGCTAAAGCTAGCTCTTTCCTGACATACAAGATGTTGTTCTGTGAGTTGGAGATATTAGGGTATCACATCACTCCAACAAACTTCCTTGATACCAATTAGTACTTTCCCGGTAGCGAGCGCTTTGGCAGCATCTTTTGTCAACTTGAAGCGAAAGAGCACAAAAGTTGCAAATAGGTGAGTTTTTCTTTATTTGTCAATCGCGAACTGTGAGTAGGTAGGGATTCACAATATCATCAAGTCTTGAAAAAGTAGACTGTTGCTATGCTTTCTGTTCATGGTCGACTAGACTAAAGATATGCAACCCGTGTGCGGGGGGCTTCACAGTTTGGCTTGCTCACATGAATTCTAAATTAATTAATTTGCATATAGAAAGGGAGCACAATGACAAGCAAAATGCAAGGTTGACACTTTGAGCTACACACCTGACGAAAAGCTTCCTTTCACCTCACAAACTTACCTCCACGTCGCTATCAGTCTCCTCGCTCTCTCTTGAAACTTTTTATTCTGCCCGTGTGCAAGTGGTCACAGTTGTGTAAAGAAATCAGTGCCATGAAGCATTACGCTTAAAGACAGGGAAAGTCAAGTGCGCTGTAATAAATTACTTCAGTGTCCAGAGGGGATTAGGAAGATAGGTTTAATTTATTAACTTGTCTTTTTCATTAGAAATGGCCATACACACTTTCTTTCTTTCCTTATTTGAAGGTTTGAGGCAGAGGATGCTGAGTTCATATCTTCATATCCTGTGCATGTTTCAGTTTCCAATTTACTTTTGTCGTATTTTAATTACGTCTAATTGTTACCTATAACAGAGAGGCACAATGGTCGACGGGTTCGCACGTCCGCCTTCCTGTGTGGAGTCTGCATGTTCTCCCCATGCTAGCGTGGGTTTTCTCCGGGTACTCCGGTTTCCTCCCACATTCCAAAAACGTGCACGACAGGCTGAGTGAACACTCTAAAATTGTCCCGAGGTGTGATTATGAGTTTGAATGGTTGTTTTTCTATGTGTGCCCTGCAATTGGTTGGCAACCAGTTCTGGGTGCAACCAGTTCTGGGTGCCAGCCAAGAACTGGCTATTGCCCGGAGACAGCTGGGATCTGCTCCTAATACAACATCCGATTTGATCTGACAATATACGCAGGAGGTGAGTGCAATGGCAAAGACGCTCAATCCCAATCTTCTTTATTATAAAGTAATGCAATATTCAGGTAGGTTTGAAGCTGTTTCTTGATTTAACCTCAAATTTTCTTTGCAGGTGAAAGCACGGAGACTCATCAAGCTCGGTCAGTATCAAACTGCCCACTGGGCGACATAGAAGAGGCGGGTGAGAGGAGGATGTTAAAAAAATGGACATCAATCATGCATGACCGCTTTTACCCTCTGTATGAGACAGTGGGGGCTTTAAGCGACTGCTTCGGCAACAGACCGCTCACTGACACCCACAGTGCTGTTGCGGGGAGGTCAGGATGTATAACATAAGCAATAGCGGTGAGTTTGTTGTGTAAAACATATAAAGCAGGGGTGCCAGTGGCCCGCGGATTGGTCCCAAGTCGATTGCGAGGAATGTAAGGGGAAATGGGGGGGGGGGAGAGATTTGTGTCTCTGTATGTGTTACAGTGAAACTCCTCTACAACGAAATCTACATGGGTGAAAATACCCCCGAGTGTGAAAAAATCTTCATGCATTAATACCATTCCCACTTTCCTGTTTCAAATTTGCTACAGTGAAAAACCCCCTCTTGTGAAAAATGTCTTGCTGCAAACATGATTTCGTTGTAGAGGAGTTTCACTGTATTAATATTATAGATCGTATTTTCCGCATTATAAGGCGCTTCGAAGTATAAGGCGCACCTTCAATGAATGGCCTATTTTAAAACTGTTTTCATATATAGGGCGCACCACAATATAAGGCGCATAGAATAGAAGCTACGATAGTGGCTGCAGTTGCATTACGCGTAGCTCCATCCACTAGATGGAGCTACGCCACAGGTAATACAATACAATACAGTGTTATTTATATAGAGATTTCGCAACCACTGCAGTTGTAGACAATCGCTTTACACAGCATTTAATATACTTTGTCCTAGAAATCTGAATATTGATTCATATACCGGGTTATAAGGTGCATTGTCGGCTTTTGAGAAAATTGAATGCTTTTAGATGCACTTTGTATAAAATACAGTATCCTACTGATAACTCCTTAGCCAGTGCCCATGAGAGCAAGAATGCTTTGAGTTCGAATCTGTGAGGTCTTTTTGTCTGAGGTGTATGCTGAATGTTTGCCCACAAGACTATGTATCAAGTGGGCCAAGTTTAAATATGAGTGTCTTTAGTCTACTGTAGAGTATCTGAGACATGTGGCATCCATTATATCTGACCTCTCAAAGGCAATGTTGCGCGTGTCCAGCTGAGTGGTCACCACAGCGGCAGACAGTCGCGCCGCCACCTGCTCGTCACTGGGCTGCACTCCCCCCAATAGGCCCAAACCAGCAGCTGTATTGCTGCAGGCGCCGCCTTTCCCTCGGCCAGGTGAAAGCGCCGCGAGAGATGAGACGCACAAGGTCTCACAGAACACCAGCTGCCTGTCGTGGTCGACCTCGATCACCTCTGCGTTGGAGTCTGGGATGTGAGATGAGAAAGTTAGGGGTGCAGAGGAAAGTTAGGGCATCTTAAGCATCCAAAAAGATGACAAAATATCTCCAAACGTACAAATTGTGTGTCCGTGATTGATTTGAACAAGGAAAATGTTAATATAGGCTCACATGGGCAGAGGAAAAGGAGACAAACACAGTGGGAGAATATTTTGCAGAGTCGAAGATGAGCCCAGGGAAAAGTCAGATGAAAAATTATTCAAGATGTAAGAGGAACAAATATAAATATAAAATGAGAACTATGGCGCCAGGGGAGAAAAATGAGCACAAGGATTTGTGATGTAATTCCAAAGAAGGGTGCTGGGGAAAGAGACAGCCTCACCAAGGAAAAATACAGACACAGTCTCACTTGCGTAACTTTGAGATTTGTTTCATTTCGCATTTGCATCCCGTGATTGAGAATTATCCAAATGTGCTTGAGAAACCTTATGCTAATTTATGTGTGGAAATATCAGCTTAGTTTATAAATTGCCAGACCGACTCAAGTGCAATGTCATTCTGACATTGGGAGTGATTTTTTTAGATTTTACGTTCGTGCTTGTGCAAATATAACTGAACATTTCGACCTTGTCCCCTGAAAATGAAGCTGCGATTTCCTCTTTGCCACGTCATCTGCTCAAATCCGGTCAGAGTGGTGTCGACGCGGAGACACTGACCACTCTTCCAAACCCTGTAGGTGTCGCTGGGGCAGATACGAGACACCAGGGGCACTGAGGACAAATACAAATAGATTAATTAGATAGACAGATTAGATAGATTAGATAGAGATCTGAAATAGACAGTATAAATGGACGGTATAGATAATGCAGATGGACGATAGATAGATGGATAGATAGACAGATAGATAGATAGACTAGATAGCTAGATATCTAGCTAGCTAGATAGCTAGCTAGATAGATAGATAGCTAGCTAGATAGCTAGCTAGATAGCTAGATAGATAGATAGATAGATAGATAGATAGATAGATAGATAGATAGATAGATAGATAGATAGATAGATAGATAGATAGATAGATAGATAGATAGATAGTCGGTGCCCCCCAAAAATGAAACACATAGCACCGACCCCAGCTGGTAAACTCCCATTTCATCTCCACATAGAAGTCCTGGGCCTGCACAGACAACACAATGCAACCATTAGTGAAAACAAAGCAGCAGAAAGCCATTGATAAAGAGAGCTGTTGAGGTAACGGCTTTATTTACAGATGGCCATTAACCCAATGGGCAGGAAAAGATGGAGCGTGAATAAAGAGGGTGATGCCTGCCAAAAGGTGTTGTGACTGGCACGGAGCACTGCTTGTGTATTATGTGCGCGTGGGTATATAATAGCACATGATGGAGGAGAAAGGATGTGGGCGAGCGCAGCGGAGGAGGAACGCTGCCTGATGTTTGTGACATTTGCAAGGGTGTGCTTGACTGCACGTTGTATGCGTGTCAGGGGTTCGCGTGCACCACACGGATGTGTATGGTGGTAGGCATAGAAACAAGTAATGTGATGGCATGACTGAAAGATATAAAGCCAGCAAAATGTGCCTCAGAACGGTCAAATCAAATTCTTTATTAAATATTTTGGTCGTTTTGAAAAAGCTAAGATGTCATTAATTGTGACCTCCTCTGACACTTCCTTTATTCTAAACCCAAAATACCGGTAAGCCCACTCTAAGGCTTAACTGGAATGTATATCTGACACTGAAAAATGTATTAGAGAGCAAGCCCAACAAAAAAATTGTTTCCACACAAGTGATTTGAGCCAAGCTACAGTAAATCTATCTTCTTGTTTTCTGTGTGTGTTTTCCTGTCAAAGGGTAGAGAAGATATTTTAGATCCAAAGCCTTCTCCATTGTCGGGTATGCTTAAAATATCCGATGAGAAATCCTTACACAAGCACACTGTAAACAAGTGCTCATATCTGCACTTAACAGTTAACAGCGACAGTGGCAAAGACCGCAAAACATGAAATTGCATGAAAATCAAGTCAAAATAGGAACGCACGTCAGATAAACAAGCAGCAGCGCATTTTGCAGTTTGTCCCTCTAGACTAGTAATTTATCCGTGGGTTTTAAAGAAAGCTAGGAATATTCCATCTGAAAATAAGGATGTAAAATTTAAAAAAACAACTCATCTCTTATTCAAATGATAGCATCACTGCTTCAAAGCCTCTTTTGATGTGCAATTGTTGAGTTGTTTTGTTTTGTTTTGTTTTTTTGCATGTGTTTGTGTGAAAACTCACTTGGCGCAGTCGTTCCAGCAGTACAGGGATGCCCGCCAGTCTCTTGGCGGTCCTCTGGTAGTCACGGTAACGCAGCACAAGGCGCACCAGCTCTGGATCTCTAGTACTGACTGCCTCCTGAAGAACTGAGAGATAGCGAGAGAAGTAGTGACAAAAAAGAGCCAATCACTCGGGCCTCATCTAAAATTGATGTGCGGGAGCAATTTAAGGCGGCGGGTAGAATCTGAAGTGGGTCGAAGAAAAATTTGGCATGACGAATAGGCGCATTTTTGAACCCATTCATCGGGTAGCCACTTCATTACTCATCTTACAGCTTGCTTGATACCGAAAGAAAGCTATAACAAGACAATCGAGTTTTTTAGCGACTCAAGCTGGAGGTTTTTTTCAACATTGGACTCAAAGTGTCTCCCTTGAGAACCACATGTCAGTTCAGCACAAGGTGATACGTCAAATTTGCGTAATGTACGCCAACGATAGCTGATTGAGTAAAGTGTGAGTCAGCGGTGACACGCATTTTTATCAAGTCGTTGAGCAGTGTTTTAAATCCAAACCACTTTACAACCTGAAAAATAACAACCAAGTCTTGTTCAAAAACATCCCTGCCCGAGAGAATCAACAGAGACGATCCTCCTTACTTGGTTTTAATAAACCGGTCGCTACGGCAAACAGCCCTATGCTAAACCTAACATATCATGGATGTTACGTCAAACGTACTTCAATGAAAAAGAAATACAATAGCCACTCACCAGTCCAGCCGTTGCGGTTCTCCTTGCTGACATCAGCTCCATGCTGCAGCAGAACTCTGGCACAGTCCAGATGGCCCAGTGTGACAGCCAGGTGGAGAGGAGTTCGACCCCGGGGATCCACAGACTCTAAATCAGTCTGAGGGAAGAAAAAAAAAAAAAGAGAGGGGAAACAGATACAGAGAGAATTTAAAGTAATGTGACATCATATTAGAATATATCTGGAATAAATGCATAATAGTTTGCCTCTCCGGAGCGGGGAGAGTATGTAAATATAAATAGAAACATCAACAAGAAGTTGACAGCAGAGAGGTGGAGAGGGAGCTGGTGACAGGTGCTAATTGATCCGTCTACACTCTAATGATGATGGCCGCTGCACTTCTGCGGTATCTTCCGTATTTTGGGCCTGTTTTACCTGAAACTTGCGGTTCCCTCCGACTTTTCCAGTTCATTTTCTTAAAACCGTTCAAAATTCACCATAAGATTTTATTTTGTCAAACTCAATTCCTTTTTGCATCATTTGTGCAACATACAAAGGCACAACGAGGCTGAAAATCTCAAAGCTGAGTTGCTATATTTAGCAGCTCTTTCAAAAATCTATATTGACAACAAAAGAAAAAAACCTGAGTAAAAAACATGTCACAGTAAAAATTATATCACAGAAGCAGAGCTCGAGTGCACCAATCAGAATCATCCATCCTAATCTGTTTCTCTTCACGAGGGAGTGCTGGAACCTATCCCAGCCGTCACCGGGCAGTAGGCCGGGGGACACCCTGAACTGGTTGCCAGCCAATCACAGGGCACACACAGATGAACAACCATCCCCGCTCACACTCACACCTATAGACATTTTATAGTGCACCATTAACCTGTCATGCATGTTTTTTTTGGAATGTTGACTATTTATAATGCTTTGTTCGATATACTTGAATTGAGTATATCTATTTGTCCTCTGTCTATTCACGCCGCGCTTAAGCGACCACCATGGAGTCAGGGTCAGAGATAGACGGGAAAAACTGGAAGGAGAAAATGCGGATGACATGCTGCTGCGAGTGATGGGAAACATAGAAAGGGATGAGTGTGGGGCTGAAAAGTAGAGCATGCAGCGAGAGGGAGGATGAAGGAGGCTGAAAAGTGAGCTGAAGAAGAGAACAACAACAGAGATTCCCTCGGGTGCCAATGTCGGCTGGGGGATAGGCAGCGGATGAGTCGTTGCAATGCAGGAGGAGCGAGACAGTTTGCTTGGGTGTGCTGTGCAACAAGAGTGCAGTATGCAAATTATGCCTCATTCCTTGTCGTCCGTCGCCTCTCTAAGGACATTGCGGACAGCGTATGGCTGAGCTGCATGAATGTCAAAGGAAGCATTTTACAGTCCAAATTGCGCCTTCCATTGTTTAACAATGCAGCTGGATATTTATAGCAAGGCTTTGAAATTATACCTTTCAAAATGGAAATGGTCATTGCGCAAGGACTCTCTTGACAAGTTATTTTGTGAACGAGTATGTCGGAACGGTACGTGCATGGAATCGCGGAATGGCGAATGTGGAGTAAAACGTTTTCGAATGTCAAATACATTTGAACATACTTACATTTGAATATACTTGCGAGTTTGTTTGAATGTATTTGCGAGGACATTCGAACGTACTTACAAATGCGTTTGAACGTTCTAACCAAAACCATGTTGAGAACAGAGCTGACAAGAATAAAGATGGACGGTAAAACATAAATGCTTTATTTATCTTCTATTTGTCTCCTTCAAAATCTCTTTTTGCCTTTAAATTGGGACTAATTTATTTATTAAGATCCCAAATGTACACCGCCGACAGCCCGGAGACAGTTGGGATAGGCTCCAGCATGCCCCGCGACCTTTGTGAGGATAAAGCAGATCAGAAAATGGATGGATGGATGGCCTCAGGTCTGTTTTCTCTGAGCCTACTACCAGAACTTCAAAATAAAAATGTACATTTTCCAGCAGGATGAAATAGTAGTGTGTGACAATTAAACAAGATATGTCCTCAGAAACGAGGACATCGAGTCACTTTGAAAAACATCTACTAAACAAAAGTGGTCCGTGTTGTTATTGTTACTATTGCTTCCTCATACAGCGACTCAAAAAGAAAGGCGGAGGGAGGATTTTTTTTTGTTGTTCTCAGAAAGAATGATTTCCAATATCAAATGGAAATGAGATATATTTAGGCTTGAAACATTGTTTGAGTACATGTCAGCTCTTTGATGTCTCAAATAACCACATCCTTATTTTTAGCTGAGGTGGCACAATTGACGGAGGGCAGGCCACACATGGATCAATAACGTATTTATATTTAATATATACCGGTATAATTTTTCCCACATTTTTTTACGTTTCATTCAGTAGGCAAGATTATTTGAGTTGGATATGAGAAGGAAGCCCAGGAGTGGGCTTTGCATTGGAAATAAAATAAGATGTGCCATCACTTTGCCACGGTGTGATAGAAGACCCGGCCAGTCACACTGAGATGAAAGTAAAGTGATTAAGATATTCCCAAATAATCACAGAGGCCAAATTCTGTCATGAGCTGGAAACTGCTGCAACATTAGTGTCATCATCTACTACAGGGGTGTCAAAGTCATTTTTGTCCCGGGCCACATTGAAGTTACGGTTTGCCTTGGAGGGCCGTTATGAATTTAGGAAACCATATACAGTCAAACCCCGGTTTTTGTCCATAATCCGTTCCAGAAGGCTGTTCGAAAACCGAAATTGTTCGAAAACCGAAACCACGATCTTTTTAAAATAAAAATGTTTACTGAACACGTCTGCTCACAATGGAAAACGAGGAAGCGTCACTTCCTCGTGTAAGGAAGGCGGGAGGAGTCAAATGGTGCATTCAAGTGCGCTCAGTTTGTTCGAGAACCGAAATTTGTTCGTCATCCGAGGCATAAAAAACTCAAAATTTTTGGGCCGAAAACCGAATTGGACGAGAACCGAGACGTTCGAAAACCGAGGTTTGACTGTACATGTTTAATCACCTCCACATATTACATGCACAGTGCACAACAAATTGATGATTTACTAGTTAGAGAATCAGAAGTCAAGAATAATGACTGTTATTGTGGATTACATATGACGATTTGGAGTTTTGGATCAGACTTTAGCAAGCATTATGAAATTTGACATGCTTGATTTGCTTTTGCGGGCCACATAAAATGATGCGGTGGGCCACATCTGGGCCCCGGGCCTTGAGTTTGACACCAGTGGTCTACTATGAAGCAAGTTTTTATCATCATGGCCTATGCTGACAAGCCGGGTCTGTGCAAGGAAGCCAACCATTTGAAATGAACCTTCAGGCTCATAATATCTGTTCTCGTTTGGTGTTTGATGATGTCTCTTTAAACTCACCCAACCTTGATTTGCTTCCTAAAAAATGACCCCTAAAAGTTATGAGAATGTCTAACTGGGTTCTAACACATTAACCTGAATAGAGGATTATTTAATAGGTCCTGAATAGACTTTTGACCAGCACCTCATTCCATTTTCAATCATTACTGTATGTTCAAGTGCTGTGGGAAAGATTTTGAACACACCAAACTCTACTGATGGTATGAGCAAACATGTGGCATAGTAACCAAGAGCTCATTATTATGCTTTTGAAAGGTGGACGGGATCACTGTCATACCATATTTAAAGGGTATGCTTTGGTACCCAAAACATTTGGTCAGTTTTTATCAGCACATTCAAGAGCAAAACTACACAATGTTATAGAATCCTGCAGCTTGATCAATTTGTCACACGTTATGGGAAGACCGAGAGAGCGGCACAACAGGGCCCTGAGACACAATTTGTTGTACTGTGTTCATCGTGTAAAATCTCAGTTTAGACCGCAAGGTCGGCAAGGTTGGAGAAGAACTCCCATCTGTGTTCTGCTCATTGGAGATATCACTTTTTTAGGTCTTTTAATAAGTTGCTATTGTTTCAATGTGCAGTGCACTGCAAGTTAACATCTGCCGCTTGCCACAATATGACGGACAGAGTGAGACATCTTTTCACGCACATAAACACATTAACACTTCTGATGACAAGAGCACCACTTAAGGGTGCCTAAGTGCTGATGTCCACCCAGTATTACATAACCGACCAGCAGAAATTACATGGGGAAAAAAAAAAAAAAGCTGAAAAGCAAGCAACAGAACGATATGTTGTGAATGATAACTAATCTCTGTTTCAAAGATTTTAGAGATGGGATGTGTTTATTTTCCGCTGCTATACTGCAAAACGTATTGTACATTTTAAGCATTGCTGCAGAACCAGCGATTTGTGGATGACATATCTTTTGCTTCAAAACATTACGTGAAACTTGAGCAACTCATAAGAGTCATGTTTACAGGGCGGATCTTCTTTCTTCTTTTGAGTGATTTCTTATCGATACTTTACAGTCAAATTCTGTCCAAGTAATACCTCCCTCCTATCGTCCATTTTCCTTCACCCCCACCATCTCAGTGGTGAGCTCAAAGACTGCATTATTGATATGCATTTCTAGCTACGGCATCTGCTCCTTCTCTCACACCGACCCACATCCCCCTTTCCTCACTCACTGTGTTCGTGGCCCGATGCAGCTTGGCAGGTACTTAGGCCAGCATCAATCTTTCATTCAAAAGCCACACGCACGTGCGCGCACACACGCACACACACACGCACACACGCGCACACACACACACACACACATAGTTTCACATTTAAAAATGTGCATATATATCGAAAAAGTAATTTTCCCCAAATGTTTGTGCTTGGCCGACATTGTGGAAGTTAGTGGTGACAAAGAGAGATCTTTTACTTTCCCCGACACAGATGCTAGACTGCCATGAAACACTGATTCGTGTCACCGACTCAGACAGTCGAATGAGTGCAGCAAACGAGGCACGATAACTCAGAGAACAAATTGACAAAACGCCGCAGCTGAAATTTACTTGCATTGCGGGCTGTGAATTGGAGTACTGGACAGAAGAGCAGAACATACTGAAACTTAGAGTGCAAACGCTGACCTACATTTCAGAATATTTTGTGTTACGATTTTCACTGCATTTTAGTCCCTGTCACCCCTAATCTGCACAGAAGGCAAAGAGAGTTTCACTGATGCTTATCTAAAGTTACTGACACTTGCACAGAACGTGAGAGATCCACACACTAGCGCCACTCCTTTCTTGCCATGCCCTCACACCAGTGTCTATTTGACTCACCGGGAGGTACAGTACACATATTAATTCAACATGTTTTTATTGATATAGATTAAGTGTAGAACGATACAGGATCGCACTCTACATTTTGAGCCTGTAGTTCTACACCATAATATGACTCCAAATAGTGTTTCTCTATCTATCTATCTATCTATCTATCTATCTATCTATCTATCTATCTAGCTAGCTAGCTAGCTAGCTATCTATCTATCTATCTAGCTATCTAGCTAGCTAGCTAGCTAGCTAAATACTGATCTCATCACGAGATTAATTGATGTCATGGCTAGGTACAAACCGCCCTGCCGTCCACCTTCCTTGTTGAATGTTTAAATTCAATAGGCGTGCAATATACTGTATTCCCCTATTGCTCAAGAATTTATTATGGGATGCTGAGGAACAGTTCCAAGCGCTTGACTTAAGTCTTCAAAATGTTTACAAATATTACTCCTGCATCTATTTTCGAGCAAACACCCAATTTTTTCTCTGAGCATGTCTTTTTTTGGAGAGCTCCAAAAATGATGAAATGTTGAAAATGAGGCAGTGTGAAGAAGGCGTTACTCTTCATGTATAAAAAGATGAAGGCACTGAGGTTACTCACTGTTTTGTTTGGGTGTTGTTTTCAAGTTCATCTTAACACGGAGTTAAAATACATATACCGGTTGTCTTGTGTTTTTCGCATTTACTTTTTTCTTATAACTGTTTATTTTAATGTGTCTTTTACTCACAGGTTTTTTTTTTCAGAATGGCGCCAAAAAACAACTGAACAGCAAGGAAGAAAAGCAGATCAGGACAGCCCACCATTTCTGCTATGCAGCAAAAGGGTGGAAATGAACTGTTTCAACAACCAGAATATGGCTCTCCTGTGTCAACCTCAGGAGTTGGTCAGAAACTCTGTAAATCAACAAAAAACATTGATAAAACAGTTCATAAAACCAAAGGTCACACAAACAAATCTGAGGAGAGGTTGTATATATTCTTAAGGTCACTGATGCAGTAAAAAAAAAAAAAGGCTTTTTCCCACATGAGGCATATGCCTCGTGTCTAGACTTTCATTTGTAGCTTTTTAATCCACTACATCTTGCTTCGACTTCCGTCCCTTGCTAAGATTGCTTTCTTCCACCAATCAATTCTCATTTGCATTTGCTTTTATCATTTACTCTCAATCCTGAGCTTGTATTGTCTTCTTCTGTGAAAAGCAACTTAACTAAATCTGACCCCCAACCATACTGGCTTCTCTTTGTGGCTTCTCCCCGCTGCATTTAGGAATTTGGGTTTCATTACACCAAGGAAAGTAAGAGGGCTGAGGGTGGGGTTAATCAATAGGGGAAGAAGGATGGTAGTAGACGGAGAAGAGGAGAGGAGAGGAGAGGCCGGTCACAGACAACCTGTGAGCAATAATTAATGGCTCTTTTCCCTTAGGTCAGCTGATAAATCTTGTGCTGATTAACCATTAACACCTCACGGGTTGTATCGTGTGCACTGCTTGCATTAGGTAGCCTTTTGCTTCGGTTTAGCGCAATACCATATCTATTATAGAGCAAAGTGGTAAAGGATGTACACATATTCAATTAACCAAACATATCTTTTGGAAGCCAGAGTGTCTGGCGAGAAACCTCACATGCACTGAACATAAAAATTCCAATCAAAGACCCAAGCCAAACATTTTTAATGCACAACTTTTTGCTCTGAGGCAACAGTTCTACACATGCTCACAACTGTATGTAAAGTAAACACTCCTTTACCAAATCTACATTTTTCAATCAACCAAGCATCTTAAAATAAGTGATATGAACCATTTTTTGGCACGTTTTAGGTGGGAGCCAACTGCATTGTGAGAAAACAATAGATTGAGGATTGATAAAACAGCCCATCATACATCAGTACCTGCACGGTAAAAAGGTGGAGAAAAAGCTGGGCCATGTGTAAAGGGCTTGTGCCGTGATGTCATGCGAATTACATTGCTAACACAGCTAATATGATTCCATCTACACATCTCACCATGGAAATAGGAGGCCGTTTAATGGTCCATACCGTTCCATGGCGAGCTGAATTGAATTATACTGCGACACAGTGACAATGACAAAAGAGAGCTGGATGAAAAACTGCAATGGAAAGTAGCTTGATGAGATCACAGGGTCAATTCCCGACTTTGTCTTGAGATAACCCATCAGTCTTTTTTTGTGCTTTCCCAGCCAGACAGACTCTGCTCCAAATCAAGCCAGCCCTCTCTCCCCCCCCCCCCCCATCACCATATTTGTACCTCCTCTCTTTCATTCTTTAACTGTTGCCCGCTTTTAGTTTTCCACTGCTTCTGCCAACTTGGTTATTTACACAGGAGAGCACAGCTGAAGATTTATCTCTGAGATTTTTTTTTTCTCTCTCCTCAGCACATCCTTCAACTTGGACAACTCTCATATCACCTTGGTACTCATCACCAACGCTCTGTTGTGGATAACATCCCCCCCCCCCCTTTTTGTTTTCAGCTAAAGCCCGTCGAAGCAGCGATTTGGCACATGAATAATGTAATGTGCTTGCATTTATCTGATTATTGTAAATAAGTGAAAGTTTGATCAGATATAGTATTCCAGTGCGGAGTGGAAATAAATTCAACAAGGGGCCTGTCTTGATTTAAAAGTAGCTGATATAAAATACATACAGATCTGTTTTATCTATTGCAGTTTCCCCACTGCTCAGTTGGACAAAGACCGTGAATCTATATTCGACACCCCAAAGAGAAGAATGTTGTTACCAACCCTACAAAATTGAATGATTATATAAAAAAATAACAGGTATGTAAATTGGAACCCTGCTTATTTGCGGGGCATAGGGGCCCCAACCCTGGTCCACAAAATGACTGTCACAATCTAATTTTTACTGCTCGTGCCTACTTGGCTTTTAAACAACACATAAAGGCAGATATAATTATGTCCTTTATTGGTTCCTCTTGGTCACTTATCAGTCACATCTTTCTGAACTGTGCAGCTCAACTAGTTTTGACAAATACGAGCGCTTTGATTTGCTGAATTTACTGGCTAAGCTTCACACTGCCCTCCTTATTCTATGATGTTCTACTATCTAAAGGGCTCATATAGCTATCTGCTATGATACTCAGCAGTCAGCTCCGCGCCCGTTGTTAAAACGGGTGCGGAAAAAAAGGGTGTCAAATCGACTGGTACAAACTGTGTTACAAAAGTGTCGCCACTTTTGGAACAAGCAGTATGTGAACTGTACTGCTTGTTCCAAAAGCGGCGACACTCAATAAATAGCTCAGTTTATAACAAGAAACTCTTACCTTTGTTTAAAAAGGGATATTTATAGATTACATGTGAGCAGAGGAACAAGAAGAAAAGGAAGAACGAAGGGGAAGTGTTTGCTCTGCTTTGCTACCTGTCTTCCTGCGTCATCACAACTTGCTCTCATCTGACATCTGACAAAGCACGATGACTGCTAAGGTAATGATAAAGGAAAATAGAATGCGAGTGTGTGTGTCCTATTTTCACTATTATCGTTCTGGTGTTTCTGACATAATATTGGACCCGATATTTTAGTACCTATGGAAAATCAGGAAACTATACAGACAATCGTCCCTGAATTGTCCACTCTGCAGTGTGGGTGGTCTTGTACATAATTTTGTGATGTAATGACGTTATTAACTCGTTCAGTACCAGCCAATTCTGGACCAAATCTGAAAAGACGTTTAAAAACGTCATTGGGAGTGAATGAGTTAAGAAGTGGATTAGGTCACTAAATACCCACTGCAGGCCCAGGTCCAAAATTTACCAACCGTTACTGATTTACAGTCATGTTCGTTCTTTCCTTGAATTTGAAGGTTCATGTCACGTTCAAATTCTGCTTTTTAGACAGTTATTTCATGTTGAGTCTCATTAAAATAAAAGTCACTTCCACAAAACTATTGCTTCCCTCTCTTGTCTTTGCTAACATGAATGTACAGTATATTAATTCTCCACCAGTGATTGAGCCTACATTTTGAAAACCACCACTCACTGCACACGGTTGAACGTCTTTGGATATCTTAGCAGTTAGAGCAATGCTGTAATTGACAAATAGCTATGTACACAAATGAAGAGCTCTTTTTCACAACACAATAAAAGCCAATTTTAAAAGATGGATTTAGCCATTTCATTCTGCGGAGTACCGACTGCATTAGCTACCACTTCAAGTATGTGCCTCGCCACAATCTAACCTTGTTTCTCCCTTATTTTATCTTTCTCATTTACTCTTTATATTCCAGAGATTTTGAACGCCATTTTGAATTTGTAGACTAAGATTATGTGAATGGATGTTTCTCTATATATCCTCTGTGATTGACTGATGACCAATTCAGGCTCTAGTCTGCCTTCAGTCAGCAGGGAAAACAGCCCCAGATCCCCACGAATTGGAACAGAATAAGTGGAAAAGAAAAGAGATGCATAAGTATGAACAAGTGAATTGGGACATTAGTGTAAAGTTGACTTGTCTGAACCAACAGCAGATGAGTCATGTAACATTGTTGGTGATGATGTTTCTGATAACTGACTCCCTCATGTAATTAACTGAGGTAATACCGGTATTAGGAATATCTGTTAATGTGATTTTGCAGATTTATTTTAAACATTAATTGTGCTAGTGTTGTGAGTGGTCGGTGTAAGCAACTGGATGGTGTGTCTAAAGCATAGGATTTTAAAAAATGTTTTTGCTGATCAGCCACAATAACGGCATTTTGACATGGGAATTATTTGCGGTACTTTACGAAGTAGTTTTTGCTTCAAATAGAAGGCTTTGTGCGTGTTTATAGTGTACACATCGTGGAGGAAAGTGTGTAGAAGTGCGGTACCTTGAGACTGATGCATGCACTCAAAACCTATCCTGCAAAGCATCTCTTATATAATGACATTGAGTGTGAGTACATTTGTTTAAAAAAAGAAACTGTACTCAATGCAAATCACTGGCACGCAAATGCATTGTCTTTTCTTTAGGCCAAACTTAAGTGGTTCATTTTAAAGAATACGTGAAAACATTTTTTTTTCTGTAATAATTAGGATTGTACTCTCTGGAAACCTACAATATTGGACATTTCCTCCCCCCAACTGTACTGTCACATGCTACATCATCTAATTTGAGGTTTTAATCTACTCAATGCACGTCATCGTCCACCACGGTGAGCAGAAGAAAACATACACTAAAACGGAGGAAAACAGAGCACAATTAAGCGAAGAATATCGTTAACAAGTGCCCACTACCTCCAATTATTGAGCAGGTAAATGAAGTGCTCCGCGATTCCACCGGAAACGCGTTATAATTCTCCACTGGCTCCAGCGCGTGCACATAAAACACGCCCAACAGACGCTACAAATACAGACTCAGGCCCATGTACAGAATATGAAATGTGTGTTTAAAAAAGGGCTGCCTCCGGCTCTCACCTCCTCATTGACTGTCAGATCTTTTTCCAGCTGCCGGTGCTTGTTGTGCCACACCAGATAGTGGACAGGATAGCGACTCTTCTCCGGAGTTTTCTTAGCAGAAATCATGCTCGTTCATAGTTTTTTTCCTCCTCCTCCGTCTTCACTGTGGATGGTTAGGATACTTTGTTTAGTGATGCTCGCTATACGATGAAGCTAACCATCATGTCGCTGTCATCCAGAGTCGAGAGCGTTTGGTTTACGGTAGCACCCGGTCGCGCGACGAAATTTTTGGGCTGTGCGTTCATTTCTTCTTAACCACCCCGCTTGGCCACCTCTTTCTCCCTCCCCTGCCTACTCCAGTAACACATCTCTCCTACTCGCCCCTCTTCCTCCCATCCGCCCGCTGACTGAGATGCGCTGACAAGCTGCAAGCAAATGTGCTCATACTCAGCCAATCCGCGCTACGGGATGCTGTGATTGAATTTATGTCTCAAAATAAGACGAACAAATAATAATAATAACATCTTATCACACCGACCCAAGCCTCCGTGCCAAGCAGGCAGAGGAAGTTAGTATCCCGTACGGCACATGGAATGAGTCAAGAGCATTTATTTGTATGCGAATCCTTCTTATTCATATTCTTTTATATGCCCATGCGCAAACACAACTGTTTTCTTATCCTGAATTCATTATTCTATGGATACAGTACTTATATTTATTCAAACACTCCAATCTACAATTGATTCTAAAGCACAATTTAAAAAAAAAAAAACACAAGGCTGACCATAGGGCTGCGCATTTCATAAAACACAATACAGAAGATAAAAACAATAAAACATAACGCTGTACAATACCAATAATGCTGAAAGCACTATAGCAATGAAATCACACCGCTAGCATGATAACAACAATAGTGTAAGTTGAGGGGATCGTTGTTCTTCAGTGGATAGCACTACTTTACGAACGGCAAAAGGAGAGGGAATCCTTTAAATGTAGCTTTATTAAAAGGATTACAAAAAAGACGTCTGCACCGCAGCACGTTCGAGAAGACAACTACCGTAACTAAAACCACTTCCTGCTTTTCTTACTTTAACAGCCAATCAGAACATATCAACATAAAAACATGTCTAAGCAATTATTAAACAACATAATATAATTTGGGAATGCTTAACATGAAATAATATGATGCTCAAACAAAAAATGATCATTAATAATATAACATAATCTTACAATAGTAATAAGAATCCATTCATTTTCATCCAGCGTTTTCTGTTCAGGTTCAAAGGGAGAGCATGTCGATCCCTGTTGACTGTTGGTGAAAGGCTGACGAGACCCCCAGATTGGTCGCCAGTCAATCACAGGGCACATATAGAGACGGACAATTGTTGACACTGTAGTGACTTATCTATACATAATTCACCAAGAACAGCAAATATGTGAATGCAATGGTTAGTAATAATTGCGGTCCCTTTAAGGACCGCCATGTTTAGTTTTGCGCGGGAGCTTTTTCGATGTGCTAAATAAACGACACACTTCCAGTGTGTGAACGTGAGAAATTGTCTCCTTTTACAATTTCCACAACACGATTCCTGAGTCGGAATTTAACCCACACTGCTCCACATGAGACAATTCGAAGAATTAATTAGTGCACCATTGGTGACTTGAGACAAACCACTAAAAACGCTTAATTTTGAACTACAATGCTATAGTCTGGGGCGCCGTACGTGTTTAACAGGTCCTGCGTTTGACTTTTGACTCTGTTCTTCCTTTGTGGAGTTTTCATGCTTTCCTAATGCTTGTGTAGGTTTCTCCACATGCTTTAGCTTCACACATTCCAAAAAAAGCATCCGCATCACATTAATCGAAGGCTTGAAATTGTCCATAAGTGTGAACGTTGTTTGTTGTCGTTGGTTGTTTGTATTAGACATCAGAATTTGAATCGAAATCGTTTCTCCCTTGGAAGCTTCCTCATCTGCAGTTATGATGGACCGTCTGTAACAGGGTTGCCCATTGCATCGATTGGGAGCTACCAGTAGCTCGTGAAGTGGGTGTCGGTCGATCGCCGAGCATTAACTCAGTCACTGCCAGCCTATTCAGTTTTACACTATTGATATACTGCCTATCAGCAGCAGATTATCTTTTCAAGAATGCAAAGGGCAAACGTGTTTGTGGTGCCAAGGTGGCTGTAATGAAAGAATATCACATAAATAGATATGAGGAAACTGAACACCTAGATAAGTACAAGGTAGAGGAGGAGCTCCAAAAGGTAGAGGAGATGAAAATGAGTCTGGTTTCAGGCTATGATCATAAAAAGTAAAATCAACAACTGTAAAGGCTGGTTAATCGACCTTGAGATAAACTTGAGGTACTGACTACAAATAGTGGACCCGCGATATGCGGTTACTATTCTTCATTGATGGGTAAAATTCGGGATCTATGCGTGAGTTTACAATAACACAAGTGGCAAACTTAATAAGAGACAGAAAAAGTCTTGAATCAATGCCAGTTCAAGTGTTTTCTATAGGATTTTGCTTCAGAATACATATACTGTACGAGTGTACATGTACAGCCCTATCACACAGTGGTGAGATGGCTAAACCGAGGAAAAGTAATGGACAGATGTTTTTAGCCACGTGAAATTTGCCTGGGAGAATATGCACAAGTGCAGTCAATTTTATTTCAATTAGCTGGTATGGGCAAGGGCTCACTCTCAACCCCTGTAAGGAGAAGGGGAGAGCTACAGAAAATGGATGGCTGGATTTAATGCTATTTTACAGAATATCATAGGAACCCGAGATAGAATGCAAATCGAACCCATAAAGGAACTGTGAGTGAGCGCACACGTGATCATCACCGATCTTTTCAGACACTGAGTAACTTCTTTGTTTTCTAGCATCAAAAATATCCAGATATGCATTTATATAAATATGCAGCAGTGAGATACTATATACTGTATCTACGTTGCCCAAAGGCATACATGACACAGCACAGTGAAGCCGTAATGAAAGAGCATAAATGTCCTTTTTCACTTTGCCTCTTTAAAGGACAGTCTTAAGTACACTTATTTAATATTGAATGAGGTAATTAGAAAACGTGTCCGTTTTAGTGCACTGGTTTCTCTTTAGTCGTGGGAAGTAACAAAGGATAATTATGTCCTTACTGCGCTTGAGCTGATTTCTCTAGCACTTTTCATGAGAATTTTTCTGCCAACCTTTTACTTTCACTTCTTACATTTGAAACCCTGTGTCTTATACAGTGGGAAACAAAATAGGCTGCAAAGACATGGTGCAAAGTGAACAAGGGAGTATTAATGACAAAGACAACACCTTTGGAGAAGCGCAGTAACACCCATCCATGTCCTTATATAAAACATCCATCCAGACATTATCCAAGCCGCTAATCCTCATGAGAGCTGTGGGCGTGCTGTAGCCTCTCTCAGCTGCCTTCGGGCAGTGGGCGGGTTAGACCCCTGAACTGGCTGTCAGCCAATCGCAGTTTATACAAAAGAATTGTTTGATAATGCTGTTGTTTGGAATGCATTGTGTATTGTGCCGGCCCCAAAATTCAGAAATTCTTCGTCTACAATAAAACCCCACTATTTGCAGGGATAGGGACTGAATGCTTCCAGGAGTGGCAAAAGTCTGTCAGTATTTGACATCCACCCAATAAGTTTAGTTGTTGCCTATAAATGTCAAAAGACTGTAGCAATAATTACTGCAATCTGAAAAAAAACCACTACAACTAAGTGTGTTTTTTGTTGTTGTTATCTTTAGCTATTTTTGGCACTTTATATTTTTCAGTTTGTAGAATTGATCAACAACAACACTGGACAACAAAACATGATTTCTTTCCCTTCTCAGTACTATGCTCACTATGCAAATGATTAAAAAATAGAGACTATTTTGAATCAATATACGTGCGTTATTTTTATTATTGTGGTATTTTTGTGTGTGCTTATTTTTGGTACATTTCAGAGTTTGTAACTTTTTAATTGAGTGCAGAAGTGGAATCATTATTTTATTTTCCCCTGTTTTTTTTACACAAGCATTTATACTTATACATAACTATCTGTAGCATGTGCGATAGCTACTTTTTTCTTTTGTACAATACAATACACTGCAATACATCCTGATTTATATAGCACATTGCAAAACAGCTGCAAAACACAAAGTAAAATAATAAACAACAACATAACATAAAAACACAGACAGTCGTGCAATCTTTTTGTAATCTTGCAGAACAGTGTAAAAGGAAAAGTATCAAATTCTCCATTGCCTCGGTATTCATAGTACTATATGACAGTATAGCTTTCCAAATGCATGCTGATTTTCAAAAAAATTCCGGCTTGGACCACATTTAGCATAACCGTAGGTAGGCTAACAGGGGAGTTGGGTCTGTGGCAGGTAGAGAGCTGACACCTCTCGGCGAGATGCTGTCAATGCAGCTGTTACATGGACAAACAAACTGCGGAAAGCGCTTTTACACCGCAACAGTACAATTAGCCACGTTACGTGCACAGTGCACACACAAAAGCGATATAGATTAAGTTACTTCGCCAATGCGTGCAGCGAATGAACTGGGGGGAACGTACGCAGAATTTCAACTGCCAGCCGCCGGCAGAGAAAACCTCTCGCACCAGCCGGCTTCCGGGGATTGAGAGAGAGTCTACATCGGCTGACGGGTGACGGCACGGCAGACGTCGCTTCTGTGGTTCGGCCAGGGGGAAAGGGCGAACTAGCACATCTTCGCCGATATCCGCCTTTCGATTTCGGACACTCCGATATGTCAAGAAAACTACAGCGGACGGAAATCTGCGCCGACTGCAGTGCGCCAGGTAGATAATCGAAACAGACGGGGAAATTGTTACCCGGTTGTATCACCGCGATACCTCGGGGGAGCGACACGTTTAGAAGAATAGGGCCGAGAGTGGACGCTCTTTCTACGGCTGGGTAGAGCAGGAAAACGGCCAGTGCTTCGAACCGTCGCTTAGGCCTCACATATTGTGCGAAAATAGGCGTGTTTTTAAACGCCAAGATAACGTTAGCCAATTGAAGCTAACCATTGTTTTACCTTAGAAGGCAGACTTGTATGTTGATTTGGCAGGAAAGGATGTAAGCGCGTACACGTTAGCGTAATGTCGTGCTGTGGAAGATTTGCATCGCTTTTTGATCCGAAGAGGTTTGTTTTGATTTTTTGGGGGCAGAAACATTCTAGCGTAGCTGAGCTGAGTAAATTGCCGAATTTCACCCTTTCTGTTGTGCTTTAAAAAAAAAAAATTGAATACCATGCTAGCGCATAGAATAAATGCAGAGTTGTTTATTCCAACGTGTTTTGAGTTTATCTGGAATTTGAAGCACTTGTTTGTTGTGTTTTGAATCGTTTCATGGTTATTGTTGCTAGTTGAGCTAACGCCAAGCTCGCTCGCCAACTTTGGCTAAATGACAAGTTTTCCCAAAATGTTATAGTTTATGCGTTAAATGTCAGTCATGTGCAGCAACATTCATTTATATTTCGCAGTTTATTTGAATGATTCGTAGAACTCAATACAAAGTCTCGACACATTAAACATGTCTTTTGACATTTTCATTGGCCACAATTATTGTACTGTACAACTGAGTTTTATTTATTATGTTGCGTGGAAGTCATGTACGCCAATGACATTTACTTTCTTTGACTTTATCCGGCAAAAAAATGGAAAGAAAAACACGCGACATCTATTTACATCTCACTAATGTCTAATAATCATTAATATGACTGCTCAGTAAACAAGTCCTCACGTTTAGTTCGAATTGTGGCTCATGATTATTGATGCTTATGTGTGTTGCCTGTATTCATTCATGTGTACATGCATTACAACAGCTGCTCTTTGCCTGCTGACGCCTCTGGTTGCAATGAATGTGCATTCAAAGCTGTCAAAATAGCTGTATGGCCCCAGTATTCAGTGCATGCTGGCTACACCTTGCTACATTTTTTCATTACATATCTCAGCATCTTGCTACTGTCCATATCAATAAACGAACAGGCACTTTTGAACATCAGTTAAACAATGACTAAAGTGTAATTCACATTGATTTAAAAATGCAACATGTGTGCTTCTTTTGTTTCTTTTTAAGAGTTTTCCTTTTCAGCTTGTGCTCCGCTCTTAGAAAAAGCTATGAAAGGGCACAGTCTCCACGTGCCTACTTCATAGTGCGCGACGACCTTTTGCATGGACTCCAGTGAGTCAGTTTTTGCTCCCATCAAGTAGCCCGTATGCCTCTTCTGTGCTGAATTGGTTAATTTAAATGGGTGCATTGGCTGCTTAGCTTGTCGGCTGTGTTCATGCCCACAAGCACCCGTGTCTAAATATGCTCTAAATCCACTCCACCCATCCGCAAAGTTAGACTGCACTTTGCATTCGATTTGCGTCGTGCACGAGAATAGGGCCCCAAGGGTCCTGCTGTAAGTAAAGGTCAGATGAGATCTACACATTCCAGTATGTTTTATAGACGGCCTAGGATTGTCTGGCGACCAGTTCGGGTGTACCCTGCCTCTCGCCTAAAGTCAGCCCTGGTATGGCTTCAGCTCTTAAGCGGCACAGAGAATGGATGGATGCACTGTCGATGGCTCCTTGTAAAGAAAGTGTGAAACTTGTTAAACCATTTTTAGTGTTGAAAGGTGTCACTGTCACATAAACCATGTTTACAAAGCTCATAAAACCATGCGTATTGTTGTTTTCCAGACCCGGGCTGGACCAGTATCAACCGAGGTGTACTGATCTGTGATGAATGCTGTTCAGTCCACCGCAGTTTAGGTCGCCATATCTCCATAGTCAAGCACCTGAGGCACAGCGGATGGCCGCCTGCATTAATGCAGGTGAGAGTGAGGGAACATTGAGGGGGAAAAAAACATGGATGGCTTTTCTAAAATAAGAATAAATGAATATTATGCCACCCAGAGTTGGCCGGTATCACCTGTGATGTCAATTTAGATTTGTTAGCAATTTGCAAAAATAACAGATGCATGTTGATACTGATTAACAGTATCGATCACATATGTCAGGGTCACTTCAAAAAACATTTTCTTTATAGCAGTGACTACTTTCCGATTGGCCAGGGCTTTGGCAGAATCTTTTGATTTTATACGACATTACAGAAAAGTACAGTAAAACTCCTCTACAACAAAACCTACATGGGCGAAAATACCCCCGAGTGTGAAAAAATGTTCATGCATGAAAGCCATTCCCACTTTTCTGCTCCCCTTATGACGAAAATCCCCCCTGTTCCGTTATACGAAATCTTTTTCTCTGCTCTTGCCTCTCAACGAGATTCACTACAACGAAAAAAAGCCTTCCGCAAAAGTCTAGTCCAACCTCAGCATGCTACAGCGACCTCTGCTGCTTCGTTCGGAAACGGCAACAGCAACCACCACACTGGTTTTCACACGCAGTAGTCCAGTGTGTGTGTGTGTGTTTACATCTAAGATAAAATTTGCTACAGTGAAAAGCCCCCTGTTGTGAAAAAAATCTTGCTGCAAACATGATTTCGTTGTGGAGGAGTTTCACTGTACAAAAAACTGCCAATAGGTACGATTTTCCGCAAATAGCCGAGGATAAGTTCTATGGGAAGCAATGCAAATGAATATGGAACTGCAAATTGGCAGGGCTTCACTGTACTGATCGAACAAGATTGTCCGTTTGCTTTCTGATTGATGCGATATTTTATGTGGTCACAGATAATATCAATTTGTTGCTCTTCAGTTCTTCCCAATGTTTTACTGGGTCAGTTTGCTTGTGCTTGTAAGGTGTGTGCTGCTCAAGGTGAAAGCCTTTAACTGCCCTGCTTGTGTATTTGTTCAGATGGTTCAAACGTTGGCTGGAAATGGGGCCAACTCCATATGGGAACACAGTCTTCTGGATCCCGCTCAAGTGCAGAGCGGTCGAAGGAAACCCAACCCGCAGGACAAAGTCCAGTAAGCATCGTCCCTCACTACCTTAAGTACTACTGTAACGTAATACCACAGGAGATTCATTCAGTAGTTTTCATTGACAAAATAGTAAAAAATATGCGGTCACACCAGTTTCTTTACCTAGAATAGCTTTGCAAATATTAACTCCTTATAGTTGCAATCTTGTATTCTGTATTAGTATTATCTTCATCATCATCATCACCACCACCACCACTACCACTAAATCCCTTTGAGGTGTACATTTTTGTACAATTGCCCCACCTACAGTCCCACAAAATCTGAGTTCATCAGAGCCAAATACCAGATGCTGGCCTTTGTGCACAAGCTACCCTGCCGCGATGACGACGGCGTGACCACCAAGGACCTCAGCAAGGTGGGTGCTCAACCGCGGACCCTTGAGTCATCGTTTTCAGCTTGATTATAAAAATTGGAGTCAGACATACTGTTGAATTACATACGTGTGTAAGCACAGTGGATGTTTAATTCCCAGATGTCAGCGGGTGGTCCCACACGTAAAACGCGGATGCATAGACACGTGCGCACGCACGCAAACTAGCTTATAAAACCCCCATGGCATCATGTAAATTGAATGACAAAGCAGGATGGAATAATGACCTGTGCTGCTATTTGGCTTCACTGGGCCAATAAGGAGGATGTGCCTGTTTCTATCTCCGCCTCACGTTTGATCACCCCCTCTTGTGTCCTTTTCTCTCTCCGTGGATTCCTCTGCCTTTCATTGTTTTCCTGTCAGCAACTTCACTCGAGTGTGCGAACAGGAAGTTTAGAGACGTGTCTTCGGCTGCTGTCCCTCGGCGCTCAGGCCAACTTCTTTCATCCAGTATGCAAATAACACACAGGACTTCCTACACTGACCGCTCTACTTTAGGCCTGCTGCTTGACACTCTTCTATGTCTCCCCAGGAGAAGGGTACTACACCTCTCCATGTGGCAGCCAAGGCAGGGCAGATTTTACAAGCTGAGCTACTCGTGGTGTACGGCGCTGACCCCGGAGCACCTGACATCAATGGACGCACACCCATGGATTACGCCAGGTAAAGCCTGGTAGAAAATCACACTCCGTGCGCATTTGCCTCCGGTGTAAACTGTGAAATGTATTCCAGAACTAAATTGGTCTTGTGTGTTTTAGGCAGGCGGGCCACATAGAGTTAGCCGAGCGACTGGTTGAATGTCAATATGAGTTGACGGACAGGCTGGCCTTCTACCTTTGTGGCCGGCGCCCAGGTACGCCATCGCAGAAACAGGCAGTTGCTGTACAAAAGTGACACGTAGTTTGTACACTTAGATTTATGTGCTTTTCCCTTTAGATCACAAGAATGGCCATTACATCATCCCTCAAATGGCAGACAGGTATGGACCAAAAACTCGGTGTTTTCTACTCAATGCATTTTTATGCATGGATAGGATAAAACAGCCTTGGGATTCCTGCAGTTTGATGCAGTTGAGTACTGTGACCAGAGGGTGGCACTACATTATATTTTAGCCCACATTTAAAAGCCGATAAAGTAGGCGCTTTGGCCATTGCAGATCAATATTTAGATACTGTGTGTTTAAATGTTTCATTTTCATTAACAGGAGGTTTGAGTCAATGTCCTAAAGTGCGCAATCATATAAATCAAAACATTCGCAGCGCCGACAATAGATGCCGAAGGGTTGGCAGCCGAATTTGCATTACGCATCACTCGGGTATTACAAAATCTTTTTGTTGCCGAACAAAACGTTATTGTAGGACCTGCCTCCCACGTCGCTCGATCTGTTGAATGATATCTGTGGATGATGACAGTCTTAAGCCGGTTCTCCACCCTTCTCTCTGTCTATTTCTTTCTTTTGCTCACTCGTTTTCTGTTCTCTCCATTTTGCTTCGCTCGATGGAGCCAGAGCTCGCCCTAAGTGCCCGACACAGAGGTATCTTTACTTTCTTGTTCTTCTTTCCCACCCCCCCAGAATTTCTCTTCATTTTAAGCACCGTTTCCGCAACCCTATCTGTTGTCCATTCCCGTGTTGTACAAAGAGCTCTCAAAGTGGGAAGCAACACTTTCAGCTTTAATATCTTACAGTACGCTCGGAAAAGAAGCAGCAGATTAAGTAGGGTTCATTAATAAAGTAGCAAGGCAACAGTTTGGCAACTTTTGGCTGCCCGGCTGTGCCTTTCACCACCTCAGGTTCATCCTCCCTCGGAGACGGTAAATCCATCCAAATCCAAATGTGCTTGTTATCTCTTTCTCCCCACTTCCTTATCTCTTACTCATCTCTCCTTATCGCCATGTTGCCCGACATGTTCCCCACAATGTTCAGCACCCTCCCTCTCACTGTGTGTCTACTCGGCAGTGTAATTACCTGTGCTGTGTGCTACCATTTTACTGTTGTTTTTGTTTGTTTGTTTGTTTTGTTTTTTTGTTTCGTTTTGTTTTTGTAGTCTGGACCTCTCCGAACTTGCAAAGGCGGCCAAGAAAAAGCTGCAAGCGGTGAGTTCGTTGGGGGGGATCAATCGGATTGAACCAACGCATTGAATTTATTGGTTGGGGTGGGTTTTTTAAAATATTTTTTTTGTAGCTGTAACTGTACTTTAAAGGACGTCTCCACCGATGTACACTCTTCACTCATGCCAACTGTGAACAGAGGGTAGTTAGTTTACCTAAGGGCAGTCAGAAGAAATTTGGTTACTACATTCAGTGATGTTTATGACTCTTTGCAATTTTTTAAAAATAAAAGTATTTTTAAAAATTCTGTTGTGTAGGTACAGGGGAGCTCCTGCAAAATCTCGTTGTAACAAGTGTGCAATGACAATAAAGTATTCGTTCATTCATTCATTCATTCATTCAGGTACACAAATCAAGTTTTTATTCATTCATTTTTTTAACGCTGGATCTGAGAGAATGTAGATTCCTAAAAATATCTGCATACACGTGGACAAGAAAAAGCCGAAATGTCTGAGACCAGAATCAGAATCGCCTTTATTGTCATTGTATAGCTTACAACGAGATCAAATCTTTGTGAAAATTGCCCTTGATGCCTCTCGCTGGGTCTTCAGTTGATATGTCTTTTTTTTTTTTTTTAATGTAATGATATTTATACATATTTGTCTGTGTATCTGTTGTCTGACAGCTGAATAATCGTCTGTTTGAGGAGCTTGCTATGGATGTCTATGACGAAGTGGATCGCAGAGAAAATGATGCAGGTGAGCCGCGTCCCTTTTTTGTGGCGAAAATAAAGTAGCTTTCATCTGCTGACCTTTGCCAAGTAGCTGTTTGAATTTTTATAGTCCTCAAGAGTTTTGACGGGGATCAATTCAAAAAAGGAAAGGCAAAGGGAAACACGTGTTGGTAGACATTGAAAATTAGAAAGTAATTTTGGAGCAAAGGGAAAAAAAGTTTTCGGAGTGAGGGAGGAGAAACAAGAGGGAGGAGGAGAGACTGCCTCCAAAAAGTGTCAAGTCTCCTCTTTGGCATTTTTTCTTATTCCCTCTATGTTGAGAAGGAGCACTCAAATTCGCTCTTTTACTATTGCGCTGGAGGTAAGTGGGGAAAGGACACACACACGACGATGGCTGAGAACACAATTGTGCATGTTGCAGGATCTGTTTTTGCAGTATGTAACTGTGTTTGACGATTTGGTTGGCTATGAGACATCCAAGACCTTGTTACTTAACCACACACATTTATTTTTGGTCCTCTTGCGTATGTCTCCAGTGTGGCTTACTACACAGAACCACAGTACTCTGGTTACGGAGCGAAGCGCTGTGCCTTTCTTACCAGTCAACCCTGAGTACTCCGCCACGCGAAACCAGGTAAACCAACATATATGGGCACTTTTGTTGAATGCATGAGGAAAAAGAATGCGCACGGGTGAAAAAAAAAAATCGTGACAAAATGCAGCCTGGCTCACTCGGTGTAAGGAACAAATCTTTTAAGTCTTCTTGCATAGCTTACCTGTATATTGCTTGTGAGCATAAACGTGACATTTTTTCTCAGTTAAAAAAACAAAAAAAACAAATCAAATTTATGCTTGTTTATTTTGTAATGTGTTTGTAACCAGGGTCTATTCTTGATGCGAAAGAGAATACTTTGACACCAGAATAATAACTTTGTTTTAACTCCAGAGTAAGCTTTTTTTTCTAGTCTCTATAATGTATGCTTTTGCTCATATTCATGTGTTTATCTATTCACTAATCATAATTGCATGTGTGTTTGTGTGTGTTCCAAACGTTCAGCATGACTGTATTTTTCCACAGCAGCACATGGTCATTGACCACAGTAGTCTCACTGGCAGTGAACCATGAGCTCTAAAATGGATTACTATGATGCAAAACCAATGAAAGATGATATATTTGAGCTGAATTTCAGCTCAGCGGCGGAACTTTTTAAAAAATTATTATTATTTTTTTTAATATGTTCCTTTCTCCCCTAGGGTCGTCAGAAACTTGCACGTTTCAATGCTCGGGAGTTTGCTACGCTCATCATTGACATCCTAAGTGATGCCAAAAGGAGACAGCAGGGGAAAGGTCTCAGCAGTCCAACTGGTGAGAAAATGATGGGAGGGTTGCACAGCCAGAAGTTTGACTATACTTTGTTTTGATTGAATATTTTGGAAGTGCGACTATCTAGTTCAAGATACTATACATTTAATTTAACTACCCACAGGGTTGCCAGCAAAAGCAATAATATAATTTGCAATATTCATGATTTCAATGTTTAGGTTTAGCAATAGATTTTTTTTTGGGACGTCATAGCCGTTAGATTACAACACGTGGTAAAGTCGGTATAGCGCAAGCTTTTACAGTTCAAACTAATGAACAAAAAATTAAAATATCTCCAAAACCTGATGTTTGAGCTCAGCAACAAAAACACTCTTAGTGAAACATAAAGCCATCTCAGATAAATGTTTTCTATTCGCCAGTGAAATGTACAAATCTTAATTTCAGTGAATTTGGCACAATTGCATAAAATGTGACTAACAACAGAAAACAATGATTTTTCAAATCCTTTACAATCTATATTCAATCAAATACCATACAAGGACACGATATTTAATGTTGTTATTTTTGGGTAAATATTCTGTCATTTTGAATTTAATGCCGACAACACGTTCCAAAAAAGATAAGACAGGGACACCTTTATTCCTGTGTTAGATCATCTTTCCTTTTAACAACACAACAGCTTGATGTTCACGGTATCACGGTATTGAAATTGCAGCTCTAAAATGTCCTTTTTTGAAATATTTGTGGCAATTTTTCCCCATTGAATACAATCTGTTTTATTTTTAAAAAAAAAGAATATTTGATAAATTGAGAAATGTGCACCATGTTAATTTTTAAAATAAATACCAAAATAAATATGAACCTTCTCTTTAATCCTGCTTTGTAAGTCACACCCATCACTGGTGAGCTATAGAACAGACCCGTAAGCCACTCATGTTGCCCTTGGACCAAACTGATGCCTGCCGTCACCATGTTTTTTATTTTGTCTTTTAAGACAATGCACTTTAATTAAAATGGAAAAAAAATATTTTGATGTTCCCTCTCATCTTCTTCGCCTCACTCCTATGTGGCGTAACTTTCACACCTTCCCGCTGACCTCATCATTAACTTTGATGAGGTGGCTCATTTAGCAATTACTGCAAGCAGCCGTTCATGTTGTGCCGTGCTTAGAAAGTCCCATTAAAAAAAAAAGAAAAGAAGAGCGTATAACCAGTGATGGCCAGTTTGAGCGGTTAGAGATCATCTTGCACAAGAGACGACAAGTCCTGATATTGTACTATACCTATTGATGGCATATGATGTATGTTTTCTCCATAGATCCATTGGACCTAGGATTTGATGATGACCAGCATGACTATGATAGTGTAGCCTCTGATGACGACACAGACAGCGAGCTGACCACCCAAAATAACAACAACACCCAACGCAACAACCGTGCAAAGGTAACCCACTTGAGCAAAAACCTATTGTCGACTCCAAATATAAAGAATAAGCTAATAAATTGGTCCCTGCATCCTACACAAGGGAGTGGCCTCTGTGAGCGGTGCCACATAGCTCTTGAGTGACATCATATGTGGTCCTGTCAGAGAGGCATTCATTGTTCATTCAGAGGATAGAGGAAGGGGGGAAAAACTGACTCAAGTAGCACTGGAATAGTGCAGAAATGCAGGACACAAAATTGCGCTAGACAAGGAGATACATTGATTTAAAAAAAAAAATCAATACTCGTTTAAAAGTCCCCAGTTAAAACGTACATAAAATGTATACTATACACAGTACGTATACACTACATTTCATATATTGACTATTTCAAAGGATACTCTCTGTTTTCAGTAAAAAGAGTTTAGTTTATTGAACTCATACTTACTGTTCATAAACGCCGTGTGAAGGATATTTGTTTTGGGAGTGCAATCGAACTGCATGTTCTAAGGCAGGGGTGGGCAATCCCAGTCCTGGAGGGCCGCTGTCCTGCATGTTTTCCAAATCTCCCTGTTGCTACACACCTGATTTGAATGATCAGATTATCAGTAAACTCTGACGAGGCCTGATATTGAACCTGTTCATTGGAATCAGGTGTGCTGCAACAGGGAGACTTGGAAAACATGCAGGACAGCGGCCCTCCAGGAGTGGGATTGCCCACCCCAGTTCTAAGGTCACAGGAAGTGGGGAGAGGTGGTGGGTGGTGGATGTTGCATAGAGAGCAAGAACCAAAGCTCTTGTGTGTGTGTGTGTGTGTGTGTGTGTGTGTGTGTGCGTGTGTGTGTGTGTGTGTGTGTGTGTGTGCGCAATTTTTGGATCAGCTCTGGCCTTCAGGAAGCTGTCCAGCGCTTGCGTTTTCACACTGCTCTGCTCTGTTCTAATTAAAGACCATCTAAAGTGAATTCAGAGATATGTTCCTAAATACATTATACACGTTTGAAGATAACGTCTGGAAACGTGCAAAGATATAGTTCTGTGTTGTGGAGACATAGTGTTAACCTGTTTTTGTTTTCACAATTTTGAGGCGTCATTTTATGTACCTGGTGATTATTTATTTTATTTTTTTTGTAATCATAAAATTTGGCAGGTATGCATTCTTCTCTTTGGTGTGTCAAATTTTTGAAGATATTTATTTTCACTTTACCTTGACTCAAAGCTCCGTTTTTGTACTTGGCACAAAAAAAAACCCTAAAAAGCATACATTTAATAGTCAGTCATTTGAAAAGTGGCATGAATGAATGAAATACAATGAACACTGAAGAAATGTGCCGATCCGCATGAGTGTCTTTATTTTGTTTCTGTATCTTTCCGCCTCCCGTCAAGCAGAGTATGGACTCATCTGATTTGTCCGATGGGCCCATCACTCTGCAGGAGTACCTGGAGGTAAAGAAAGCCCTGGCCTCTTCGGAAGCCAAGGTGCAGCAGCTGATGAAAGTCAACAACAACCTCAGTGAGGAACTCAGGCGGCTTCAGAAAGAGGTAGGAAGTGGAAAGGAGCCTTGAATGTCCAGCGCATTTCAGAACAGAAGGAAGTTAAGGACAATCAATATTTCATGAGTGTGGATTGGAATGTTGGACATGTAAAAGAAGAAGTCCTTATGAAAGATAGCACTCACCTGATCATGTTTGCTTCATTTGGTCACTTTTAGTTGGGGCTTTCAATTCTCTCATTATATTATCTGAGGCTGCATATTCATAGTATTCATTCATGTTTGTTTGACCAATATATTGAACAAGCAAAGGGTCAGTCTCCGACTGTACTTTGTTTGCAATTGTCCAGTCTAACCGGTCAAGTCAAGTGGATGTTTAGCGGGCTTTGCTCTCACCAGATTCTTGCGTAGGTACACATGCACTGTCTAATGATGTCCAAAACAAGAGGCTCTACTCGTGATACTTCGGGTTTTTTTTGGCACTGCCAAGATTTATTACCGTCATTTAGCAGTATCTTAACATTCAAGTTGCAAGCACGGCGGTTAGCGCCTCACTGCAAGAATGTTCCGGCTTCTTGGTTCAAATCTCTCTGTTTGGAGTTTGCAAGTCCTCCCTGTGCTTGTGACGGTTTACGTTGGTACTCCTGTTTCTTCCCACCGGCCAAAGGTTAATTGTAAATTTGAGACTCCAAATAGACCAAAGCGTGAAAATTGTGGCTTGTAATGAAAGGCATCAAGGAATGTTTTGTAGGGGACTTTCTATTTATTCATTAATTTGATTCATGAGACGGCCCAAATTAACATTGCAGGGTTTTGATGTGATAGTGAGTTCAAGAGAAACATTCCTATTTATGCAAAGCCAGAAACAATTGAGCAGACGTCATTCTTGGTATTTTTAATCATGCCATACTGTAAATCTCTTTGAGATTTATTTCGTCTCTATAGGACTCATTTGAATTGTGTACAGAAAGGTGGACCGATATGGCTGACAATTAAGGCTGTGTGATTGTGGGGAAAAAATAATAGACACAATTATGTTGCCAAAATTGATTTTCTCAATTTAGATTTTATTAGTTGCCTTGCCCTACTGACAACTATATTGAATCGTCAAATACACTCCCAGCTATTTTCACTGATCTTGAATATACATTTTATTGGACACCTCCATCCCTCCTCAGCACCTAGTCCCTATCTCATCAAGTAACATGTCAGTGTAACGTGTCATTACCACCCATCTGTCCCTCCCCACTACTGATATTACTTAATACTTGAGGTCCTTTGCATCCCACTACTATACCTGTGCTTATGAATGTTTGTCTTGACGATTGAGTTGATGCCCGCCCCCCCTTCCCTTCAACCTCCCCATTTACCTCCCCCCATCCTTCCTGGTTCCCTCCCTCCTGTTATGTAGATCACACGGATGCAGACAGAGAACAGCGCGCTACGGGGTGGCCAGCACGCTGGGGGTCCACTGGGCCATGGGGTCGGTGGCCCTGGTGGAGGAGGAGGAGCAGGGACCAGCTGGCTGGGTGGCGGGATGCGAACAATAATTGGTGGAGGTTTGCCTGTATTGGGGAAAGGACTTGACCACCCAGGACTCACGGTGCCCTCCTCAGCCACCGCGCAGTCCCATCCCCATCGGAGAGACCGCCAGGCCTTCTCCATGTATGAACCCGGGGCTGCCCCCAACCCCACGGCCCATGGTCCCCCAGCCCTGGACTCCCCGGCAGCCCGCCTGCAGCCCCTCAACACCCCCAGCGTAAGTTAGAACTTTCCCTTCCTTTTGGAGGCTCTAATTGGCTCTCCTTGGCCTGATTAATGGGTGGTAGTCGAATTCCTATGTCACCATTTCTCTTTGAATCATTCTCTTTCTGCACTTCCGCTCCTCATCTTTGTCTTTCAGAGATACACCATATTGTGATTTCCCAAGTGCCCAAAATAATTCAACCCTGTTCTGTCCCTTTTAGTCATTTGATGGGCAAATTGCAAATATGTGCTATCTGAATAAGAAAGATGGAAAATAATAAATGTCTCTATTTGTCTGGTGCCTCGTAACACCAGCGATGCTCCTTCCTCTCCTGCACACTTTTACATTCACATTTTCAGCGCCGTCTCTCCTGGTTAGCTCCTTTAATTAGCAGCCGCTTCGCGGTACAACATCCAAAAACACATACTTTTAATGGCCTTGCCACAACGTAATGACTATTTGCACATACAAGAGCAGTGTTAAATAATCTGCCTTTCCAAATAAAATATGTTCGTTATTGTGATTGTAGTTTGCTATTGTATAGAACTGAACGGCATGATTCTCAGAGCTGTCTTTATCCTGCATTTCCGTTTCCGCAATTAGTGACACGAGTGACTAAAACATAAACTACAGCTCCACAACATACTACAATCCCAATTATGAACATTGTTAAATTAAGTCCTTTGTGACAGGGAAATGTGAATGTTATCCTTAAAAAAGGAAGGCAGAATATTTGATGTAGCCGTTTTTTGTTTGTTTGTTTGTTTGTTTTAAAAATATGTTATTAGGTTGTAAGAGTAGATGTGGCCAGCCAGTGTCCAGTAAATACCCATTCAGCCATTTTCTAGACATGATCCGTCAGGTCATCCGGCATCAATCAATGACCACCATCTCGTCATACCTCTTCACCAAAGACTTACCTTGTTTGTCTTTCTGTCTGCCTCCTCACCTGTCTGTCTTCATGCTCACTGCAGTGCAGCCATGCATCCTCCGGATGTAAGCATTCTGCCTGTCATTGTTTCGTTTGCCGCTCATCTTCACACTGTGCTTGCCCTCTGCTTATGATGTGCTGTAGCACTGGGGGAACATCAGTGTCATCTGGTCTTTTTTTTTGAGACTATACTGTGTGTAACTTTCCACCTGTTAGTTGTGTAGCTAATGTCTACACAAGTGTTTGATAGAAGAGTTACCGTTAGAAGGCCTACTGTGTTGATTACAGCAATCAAACCGGCTCTTGCTGACGCTTCATCTTTTTTTTTCCTGCTTTCTCTCACCCCCTTCACCGATATCACTTTCCTTCCCTCTACTAATCTTCTACCCATTATTTTGTCCATTGCTGTCATCCCATCCCTCTCTTCCTGTATCCATCCCTATGCTCCCCTCTGTTCACAGGTAAGGAAGGGTAGTACAGGTGGTTTAACTTCGTACGGAGGACAACATTGGTCTGGATCTTCAGAAATGGGACGATACATGGTGAGCTCTTAAACGTTTCCGTGTTTTCATACCAGAAGATGGAGGACACGGGCAAAGAAGGATGACGGGATACCACTTCTTTGTAGTTCCTGGCATTTAAATTCAATTTCACTTTCATCATGATGCTTCACCAGTGTCTGCTTGCATTTCCTGACACTGAATTGGTGTGCTTTGATTTTTGGAAAGTTGCTCTAAAAAAAACTAAACGTTAACCCACAAAACTAATGATACTGTACATCGGTGAAAGGTCAGTGATTCAATTGTGAACCATAGCCCCCCGTTGTTCATGGGGGGAAAGGGACCGAGCCCTCCCGAAAGTTGTGAGAGTGCTTATCGGCATAGTTGAAACTGTAAATATACAGTCAAACCTCGGTTTGCGTCCATAATCCGTTCCAGAAGGCTGTTCGAAAACCAAAATTGTTCGAAAACCGAAACCACGCTCTTTTTAAAATAAAAATGTTTACTAAACACGTCTGCTCACAATGGAAAGCAACACGAGGAAGCGTCACTTCCTCGTCTACCCGAGGAAGCGTCACTTCCTCGTGTAAGGAAGGCGAGAGGAGTCACATAGGGCATTCAGGTGCACTCAGTTTGTTCGAGAACCAAAATTTGTTCGTCATCCGAGGCATAAACTCGAAATTTTGGTCGATAACCGACTTGGACGAGAACCGAGACGTTCGAAAACCGAGGTTTGACTGTACCACAAACTATGATCCCAAAACACTTTCATATCATATCGAACCCATCTTATAACAAAAGCCTTAAAAAAAAAAAATATATATAAATATAATATATATATATATATATATATATATATATATTTATTTTTTTAATACACTGGAAGTGAGCTTATATCTAGCTCCTGTGCGTCAGAATTTCTTTGTAATTGGGTTTTGACATCTTCCCATGGAATGGAGTATCTAATAAAGATTGCCAAGCAATTCTTCAGTCATTTGATTGATTACATTTACTGTTGTTCATTTGTTGGGCCTGTGTGAATGTTCCAAGAAGCTGCATCGGCAAGAAATACTTGTTTGCAGTATTGATTCTGCATGAGTGATGAGAGCCTACTGTTCAATGAGGTGAATGATAACGACGCCTGGGGGGGTTGTGTGTCCCTCCCCAGACTTCCAAATCGGATAAGCATGGCAGTGGTACTGACAGCGACTACGACAACACGCACACGTACGACCCCTCGATAAGGTCAGACTCACTTTATGTCACTGCGCACAGAAAATGAGATGCGGGTACTCCAAAAAATTTGCATGTATGGTTTATTGAAGACTAAATTTTACACCGGTGTGATTGGGTACTTACATGTGCCCTGTGATTGACTTGTCCGCCCCTCACCCAGTCAGTTGGGATTGGTTCTAACTCAGCCTTCAGAGGACAAACGATATTGAAAATAAAATACAATACATGGATACATGTTCCAAGATGTTGACGATCGTGTATTTTGCTCTTTTTAGCATGGGTCGCAGCAGCGAGGAGGACGGGCGTGCGGAGGCTGAGGAGGGAGGCGGTGGTGAGATGGGCGATCCAGACCCCACCTTGCCATGCACGGAGGATGTCATACTTAAGACTGAGCAGGTGACCAAGAACATCCAGGAACTTCTCAGGGCAGCTCAGGAGTTCAAACATGACAGGTGAGATGCCAACACCCCACTAATACTGCAGTATTAGGTATTGCTTGCTTTATGTACCAAATATAAGTGTGCTACTTTCAATAGATGTATAGCTAACTAAAATAATACAAGATTCAAGTGTTACGTCGTATAAAAATTACTGTACTCAATTACTGTAAAAAAAAAAATGTCACTCAGAGTTCCCACTCTTCCACTTGCTTTTTATTTATGGACCTTTTAAGGACTTTTGAGGGCTAATTTAGCCATTTTTAAGGACTTTTTCTCCATTCAGCAGGGATTCACAGTGATTTAATGCCCACTCAGCAATATGCCGGCTGACCAGAAAGCCACATATCACTGAGCTGGTGTTCAAATCATTGCTGCCAAAGGAAGGGCACATCTTTATTTTTAGGTGCAATCAGCTAACTCTTTATTTGACACACTGTATGTCAAATTTTCATTTTCCTACCATGAAAAAAACTTGAATTCATTCTCAATTAAAGTACACTAAAAAAAAATAATTTCGAAAATATAAAACTTCAATGTATTTTTGAATAAAAATAATTTTTTAAGGATTTTTATTGATTTTAGAAGCTTTCCCTGAAAATTAAGGACAATTAAGAATATAATTTTACAACTTATTTTTTTATGGATTTTTATCAACTTTAAGGACCCGTGGGAACCCTGTCACTGTGTAATTTATCTAAATTTTTTCAGTTTAATTTTTATATGGAACAAAATTCAATTCACACAAAAAAAATATTGCCATGGATGATCACATAAAAATTAGAAACTCTAATATTTTAGTTATTTGCGAAATAATAGCCAGGCGCATTTCATAACTAAAAAAGAAAACAAAAACAGCGGCATCTGGTGAGTGCCTCTGACTCAAAGTCGAAAGGATTGGATTTGAATCTCTGCTTGAACATGAATGCGTAGCTTTGCAGGGATAAGCACACCTAAACAAATTAATTCATTTACACTGTTTCACAATTGAATTAGTGCATTTGAAATGCAAAATGAAACAAAACAAATAAAATTGCCCCATTTGCTGGCTCTTATAATCTGTCACCAATCTCCCATTTCCTTTTAAAACTTTAATCTATATTCCATATAATGCTGTGGTTTGATGCATTTTTAAAGCTTTCAACATTCAGTACAAGCTGTCATGAGTCCAAATAAATCTGTGGTGTAAGTGGAAGAACCATGTTGCTTTAATTGTGTTTCGACATTTAAATCTAATCATTCTCCTCAGCTTTGTACCGTGTTCTGAGAAGATCCACTCTGCTGTGACTGAGATGGCCTCACTCTTTCCCAAAGTAAGTTTCCCCACATTTTGTGTTTCTTTACCTCTTTTCTTTAGAATGGCAATTGCAGAGTAACCCACTCTGTAATATAATTACAGTCTCTTACCAATGTGTAACGCCATGACAAATATTACTAGATAGTCAAGAGACGACCGTAATTTCCGCACTACAAAATGCACCTGATTAAAAGCCGCAACAACTACATTTAGCCACAAAAACAAATTTGTATATAAATCAGCTACTTCGTACCGTATTTTCCGCACTAAAAGGTGCACCTAAAAGCCTTCCATTTTCTTAAAAGCTAACAGCGCGCCTTAAAATCCGATGCACCTTGTGTATGGTCATTATGGTAATATTTCGACCCCTTGCTCGAGACATGCTGACGCCGCAGAGTTCAAACTTAAGGCGATCGGTTACGCAGTTGAACACGGAAATAGAGCAGCGGCAAGAGAGTTCAAACGTTAACGAGTCAGTGTTATAACTTGCTGTTGGTTAAGTGAACTGTGTCGCTGCTTTATTAAATAAGTTTTACTGACATCTGTTCGTTCTGTTGGCGTTTCCTTCAGCGTAGCTCCATCTAGTGGACACATTGTAGATTGCGTATTATAACGCGGTGCGCCAAATGTATGGAGAGAAAAAAAAGACAAAATAGGCCATTCATTGAAGGTGCGCCTCATAATCCAGTGCGCCTTTTAGTGTGGAAAATACGGCATGCGTTTCCTCCACTTATTATTTTCTGTTGATCCTTCAGCCATTTGAACGATCCTCTACTCAATTAAAAGCTTTTTGCCCTCGTGTCTATTTGTATAGCGCCCGGCCCTGGATGCAGTCCACAGTTCACTCCGCCTGTTGGCCTCCAGCGCCTCGCGCTTACAGGTGGAGTGCCGCAAGGCGGCGCCCTCGGAGCCCGGCGCTCCCGCGGTGGACTATCAGCTCCTCACTCAGCAGGTCATCCAGTGCGCTTACGACATAGCCAAGGCCGCCAAGCAACTGGTCACCATCACCACTCGAGAGAAGAAACAGTGACACACTGCAAAATGCTGAGAGAAGGGTGGGTAAAAGAGGAAAGGGGGCAGGTCCAGTGTGGTCACACTATTGGGTGGCGGAGAAGATGACTGGGGGAGAAAGACAAGTTTGGACTATGCATGGGAAGGAATCGGATGAAAATGTTACGGATTTAAATGAGCACAGAGAAGGAACGGGCGGAGGGATCCAAGGTGGAAAATGACAGGTTTCTGAACTCGACGTGTAAGATAAATGGCTTTAAGTGCGATGCCGACAAGAACGCATGATGGTGCTGATGTACAGTTAATCGCATCGTTGACATGTTCCAACTTCCTCTATACCCCTGCCCGTCGTCCCTCATCCCACCTTCAGCTCAATCACCCGGACCAACATTCAACTGTGACAGCCCGTCTTTTGCGCTCCCTTGCCTTGCTAGGCTGGATTAGTGGACTCCCCATTCCACAGCTCCATGCATCGTCTTATCCGGTTTGCCTCCCTCAAAGGCGTTCCACCCTGTTGTGGAGGTCCATTACGGCATGTTCTGGCATGTTTCGTTCTCGGTTTCCCTTTGAACAGGCAGATTTGGAATGGATCGACATCTCTAAAAAAAAAATTAACACTGGAATAATTGGGATGTATTTTGTTTTAGTTTTTTTTATTGATATTTTTACTGATTTGTTTCATGTTTGTCGTCGTCTCACTTATGTTTCTCATTTAGTGGCGCAGGGAGACTTTGTTCACCCTCTTACTGGGATTTAGCTGAAACAACCTGTGAAGAGTCCTGAGGATTTCTCAAGCACTCTTTTGGAGTGACGACATTTGCTCCTTTAAAGAGACACTCAATGGCTGAGATTGGTATCAGGTGCCAAAGCGTTTGGATTGAATGGTCAGACCAAAAATCCCTTGGTCTTGTTTTATGACAGGACCTGGATCGCAATGTTTTAATCAAACCTCAATTGTCTTTTATTGTCCAATTTTTTGTGTGTGTTTGTGTGTCTTATAATTTGCCTCATTTTACCGCTCCAGTGGAATCATCTCATTATTAGTCATTGTCGAATGTTGCAGCTCAGCAGTCCGGAACACCATTGCAAGATATGTTTTGCTTATGTATGTCATTTGTTATTGATTTAGTGTTCACATTTTTTTAAGCTGCCTGGTGAGCACAATCAAGCCCTGCGTTTTATTTTTCTTAATTCTCCGTCAGTGCGGTCTTCTGATTTGGCCCACGGAATTTAACAATCCCTGAGGGGAAAGAGCATTGTGAACACAGATAACCGGTAGTTGGCCTTGTACAGGTGACAGAACAAGCCCGCTGGCTCTCTCACCCTCAAAAACGCAGTTAAGAACATCTAACATCTGACCTTGCCAAGTCCCATCCAGCACTTTGAATTCATGGACCGCCTTCAGCACTTCAGCCAACTTTTTCCAAATTGATCATTTGATTTGCTCGCGCGTCTTATCTGTCGCATGCCCCCGTAGGTGAGGGCTGATTGTTTGCCATGACCTAAAACGACTCTTGCAATGCATCATTGCTTGATACTGAATGCCTTTGCACATGATCATCTCTTATTTGACTGGCTGCAATGTTCTGACTGCTGCAACAATAGAATTTCCAGCGACAAGGCTCCTCCCTCGCTAAAGTTTTAGACCAGATCCGTGTGTGTTTATCTATTTGTTAGTCCAAGTGGGCTTTAGGGCGCGAGTGCTATTCACCAAGCATCCAGTTAAGTTCTGCCTTGTGAGTGTACTTGCACAGTGGCGGGAACAAGATGGAGCTAGCAGGTGGACTCACATCCACAGCGCTCAATGCACTCTCCTCACGGTCATACTTCATGCATTAGGCGCTCGATGCAAAGGCTGCCTTATGTGCGGCGTGGTGCAATAGGAAAAGGTCTGAAGCATGCTTGGGTTCAGCACTAAAAATCATCTCAGAGTAGCTTGGGGAGGGAGAAGAAAAAAAATGCACTTGGCACCTCTCAGTACCTTGATAAGTAGACACTAAGTAGAGTGTGAATGTTGACTGGTTTCATCTCATCGTGCCCAGCAGATTTTTATTTCTCCATCTGCGCATACTTTTAGCATTAAAAAAAAGGTCATCGGCTGGACCAAGCCTTCCATCAGCCAGTGATTTTATTTGAGCCTAGCCCAATCCAGAACCACTGGCCGTGCACTGTGGCCTCTTGGGTTGCTGTCCTTGAGCATCACCCCACGGGGCATACATTTTGGGAGATGTGTGACGGGAGCATTGTCTTTTAACAGAAAAACACTAAGAAAAAATGTATAAATGTAGAGACACAGAACAATGACTTAAAAAGGTCACTTGTAATGGAAACTCATAAGCTGTACATTTGTAATAAAATAAAACAAGTTAATTGTCGATGGTTTGGCTGTTAGTTTTTTTTTTTCAGCTATTGTTCAAAAGAACTTGTACTGTAATTGCTTTTATATCATAACAGGGTTCTACATTAACTCATTCACTGCCAGCCTAGTGAAAATACATGACATACTTTTTTCACTTCTATCGCTGTCACTGGCGGTGAATGAGTTAATGCACACTACCAGTGTTACTTAACTCACGTACTTAAACCTTCATATGTAAGAAATACACATTATACAGCAACAATGCCTGGGGTAAAAACATGATCAGGCGACTTGATAGTTGATGCACAAATGTGTCAAAACTAATGTACCGGTAATACAAAATATACAGTCAAACCTCGGTTTTCGAACATCTCAGTTCTCGTCCAATTTAGTTTTCGACCAAAAATTTTGATTTTTTTATGCCTCAGATGACAAACAAATTTCGGTTCTCGAAAAAACTGAGTGCACTTGAATGCACCATTTGACTCCTCTCGCCTTCCTTACACGAGGAAGTGACGCTTCCTCGTGTTGCTTTCCGTTGTGAGCAGACGTGCTCAATAAACATTTTTATTTTAAAAAGAGCGTGGTTTCGGTTTTCGAACAATTTCTGTTTTCGAACAGCCTTCTGGAACGGATTATGGACGAAAACCGAGGTTTGACTGAACAACTTTGGAATTTTCAGATTGTGGTGGTTGGGTTGTTAAAAAAATGTTTTTTCCCCCCTTGCTGTGGCATTCACAAGCTGTCCCTTTTGGTACGTAATGACATCTGCCTGCGGATACCACGGTTCCAACTAAAAAGTTAACATGTACACGATCCACCTGACTTGGAACAAGTCCCCAAACATAGTGGTTCCGTCATTTGTCTATATGTACTCATCCGAGCTTGAGGAGCTCAGCAGGAGAGCACATTCTCGTCTTCGGCCTCTCTTCCGCCTCCTCTTTTGAATTTGCATCCTTCTTTGGATAACGTCTGGAAGACAAAAATTGCCGTTAAAATGAAATACTGTCCGAAAATGTACAACAGTTATTTTTTTTTCGACGTATGCCAAGTTCCCAACCTGCCACGCTTTCGTAGTCTTGCTGTGGATCGTGCCAGTACAGACTGGGCATGGTCCTCCAGTGGCGGTAGAGCCGCGTGTGCAAAACAGACAGTGTGAGGAGAACCAGCAGGAAGCCCAGCGCCGCCGCGGCCCACACCGCCTCGTTGGACCTGGGGGTCCTCAGAAAGTCGCTGCTCACAAACGTAGCTTGGCCCTCAGAGTCCCTGACGCAGTCGGATTGTTGTCCTGTGGTGCAGGTCTCACAGTCGTCGGTGTTGGCCGGGTCACGCCGCCGTTCTTGTTGGATGTGTTTTGGAGCCACGGATTCGTCCCGCCCCTTTATTGAGTTCATGTCACCTTTTTGCGCCAACTCTCTCTCTCTCAAATCTACGACTTCATTTTCCTGTATTTGTCTGTCTGCATTGGCGCCGCGTTGAGCAGAAGACCTCAGTTTCACTGTCGGACTTGTGCCTGCTGCCCAGCGTCCAGCAGTCTCTGGAACCTTGATGAGTAAAATCCTTTGCGTAGGTCCCGACACTCGAGACTCAAAAGGGGTTGCAGGCCTGGATGAGAAATCCCGATTTTGGATCTTCGTCGGATTTGTGAGAACCGCAGTTGCTGTCGAGTGTGTCTTTGGTCCATGTGCGCTGCTGTTTTTCAGGCTCCTCAAAACATCAGACGCGTGAAATGTTCCATTTAATTTCGCATCATCTTGTTTTGGTGGTATCGCGGCTCTTTCCTGCCTCTGCCTTGATTCCCCTTGAGGTTCTTGCCCATTTCTGTTCTTTGCAGGGGGGACTTTGTCCGCCTTTATCTTTCCTTTCGGCCATGATGAGATTATCTGCTCACAGCACTGCCTCACAGACTCCTGTGGATTTTGGATAAATAGATGCTTAGAAACATCTCCCGGAGGTAATCTTTTTTTTTTTTTTTTTTAACCCTCTCAGTCAGATTTTATATAAGTGTGAGTGGACGGATAGATGTTTACATGTAAAGATGTGGTCAGAATAACAATCAATTGTGACCGATACTTACATTATGTAAACAGTCAAACCTCGGTTTTTGGATGTCTCTGTTTTCGACCAAAAATTTTGAGTTTATTATGCCTCGGATGGCGAACAAATTTCGATTCTCGAACAAACTGAGCGCACTTGAATGCACCATTTGACTCCTCTCGCCTTCCTTACACGAGGAAGTGACGCTTCCTCGGGTAGACGAGGAAGTGACGCTTCCTCGTGTTGCTTTCCATTGTGAGCAGACGTGTTCAGTCAACATTTTTATTTTTAAAAAGAGCGTGGTTTCGGTTTTCGAACAATTTCGGTTCTCGAACAGCCTTCTGGAACGGATTATGGACGAAAACCGAGGTTTGACTGTATATTGTTTCCAATATGGAAACATATCAGACCAAAACAAATGTGATGTGGTAGCACCATTCCAGACAGAGTTGAACTTGAGGAGAGTTCTTTCAAATAAGATGAGAAATCAGCAAATGTAAAAAAAAGTTTGGATCCATTCCCACCGTGACCCGGGCGTCACAGAAATAGAAAGAACACTTTTATATCCTAACATCCTCAAAAGAAAACTAAAACAAACAGTTCAAACTCCAACCTTGAGTACTGAGCGGCGTCCCTCTCGACGTGTGCGTCTGTAGCCATGTTGGTTCGTTGCGCGCGTCAACAGGAAGTTGTATTTGCCTCTGATCGGACTACCCGAGGACGTCGTGCTCTGCAGCCAATCACAAACGTCTGAAGAGGCCGCGGTGGAAAGTTCCAATGTTCTCCCCCAAGACACCAAAGCTACAGGCTGAAGACAGACACGATTGCACATTCAGTACTTTAATTCTTAGCCCATAAATTGGAAACCCGAGGAACAAATGAAAAGAACCGTGTTATTCCACAACCAATGTGCTCATATCTCCCTATGTTTCAGTCAGTGACTTGTTCCCTAACCATAGATTTGTTGAGCTCTGGGTGAGGGGTGACGATGTAGTCGTGTAGACATGAGCGGGCCAGGATGGACACTAGCGCACGCTCGCTGAAGGCTGCGCAGGGATGGTAGAGCAATACGGCCGCTCCGTGCTAGTAAACGCACAACAAAGAAACATATGAGACCAAATATTCACGCCATAAATTTCTGCTTGAAACACAGGGTGACGGGAAGTCTTTCCAAAATAAAAAATCTACTTGAGGTTGGAAGTTACTCACATGCAGGTTATTAAGCCACCGTTGAGGAGGACAGTACAAGTACTCTCCACTCTGTGCCCTGACTGGCCTGAAAGCACCGCTGCAATGCACACGGCATATATATGCGGTCAAACAATGTCATAAACTATTTCAGGAGAAATGCTTTAATACGACTGAAGAACCAAAGACACGCGAATAAATATCTGTGCTATAAATAAACAAATAAATAATAAATATAAATAAATATAAAAAATAAATACTATAAATAAATATCTGCATAATACATGACAGAAAATCATATCAAGCCACGGTTCTGAATATTAAGCACTAGGAGAACGTGCAAACTCCACACAGGAAGGAGATGCTAACCACAAAACACGATTAACTATTAATGCTCGACTTTCTCGGGCAAACTGCATTGCAGTAACGGTGTAAAAACACAATGTTACCTGTTGGGGATGCTGTGGCGGTAGGAAATGGGTTCAGTCATGCAGACCTGCCAGGCAAGCTGTTAAAAAAAAAAAAAGTGGTCAGAAATAACCCTCCTCCTAAGTTTGTGTCTCAAGAAAAGTAACAAGGTTCCTGGGTCAATTTAACCGGGAGGCATACACACAATTCTGTATTATAAGGGATTAAAAAATACATTTACTCTCTTTTTAACGGAATTTTAAAGGTGTCCATTTGGTCTGCAACATAACAGGAGTGTTACGCACATTTAGTATTCAATACAGCCAGTGAGCCATCACCCACACTTTTATCAGGTAGACAGTCTGGGACAATAATTACATAGTAGCGACATTATTTTGGAGTGGCTCATAAGAGGCGGAAACCAAACAGTAAGTGTCTTTTGAGCATCTAAATTAAGGCTTTTGATTCATGATGAACTAAAATGTACTGTTGTTGACTTTTGAAAGAAACTGTGTTACAGTGGAGCACCTAAGGTCAAGGGACATTAAATGTAGCGTGACCTTTTGGCACTTGAATCACTCCATTTAATGAAGGTAGCGTGTTGGGTAAACATAGCGCGTGTTTGAGTGTTTGCTCACCTCGGGATCATACACTGTGTCGACACTGGGGAGCCTCTGTGAGGAGCAAAGAATGGAAATGGCTCAGGATTTGGAGACAGCATTGTGAAAAAGGGGTTTGCACAAGTGTGACAATCTCGTGCTGTGGCGTGTGCCATCCAAGACATTGAGACGTGAACATCCATTTTGTACTGTATCGCGCATGACCTTTTTAGGTTGCTGCAGCCTATAAGTCTTATAGTATAAGAGATGACTTTGGGTGAGAGGCGGAGCACTCTCTGGACTGAATGCACAATCAAAGGGCTCAAAAAGTGTCTTAAAAGTAATCAGTAACTTATTACCCTGCAGGGATGGTAACATTGTAAGGAAGCTTATAATGACAATATTACTTTCAAACGCAAGTAACTGGTAGTTTGAAATGTATTTCACTTTACAAGTAACTTCACGAACAATTCTTATATATTTGCCAAGTACAGTACTCAAAGACTTGATATCTGCCGTCTCCATGGTTACCTGTGTGGAGTCTGACCAAGCAGCAGTAGTAGGACAGCCCCAGTAGATGGCATCCGTTGGAAGATCCCTTTCCAAAAGCAGCTACACGGAAGACAATTTTCACGATATGATTTAGTCACGGGTTACAACGATCATCAGCAGCATTAAAATAGTAATAATAATAATAATAAATCCCGACCTTTCCATTATCACAGTCGGAGGTCAGATACTCAGAGTCGACGTGCCGACCGAAAAAGAACCACAATGCGGCCAGCACGGCCACCGTGTGGTTCGGCATACTCGTCAGTCATCCAGGTGGGAGATAAAAATGCCATGAAATGTCAGGCTACTGCAGCTACGAAAAGAACGAAAACAAGTTCTGAAACTTCACAACACATGATCCAAGAACAAAGGCACGGTGCAATTAAATACAAATTACCATGCTTATCATGTCGACTCCGTGTTCTTAGTTTCAGATCATGTCGACTCGGTTTTCTTGGTTTCAGACGGTGAGCGAGGTTTTGCACTTTGTAACCAATACAGTACAACGAGACGTTTTGACTAACATTGAAAGTGAGCGTAACAAATGCAATCACCAACGTCAACAACGGAAGTATTTTTTTACTTTCAAAATAAAGTGTTAGTAAATTACTGAATATTTGACAATCTGATGCATTTTGTCGATTTAAAAAAAATAAATCTAAGGATTACTATCTAAATATTCAAGTAAATATAAATAATTTAATCGAATTCCTTTTTTAAGATAAATCTATTCGCTCTGTAGTCTGAAAATGTCCTGATTGAACTTGATGATATCCGTTTGTTCGCTTCTCATGTACGGAAGGCGGAAGGACTCAAAATTACTTTTCAACGGGTGTGCGCTAACAGGGTTTCAACTCTAACTTTACATTAAATATAAAACCCCACTAAGTATGATACCTTGGGTTTCAGTGCTGTGGTTTTACAATTTAATGTAGATTTTTGTTGATTTTTTAATGTTCTAGTCGAGCATAAATTGACAGTCTACTTCTCCTATCACAGTGATTTCCATGAATAGACTTAATGTCTGGCAACACTCCAAATGAAGAAATGAACAGGGAATGAGGTCTGGTAATCGCGGCGACCTAAATAAATAAAACAATCAACAATAGACAATCCATCCATCCATTTTCAACAGCCCTTTTCATGAACTGGGTCGCGGGGGTTGCTGGGGCCCGAATTGGTCGCCAATCAGTCGAAGGGCGCATATCGAGATAAACAATCATTCACGCCCACAGCCTCACCGTCATCGAGTGGGAACAAATTCCATTCAAGGCAGTCGAGTGTACCACGACATCATTAGTAACTTACATACCGGTAATAGTAATAATAATAATAATAATAATAATAACAACAACAAAATAACTTTTTTGACAGGAGTTGGTAACAAAAAAATGCTTGAATCCCTTTGCAGCAAATGATATTTATTCGGGTGACCAACTGATGAGCATGTCTGCCTCAGAGTGCAGAGGTGCAGGGTTCGATTCCGGTTCAGGCTTCCGGTGTGGATTTTGCATGATCCCCCCATGCCTATGGAGACTTTCTCTGTGTTTTCTCTAATCTGTTTATCCTCACAATGTTTGCGGCCGTGCTGAAGCCTATTCCAGCTGTCTTTGTGCAGTAGGCGAGTTTCACCCTGAAATGGTTGCCAGCCAATCACAGGTCACACATAAACGAAAAACCATTCATGATCACAGTCACACCTAGGGAGAATTTATAGTGTTCCATTATGCCATGCCTGTTTTTGGAATGTGTGAGGGAACTGCAGTACCCAGAGAAAACCCACGGGGTGAACATGCAAACTCCACACAAGAAGGCCGGAGCCGTAATCGAACCCTGCACCTCCGCACTGTGAGGCGGATATGCCAACCGTGCTGTCTGATTATAATAATATAAAATAAATAATAATAATAAAAAAGTCAAAATCATTTCTGGAAGAGTGTCTCTCGTGAGGATAAGTGATTTGAATAATGGATGCAATACAGGTACCGCATTGCCACCGGTGTTGCAGGACTTTAAAATCCACTTCGAGTTTTTGGTTACAAACAGGCTTGTTCGAGATGACCGGACGCGACATATATATGCACCAAATTAATGCACAACTTGCATGTGTATCACGTCTAATGTGTTATGTTGCTAAGAAACCAAGTCATACTGTTTTGTCTATTTCATAAGAAACATTTCCTGATTCCGACAGCAACAATCTTGTCACTACGGGTAGCGGAACAAGCATTACCTGTTTGCACAGGTAAATGTTTTTTTTACGGTTTTCAAAATAAAGGCAGACACTAAGCATTTAATCCTTAAAATACATGTCGGTAATGTTTTAATGCATACAGGAACTATAGTACGTAATATACATTGTTTGGCCCGCTGGGTTTTAACTTTGTTGATATTTTTAGAATAATAATTGGTTGATCTTTCATTTATTCTGAAATTTTTCTTGCCAGGCCCAATTTAGCACATACTTTACAACCCAGCCCTATCATTCATGTAGTCTTCACTCACCTACATTATCAAACCTGGTGTTTCGGAGGTTTCCTCGGCAGAGGAGAAGGGTGGACGTCAATGGAGTTCCCTCTCACTCCAGGTTAGCTAATTCAATTGACATTCTTCAATCTGGCAATATTTTTTTTTTTAGCTCATACTTCGGTTACACTCTTAGGAGACATGTAAAACTCCTCTGTTTTTGAAATATGTCTGTAATTATTTCAGGTGTAATCATGACACTTTATTGCAGCGTTACACAGGACATTGGGCGTTTCGTCTCTTGTGAGGGGTGTGGCGCACTACAAGATTATGTTCATACTGTAATAAGGTCATTCTTGAAGTTTATTGCGAATGGCATGCGGAAGCTTTTCACTTTCCAGTGAACAGTGTGTTGATTTTAGCATTAAATAGTGTTGGTTAACACTTTCAGGGACAGAGGTGACTACAGTGGAGATCTTATCATTTTATCAGGTTACAGGGTGCACGAAAAGGGTTAAAAGAATAGCTCTCAATTACGGAAGTATGAGAAATTACATAAAAGTGGTGCACTTTTAATTGCTTGATATGTGGACAAGTGAAAATGTTAATTCCAGAGCCCCTCTGTATTGGTGCTGATGTGATATGACCTATCGTGTGTACCATAGCTCCTCGTGGAGTTGCAAGTGTGGAGGAACCAGCGGCCATCCCTCCTGGTCGTTTGGGCTCAGTCACTGAGGAAATAGAGCCTGTAGAAATAGAGCAGCATGATGATAACAAAAGTCAACCTGCAGGAACTACAGTTTGCCCGGTAAGTATTCATACAGTATCAGTTGGTTAATTGTAACAAACAGTGACAAGGATGTGATTTTTTTGTTTTTGTTTGTTTGTTGGTATCCAGGCCCCATACTCATATGACAGTTCTTCATCGTCCTCTGATAGTGAGGATAAATGCAAGATGGAAAAGAAGAAGAAGAAACTGAAGAAGAAGAGGAAAAAGAAAGTATGTGGCTTGAGAACATTCTTACCTCTATCGTGGAGATTAAGTTTCGAAAAGATTACGCCGAAACTACTCAACTGATTTTGAAAATATCTTGTGGACAAGTGGTACAACAAAGAACCCATTCACTTTTCAGTGACGTGGGAAGCAATTTAGAGACCTTTTTTCTTTTTTTGTCAAAAGTAATACATGCATCTCAAAGCAAAAACAAAAAAACTCAAATAAAAAAAAAACATGTGTATTGCAATGGAGGTGAAGTGAATTTGAAACAGTTAATGAAGATGTAATTATGATGATTATTATTTTTTTTTTACATCGTAAGCTTTTGAAGAAGAAATATCAAATGTAATCATACCATTGCTTTTAAAATGACAGCGTATTTTATGGGGCAGTAACCCAAGGCTTTTATAGCCTCCTCAGGGTGTGCCTTGCCTTGGACCAAGTAAATACTGTACGCTCCTGGCTGCACTCGACCAAACTGGTCAGGCTTGTGATTAATGTGTTTGTAGAAAGCAGAGCAATTGCACTTTGTGATGAGTACAATAGGCTGTCTACATAGCTGCAATGGGTGGGCATGTACAGTACCTGTTTGTATGTTTGCCAAGTGCATGACTTGCCCTTCCCTTTTTACACTACGCGGCAATGTCAAAGATCTCATTGATGTGAATTAAAAAATCAAATAAATCTGTTAAAGAAAAAAAAATCACTCTCTTTTTTACAGGATTCCAGTTCCTCTTCCTCCTCCTCTTCCTCCTCTTCCTCCTCATCTTCCTCCTCCTCTTCCAGCAGCTCGTCAGACAGCGAGAGTGAGGTAAGTTAGATCATCTGCGAGTTCAAATATTGCTTCGGCATGTCTGTCGCCAGGTGTTGTCATCACAGGTGGTTCAGAAACCAAACTGTTCCCCTCCAGCCAAGTCGGCAAACACAACGTCTTTGCAGAACGACAAAGTTTCAAAATCCGCAGCCATGTGCACAGCTCTCATCTTATGCACATGAAATCCAAACGATCGCTTATTTGCGATGAGTGACAGTGACAGATTAACTATACTCTAAATACGCATTCAGCTCACCATCCACAACTATGCTTCTGGTGAGTGGAAACTTTTGGGCCACCTTTATTCATAACCCCCCCCCCCCCCCCCCCCAAATAAGATCTCTGAAAGCAGTTTGCTCTTGGAAAAGAAGTGAAGACAGTTTCCCACCAGAGGCATTTGTATGTGTGTGTGGTAGGGCTGGGGGGGGCTGCAAAGCAAAATCTTTGCATTCCAGAAAGGTAGTACAAGCTCAAGGTTTGGATTGCGTAGACTGTGAAGCATTAAAGTATGAGAAAGTCGGCGGAGGCGCTAAGGTCTTGCATCTGTGTGCAGGAGGTATCTGACTGAAGGCAGGGCATACACACCCATTTGGAATGTATAAAACAGACATGTTGTAACAATGAACTGGTTTCCAATACTTCTTTTTTTTCTTTTTTTTTTTTGGACGAGCCCAGAATGAACAAAACAGGTGCTCGTTCACATACTGACATGCTTCGGTTTATCGTGTATGCAACTGAATTAACCCCCATGCAGTAATTATCCCAAAATTGGACATTTCGGACACTTTGGACGATTTTGGACTGTTGGACAAATGGACACCACAGACAAAACAGTGAAAAATAACTCCACGATCCACGAAGTTGAAATTTTGCATCGGATGTATATCTATGTCTTGGCCAATTCCCACTGAACATTTTGAGGGGTTGAAAGGGAAAAAAAATTAAAAGGGAAAAAAGTTGTTGCACATTGGAAGAGGGACATTTTTGGGACGTAATACTCTTCATGCAGCCGCTTAAAAATACTGCATGAGGGTTAAGTACATGCATGATATTTTTGAATACATGCAAAAAAAAAAAAAAAGATCAGATCGGTAAGGGGGGCAGGGGTGAGGTTGTGGATGCACTTAAACGCAAACAGGGGGATTTTGAAATGGATGCGAAATTGAACCGATAGACAGTTGACAAAGGTAATGGGTTATAATGTTACACTCACACACATATGGGGGGGGGGCTCTATCGATATAAGGTGTATATATCTGTTAAACTATATAGATACATGGGTAGATATGTAATTATATTGCATTATTATCTTGAAGGATGACAAGAAAAAGAAAAAGAAAAAGGAGGAGAAGAAGAAGAAGAAAGTGGTGAATGAGTACATGTGGGACCGGTTGATCGTAACACCAACTGGTAGGTGGAATATTGTATTTCCCCCGGGTTTGTGCTTCGTCTTCGAGTTTGACTTAGTTGCGTTTGGTACTTTGTCGATTTCCCAGACCAGAATTGAATTTCTCAAAACTGCTTGTACAGTTTTCACATCACGGTGTAATTTGCCCCTCATTAAAAATGCAGTTTCTCAATTCTTGAATCAAGTTGCAAATGCTTTGCCGCATCCGTGCAAATTCGTACAATTCTCTGCTGTTTTCAACATTATCAATTGCTAAAGTCACGTTGATCAAAATTCACGGTCAATGTTGAATTGTCTCACGCCCCACCACATTTTGGCATTCATTCATTGTTTAAGTCTTTACATGCAAAACGGCTGAACAAGTTGTTCTTATGGGACCAATTTTGGTAGACCGTTTGCCCGCCGTAAAAACTGGTATAACTTCTTTTTCATGCCAGCATAAGTCTAGTCTAGGCTGTGTTGTGCCCATTTGGGCGTTTCGGCACAACGCGTTGCCTCACCCCTGAGTCATCTGACAATTTGGGAACAAAAAAAAATTCTGCGCTCAGTGTAAAAAGGGGCGCTTTGCTATTTTTGTGCCAGTGCTATGGACTAATTCAGCGTGTTTGTGAATTTGGTAGATGCCGTACACTTCACTGGGTGTTTCTGCCCCCTCACCCCCAGTGCATCTGCAAATTTGGTCACAAAGCAGATTCAATGAACATCAAATGATAATCATCAGCAGTGATGTGTTTTCCACTCAAATTAAATGTTCATCTGTGTTTATTTAGACGAACAAACAGGAGTTCCAGGGTACACGGAGTTAAAACAGGTAAGAGAGAGAGACAAAAAAGATTTTATTTGAAACATGCCCATTTTGGTATGGAAATGTTACATTTCATAACTAGTCATCTGGAACTACTTTAAAGAGAATCATACTTGGATGCAACATCATATAAGATTGTCCCAATTCTGCTGTCTCGTTTCAGGTTTCCAGCTTATCCTATGATGACAATGACAAAAAGGAGGAGGATAAGAAGACAAAGAGCAAGGTACATCTTAGCTTTTCGGCACATTGAATGATTGGAGCAATGCTATTGATAGTAGCGAATGTGTTGATGCATTTAACTAAAACATTCAATGTTGTGTCTCATGCAAAGCTCTTGCATATACGCTTGCATCGTGTGGCATTCCTCCTAAACAGCTTGAATGGCCTCAGGCATAACTATTTTGGCAGAAACCGTTTTTCACACTTGGAAATACAAATTCAGAATCTGTTTGCCTCGAGTGTGCCTCAAGGATCCCTATTTGGCCCTGTGCTTTTTCCGTACTTTTATCATTGATCTTGATCCAATGCTGCAATTTCTTCATGTTAAGATCTTGGCAGACAATGGCAAACCTTCGGACTACTTTTAGTTGTTCTTCAGGGACTTAATCGAGTCTGATTTGGATGCAGTAACAAGAAGTTGGAAATAGCAGCCGAAAAATGTTTGGTTGTGCGTTAAGTGTATGCCAAACATAAAGGGATTTTTCAAGTAGGCGTCACTAGAGTTACTTGTGATAATGTGGAGATGGGCTTCTAAAAATGTCAAGTTTTCATCACGTTTTTTTGACAGTAGCAAAGGGAGGCTTTCAAAAAGTTGATATTATATTAACGTTGTGTCTTGAGTGAATTTCTAAAATTTTTTTGTCAGACCGGGGTTGGAATAAACAACTGCGGTAAGGGTATAATAATAATAAATAATAATAACACATTTTATTTATAAGCACCTTTCAAAACACCCAAGGATACTTTACAATCAGGAACAAGAACAATAAAACACAATGCGGGTTGAGCAGCGGCAGCCAAACACGCCAGCGTTCATTCAGCCCGGAAGTCAGAATGTATATGAGGTATATGTGATTCTTGTTTGATGTTGCAGGTTGTCTGGAATCCATCCATCCATTTTCCGAACCGCTTTATCCTCACTAGGGTCGCGGGGGGTGCCGGAGCCTATCCCAGCCGTCTTCGGGCAGTAGGCGGGGGACACCCTGAATTGGTTGCCAGCCAATCGCAGGGCACACAGAGACGAACAACCATCCACGCTCACACTCATACCTAGGGACAATTTTTTAGAGTGCCCAATCAGCCTGCCATGCATGTTTTTGGAATGTGGGAGGAAACCGGAGCACCCGGAGAAAACCCACGCAGGCCCGGGGAGAACATGCAAACTCCACACAGGGAGGCCGGAGCTGGATTTGAACCCGGTACCTCAGCACTGTGAAGCCGACGTGCTAACCACTGGACTACCGGGCCGCCCTGTCTGGAATGTTTATAAAATTCATTCATTCAACAACGTGCGCAGAACGTAGATCAATGTAAAAATGTTGTATCAACATTTAATACAAAAATGAACTCGTATGAAGACAAATGTAGTTCATTGATACGACTTTCCCACCGTCATTTCCCAGGATTCCGCTGCATCTGACAGTGACAAGAAGAAGAAGAAGAAGAAAAAGGACAAAAAGAAGAAGAAGAAGAAAGACAAGAAGAAGAAAAAGAAGAAAGACAAGAAGGTAGAGATATGTCAATTGAAGTATTATTTGGGCAAAAAAAAAAACATTCATAAATGAAGTCAAGAAATGATTAGTGTGTTGATATCAATCAATATTTATTTTCTGCTTTTACTTCACAGCATTCCTCGTCCTCTTCATCTGACAGTTCTTCCTCTGATAGTGAGGATGAAAAGAAGAAGAAGAAGAAAAAGAAGAAGAAGAAGAAGAAGGTGGTGTGATTATGATATGCTCGATTGATTTTTGTCTATTTTATAAATCATGAAAAAAAAAAATCCGGGCTAACCGATAATTGCTACGGTTTGTCTTTTACAGGATTCCAGTTCCTCCTCTTCCTCCTCCTCCTCTTCCTCGTCTTCTTCTTCCTCTTCCTCTTCCTCTTCCTCTTCCTCTTCCTCTTCCTCATCCTCGTCCTCTGACAGCGATGATGACAAGAAAAAGAAGAAAAAGGATAAAAAGAAAGACAAGAAAAAGGTACCTTACTTTTGGTGTTTTCCTTATGCGTGTAAAAAATGTTTTTTTTTACATGCTCTGGCCATGCCTTGGGACACAGCACTAATTAGTATTTAGCTGTGAGAGGGGTGAAATACAATAATAATAATAATAATAATAATAATAATAATAATAATAATACTTTTTTTTAATAAGCGCCTTTCAAAACACTCCAGGACACCTTACAATCAAACAAGAGCAATAAAACCACAGATAAAACGATAAAGAATAAATAATAAAAGAAAAGATGAGTTTAAACTGAATATGCAATTTGAAATAGGTGTAACAATACCACGTGTAACAATGATATATTGTAAGCATATACTGAATGCATATATTTTATACACAAATACATAAAGACTATTGATGTAGATTTTTTTTCAGATTCTGAGAAGTTCTATCTACCTGAAATCATGTTTGCTGCAGGAATGCTGAGTCAGGTCTTGTTTAAAAAAAATAAATTTAAAAAAATTAAATTAAATTTTGTATAATAATGTTTTGATTTCAATTTACTGTATATAGCGGAAGCTCTTTTGTTTTCCGAGTGATAAAACATTACATTTCCGAAGTATTCGAAAAGGGTGTTTTGGCACGATTATATTCTAACGTTGGCAGGACTGGAACACGTTAACTCCGCATATGCACACATTTGTATTCATTTTTAATTACAAACACATTGGGATTAAAATAACATTTTACACCACAGTGAAGTAGAAATATCACAATGCAGACAAAGTCCAAGAAATAATTGAAGAAATATATTGATTGTTATTCACAGAAGGACGCGAAAGAATCACTGTCACAAGCAGGTGAGTGTATCCACTTTTTTTATTTTTTTATTATACTAACAATCATTGCAACTAAACATTTTCTTTCCTTGATGCTCATATTGTGATTCTCCGCAGGAGTTGATATTACTCAGAAAAATGCTGTTGGAGACGCAGCCAAAGATAATTATGATGACAAGGTGACATATGAACATGAACATTACCTACAATATTCCATTCGCCTAAACATTAGATAAACATGGCTTTTTTTTTTTTTTTTGGTGCGTGTGCATTTTATAGCAGAAAGCAGCAGAAGATCCATTTGCAACCTTCAAGTACTTACCAGGTGGTAAGTGTGAATTTCAGCACGTCATGTTGCAGTTCAGGTTTTTGGACAGATGAGCGATAATCATGCCCACTCTTGAACGCAGAGAAATTGCCGGGCTTTAGCGAGGATGGCCACCTGAGTGACGATGAGCGAGATGGAGGGGACGAGAACCAGATGAAGAAGAAAAAGAAGCTGAAGAAGAAGAAGGAAAAGGTGATCATGGTGTGCGCGTGTGAATGAATCAAGCATCAAACGAGCTTTCGGACCGATGGCTTTTTTTTTCCCTCAATAGGATTCTGGTTCATCTTCGGATAGTGATGATGAAAAAGACAAGAAGAAGAAGAAGAAAAAGAAAAAGAAGAAGAAGAAGAAGAAGAAGGTACATTCTAAAAGCAGTTGGGTTATAAATTACCCAAATGTGTGTTTTGGTCTTATTTATTGAACCCAATCGATTAAGTTGATTTGTACAAAGCAAGTCTTTGGGCCGTTTTGCGGACTATTCACTTGATCCAACTTTTTGGGTTGAATGAATACAGTAATCCACACATTTACATCGGCCCCTTTTTAACTCCATTTGGGTTATTTTTTACCCAAGTGTATAACTAAAGAAAGAAAATACTGTATAGATTTTAATCACAACATTTAACAGGACTCAACTGTCACATATCAGGTGCACCTAACAATTATTATTCTTTGTTAACGCAGATCTTGTTGATTGAGTTCTTGTCTTGTAGCTCTCATGAGATTATGCAGGAATGCTGCATTTAAGTCGTGCGTGCTTATATGAGATGAGAAAAAGGATGTCACGTAAGAGACGCCTATTGTTGCTAATTGCTGTCAGTAACTTATTTGTTTGATTTCATGTTTTAGGATTCTTCCAGCTCCTCCTCGTCGTCATCTTCTGACAGCTCTTCCTCAGAGAGTGATGATGAGAAGAAGAAGAAGAAGAAGAAGAAGAAGAAGAAGAAAAAGAAGAAGAAGAAGAAGGCATGCTATCATTCTAATATTGATTTTATTTTATTCACCGTGGGTTGGTTGATGACACTGATTTATACTTTACTGCATCACCAGGATTCTAGTTCTTCGTCATCGTCCTCCTCCTCTGACAGTGATGATGACAAGAAGAAGAAGAAGAAAAAGAAGAAGAAGAAGAAGAAGAAAAAGAAAAAGGTTTGCTTTTGCTTCTCTTGTATTATCCACTACAGTATTTGTGTGTGTGTGCTGTGAATTCTGTAGTCACTGTTTTCTGACATCCTCTCGATTGCTCCGTGGTTTGCTTTTGATTGTTTTGGTAATGTTGTAGCAATGTCTTTTGGTGTATTATTATTATTATTATTATTATTATTTTATTTTTTTTGTATATAAAGCCTGTTTCTAAAAATTATCCTCACAGGACTCCAGTTCTTCTTCTTCCTCTTCCTCATCCGACAGTGATGATGAAAAGAAAAAGAAGAAGAAGAAGAAGTTGAAGAAGAAGAAGAAGAAAAAGAAGGTTTGTATTTATGTTTTACTTGTATAATCAAGTAGAGTGTTTTTGTAGTCAGTAGTCCCATTTTGTAATTTTCCCCATCTCTGAATTAGGACTCCAGTTCTTCTTCTTCCTCCTCCTCCTCCTCTTCATCTGACAGTGACGATGGCAAGAAGAAAAAGAAGAAAAAGAAGAAGAAGAAGAAGAAAAAGAAGAAGGTAAATAGAGTAAAACTGGATTATTCTATGAATGGAGTCCCCTGGGATACATAAGCTTTTGTTCGTAATACTGTATCTATTCACAGCAGGCTTTAATCATCCTATGGGATGTGTGTTGTATTTATTTTGTCATTAGAAGGCCAGCTCCTCTGACGAGAGCTCTTCTTCTTCCTCCTCCTCTTCCTCCTCTTCCTCCTCCTCGGATAGTGAGAGTGGCAAGGTGAGAAAGTGCGCCATTCACGATTGTATCGATACTTTTTCCAGACCTTCAATCGCATGTCATTTCTCTAGAAAAAGAAGAAAAAGGATAAAAAGAAGAAGAAAAAGGGGAAGAAAAAGAAGGTGAGCCAACATGAAAGCGTGACTAAAATAAAGTTGGATTAATGGAGCGATAAATGCGATAATTTTCTTATAAAAGATACATAGCAGTCTACAGTTAATTAAATGAAGTACAGCTGTACAGTCAAAGTGGGTTGCAAATTTGCTGTTTCAAATTGAATGAAACTGAATTTAAAAAGTTTTCCATTTGTATTTTTGATGCAGCTCCACTAAACATACGTTGTATGCACCAAATTCTCTGGATGTTAAACGGAAAAGACTTTCTTTTTTTTGTTGCAGCTCCCAAACAAGGAGAGCTGGAGTGTTTTTGTTGTTGTTTTTTTTAAACATACACTTTATTCATGTTTTTAACACTCTCAACAAATACAGACAAGTCTGTGTCGAACTATGCACCTTCTCTTCTGCCGTTCGGCTCAAGAGGCGTTCAAAGACCGCCTCTGAAAAACGTAAATTAACGATAACATCAATGACACTAAGAACATTGGAAATAATGCACCAGAACAGAAAATCAAGCGAGGACATCGCAAAATAAATTCTATGGGGGAGGTTGTGAACATACAATAAAGGAATAAATCACATAAACAATTCTGAGACAGTCCAGTCTCCTACATGTAGATTGAGTTACCTTGTGTATGAAACGTGGGATGTGTGGCTGCCTGAAAGTCGTCGAAAATATCTCCACTTTCTGTTCATTACTCTCCTCCTTTTAGTCAGATAGTTCTTTTTCCTGGTAACGAGTTACTACTCTAAAATAAGTCAATTACAGTCAAACCTCGGTTTTCGAAAGTCTCGGTTCTCGACCAATTCGGTTTTCGACCAAAAATGTCGTGTTTTTTATGCCTCGGATGACGAACAAATTTCGGTTCTCGAAAAAACTGAGCGCACTTGAATGCACCATTTGACTCCTCTCGCCTTCCTTACACGAGGAAGTGACGCTTCCTCGTGTTGCTTTCCATTGTGAGCAGACGTGTTCAATAAGCATTTTTATTTTAAAAAGAGCGTGGTTTCAAACTGATGTGGAAATTGAAAAACACTGCAGGGTGCTCACCAAATTGTTGCATTTGCATCCAAGCATTCAGATCGTTCTGGTAGTGATAAGAAGAAAAAGAAGAAAGACAAGAAGAAGAAAAAGAAGAAGGACAAGAAGAAGAAGAAAAAGGTCAGTTCAGTGATACGTGCCGTGGCTGACTGTCCGGGGTGTCGTCCGCCAAAATGGATGGATGAACGATTTTGTGGGAACTTCTGCTTTCATTTACAAACTGTGGCATTCTTCTATATGTTCAGCATTCAAGTTCCAGTTCCTCAAGTTCCAGTGACAGTGACAAGGAAAACAAAAAGGCCAAGAAAGAAAAGAAGAAAAAGGAGAATGTAAGTAAATACAGTCAAACCTCGGTTTTCGTCCATAATCCATTCCAGAAGGCTGTCCGAAAACCGAAACTGTTCGAAAACCGAAACCACGCTCTTTTTAAACTAAAAATGTTTACTGAACACGTCTGCTCACAATGGAAAGCAACACAAGGGAGCGTCACTTCCTCGTCTACCCGAGGAAGCGTCACTTCCTCGTGTAAGGAAGGCGAGAGGAGTCAAATGGTGCATTCAAGTGCGCTCAGTTTTTTCGAGAACCGAAATTTGTTCGTCATCCGAGGCTTAAAAAAATTGGTCGAGAACCGGGACGTCCGAAAACCGAGGTTTGACTGTATACTAGACTGTAAGCCCTCCGTATTTATAGAAAATATCTTTGATATTTATGGACATTGCTCCATGAGCACAAGTGTGGCCATAAAATCTTTTTCGGCTCTTCAATGCCACCACAATGATTTTGAAATGAATCGTCAGCAGTCGCATTCTCAATTAATACAAGGGAACCAGTTCCACCGGCAGCCATACATGCCCCACGTGGCCCATGCAACAGCTGAACAGCCAATTGTCCCATTACTTTTGGCCACTTAAAAAGTGGAAGTCCTGTTGTACAAAGTGTTGTAATTCCGACACCGTTCACTTGATTTGGGTGTAAATTATACCTTGCAAGAAGGACCTCATTGGTAGGTGGGACTCGTGCATTAATCAGTTTTCACAGGAACTCGAAGCGAGTCTGAGCTCTTGTTCCTGTAAGGTGTGCATCCACAGGAACTTGGTGCGGCTTCCCGTCTCCACATCACCGTCAATGGCCTCCTAACGTTGACGTTAATCTGGTTTAGCTTTTAAACTTGCACCAGTTGGCCCAGCTTCTAACTGTAGTTGGCATCTTTATCATTGGCAATCAGGCCCGCCACTTGTTGTAGTCTGCAAAATGAATTGATGTGGTTGGTTGGTGCTGTTGTGATTTCCTCTTCATCATTTCTTCCTCCTTTTTCATGACAGAAAAGTCCCGTTGTCGAGCAAAGCGGTGATCCACAAATTCAAGTGTCCGACCCGGGTGCGAGTGGATACTCGACCTTTAGCAGAAGCTCCAAGCCCGGTGGTGCTCCCGTTATCACATTTCCATTGCTTCCCTCCAAACCTGTTGTAAATCTGGATCCTCTGAACCTTCCACCCACCTCACTCTACAATCTGGCAGTGACCACAACTGATGCCGGCGGAGATCGGGCACCCATTCGCAGACCCTTAAGCCCCATGGAGTCATTGATGGGGAGTACCGGTGCATTTCGGTACAGGGATGTAGGGGCCCGTTCCAACCCACACCTCAGCTCTACTGGTCTATACAGAAGCACGAGGTCTTACAAGTGATGAGATGTCCAAACTATTCACAGATGACAATTGAAAAGTGCTTCAACGATATATCGCCCTGTGATAGTCTGATAAGACGTCTAATACGGAATCAAAGGAAATATGTGTCTGCTGAGGAATCATTGTGCTGAAAAAAAAGATGATTTGATGGGGAAAAAAACCACATATATATATATATATATATATATATATATATATATATATATAATATGGATGGATGGATCAAATCAAATTATTCAATGTTTGCTTCAGGGAATAAAACAACAAAATTGTATTTTGTGTACTCTGTCCTTGAGTATCATTCACACATACACACCACACACACACACACACACACACACACACACATCTCGATAGAGCTCTCCGTTAGCCCTGAAAGAGAAAAATTCCTGATTCCGTGCCTGGTCTAAAGTAGGGGGACTTGGCAAACGAATCATCATTAATATTTCCATTAAAAGCTGCATTATCTCTTTTTTGATAATCATGGGCAAAGTGTGTATTTGAAACGATGCTGAGGATGTTAACACCTACCTTTTTTGATATACAGTAATCCCTCGTTTATCGCGGTTAATGGGGCCCAAAACTACCCGCGATAATCGGGAAGTAGCGACCAATTAACATATATATAAAAAAAAAAATGCCCCACGTGGGCCTTTGCGCTTGAGCAGAGCGCACACACACACACACACACACACACACACACACACACACACACACACACACACACACACACACATTTTCTCAAAACGAAAAGGCAGAAACCAGCATGCAGTGTATATAGGGCCTTATTTTCCTGGACTGGTTCCATGTACTCTGTTTAAAAACAGGCATAACTTCATTTTTGTGCACGTGAAAGTCTAGTCTAGCGTCATTTGGGCGTTTCGGCGCACAGAGCTGCCTCAGCTTTGAGTCATCCGACAATGTCATAACAGAAAGTAGTTTCCGCTCAGCACAAAAATGCACTTTTCGTCATTTCCGTGCCGGGGCAAGGGACTAATTCAGCGTGTTTGTGAATTTGATAGACGCGCTACGCCTCACTAGGCTTTTCTGCCTTTTTGTTGCCACAAAGTCAAGCATGGCGTACTCGGGTTTGCACTTTGACCGCCCTGATACAAATGCAGGACACCGCGCAGATTGGGTGACAAAAGTCTACTTCCATCCCACAACGGCACACAAAAGCAGATAACACCTGTTCGCCCAGTTCGACCAGCACAAAGTCTAGCAATACCAAAAGAAAGAAAATCATTAAACATGAAATAAGTCGAACCGGTACCTCAAACGTACTGGTGACCATGGTAAGTCTCCATGTATGATTTTAAGTACAGGGCTGTAATTGAATGTCCCGAAGACAATCAAACATTTCATTTTTAAATCAGATTCACCTCCCAACCCCCAATTTATGAGGTTAAAGAAAATGCAGTTTAATTAATTTTAAAAATAGAAAATAATAATGTCGATATGTATTCAATAAACTTAATATTTTTAAATGAATAAAATTTAGATTTTAAATACTTTACCAATAGTTTTTTCCCCCCAAAAGTTATCAAACAATTATAAATGACGGAAAAAAATGATATAAAATAAAATCCATCCATTTGATGAAGCAGTTTCTTTGAAAAAAAAAAGAAGAAAAAACGTATTTAAAAAATATTGCAGGACCACGGAGAACGATATGTGTTTACTAAAAATGCTGCTTTAAAGTATGACATTGTTTCCATAACCACAATTCTATTCAAATGAGGACAGTGGATAGAAACTCCTCCCACATGTTTGCTCTGCCTGTGGGGTTTGCTTCCTGGTTGGGTCACGTGATTGGAGGTGCGGTTGTTTTGACTTTTCTCTCTAGTTCAGTGCTCGTTAGCCGTCACCGTTGTCATTGTTTGGACGAGCACGGCTGCACGATGAGTTTCAATCTTGGCGATGGTAAGATTTCGTTCAATAAGCTCTTACATCTTTCTGTTACCAAATAAAACATTGCAACTGTCGCTTACATGCTCAACCGAAACTTTGAGAGAAGTTAATTTTGTGATGCGGGATTGATCTTTGCTACATTTGTTGGTTTGTTTGGTTGTTTTTTTTACAGCAATGGGCGGCGGTGAGGAAAAGATGACAAAGAAGGAGGCACAAACAGACGAGCTCAGCTGGCCTTGGAGTAAGAAGAGTGGCGACAAGGTACTTCATTCAAGTAAAAATAAAACGAGATCTATCCATGTAACTATACAGGCGACGGGACGATTAATGGGTCAGTATTTAGATTTATTTGGATTTTAATATGTATTTTTCTTATTAACTTTTACAACGTGGTGTCTCAACAGGTAGATAAATCTTAGTTTGACACTGCCTCACCTGTGCTGCACTTATCCACTCCTGACAACTTAAATAGAAGAATACTAACAGATAATATAAGACCTATATTCAGTTTAAATTCATCTTTCCTTTTATTATTTATCAGTTTATCTGTGGTTTTATTGTTCTTGTTTTGATTGTAAAGTGTCAAAGTGTTTTGAAAGGCGCTTTTAAATGAAATTTATTATTATTATTATTATTATTATTAAAGTGAGGTGAACATTTATCAAATGCTTTACGTCGTTTCAGAGTGGCGACAAGGCCAAATCCGGTGACAAGTCTAAGTCATCAGACAAAAAGAAAAAAAGCAAGGACGGAAAGAGTAGTGGACACAAGGATGGAAAGAAAAAGGACCATAAAGCTGGAAAGAAAAAGGATGGGTCAAACACTTCCAGCTCATCCTCTTCCTCCAGCAGCAGCAGCAGCAGCAGCGATGAGGTGAGGGTTTTGTTTTGTTTTTGCAAAAACGTGTTCATTTCTTTTTCAAGATAGAACAGAATACTGCTCAACACTCGCACCATACCTGTCACGCCCTGTTTTGTCATACTGCTATGCAGCCGCGACAAGTCTCACCTGCTGTGCCACTTTGAACCCCGCATACACACCGCGCCCTCCTCTTGCTATCTATGTCCCGTGACTATTTGCAGCCATATTCTGCAGCCTTTCTCACAGTCAATACGGTGCAGTTCTGCGTGAGTCACATTTGCGTGGGCATGACACAAATGGGTGTGAGGGAAAACAAACAGGTCAGATAGCCAAGTCACATTGTCTAATGTTGCCTTGCCTCCTCTCCGAGTCTGGCAAAAACACGATCAGACCGTGTCGCTGCTCCAAATGGGGAGTGTGAGGAGGTTGTCATTTTGGTGCTTGTTAGCGGCCACTGCTGCTGTATTCATTGATAAAATGTATGAGCTGTGGCACTTAGGATGTGCTTGAATGAATCATCTTATTTTTCTGCAGTAAGCATTGTTCTTTTTGTCATTCCAGGGCTGATGCTTCCCAGTGGGAAAATCTGGTGTGCGAGCAATTTGCGTGTTTTGACCACAAGGTGGCATTGTTTGCTTTTTTTTGGAGGGGGTGGTAATTGTTGCCAATCAGATATTTGCATGTATGAAATTAAATCACTATTGAAAATATTTTTTTCCAGTTATTTAAAATGCTGCTTTTTGGCCGGAGTGGATGTTTTTTTTTCTCTTTTAAAAAAAAAAATCCGCAGCCCCGAGAAATTACGCAAAAGCTTAAAGTAAACATAATACTTCATGTATTATGTTTACTTTAAGCTTGCTTTTATATTCATTCAGATGACATCATATATAACGGAACTGACCTTTAAGGATCAGCTGGTCTTTTGAATTTTTCATGTGGAGAATGAAAATGAACCAAATTCTCTTAGCTTCTAATTAATATAAGATAAGACATCCTTCATTGGTCTCACAATGGAGAAATTCCCAATTCACAGCAGCAAAGTTATGAAAGTAATATCAAAAACAGGATCTACTATTTAAAAAAAAGATTTTTTTAATGGCAGTTTCTCTACTGTGTATCCTCATCTATGGACTATTTAGAACACGGGGCCCCAACATGGGGCCTGTGGGGGCAATTACGTAATTTAAGTTGCCAGATTTGTCGTAAATTGAAGTAAAGTTTTTAATTAAGCTATGTAAGACTTCAAATCTGCTCGTTATGATGATGACCGAGCAACATATGCTTTGAAACAAGAGTTCACCCCAAAAAAAACAAAAAAAGGAAGCATCTGTGTCCTTTCGGCTCAATCTTGCTACCAGACTTCCACGTCGCGCCCCAGTAACCACGATTCAAATTATGGTTTGTTTCACTGCGTTTGTGTCCCACTATTGCCAGAGTATGAAGCTATTGACGCAACACTTTTGTGCCTAGAGGTATCACATTATTGTTTTATTTGCCTTGTCTTTTAAAATGGTTTTATTTCCTCATATCACCATCAGTGACATAAAAACCTTGTTTAGACTTTTCACTTTTCCGAATCTCAGATCTCTCTCTGTGTTGTGCAGTGTGTTTATCGATTAAAAAAAAAAAAAGCTTGTTGTGGTTTGACCAAGACACAGCACGCATCCTGTGATGTACAAAACGTCAGAACAATTCTTCTGAGGTGGACATGTTTGATCAGTGGATTTGAGCCATCAAACACAGAAGACAGTCTTTCATTGCACCCTGCTACTTTCAATCAGATGGAATGTCCGCACATTAGTGAGTAAGAAAGAAAGGTTATGAACAGTTTTTTTCCACACTACAGAAATAACGATAATAAATAATAATAATAATAATAATATGTTTTAAAATAAAAGACCGATGAAAATAAAGATTTTTTTAAGGAGTTGGTAACAGTCTACAGGCCATCTTAAATGTACCCCCATCCAACTTCGGAAATTTGTCAGTTCGACATAGTAAAAGGTGCTTTTCAAATGCAATTACTGTAATAACAAAGTAAAATTTACAATTGGTTCAGATAATTTCCAGCCTTTCTGGGCCACATAAAAAAATACAACGAGCCAGATTTGGCCACCAGGCCGTGACATTGACACGGATAAATTATATAGTCACGATGTTTCGTTTCCTTTACAGTGCAGTTAATGTATTTTCCATAATATGGGCGATTTTACGTACGGACCACAAGAGGGCGCAAGTACCGTTTCCTCCGATTGGCGTCAACGGTTTCCCAGCAACAGCCTGATTCAAGCCGCTGCCACAGAGGCTCATCAAGTGCACAGAAGCGTTCGAACATTAACAGGAAGTTAAATATTTTACAAAGTAATGTACAGGAGAAAAGGCAACTTGGTGCTTTTGATAGAATGTGAGTACAGGCTAAATAGAGGAAGTATATTAAATCGCAAAACTACCCGTTGAAAGTCACGCTTTTCAAACTAGCAAAGCATCCTCCTGAATATGTGCAATACCCCAAACAGGTAACGTACGTCAATTTTATTTTGGATTACTCTAACCGGAAGCTGACATCCTTTCATTAATTTTACTACGCGGTGCACTCAGCCGCTGCGGATCAAGCGAGGAAGCATGGAGCGCCTCAGAAGGCGTTGGAGACACTCACTAAGGCGGTGGGGAAACGGTCAGTTGGGGACGTGTTTCTAAATCGCCTTCAGACACTTGTGGAGAGGTTCGACTCAGTGCAACTAGAACTTTCTGCCAACTGTAACTATATTGACGGGTTGGCGTAACAATTTCACTGAATACTTGGGACTGATCCGCTTACCAAAACGGACGGGCATCGTGGGGTGAGACACGCCAACACGGAGTCAGCGCCCGGTGAACCGGACCGGAAATGAATTGGGATTCTTTTTGGACCAGGCGTGTGAACATTTCACTGTGTTTTGGACTAACTGAGTGGGTGGTGTGCGCTGCGTAAAAACCCAAGTTGTCACATGCCATTACAAAGACGAGTTTTCTTCAAGAAAGCTGAGCGGTGCACAGGACTGAACGGCCCGGAACAATGGTGAAGTTTCATAACTCGGACCTGTGGATAGCCTGGTTTGTCATTTTCTGCATGGAGGGTGAGTCTTTATGCAAAACTCGTTACTTTTTGCTGGAAGAGTGGCATTGTACGCAGCGGTACAAACCTATATTATTGCTGTCATGACGTAGGAATAACTATACTGTACACGCAACCTGCCGCGTCTGACAGTTTGGAAGAACTTTATTACAATACAACAAAGAATCCAAGTAACTGTTATGTAAGAAACATGCATGCATAACAGCAGCAACACTGTTAACAATTTGAGAGTACTTTCTATAATAATAATAATAATAATAATAATGATTTTAATCACGTGGATCAATTAGGTACATTAATTAAAAAAAAAAAAAAAAAAGAATTGCATGTGGCATCGGGTGCGTGCCACACAGCCATTTGACTCCTCCACACCTCCCATTCTACTTAATACTTATTTTATCCGGCAGTCAAATCCCCACATTTCAAACTAAAGCTAAAGCATGCAAGTGTCTCTGTCTACAACACTTTGAACTCCGCACGTTTGATCCCATGCGTGCGCTTTATGTGCCTGGAACTTTTTACCCTTGTGACTGGATGTTCCTTGATGCATCATTTGTGATGCAGTTGCTGTGGGGCCTTTATTATATTACTTTTATCATGTCCTACAGGCCTGCTTTCTTCCAGTATATAAAGTCGGATTACTCAATGACATGTTTTCAGTACATCGAGCTTTCTTCCAATCAGAGTGTCAGATCTCTTCCGTGCCTTGTGCATCCAGCCCTGCTCTCTGTAGTTACTTTGTATTTTCCTCCATACAGACTTACTTTTCACCTTCAGTGTCATGTCTGCTCGTGGGTTCAAAGTGACAAAAGAAATAGTCTTTCTCTCTCTTGACACAAGAGTGAGACTGTGCAGGAAATTTTCAAGTAACATTTTAACATTCAAAACTGTTGTACAAGTGTAAAAAGAAGTCAGCCACTGCTATCCGAAAGGAGACAAGAAAAGCACTCAAAGGTCTGATGCAAATTGCTCAGTTTTTTTTGTGCACCTTTAGAAGTGTTTTTTTCCCCCTAATTTCAAATCACGCAACTTCAGATTCACGTTTGTTCCTCGAGACACGGAGGGCTTTCATTTAACCCCTGTTTCTATGAAACTATAGGCTATAGTGGTATTAAAAAGATGTAACTTGGAAAATCAGCTTTCACATTTCTTAGAGCACACGCAAACTGATGAAAACCTGCTGCTTATCTATTTATCGGATAACTGCTGCTGAGGCCTTCCTGGAAGGGTAGCGGTCAATTAAGCTCCCAAATATAATATTTGCTCATGAAAAAAGGTCAGGTCATCTATTTCTGAGGAAAAAAAGCAATTCAAAATGGTGCTACGAGTACGGACCTGGTTCCAACTCCTTGCCAGCTTTTCCACTAGACCACATGTACTATATATATATATACACACACACACACGCACATCATTTTTTACTTGGGTTCTTCCCCTCTCTGTCTCTCGCTCGCGCTCTCTCACACAGACGCACACACATATCAAGCTTGTTAGATTGGTTGGTAGTTTGAGCTATTGTGTAACAAAAAAAGAAACAAAACAAAAAACACGACACTATAGCCATTTTTCATCCTTGAAGTCCATCCGTGACAGAATGCAAGTAAGTTTCCAAGGCCACCGAGTGCAAATCAACAGCAAGCGATTTGAGGGACAGTTCCTCCTCTTCACTCTTGTGTCTCAGCGGGGAGTCACAAGTGTCTCTATAAATAAATTCCAGTGTATCGATTGTCGTTGCTTGTATTGGCTGTGTGTACTGACCTCAACGCTTTGCATGCCACAATTTGTAGATTGATCGGCTGATTATGTCAGCAGTCAAGGGATAGTTTGTTGCGGTATTTTGTGACCTTTGCTTCAAAATCAGTGGTGATGCTGCATCATGTGCGGGGGTGTTGGCACTGTGCCACCAAAAAAAAAAAAAAAAGCTAATTGTGTTGTTTTTCTTTCTTTCTTTCCAATCCATGCTGAATAAACTAATTTGTTCATACGCAAGTATCCATTTGATCTAAACAGCTAAATTAGAACGCCCTTGGGTTACTTCATTTGGAATTTGATCGATTTTCTGGAAAAATCCATGTCTAAAGTTAGATAGCGATATAATTGACAAATGTAATTTGGCAGTTTGTTGATGTGCATTTCATTGTCTTAATGCTGAGGTGTACTGCTTCCTTCTACTTTTTTGGTCCAAAACTAAAAAATCACATACGGGCCTCACCACAATTCTGCCCCCGGTCGCCATGGTAACCTCTTTTTACAGCGATACTGAAATGACCTCCCCGAAACAGGTTAATTTCAACCGGCATGCAAACACAGGGGGATAAATTCACTGTCATTTATGATTCATGTTTTTTTTTTGTAATCAAAACAGCTCAGAGATATTTAATTTATTCACCTGGGAAAGGGTTTTAAAATGTAAAAACATTTGTAGTTCTTCCTTGAGTCCAGTGTTACCATGGTTACCTTGAAAAAGTCACTTAATTAATTCACTTATTACTTGCATTACAAAAATAATTGAGTTACTTTATTGATTCCCTGAATTTGACAAGTAACTAAGTTGAATTATAAGTAACTTGAATAGTTACATTGAGCAGATGCTGACAACCTTGCTTCAGCATAAAAATGGCACCAAATGGCACAGAAATGACATTTAAGGATTAAAATGTAAAAACGTTTTGTTTTAATGAAATTTTCATTCAATAATTTGTTTTCAGGATTTCACTTAACATAAACAGGCTGATTGTTTTTAATAAAAAAATAAAAAAAATAAAAAAAACCACAGATCTTCTGAGTTTGGTTTTATGAATTTCGCAAGCTAAGCCGTGATTGGTCGTTACCTAAACACTGAGCAGCTGTGATGTCATTTTCGGTCGACAGCAAGTGGCAAAATGGCCGCCAACTGAGATGGATTAAAAACGGATGGATTTTGCTGCTTCATTCATATTCCGCAAACACAATATTCATCAGAATGCCGTGTTGACATAGGGGGGGGGCGCATACAACTTATTATTGTAAAGAACATACCGAGTTGACTTTCGTTTTGATTATTGGTTTGACAAATTATGATAAATGCTTGCGTGAGGGACGCACTGTGGCTGATGTTACTGCAGTCGACAAAATAATGCTTTGTGATATGAAACTAACGACAGTTTGATGAGTTGACCTAAAAAAGTGCCGCGTTAGATTTGTTTGACTAAAATGTGCACTAGTCTGACTAAAGCGCTTCCTGCCATCACTGCTTCAGTCTCCTTTAATTAGATATTTGACAAACATGTATTGTTTTATGCCTTCTCGGGGGAAGTTTCCAGCCTCTCAAAAACAAAAAACAGAGGCTCTATGCTCTTAAATTGATTGGTTCAGCTCCCGTCCCAATGAACCCCTCATGGCGATATCAGCACAAAGCTGCTCTGTGCGTGGACCCAGGCTTAAAGTTTCACCCAGAACAACCCTCAAAGCGAATGGCTAGAACCAACATTGAGCCTCAATCAATTGAGCACATCAAATTAAAGTGGAGGTGCTGCCTTTGAGCTTTTCGGCTACTATTCAAAGTCCCACAAAAAAAAATCTGAATATTCCCGGAAATCTTCAGATTACCCAGCAGCTCACATGACATTTTCCGTCTGTTTCGACAACAACTCGGTGTGTCTGTCGAGCTCTTTGCCATTCAGGGCGTACGTTCTGACATCAAGCTGAATTTGCACTTTGTTTGTGAACTTTCTAACCTCTCAAAGTTTGAAAAGACACATCGAGCCTGTTCAGTTTTGATATCTGTCACGATGCCGGGATACTAAATACTTGTTCTGTCCCAACTGGCAACAACGGAAAATTTCTGCTCACACATGAAGTGTTACGAATGCATGAAGATTGTGTGAGTCTGAAGTGAGGGCGTTCATCGAGCAATTCATGTGCCCGCTTTCCATTTTTAGGCTGTGCCCGCATGTGTAATTTCCTCCTCTAGTGCGGAACGAAGCAGGTGATAAATGGTGCTGAAAAAAAACACACGGATAAACCCGATTCAACGGCATTGGTGAAAAGTTATGACATAAACTTCAAACTGTCAAAAATAACATTGCCGTCCAGTGAATTACATACACTTGTTGGTATTTTTACCCACTGAGAAGTCATGAAGAACACATCGTGTTACGGGTTGCTTAGTTGTCATATACGGTTAGTGTCCTTATAACAATGTTCCGTGTCAGTATCAGTCTCGTATTAAAGGATCCGTACTGGAGTGAGATTGTCAGACAATAGTTTGGAACGATAGCAGAATTCAATTTCAGATCGTTTTGTAATATCGTCACCTGTAAATACCCATAAATCACTCAACGAGCGGTATCGTGATCGCTATTTGTAGTGGAGTGGTAACAGATGAGGCAAGTCAAGACTGCTCAGAGTAAAAAAGTTTCACTGTTCACTTTCTAAGTGAAAATGCTGCTTTGAGAAGTGACAAGCTGCTCACACATTCTTACATCATCCTTGTATGGGTGGAAGAAACAAGACTCATAAAAAAAAAGTATCCAACTTAGAAGGTGTCTCTCCCGGGGTAAATCCTGCCCAATTCACATGATAAATAAATCCTGTCTGTGTCAGTTTTATCTGATAAGCAGCATTTTTCCACTGCTCTTTCTGCCCGCTGCTAAAAAGGAGCAGCTGGAACACGAGTGTTGGACAGATGGAACTTTCCACCTCGATTATTTTTCTCACTAAAAATAGGCAGTCCAAAAAATTAAAAGGCCGCCGGGGCCGTTGGCAAAGTGCGCGTTCGTGTGTGCATGTACGTATGTTTTGAGCGACGGAGGCATGGGGAACTTCAGACGACGTGGCTCTCAGATGACGGCGGCAGTGGCCGTCTTGGGAGTGTGAATGAATAAATGATAGGCGGATATCTGGAGGAGAGAGAGAGAGAGAGAGAGCGCAGGGAGTCGCTCCGTCATGCAGCCTCTTAGGCACACATTAAACCAGGCCGAAAGGCCGCTCAGCAGTTGGCTAAGCATCTGGGGCAAACATCTGACGTGGTCACCGAGGTTTGGGTGTTTGAGGTTTCGACTTGGTTCTACCTTTAGTTCGGTGTGCCACAAGAGAAAGTCATGAGCATGCAGGTTAACATACCGTATTTTCCGCACTATAAGGCGCTTCGGCGTATAAGGCGCACCTTCAATGAATGGCCTATTTCAAAACTGTTTTCATATGTAGGGCGCACTACATTATAAGGCACATAGCTACAAAAGTGATTGCAGATACATTATGTATCCACTAGAGGGAGCTACACTAAATGAATACAATACAACAGAGCTTTATTTATAACGCATTTTCACAACCGCTGCAGCTGTAACAAAGACCTTCCAGAACATTTAAATGACTACGTGCCAGAAATCAGAATATTGATCCATGTATAAGGATTATAAGGTGCACTTTCGGTTTTTGAGAAAATGTTATGCTTTTAGGTGCGCCTTACAGTGCGGAAGAACCAGCGAACAGACATCATCACTCTCGAACCCAAGTCTGAAAACGCAGATTTCTGCAATCCCGCAGTAGCTTTGCATTCAGATGAGATAATATCTAAGATTGATGTTGCTTGTAAATTCACTGTGTGTGTGTGTGTGTATGGGGGGGTGGGGGGGGTGGTCGGGTGTGTGCACATGCATGCGTGTGCGCTCTTGTCTCATAAATATTTAGCTCCATCTCTCACGGCGTTCACACCTTGCTGGTTCTGAAGCTTTGACAGGATCTTTGCAGATGTGCCCTCAACATCACATCAGTAACTCATGGGACTTTTTGACCCGTACAGTGCTGAGTTGCATTAGTTAAGAACATTGAAATGATTTCAAGAATTTTTCTTTTCATTCGGGGTACATTTTATTTCGACAAACCTGACCGAGCATAAATAACGACGTGTCATACTTTAAGAACTGTATGTGAACGCTTTGCATGATGTACGGCAGCCCACGGTCTGTTTCCATCACTTGATCTCGGGTATTACCGATCGTAGTCGCCGTGTTTTTTCACTTTAAGCCTGCATGAGCTCAGATGAATGATGAAGGAAACGCTTCCGTGCACACATGAAACCCACAAGTGTGTGTTAACAGAATGTCTGTGTTCCCTCAGTCCACAGATATTCCCCGGCAAGTGAATTACCGTTGATCCCAAAGGATCACGAGCTTCCTGCACCGTATTGACTGGTTCCAGTGATTGGTTGACTGGGTAGCATAATGCTCTTTCACTGAGCTATTACATCGTGTCTTTTTAGGACAAAGCGGTAACGGTTTCAGTGAATTGGTAAATGAAATAAAATAGAAGGAAAAAAAAAGAAGAAGAAAGGTTGTTTTGAAAGACGAGGCATTGCAGAACTACCGTATTTTCCGGATTATAAGTCGCAGTTTGGTGCGATTTATACTCTGGAGCGATTTATGGGTGAAATTATGAGCACATTATTATATCATTTCACATGTTATTTTCACATTTAACCACAAGAAGCCACTCTAGACCTGTGTTGATAAAACCACGATGAGTCTGATGTAAGCGACGTAGAAGAGGAAGCGCTGCATCTTCTACCTCCGGAGTTGGTGGAGTTGTTTTAAAGTGACACAGAGGATGAAGATTTCATTGAATTTAGTGATTTGGAGTGACATTGATGGTTTGGCGAACTTGTTAGCATGTTCTTTATGCTATAGTTATCTGAATAACTCTTAATATGTTACTTGAACATACCAGGCACATTCTCAGTTCGTCGTTTATGCGTCATGTAACGTTAGCATATCGTACACTTATTCAGCGTGTTGTTTTCTGTTATATATTTTAATTTAATTTTAAATAGCCTTTCAAGATGGATTCTTGGTGTTGAATTTTAGTGTGACTTATGTTTTTTTCTTCTTTATTATGCATTTTACAGCTGGTGCGACTTATACTCAGGAGCGACTTATAGTCCGGAAAAAACGGTAAATGCTTTGCTGTTTTTGAGAAATCTGAACCATTACACTTGTATTACATATTGTGTTGAATTAATTTGAAAATAGCTTTCATAATAAGCATGAGTATTGGCAGTTTTAGTAAGGCTACATCCCCCCAAAAAAACTAACCCATGGCAGTCCTTGTCCATGATGAGACACGAGTTGTATCCTTCACCTTTCCAACTGCATGTTATGACCCTTGTGCTACAATTTCTACAATTTTTGTAGATTTTTGCGTATTGTCGTCTTTAAATCAAAGACAAAGCCTAAAAATTGTGTGATATGAAATATTCCAATTCATGTTTTATATATATAGATATATTTTTATGTTTTGGTCATAGCACAGTACCGCTTTTATTGTCCATAGAGGGCAAAATTACAAAGAAAAAAACAAGAACTATATGTGTACGTATAGCGCTGATGCCACTGAACATCTCGAGTAAGTAAAATAAATATTCAGGAATAATACTTTTACAATTTTTGTAAAATTTTATGTTGCGTTATTTTAACGTATTCACATCGACTGCAGCACAATGCAAAGCAGACTTTGCATTGAGAAAAACCGCCAACTTGAGTTGTGCGCTGGTACATTTGAATGATCCACCACCGCGCCATTCATTCATCAGGGAGTAGATGTTCAATGACAATAGGTTTTATGTTTCTCGACAGCGGACCATATGCAGATTGCAGCGTGCGTATGTCGAACTCTGTTCCTTCGATTGTTGCAGCTCCCGCCTCACTAATTTGAAATGGATTGTTCATTGATCTACACAATGACGACATGACCTCATGGCACTCGCTGAACCCCATCGTGTAGGGAGACAACGCAGATCCCGTGACCGCCACACGACATGGTTGCAACATTGTTTTGTTTCCCACAGATGAATGCCTGGACATCTTCTGGGTGAGCATTGCTGGTGGTGTATCCGACCCCCAAAAAAAAAATCAGCATTCACATAATTAGTCGTATTGTTTCATTGTCAACAATGGCCGTGTCATGAAAGAAACAGATGGCCCTGAGCTGCAGACGAACCCCAATCAGTCAGATTGGGCATTAGCAGGCATGAAACCTGTCATCTCCGCTGTACAACATCCGCATTATGTCCAATTGATTCTATTTGTGAGCAGGCCATCGCCTGGAGAATTTACAGGCCCGCGGGTGGTATTCTTGATGACGTCTTCAATATTTGACTCATGTGGAAGTGTTCAATACGAGCATCCAGGGGAGAATAAAGAGTTATTCATCGAAACATGCACAGGCATACGCTCACAAGTCTCTTGTCTACTATCAAACTATTGATGCTTTTTTTTTTTTTTTGTGGACACAATGTCGTCACTCAAAACGATCTGCACGGTGTCCTGTCTCTCTTTAATGCCCAAAACAAAGACTACTGGAACATAAAAAAAGGTACTGAAGCGTGGAACTGCCAATGAGGAGCATAAAGATTTGACTGCCAAATACATATTTGCAAGTACAGTTGAAAATGTTTTAATGGAAAAAAAAATGTCCCATTGGAACTGGGTTTGTGGTAACCTATTTGATAGATTCCTGGCATCCTTTTAACTACAGTGTATCTCTATCATGTAGCGCGCACACACACACACATACACACACACACACACACACATACACGTGCTCAAAAAAGCGCAGCACACATTCACTCTTTCTCTCTCAAACACACACACACACACAAATACACACACATTCATGCAATGTCAAACAATCCATTTAGCTCCTATCTATTCAATTGGGGTAATTACCCGGAGCCTATTAAATTGTTACTGTCTGCGCACCATCACAGCTGTAATTACGGCCAAGCGTGTGCAATTCCACGTGGCTCTCCCTTTCGATTGTTATGCGATGACACAAAGCGTGTGAGGATGATGGAGCACGGTGGTGTATCGAATATTGATGGCCAGAAAGTGTGAAAGTGAAGAGAGGACAGGGGGAAGGGTGAGACACGTTCTCACGGGACCCTGAGTGACTCTTGCGAACATATTGCGTAATCAATGTCACAACATCAGGCGATCTATTATTTTCTGGCCCGTCGCCGATTGACATTTTCTTTTTTATTAAAGCTGCGAAAGGAATCGCAGTGTTTTAATGATGATCACACAATGATCAATGACGCCACTGTACTCGGGAGGGTGGCTGCTTTATTAACAGGGGCCTTTGTCCTGCTTCTGAGCAATTTCTTTTGTATTTGGAAGATAATCGGGGAATGGAATGTGGCTCTCGGATTGGCTCGATTCGAACATGTTCTACTTCTACTTTACCCGTTATTGTCAAGCAGATTTTTACGTAAGGCAGTGGCAAAATGGAATGGATTAAAAGTCAAAGTAAAGGTTTCTGTAGTGGCAGTGGCATAATAAAATGTAGGGTCCGACCTTATCTCATCAGAACAGTAGCAATGTTGGACACTCAACACATTATAAATTATGAGAAACGACATCATTTGTGTGTCACCAATATGTCCACAGTGCATCTTCTCCGACACTTTCTGTGATGTGGACCGCAAACTGCTGATGCTCATCACGTCGCTCAATCGCTAATTTGACAGGCTGTTAGTCTCTCTCTGCGTTCAAATGCTAAAAACAACTTTTTGCATTCAAGGAGAGGTTCAATGGAATTCACCTGACTATACGTTGGAAGCTGAATGAAACAGCCGATTGAATGAGCGGAATAATGTGGAAGACCAGAAAGCTTGGGAAGCCGAAGATGACGCACTGAGACACAAGCAAGCATGTGGGAAACAGAGATGGAAACATTCACCCCTGGTTATCTGTTGGCTGTGTGTGTGTCTGTATTCCCAGCAGCTCAACATCTGGCGTTAACCTATTTAACACTAAATCACTTGATCTTCCACTCGCTCTTTACAAGGCAGAAGGCTCTTAGCGACCGAGCGGACAATTTACCGTTTTCTCGTAACATTTCCGCTTCATTGTTTTCCTAAATTGCATATCTGTGTCTTATGTGTCGTCTTGTATTATTTTGTCATTTTATGTTTTCTTTTGATGGCGGCGCGAGCACCCGCAGCGGCTCCTCTTGTCTTGTTGTTTGGTTGAGAGGGAAGAAATTTAATCTGTGCTGGATGTTCCATATACAGCGCATTTGACAATTAAAGTTGTACTTGACCTGATAAAAATAAATCAGAATAACGTCGCCGATGGTGTAGTGGTCCACTCGCCTGACATGTTTGCGGGATCGGTTCCCACTCACTGACGGTGAAAATGGTTGTTTGTCTCGAAGTGTGCCCTGCGACTAACTGACGACCATTTCAGGGTGTAGTACGTCTTTCGCCCAAAGTCGTCTATAAGTTCCCGCGCCGCCCCCGCGAAACTTTTCACGATAAGCTGTGTTGAAAATGGATGGATGATCGGATAAGTCAAAATAATTCAATACAACACATACAGTCAAACCTCAGTTTTCGAACGTCTCTGTTCTCGACCGACAGAGACTACAGCTGCAGCGGTTGTGAAAATGCGATATAAATAAAGCTGTATTGTATTGTATTCCCTTTAGTGTTGCTCCATCTAGTGTATGCATGATGTAATTGCAAACACTTTTGTATCTTATATTCTATGTGCCTAATAATGCGGTGTGCCCTGTCCAGTCAAACCTCGGTTTTTGAACGTCTCGGTTCTCGACCGAATCTGTTTTTGACCAAATATTTAGAGTTTTTTATGCCTCGGATGACGACCGAAAATCGGTTCTCTAACAATCTGAGCGCACTTGAATGCGCCACTTGACTCCTCTTGCCTTCCTTACACGAGGAAGTAACGCTTCCTCGTGTAGCATTCCATTGTGAGCAGACACGTTCAATAACGTTTTTTTTTTAAAGTGTGGTTTCGGTTTTCGAACAAATCGGTTTTCGTACAGCCTTCTGGAACGGATTATGGTCGAAAACCGAGGTATGACTGTATTTATTTTTTATAGTCATACGATCGTAACAACTATTCCTGCGTATGCCTTGTTCTTTGAAGTAGTTATAACAATGGTCCTTAGCACTTAATTTGCAGTGCATTCCTCCCCTCCCGACCCGGTCGAGACTCAGGTGGATAGGATTATTAATAGAAACCCTCGTTTATGACGTCATTTCAAATGCACACGTGCCTCTTAAATCTCAAAGGGGGGTTTATATATCAGTCAGACAAAACATTCTCAATGGTTATTCAGTCAGTGACGTAAAAGAGAAACAATCTTCTCCTTTAGCCTTTCATCATGCTTGTATTTCCTTTCTTTATCTCTCCAGCTGTGTTTTCACCCCGTCGATCTGATGCTAACCTGCCCGCTTCCCCCCCCCCCCCTCTGCTCTCTTAATATGAATCTCAAGCACTCATTCATTCTCTCTCCCGATTTCTCCCTGTGACGAATGCATTGCCTCGTGTTTCATTTTCTCTTTTATTGAAAACGGCCTCCATTCTCTGCCTGTGAGCTTTGTGGGGTCCTAAATGCTAAATGGCAGTCTGTCTCTGCCAGGCGCCCGCTTAGTGCCGGTCTCCTTGGTGATGAGACCGATCAGGCGGTTCTGTACCAAGACAGTGAGCAGTCTGTGTTTGTGGGTGTGTGCGTTTTCAATTACTGTACGGCAGTGCCAGCGTGTTTGACTTATATGGACATTTATATACTTTAGGGAGGAAAAGGTGCTATGCCGGTCATGCATTCACTCACATTCATAAGCATTTGAATGCATTATGTTTGGTGTCGGCGGGGCCCTGCCAAACAAGCGGGCCTTGTTCTCTCTGCCAGGGACTTGAGCAGGCAGCAGCGGCCAGGGCTCAACGTGGTATTTCTCGACATCGGCACAATTTACCCCGAGTTCAACTCTGGGGACACTGTTGTTGGCCTCGTAAGAATTCTGTCCATCTGCACTGGCATTTCAACAAGAATCGGATTCTCAGAAATGGAAATGAGTGACTTCTTGCTTGTTGCTTGTTATACAGCAGATTAATCTAAGTAGAGTCAAACCTCGGTTTTCGGACGTCCCGGTTCTCGACCAATTCGGTTTTCGACCAAAAATTTCACGTTTTTTATGCCTCGGATGACGAACAAATTTCGGTTTTCGAACAAACTGAGCGCACTTGAATGCACCATTTGACTCCTCTCGCCTTCCTTACACGAGGAAGTGATGCTTCCTCGTGTTGCTTTCCATTGTGAGCAGACGTGTTCAGTAAACATTTTCATTTTAAAATTGAGCGTGGTTTCGGTTTTTGAACAATTTCGGTTTTCGAGCAGCCTTCTGGAACGGATTATGGATGAAAACCGAGGTTTGACTGTACAAATACCAGTGTCACTTCTTAAGCGACATCTTCAGATTGTATTGAAAGGTCAATTTTGCGGTCTCAAAACTGCTAGCAAGATTTGAAGGTCGTCTCACTTCACCACTCCAATCACTGATCAAAGCCGCGCTCCGCACTGACGTGCAGAAACTTGAATATCAAACATGCTCATTTATAATGGCATGCAATTATGAAAGTGCATAGCCATTATAAATAGGCACACGCATATCCAACTTCAACAGAAGAGCAGCGCTATAAACTGCTATAATACTAGCATGACCTTGTCATCATTGCGTTTTGCTTTAAAAGTATTATGTTTTTTTTGCCCTGCACAAGTCTTGTGCAAAGTGCAGTCTAACTGTGCGCGGAACAAGTTTTCTTTCGCCGTACGCGGCTAGAAATGAAATGCACTTTTTTTGTGGGAGCGAACACAGTCGAATTGATCCCCGGCCAATCAAAGCGACTTCTCACAATCAAATTAAATTCAGTGGAGTAGGAGAGGCGCACGGTCTACATGGCAAATATGAAATTGAAAATAATTTAATGTAATCATTTTTAGTTTTTTTTTCACATAATTGGGTGAGGAGAGTGAGACTCTGCCTCACCTTCCAGCCCTGACTGCACGTCTTTCATTTTTCCTCAGGTGTAGTGGTTTCTTGCAAATCAAATCAGAGGCACAAGATGGGCCCAGAGAGTGATGATTATTTCCATAGATTATTTTATTCACCCATCCATCCATTTTCTCATCCACTTATCCTCACAAAGGTCGCGGGTGTGCTGGAGTCTTTTCCAGCTTTCTTCAGGCAGTAGGCGGGGTTCACCAGCCAATTGCAGGACATACATAGACAAACAACCAGCTATGCTCACAATCACACCTAAGGAAAATCTCAAGTATTCCATGAACCTGCCGCGCATGTTTTTGGAATAAGGGAGGAAACCGAATCACCTGGAGAAAACCCACGCAGGCACGTGAAGAACATGCAAACTCCACGCATCAAGGCCAGAATCGAAATCTCCACCTCTGCACTGTGAGGCGGATGTGACAACCAGTGACAACACTGTGCCGCTCAGATCATTTTACTCACGTACTAATGTCTGGTCATACAAGCAGTTTTAACAAAAATGACAAAAAAGGGATTTTTTTTTAAATGCAATGCAGATCTCATACCTGTCGATTGCTGAGAAACGATCAGTGAATCGTCGAGCTATGGGTGGTATTTCCACTCGGCACTTTGTCTCAAATAGAACTTAGCTAAAAATGTTGTTTTTGTTCTGATATTGCACATGAGTAGTGAATGCATTGTGTACATATGCTTTTAAATTATGGCTGCAAAGACATTTACTTGTTCATCGTCTAAGTAGATATGTTCTCATAACAATTGCAGTCTGTGAGGACATTAACCGAGATTTACGGTGCATGAGAGCTATGTGGCGACATAGCATTTTGTGTAAATGTACATTTTCTGTGTTATGACAAAAAAAAAAAAAATCTGACTTTTACATTACATGATTCACTTAGCTACTAGCGACTTACCGTCAGCGTGACTTAATATCATATACAACTACATTGAGGTGTAACATAAAATATTTATGTTAAAGTACCGTATTAGAGGCATTTCTGTAAGAATGGTGAAATTGTAAGTGAGAGGCAGCAAAATGAACATCCTGGAGGCCACGATCAGTATAACACAGACTAATAGAATGCTTTTCGACATAACATGGCACCATTTAGGTCACATGCTGCTTTCCAAAGATGATCTCTAGACTAACTAATGACTTCTCCCAAAAGCGGATGCTCACAACTGTTAACGCCTACAGAATCAGGTGGCATTTGCCTTTTGCATCATCGCCACTGTCGCCGTCATGCCAATTCGTTATATTTTGCAAGCTCTGGACATCAGAGTTGGTTCTTCCGATGCTGTTGAGCTATTGATCGAAGTGGCAGAGACTAATACAGTCAAACCTCGGTTTTCGAACGTCTCGGTTCTCGACCAATTCGTTTGTCCACCAAAAATTTCAAGTTTTTTATGCCTCGGATGACGAACAAATTTCGGTTCTCGAACAAACTTAGTGCACTTGAATGCACCATTTGACTCCTCTCGCCTTCCTTACACGAGGAAGTGACAATTCCTCGTGTTGCTTTCCATTGTGAGCAGACGTGTTCAGTAAACATTTTTATTTTAAAAAGAGAGTGGTTTCGGTTTTTGAACAATTTCGGTTTTCGAACAGCCTTCTAGAACGGATTATGGATGTAAAACGAGATTTGACTGTACTGTGATACACAGCTGACATGTTGAAGAGGTCAGCCATGTGCTTGTACCACTCATCTCACTGGGACCAATTTGGAGCGCCTCATAGTATGACTCCCAATGCTACCGCACGCTGCACGTCATATTTTAATCATGCAAATATGTGTGTGGAATCTGAATGCAAAGGAATTTAGGTATGTGTTTAAGCTAGCATTAATAAGTATCATTCTGAATAACTTCATATGTTGTGGAAGAAATGCAGAGTGGATCAATAAACATGCCGTGAGGCAAGACCATAGGTGAGCCGAAAAGATCCATATTTGGGGTGGATCCCATTTAGAAATCAGTGATAAATAGAGAATCATAAGGAATAAAACACAATAAGCCTCGGGTGAAGTGTTTTGATCATGTGCAGTACTTTCCATCAGGGCTCAGCGAACTGCTCGTTGAAAAGAGGAGATCCGCATAATAGCTCCACGTAACACGGGGTGCTCCTTTTTAGCCTGCGTCTCAGAGGAGAACCTTAGGGTAGTTATTTGGAATCCGAGTCAGAGACCACAAAAAAAAACATATCGAGTCAGGATGGGAGTCTGGATTTGAGTACTACAACCCTGCAGAGTTGTGAGGTTGGGGGTTCGAATCTTTCCTCCGTTTGCTTGTTGTGCTTTTTTCCTTTCCTGCGGTACTACTCCAGCTTCCTCCCATATTCCAGTACACGCATATTAAGTCTAATAACTCAATCACTCCCAAAGACGTTTTTAAACGTCTTTTCAGACTTGGTCCAGAATTGGCTGGTACTGAAGGAGTTAAAGAATTTAAATTGTCCTTAGTTGTGAAAATCAGTGTGCCTGGTTATTTGTCGATACAGTGTTTGCTTTACCCTTGCCTGGTGACCTTGGTTGGCTGGGATGGACTCCAGCTCACCCTCGTGAGATAGAAACTCGATGGATAGATGATTATGTATTAGACTTCTTCCTCTCTGCTGTGAGCTGTTTCTATACACAGGTCAAAGGGCAAAGTTTTCTCGTTGACTCACTTCACATATTAAAACATTTAGCCGATGATGGCCACCACAATAATAAATGTTAAAAAATTATGAAACGCTTTCTAGAATTTTGAAAGAAAACATTCTGACCTCCATGACCATAACAAATGACCTCCGTGATACAATGACAATGTAATTTACAATAAAATAAATAAATGAAACCTTTGAATGATCACGCAATCAATATTTTTTGGGGCACCCGTATCCCCTTGACTTTGACATTCACTGTTTTGCACCTAAACAGTATATATGTTTATTCAGGTGCAGATTAATTTTATATGAGCAATATTAAAAGGCCTGATCATCAAAGATTAATAGTCTTTGTGTTTTAAAGTAGGCTAGAACTCATGAGGATTGTGAGCTGGAACGTAAAACAAAGAAATCATTCTCCATGAAAAAAAACAGAAAAAAAAGAAATAAAATAAAAACACACCAGACAATGAGTTGTGGCTCGAATGACAGAAAGGTTGAATGATGAAAAATGAACATTCATTCATCCATTCTGTGATCCGCTTATCCTCAGAATGGTTGTGGGGCGTGCTGGAGCCAATCCCAGCTGTCTTCGGGCAGTAGGCGGGGGACACCCTGAACCGGTTGTCAGCCAATTGCAGGGCACACGTAGCTGAACAACCATCCCCGCTCACAATCTAGTCACAATTTTGAATGTTCCATTAAGCTGCCATGCATGATTTTGGAATTTGGGGGTAAACCAGAGTACCCGGAGAAAACCCACGCAGGAATGGGGAGAACGTGCAAACTCCACACGGGAAGCCCAGAGCCGGAATCGAACCCTGCACCGCTGCACTGTGAGGCCGAGGTGCTAACCGGTCGACCTCCTGCGGCGCCCTGAAAAATGATCAATATAATAAATTCATGCCGGGCAGTTGTTTGTGTTTGTATTTGCTTTCGCAATTCTCAAGGACACAATGTGTGTGCGTGTTTTGTGTGTGTCTTTGTTTGGATGTTACATCCACCTGAGTGGGCACACAGTCTCACTCAGAGGCATTTACACAATCACACAAACTTGGAATCAAAGCCTGGCGCGAAACAAAGAACATCATCTTGACTCGAGAGGTTGAGAATCAGGTGTGCTCACCGCGGGTCACGAAACCATGTGTGAACGCACGCCAACGACGTGCTGAGTACATTGCGGCACCATTAAAATTTTTTTATTTTTTTTATGGCACACTCCACCTCCTGAGGGACTATATTCTTTTTACACGCTCCATCTCCAACTTAGCAGCTCACTACCCAGTGATTATCTTTTTGCTGAAAAGTGTAGTTGTGCCTCTGGGAAGAATATCTCTGTTCTCCTTGAAGCTGCATTTCTTCTACGTCCACTGAGCATTTAGTCTTTTGAAGCAGAACAAAACACAGGCAACGCTGTGAGCTGTGAGCCAGAAAAAAAAAAAAACGGAGCCAAACTGTATGACACACACAGAAAACAAAAAACATGCTCAAGTGCACTCAATACTGTAGCTCCTTAGAGTTATGTGTGAAGTTTACAAAAGTTCTATTAGCCTATGACAGTGCGACAAGTCAGCAGAACCAAGCAGCCGATTAGGACCAGGGGAAGGCAACGAAAGCTGACAGAGAAGTGGTGTCTGTTCGCTGAATTCCAAAAGGATATCAAGTACGGGTTCACTTCAGCATGATTAGTAGCTTGTGACCAGTTCTTTTATCTGTCAATGATCTGTCTACATTGCATATGCATTTCATCCCATATGAGCCTCCTCAATAGTCCGCTGGCTGCCGTTGGCAATGATTTTCCTCATTTAATTATCAATACACTACTGCTTGTGTTTTATAACTTATTTGTGTTGGTTGGGCCGACGTGGACGTGGACATGTTTTGTTTTTTGGGGTTTTTGTGATGACATTCTGGTTGTGTATCGGATTTGTCCGTTAATGCTATGCTCGCTTTGGTAGATAGTGGGTTTGGTGTGATTCCGACCTGTTTTTAAACTAAAAATGTTGACTGAACACGTCTGCTCACAATGGAAAGCAACACGAGGAAGCATCACTTCCTCGTCTACCCGAGGAAGCGTCACTTCCTCGTGTAAGGAAAGCGGGAGGAGTAAAATGGTGCATTCAAGTGCGCTCAGTTTGTTCGAGAACCGAAATTTGTTCGTCATCCGAGGCAGAAAAAATTCAAAATTTTTGGTCGAAAACCGAATTGGTTGAGAACCGAGATGTTTGAAAACCGAGGTTTGACTGTAATTAGTTTTTTTTTTATTGGATACCATTCAAAGCAGACACAAACAAAGAGGCATGCAACAATATATGTTTGAGGGAAGGGGCATACAAATGGTATCGCATGAAATATAATGATCACCTATAAGAAGATGTTGGGCATGTTTTGTTGATTTAATGTACGTATTATTGTTATGATTATTCTTCATATTGTATTTTGTTTTAAATGTAAAGCCAACAGGGGATCTGTTTTTTTCTCCATCGACTCCTGAGGGAAATATGCGGTTCCTGGCTCAACAGATCTTGAATAACATTATTGGCGGACGGAGAATTTTTTGGTTGATGGTTTAGCTCTAGCTGTTTGTTTGTTGTTCTCAAATATAATACATAAGAAATACTTTTAGGCTATATTTGTTTCGTTAGATTTTTCTTCTTTGAATAAATACATGTTTGCATTTACATGCAGTGGTGGTGGAATACGCACCGTTTTGAGGGATGGGAAGAAGTGGGGTGATACAGGAGTAAGTGTGGATATGTTTATTTGCTGTCTTGATCACCGTGGAAACTGGCATGAGGGAATGTCAGGAGCTTGGCAGTTGCAACCATTTGGAGTGGACTTAATAGCTCAAAATTGTCTGCAAAGTGTTTCCGAGGCTATACTATACCCAACCTGCGTATGGGGGTTGACATTTCACACAACTGCTCTGTTTTTTTTTTTTAAACCTGATTAGCATCATTTTTTGAAAAAGGCATTCCGAAGTGAGAACAGATGTACATTAATGAACCATCACCGCGCTTGTTAACGTCAATCCCGTTTATGCTGATTTGTACCGTTGGGTTATATTTGGCATGGCTCACAGGGATTTTTTTCCCCTTTGCGCCGTAACAGTCGTGAAGCTCACCATATTAACTCATTACAGACTGAACATTGGCAATTCTTTTAAATGTAGCGCATGCCGTGCCCCGTTTGCCGTTCTATTCCTGAGAGCTTTTGCTCCACCTGCCAGCTGGCAGCCCTTTTACAAGCGAGGTCAGGCGCATTGATGCCGAACCGATGGAGAAATGATTGCTCCTGTCTGTATCTAACTGTGGAACACTTAGGCCTTTCGTAGCAGGTAGTGTGAGGAATCGACGAATAATGGCAGCAAGAACGGCAGGTTCGGCCAGGCAAAAGATCTGCCTCACACCTCTGCCATGTCACCACTCAGCCAGAAAATATAGAGCTGATCACTTACCGTATTTTCCGCACTATAAGGCGCACTTAAAAGCATTCAATTTTCTCAAAAGTCGACAGTGCGCCTTATAATCCGATGCGCCTTATATATGGATCAATATTCTGATTTCTTGGACGTCGTATTTTAAATGATTTGTAAAGCGCTTTGTTGCAGCTGCAGCGGTTGTGAAAGGTTGATATAAATAAAGCTGTATTGTATTGTATTCCCTTTAGTGTAGCTCCATCTAGTCACTAGATGCAAATGCAACCACAGCCAGTATTGTATACGTCTATTATATGTGCCCTATAATGAGGTTCGCCCTATATATAAAAACAGATTTAAAATAGGCCATTCATTGAAGGTGCGCCTTATAGTCCGAAGCGCCTTATAGTGCGGAAAATACGGTAAGTCTGCTGCGGCGTCTGAGAGACTTTGTGAAGGGAATTCACTGAATTGCCATTTAAAACCGATGTTTAATTGAGTCACCTCAACGAGGCCTCACTTTTGTCTGATCACGTGTAATGCAAATAACTCCAGTCAGGTAAATGACGGCAGCACGGCGAATGAGTGGTTTGCATATGCGCGTCACAGGACTGAGGTTCGGCATTTGAATCTTGTCGGCAACCCTGCTGTGTGGCGTTTGACCTGTTTTCTCCTTGTGTGGGGTTTCTTGTACTTTTTTTTCCCCAGGGCTATCATATCCTGATTGGTCGCCATTACAAAGTGATGGGTAGCCATCCATGTTGCTTATAGTACATTCATGGCCAAATGAAGTATCTTGATGTTTTTTCCACAAATAGTGGGGCATTGTTTTACATTTAAAGATTACAATAAAACAAATTGAATTCTTTGATTTGTTTTCTGTATACTTATCTAGAAATTGTATTGTAAAATACACATTTTATGAATAGCCATTATTTAAAGCTACCGAGTTCTTGCAAAAGGCTGCCGATACAAGTTACCAACCAGTCACTGGCACCCGCTTGTGGCCTTTCTACTGTCAGGAAATAAATGGCATGAATTTGAAAATGGATGGATGGATGTTCACAAATCAGCATGTATCTAGCATGTATCTAGCTGTTCTCCGATTTCATTGAGAAAGAAAGAATGAATACAAGAAAGAAAGCAAGAAAGGAAGGGTTATTTTATCCAGAGTCATTAGGAACCAGCTGAGTGTGACAGTGTCCGTTAACCCAAAGCTTTTTAAACAATGGTTATTCTACAAAACACGGTGAATTGCAGTCAGAGTCCTCTAATGGTTAAAACAAAGCCCGGTGAGGGAAATATGATATACAATTGCAACAATACAATTCCTCATTAGGCATTCATGCACAATAATTACTCTCTGCTGATTGCCAGCAAAGGATCGGATTAGCTTTCCCCCTGTCAGGACAGAAAACCCGTCAATACCATACATAAACACACAACTGTTTCCATCACTTCAGAGGACATTACATTGACTTTCTCATGGAAATTCATTTTAAACTTTTTTAACGTGATACAGTATTGAATAAAACAACAAATGTGATGACTGCTAAGCCAGATGCTGGTTACCAACGGCAACGTCATCCTAAAATGTCAATATTTAAACGTGTATGTATTCATTTTCTGTGCACTTGCATGTTAACTACCCGAAAAGGTCTGACTCCATAACAAAACAGCAATACTCGGGTTTGAAAAATGAGCAATTACATACAACAAGGTACAAAAAAGTCGCGAGTGACACGGCTCAATAGGCAATTACAGAAGAGCAATGCTAAAAGGCTGCTGACAGGATCCGAGCATGTGCGAGTTCTACAGGGGCAGCAGTTCATGTTGTTGATGGCTCTCCTGTTCATTTATATGCACATGCAGTATTCACACACTACACTCCATCCTCTAATGCATACTGAGAGGTTCTCCTAAATTTTTATTTCTTCCATAATTAAGGTCACCCAAAATACAAACACGCCACACGAAACCCAAAGTAATCAAATAAATATTGATCTGTATTCATCTTTCACAGTGTCAATCAGAACTGTAGCATTTTAGCATTTAGCATTTAGCATGTCAGTGATACTATTTTATCCCTTCATTTTACAGGTTCAAGGTTTGACAAACTCACCGGAAAAGGTAAAAAGACACACACAGTGCACACACACAAAGCTCACCATTGTGTTGCCTTCTTTTAGTTTTTCTGCTTTTGCATGTTGTGATTATGATAATAGTGAACCTGCAGCTCATCTTGTGGCAGATTGACGCAACTGGTTTTACGTCTGCGGCCTTCCCTCTGTAGGGCCCAAAGTATTTCTGAACGTAATAATCCCCACCATCTGCTGTCTCTTGTTACTGTACGTTTTATTTATTTGCTTACTTCCTCTTACAGTTCCTCGTTTGGGATGCGTACATCTCTCATTGTCGACCGTGCCCCTTTATACAACTCCTCCACTTCATACTACTCAATCTCAACGTGACAGCTCTCATGTCCTTCTCTCCTACTCCTCTCCATCACTTTTTCTTTAGGCGGCTCCACACACATCGCTCCACATCCATTTGATCCTTCTTTCTATTTGTAACAACTCACAAACATTCTTCACAGCATGTCAAATCCTAATCTTTGTTTCCAACACAGACTATATCCACTGGGGAAATCCTTTCATACACACTAGTAAGCATGCAGGCTGCACATCATTCCCAGAAAAAGTACTTATCAGGATTGACTTGCACCAGTGGGATCCTGCTGTATGGAACTGTACCTTGACAGAAATGTTCTTCTCGCATATTGTGGATTTGTAATGTCCTTCCCAAAAGACAGTCTTTAAAACCCTTGTCACAAAACACTCCCCAAAAAGGTCAAATAAAATGAGAGCACAAATCATGCAAAGACATTACATGACAAAGTGTACTTCAAATGCATTCCCTTCAATAATACTGCCATAACAGGGTCTTTTTCAAAAAATCCATTCAGAGAAAAGCACTGATCATACTCGGCATACTCGAACAACTGCCCGTAGATCAAAATTCCACAGTACTAGACAACTTTAAGGCTCTCAAGGACTTTCTGCATAATTGCACGCCCAAAGTTGGTCAACAATTACTGTTACTGGTCACTTAAAAATGGTGCAACGATTATCTACACCGACCGTCATAGCATTGTATGGCACCATTGATCACTTTTGCTCTGCTCGATGACTGCACATTATCGCACAGCTGTAATTGGGTGGTACGGCTGCACAATGGTACCCTTACCTTACGGGAGTTCTTTCTACACTGATATGTCATGACTTTGTTTATCGTAGTCGCTTGTTACTGCAATACGAGTGTAGCTCATACTACCGGGGATAAACTCCTTGTGTGTTTTACATACGTAGCCAATAAAGATTATTCTGATTCTGAAAAGTGTTAAAAGTTATAAAGATATAAAGTATCAATTTTCTGATCCGCCTATCCTCACAAGGGTCGCGGGGTGTGCTGGAGCCTATCCCAGCTGTCTTTGGGCAGTAGGCGGGCTACACCCTGAATTGGTTGCCAGCCAATCGCAGGGCACACGTAGATGAACAACCATTCACACTCACGCCAAAGGACAATTTAGAGTGTTCCATTAACCTGCCATGCATGTTTTTGGAATGTCGGAGGAAACCGGAGTACTCGGAGAAAACCCACGCAGGGTGTGGGGAGAACATGCAAACTCCACACCGGAAGCCTGGAACCAGAATCGAACCTCTATACTGTTACCCAGTCAACCATTGTGCCGGCCTAAAATATACAGTAGACAGTAATTGCGTCATCAGTTCCGTGACGTCAGCCACGTCCAGCACACAGCTGGATTAACAAAGAACGAATGGATTAGTGAGTGTGAAAAGAAGTCAGACAGAAACAGACTGACAAAACACGGTGACGCCGCTGTTTACTGATAAAGCAGGAGATGTTATACAGATAATGATAATACTGTACAGAGATTGTCATATTTTGGCTAATACCATCACAAAACCAGGAAACATGCGCAGAAGGGCATACAGTACACGCGGTGGCAATGAGCTTGCCTTTCCCTGTCCCGTGCCTCATTTCTTCCCATGATTGCCAGCTGTTCCATTTATGCTAAAACTGCAGGTCTCTGCTGGTTTGAACTGCTGTCATTTGCTGCTAATAGGTATTTTTGCCATTTGCCTCAGAGTCCCACTTTGCTGCAATGTCATTACTTTACCGTTCCTTCATTCCATGGCTGCTGCGGTGGTTTTTAAAGATTCGAGTATTTGAACGTAATGACGTGCTCTTATTTCTGCGATGTAATGTAAGGCACGGCCTGCGTTACGATCGAAATGTTCATAATTGAAATGCTGAATAGACAGCTCAGGCTAATCAGCTTAGAAATGTAGTCCACAGTCAATGGATAATAAAGAGGATCGTGCCACTGAAGAGGCTATTAGCACCCCTGAAATTAGACTTCGCGTACTATGATCTGAGTACAATTGATGGGTAGGGAAATTAAGAAGGAGACAGAACAGCAGGAGGTGAGAAGGCGCCATCATCGTCATTTGTTCTCATTTTTCACAAGGACAGCATGAAAGAACCCGAACAAAAAATAGCGAGTTGAGATTTTAAATGAACAAACTGCCAATGAAATACACGTTCTAGGAAAATACTACTGGGGTTAAATTGAAATCAAATGCATATCTTTAAAGGTTTACCATGACATTCTCAGGGTATTGAAACATGTTTCGTCAGTTTACGCAGAAGGTTATTTAGAGGACACGACAAGCCATGGTATGAATGACGGAGGTATTACAATATTTAGCGTACAGTCAAACCTCGGTTTTTGAACGTCTCGGTTCTCGACCAAAAATTTTGAGTTTTTTATGCCTCGGATGACGAACAAATTTCGGTTCTCGAACAAACTGATCGCACTTGAATGCACCATTTGGCTCCTCTCGCCTTCCTTACACGAGGAAGTGACGCTTCCTCGGGTAGACGAGGAAGTGACGCTTCGTCGTGTTGCTTTCCATTGTGAGCAGACGTGTTCAGTAAACATTTTTATTTTAAAAAGAGCGTGGTTTCGGTTTTCGAACAATTTCGGTTTTCGAACAGCCTTCTGGAACGGATTATGGACGAAAACCGAGGTTTGACTGTAATACCTAATACCTCAGTTTAAGCTAGCACAGCTCTGATAGCTCACTATATTCAGCATTAGCATTAGCCTACTAGTTTGAGAGTGCTACAACCTAGTTGGGTTTGAATTATTTGCACTGACGGATGCCTGTTTTGCTGTCGAACGACGAGAACCGTTGAAAAAAAAAAAAGGCGGTCTGAGCACTGCGATTTGATTCGGCTTGAAATAATGACAGACTGACGATGACGGACATGTGCCCACGCCGCTGACAAATGATGGACTTGCAAAATTTTGCAAATGGCCCATCTCTGAAAATCACCTGTGTCGCAATATGTATTTTTTTATGTCCACTTTATTGTCACACTTGGATCAAAGGCTTACTGTATCTAGAAATAGTTTCCGGTGGTTAATACCTTTTTTCAATTAAGCGTTGTCAAAAGTTAGTGAAGTGACTAAAGACATTAGTGTGTTTGAAGAAGAATCCTCGTGGCCGAAACACCAACTCGCACACATTCACACATGCATACATACACACGACTTGCCTCTTACTTCACCCACCTTCCGCTGTAAAACAATTCTTCATTCATTGAAAGGAAAATACAAGAATGGACGACTTGGTCGTGTATTTTGGAACAGTGAACAGATGGCTCAGAATGGTAATGATCTGGAAGAGGTGAGGGTGGGAAGTTGGGACACGTTTCTGTGATTGACAAGGGGGAGAGCGGTGAGAAGGAGCAGCTGTCTTCAGATGTTGGCCTGGGCTCCGCTCCGAGTCACGGCATTCAGACACCCGGAGGAGTAACCGAATGCTCACCGTATCGGCTCACAGACGGAGAATGTGGATGTGACAACTTGAAATATCTTTTTGGAGGTGGATTTATTTTGTATTTCTGAATTTTGAACCACATATATTACGCTCCACCCAGTGCAGGGGAGCAGGCTTCAATTCCGGATCCGGCCCTCCTGTGTGGAGTTTGCATGTTCTCCCTGGGCCTGCGTGGGTTTTCTCTGGGTGTTGCGGTTTCCCCCCCACATTCCAAAATCATGCTTGGCAGGTTAATGGAACACTCAAAATTGTCCCTAGGTGTGAGTGTGAGCACGGATGGTTGTTTGTCTCTGTGTGCTCTGCGATTGGCTGTCAACCGGTTCAGGGTGTCCCCCGCCTACTGCCCGAAGACGGCTGGGATAGGCTCCGGCACCCTACAACCCACTTACGGAACAACACAGTGTCAGATTAACTTCTAGAAATGATCAAATGCACAAAGTTGAGAATTTTGTTGAAATCTGTGACATGGCGGTTTGTATTTAATAAAAGATAGCCAAGATCCTGGTAGTTTATATGTGAGAGATGCTGGCTGAAACGAATACACACAGCTTGAAGCCTCATTGATCACACAGCTATTTGTTTTTGAAATGATCCAGGCCATGCTGTCGTTCTCATGCATTATTCAGAAAATATCACACTCTTCCCTGTTGGAAGAAGTAAACTATCCTCTGTGTGTGCGTCGTACTTTTGGACATCAGTCCAATCACTGCTGTTTTGATTTATTCGGTGGTTCATATGTTCCTTATTATTGCCAAATTCGTCATAAAAAAATATTTGATTTTGAGCCACAGAGTCTTTCAATATCATGGCGAATAACTGACATTTGAGGTGAGGTCCTTTTTTGATGTTATATGCACCGCTTGCGTGCCACATAAACTCCTCTGCTCGCTCAAGAAGAACTCATTACTCAGTGTGGCAGCTATCTTGTTTCTAATTTTTTTTTGCGGGGTGGGTGAAGGCCACCGGATATATTTTATTTACATCTGTGTGAATAATTCAGAGAAAGTGTTCCGAGATGGAGCGAGCTAGCTAACTGTCTACCAGCTGTGACTGGTTGAGTTCTTCTAATGATCCCGCTCACCCCTATATATGCATTAGTTGCATGCCTGCAGGCTTGGATTTTGGTGCGTCGACATTGAAGATCTACTCGCAGCGCCGACTGGGACTTGTAAAGGAATCGGAGATTTTGTTTTCCAATCCTCCCCATTCGGCTCGCCCAGGTTGGACAGGGTGTGATGAAAGCGTGTGATCATGCCCAACTGCTCAAAGATGTATTGTAGCAGCAGCCTTTGTATTCTCCTTTACACGTGTCTTTCTTTTTTTTTTTTTTTTTTAACAGCATATTCCCTCCCTCCTTGCCTTTCTCTCATGCTACCCACTCGACGCCCTGTTTTATTCAGTCCTTATCTTGATCTTGTCATGTCAGTCTTTTTGTTTTGTTTTCAGCCTTAGCTGGAGTGATGGGCGTTGCCCTCCAGCAGGCGCACTTGTTCTACTTTTACTAATCAAGCCTGCCATGTATTTAAGGACTGCCAATCTGCCTAGTCACGGTTGGATTATTGACCTTGAAGTGTTGATCTCTAGACCTCTCGATGATTGTTCATGGTCATTTTGATCTCTCAGTTCCTTGTTTTGCATTGTATTATTAAGGCTTTTTGATTTTGGTCTTGTTTTTTTTGTGTGAATTGGACTCTTGTCATTTCGTTTGTGTTCTCTGTGTTACTTTACCTTGCCTTTTGCAAGCGCTTTTTGTTTATGCCTTGTTTTTCACGGTTCCCAGCGATTTTTGTTTGTACAGTCAAACCTCGGTTTCCGTCCATAATCCATTCCAAGAGGCTGTTCGAAAACTGAAATTGTTCGAAAAACGAAACCACGCTCTTTTTAAAATAAAAATGTTTACTGAACACGTCTGCTTACAATGGAAAGCAACACGAGGAAGCGTCACTTCCTCGTGTAAGGAAAGCGAGAGGAGTCAAATGGTGCATTCAAGTGCGCTCAGTTTGTTCGAGAACCGAAATTTGTTCGTCATCTGAAGCATAAAAAAACTAAATTTTTGGTCGAAAACCAAATTGGTCGAGAACCGAGACGTTCGAAAACCAAGGTTTAACTGTACTTTGTTCGTGTGTTTTTCTATTAAAAAAACATATTTTTTTGTTATCGTAGTCCGTCTGAGCCTGCAGTTCCGAGATCCTAAAACATTATTCGGTTTGGTTTCAAACGTAACCGATGTCGTCACCGCTTCATCGCTGACCACAGCCACTTGAACAAAAGCAATTCCACAACAAGTCTCAACCTTTCCCACTGAAGGTTTTTTATTCCCGTGTGAATGAAAAACATCGACTGGCCTTTGTGTTCAGTTGATCTCTGAAGATGTTCAAAACAAAATCCCCTTTAGAAGATTGTGCCTCGAGTCCAAATGATGAATGTTGTTGAGAAAAAAAAAGACATTTTTTTTTTCCACCGTAGGAAGGATTTGAGTCAAAATCTTCTGCGATGAAAGTGTTGGATGTCTTAGTGCACTTCTCTTGACACCTACGTGTCTTTGAGATGTGGGAACCGAAACGATTCCGCCTGGATTTTGGCCAGCCGAACTGGGCCTCAAAGAAACTGCAGTTACACAGGCTTTCTCAAACACACACACACACACACGCACACACACACCATTCATACACATACACTCTCCCCATGCCTCCAAGATCCCCTCCTTACTTCCTCTGATCTTCTGAACATCAATCCCTCATCCCTCAGAGCAAAAACGAGAGGAAGGGAGATGACAAAAAATGAAATGACAGATTACCTCCTATATATAGAGTGGGTCTGATGCCTCTTCGCTTATTTATCTTCTCTCATTGCCCCCAAGCCATTGGGTACACCTTGTAGTTCCGCAACTGGTGATGCAAATCGACCCTCTCTCTCATTGCAGTACAAAATTCAACAACTTGTCTTTGTAAAAAGAATAGAACATTGTGATGGTTTCATAGTTTCCAAAAAAAAAAAAAAAAATACTGTTGAATGATGTCTCTTGGTACGAAATAAAGAATCTCAATCGGGAGATAATTGGTTCATTGAATCAATACAGGCGGATGACCAAAATCCACAGTTGAATATCCTCTTTTCGCAACTGTCCAATTGGCTGCTAAGTGTTCATATCGACGACGCGAATCCGTGTTTTTATGGACGCTTGATGAGAAACTGAAAGATCTCGCCATTGCACATCTATGACACAAAAGTATGACGCTCAACGTTTATTTCTGCCGGATTTCATCACTGCAGTCCCAGTTGACGGCAACATCTGAAAAGTGTCTTGAGCTTTACTTTGCCGTCGTCACACGTCAACCTTTTGTTTTTAAGTCAGAAAATATTTTTTGTCTATGGTATCGTATTCACGTCGAATAACTTATGGCGAAAAGACGCCACGTTTCAAACGTAGATTTTTTTCTGCTCTATTCCTTACATGCGTGCCTGCATATATATTTCAGTTTACACCGAGATGCAAAATGGTGTGGGCAAAGGCAGGGAGAGACAAATTGAAGCCACAAAGTCATTCCTTTCATGCTGAGAGGAGAGCTAGAGTTCGGTTAGCAGAGTTGACATCCCACTTAATTTGATACATTACTGCATGAGGATGCCTTATTGTTGTCACATGAACTGGGCCAGCAACAGATCCTCATGATGGACGCATGAAAGCCAATGTGGACGCCAGTGGCCCTCACAACCATTTGGCACCGTATTTTTCAACAAGTTGAGAACATTTGTCGTGGAGGGGTCTAACCCAGGGGTCGGCAACACAAAATGTTGAAAGAGCCATATAGGACAAAAAACTAATATGTCTGGAGCCGCAAAAAAATAAAAGCCTTCTATAAAACTTAGAATGAAGGAAACACATGCTGTATGTATGTAGGAGACTGGACTGCCTGTTTGTTATTCATTCCTTTGTTGTGTGTTCACAAACGCCCCCATAGCATTTATTTTGTGATTTCCTCGCTTTATTTTTTGTTTCGGTGCATTGTTTTCGCTTTTCTTAGTGTCAGTGAAGTCATCATGAATTTCCGTTTTTCGGAGGCTGTCTTTGAACGCCTCTCGAGTAGAACGAGAAGAGAGAAGGCACGGAGTCGGATGCACATGCCACATGTATCTATAACTATTTGAGCGATATTAGCCTACTATCAAAATCTTTTTCCATTATCAAACATTTTTTATAAAGCTCCAGGGAGCCACTAGATGTCCCTAAAGAGACACATGCGGCTCTGGAGGCGCGTGTTGCCGACCCCCGGTCTAACCAAATGTGAGCCATTTGAGCTCATCACAGGCGAACAAGCCAGCAGTCTGGCATGTCATGTGTTCAAACCATTCTAATCGCAAAGTGGCAAAATTCAGTGATGACTCAGTATCACTATGGGGGGGTTGGACACGACCCTTCAGGGTACCAAACAAGAAAACATCTGCTGTTGTTGATTGCGGAGGAATATCGATTTGTTCAAGGTTCAAAGTTAGATGTCATACATGCTGGTCTCTTCATTAGACTATTTCATCCCATCAAAAAAAAAACTTTGTGCTTTGTGACATCTAACATCAAACTTGAAGCACATCTAATCAAATTCTTCCACAGCTACAATGTACACTGTTTTTGAGATGTTTTCTTTTTTTTTGTTTTGACTAATAAAAGCTTGCGCGGTTCAGTTGCTGTTGCTGAACCTAACCCTTAATTCATATATATTACTTAATGTATAACTATCAGATCCTATCATATTGTTGTTTTGTGCTAGAGAAGCAGAACGAGGGCAGATTCAGAATCTGCAAAATCAATTGAAAAGTGCACATGTATCTCTGATTTAAAATACATTAATAAAAACAACAACCCCCCCAAAAAAAACTGACTTTAATTTTTGGTTAGCCGGTTCCCATCCACAGTCAATATGTTCACTGAGTAAGGAAAGAAAAGGCCAACATGATGTCGCTGTTATGTTCCTGACATCTGAGCATGCTCAAGGGACAATCTGTCTGCGCGACTTGCCGTTGAATTGCTCATACAGCGTGCATACACCAAAGACATCTGCTCACTGACTCAACAATTTTGTCTACTACGAGTTGGCAAGTTCAAGTTCAAACTGATGGTTCCAGCCACGTTCTCTTGGTTTGTTTGCTTTCATCGTTAAGATGAAGTAAGTTCAAAGTTTATCAATATATGTGATTACAGCCCCTTAGTACATTCATGCCTAACATACTGTATACTGTCAAATATTTTACTTTTCAAGAGTTGGGACAAAACGTCGACTGAAACTACAGTCAAACCTCGGTTTTCGTCCATAATTTCGTCCAGAAGGCTGTTCGAAAACCGAAATTGTTCGAAAACCGAAACCACGCTCTTTTTAAACTAAAAATGTTTACTGAACACGTCTGCTCACAATGGAAAGCAACACGAGGAAGCGTCACTTCCTCGTGTAAGGAAGGCGAGAGGAGTCAAATGGTGCATTCAAGTGCGCTCAGTTTGTTCGAGAACCGAAATTTGTTCGTCATCCGAGGCATAAAAAACTCAACATTTTTGGTCGAAAACCGAATTGGACGAGAACCGAGACTCTACTGCTTTTCATCATCGTGTTCATCATCCGCATTACATTTCTTTCTAAAAGGATCGCTGAATTTGTTTGAATGAAAATTGAGTTTTTGAGGTATTCTGAGGTATGCATATTCTGATATTTGGCCGAATATAATTCCGATAACATAATTTTTTTTTTTTTTTTAAGATTTGAATTACAGGTAGAACATTTTGACATTTTTACAATGCTTTCTCCTTTCATATTTAACTTTCAACCACGATTGAAAACACCCGATTTAGTATTATTATTATTCTTTGTTTTTTTTAATGTTTGAATGTTCGTTTGAAGATCGTTGTCTTATGTTGTAATTGTGATTGTAAAGCTATTCCTCCTTCAACCACTTTTCTCAACCACCCCGGTTTCCTCTGCTATTAATCATCACCTGGCCACAAGCAACTGAGTGCAGCACAAGGTGACCGACACCGCTGTAGGTCGGAAATGAGAAAGGGGGAGGTCGATGGAGGCTGCAAGGGAAGACTGAAGAAAAAAAAAAGCAAGGGTGAAGGGCCAGTAGGTTATGTACAGGCAGGCAGCACGAAAAGTCAGACTGTGAGGGGATCCATCTACAGGGCTGTCACAATGGGTGGGAAATCCTGAAGGTGAGGCATGAGGCTTGTGTGAAACCTAGACAGGTTCCCAAATCACGAGCAATTAGCGCCTGGTCTGGAAACTCGGAAAAACGGAGCCGCTCTTGTTGCTAGGCTCCAAATGGTTGCGCTGGAGTGACACTTTAAAATACGTCTTCTGTCTCCACGGGGGGATATGAAGTGGGATCCTTGAGTCTAGTTTGTAGGATTTGTCCTTTCAATAGCCAAAGCTCAAGAAGAAGGCAATTACTTACTTGGACATGCGCACACCACTGGCTCACACGCACAACCGCATCGTGATGTAAACGTGGCCTTATCAAATAGTCAAGTGTGGGAAAGAGAGTGTCGGTGTACCAAAGCACCTACAGTACTCACAACTGTATGTGTATGTCCGGTATAATGAGCGCATTGGTTACGCTGGAGGCCTCTAGATTTAATTGTGAGCGCCTCAAGCATGAAGCGTCTGTGCAGCGGCACCGTAAATTGGGGTCTGCTTTTTTGCTGTATGCGGTCTCGGAAAAAAAACAATAACACCGCTGCATTATTTATTTATTTATTTAGTTATTTTTGGGGTGAGATTCTCCCCTGTGACATGTACCGAATATAATGCCAATGATATAAAATGACCTCATTAACTCATTCACTCCCAAAGACGTTTTTAAACGTCTTTTCAGACTCGGTCTAGAATTGGCTGGTACTGAATGAGTTAATCATTTGTTAGATGTATGGAGCTTGCGTATTCCAGAGCAGGAGATGACCTAACCGATGCTCGTTCTGCTCAAGTTTAACGGCCCATGTGTATTGCAGAAGAAGAACCGCTACATTAATCACACGTGCACTCCATGTATTTGTGTTGCTTGCGTCATGCCGCAAAACGAGCCTTGTCCAAGCGCCATAAAGACAGGTTCAACAGCAGCGTAGTAGTTTTATTTGCGAGTATATGAAAGAGAGGTCGCGGAGGGCCAAGCCAGCCATCTATCAGGTTTCTGCGTTAACGATGCCGCTCTTGTTTAGTATTATGGCAAAAGCGCGGCAAGGGGGAGGAAAGAAAGGCAATGCATGTGATTCAGCCGCTGCCTTCACCTCCTTTCTATGCTCTAGTACATGGCGAGTGGATGCTGTGTGGTGAAGGCTATTATGTTTGACAAACTATTGGAACTCGAGGTAGCTGGACTTTAGTTTATATGCAAAGGTTTGTTCCAAATGGTCGTAGTTCCATTCCATGACACATTTTTCCATATTAGCTGGTATGTTTATCTACACCCTATCCCCTTATATCAATTTAATGTTGTCCATATTACATCACAGTTACATCACGTTATTCTTGTTGATGTCGGTTTTGATTGGTCAACTGTTGATGTCGGTTTTGATTGTTAAAGGAAATTGATTGGGAGTTTAAATTGTTATCATAACACTTGCTGGATATAGGGTGGGCTTTCAATCACATAATCAGAGAGCTCAATGATATATATTCTGCAAAAATCGAGATCAGGGGTGTCAAACTCATTTTTGTCGTGGGCCACATTTTAGTTACCTTTTCCCCTGGAGGGCCGTTATGACTGAAACCAAATTAAAAAAGTCAATAATCATAGTTAGGGTTAGGGTTAGGGTTAGTAATAGTAACTTAACTATTGCTAAGTTACTGTAATGAAGGATTTGGTTGCAAGAAAATGGTTACAATATGTCTCTTATTTATTACATATGAGAATTTTAAGTTTTGGTAGAGGTTTTAGCAAGCATCACGGAAGTTTGATTTGCTTTCGCGGGCCACATAAAATGATGTGGCCGGGCCAGATCCGGCCCCCGGGCCTTGAGTTTGACACCTGTGGTCTAGATGGAGATGGATGATATTTTTTCTTTTTTTTTTTTTTTTGAAGAGGAAGATGTTTTTTTAAAAGAGGCGAGCCACTGCTCTTGCCTTTGCCCTCCAGTGTTACTCTGGCACAGTGTGAGCAGCCATTTTCTGATGTCAACCGCAGATGGCCTGTGCCATGCGAGATTCATGCCATTATTTGGAAGTGGAAAAATCCGCTCAAAAGCAAAACCAAAATGTTTTGCAGGTTTTAAGCCGTCAATGTCTTTTTATTATTGTAATCAACTGTCGCTTTAAGTGTTTTTTGGTTTGGTTTATTTATTTTTTGGTTTTATGTTGAATGTGTGCAGAGTTGCTTGTGTATTTTCTGGTTTTTCCACTTGGCTGTGTGTGCGTTAGGAATGTGGATAACAACTGAATCGCGGGAACAAGAGGGAGACTGTAACTCATGCTGAGATATGGCGATTGATTGATGGAAAGAATTAAAGGGAGGCTGGAGGCCTTTTGTTTTTATCACTGGCTGCTCAGTGTCAGCTTGTACAGTGACTCCCACCACCTACCCAATTAAGAGCGAGCCCTGATATCCTCCTATCCAAATTGAAGACCGTAATACATAGAAAAGGTTTTTGGGCTTATCGAGGTTGATTTCTGCCACATCACTGGCTTTTCATTGCACGTTTGCTTGTTCATAGGCCATTCGTCGAGTACTGTGCAGCAGTGTATGTATGAGGTACTTAGCAACCACACACACGCACGCGCACACCTACATGGACACGATCACACAGTCGTCTCGCTCGCTTCGGGCATTTTTTTTTCTGCTTGGCTTGCATAGCTTGTCCTCTTGTTGGCAAAATGGCTTCGGGTTGCCTTTGTGAAAACTACTCGTTGCTCTCCCAACTTGCGCTGTCTATTTCTCAGATGCAGGTCGTCTGCAAATTAATACGAAAGCATATTTGGCAGCTGATGAAGTGTGGCAACAACATGCCCCCCCCACACCCACACCCACGTTCATCAGACCTTGTGTAAAACCGTCCCAGCTAAAAATCCCTTTTCTTGTAACAACCCCTAGCAGGAGGGCTGATGATGATGAGACATATCGTCTTGTCTGCACCTTGGGCTTGCTCGTATTAAATGTTCTTGTATCAAGTCCTTTTACAAAAAAACAAATCTGAAATCCAAGCAGGGGTAAAATTAGCACTTTCGATTGTGAGTTGTTATCACTTTGTATGTATTTCCGCTGCTAGCAGATGCTCAAGTCTATTTGCAGCTTACTCCCATGTTTGTCTCCCAACTTGTTAATGCTGTGTGAAGTTTACTGTCTCAGTCAAAGGAAGTTGTTCTGTAGTTTGCGCAGGGCTAGTATGACATTAGTCAAAGTGAAGAATTGGGGATGTTACAAAGCATGAGCTGTGAATGTTTTAAAGGATCGACTTGTGCTCTGTCCTCAAGGGTCCTTGTATATTATTATTACAGTCAAACCTCGGTTTTCGTCCATAATCCGTTCCAGAAAGCTGTTCGAAAACCGAAATTGTTCGAAAACCGAAACCACGCTCTTTTTAAAATAAAAATGTTTTATGAACACGTCTGCTCACAATGGAAAGCAACACGAGGAAGCGTCACTTCCTCGTCTACCCGAGGAAGCGTCACTTCCTTGTGTAAGGAGGGCGAGAGGAGTCAAATGGTGCATTCAAGTGCGCTCAGTTTGTTCGAGAAGCGAAATTTGTTCATCATCCGAGGCATAAAAAAATCAAAATTTTTGGCCGAAAACCGAATTGGACGAGAACCGAGACGTTCGAAAACCGAGGTTTGACTGTATTATTGTTCTTCTTCTTCTTATTATTATTATTATTTGTGCTATTTGTGTGTGTGTTTGTGTGCGCCCCTGCAAACGTATGCTGTGATACCGAGAATGTGGTGGGTCATTCAACATCACATCACAACTGACCAAGTCGTTTGAAGCGCATATCTGTTCAGTGGCGACACTCAGGTGCGTAGCTGAGATTTGATCTTTCTAATATCCCGACAAATACATTTGAAAATAAATCGGCATCCTTCTATCCGGAACTGCAGCTGTTAAAACACCTCTTGAGTTATTGGACATCAGATATAGCATCTAACGCATGATGTTAGAGTTATTTCTGCTCCTTATATACACTAATAACCTGTTACAGTGTCCTTGAGCAAGGCACCGACCCAAACTTATGGTTTGTGTACAATCATCATCATTTGTGCATGTTCTCTGTCGTTTCCTCAAAATATGCAGCAGACTAGAAGACATTAATTATAATTCATTCATTCATTTTCCGATCCGCTTATCCTCAAAAGGATCGCGGGGGGTGCTGAAGCCTATCCTGGTCGTCTTCGGGCAGTAGGCGGGAGACACTCTGAACCGGTTGCCAGCCAATAGCAGGGCGCACAGAGACGAACAACCATCCGCGTTCATACTCACACCTGTGGACAATTTAGAGTGTTCAATCAGCCTGCCATGCATGTTTTTGGAACGTGGGAGGAAACCGGAGCACCCGGAGAAAATCCACGCTCATTATAATTGAGACTTAAAAATGAGCATTCAACTCAAGCATGTAGCCTTTACTCACCTATGAGCCGAATGCATTTGATTGTACAATTACTTGTGTGACACCTCAAAATGCGGATGCTATTTCCACACAGCAGCTGTGGCATCTGAGCGGTTATTTTCAGAGTTTTACGCGCCAGGGTTCGGTAATAGAAACCAATTTAGTTTACATGTATGGGGGATTTGCAAGAAAGAAGAGGAGAAAGTGCGAGAGGCTTCTTTGACCCCAATGAAAGTGAGGATGAGCTCAAGTTTCCGGTGCTAGTAAGTGAAGGGGCTATTCCAAGAAACGGTTTACAGTTTCATCTTTGTCATGTTGAAATGCCAAGCCGAGTCCTGCTCCGTGTGTCTTTCAAAGACTCCGTTCTAAATCCGACCCTTCTCCCAGACGTCTCCGCATACCGCTGGATTCAAGTGTCTCAAACGCGCATCTCACATTGAGTTCCGTCTTACGAAAGATGAGGTGGATAGCGGGTGCGTGAATAAGTCACTTGGCGGCTACAAAATGAGATGCACATATTTTCTGGAGCTCTTTCTAGGAGCAATTCTTTTACACAACCTGCATGTTAATCATTTTTAAATATCTGTACAATTAGTGGAAATGAAAAGCCAGCCCGTTACATTACATGAAGTGATATTTGATAGCGATCCAGTTTTGTTGATGTTTTCCGATTAGAAAATGTGCTCTGATGTCAAGGCGGGATCTTCGCCTTCTACAGTCAAACCTCGGTTTTCGTCCATAATCCGTTCCAGAAAGCTGTTCGAAAACCGAAATTGTTCGAAAACCGAAACCACGCTCTTTTTAAAATAAAAATGTTGACTGAACACGTCTGCTCACAATGGAAAGCAACACGAGGAAGCGTCACTTCCTCGTGTAAGGAAGGTGAGAGGAGTCAAATGGTGCATTCAAGTGCGCTCAGTTTGTTCGAGAAGCGAAATTTGTTCGTCATCTGAGGCATAAAAAACTCTAAATTTTTGGTCAAAAACCGAATTGGACGAGAACCGAGACGTTCGAAAACCGAGGTTTGACAGCAATTCTTCTAATGGACAGCAATTCTTCTCATAGTCGCTGTATGCATCTTTGCTACTCAACACGTATTTACCCTCTTATAACTTGTCCATTAGCAGATATCTCCACACTGGTTCTTAATTTTATCATTCCTAGTTTAAACCTTCAATATTTGAAATGAAAAACATCCAAAGTGATGTGTTCGCATCCCTGAGGCTTAACTCGGCACGTGCGCTGCACGGGTAATCAAATCAAATAGAACTTAACAGTGTTTTCACTAATGAGCCAAATATGTTTAATAAAGAGCCTTTAATACGCATCATATTCCCACCAGAGAGACGCTCATGAGTATGCGGAAGAAACCAACGAGGCAAAAATAATTAGTCTCTTCCAGTGATCACCCAGCGTGTTACTCATCTTAGATGGAACCGGGAATACATAAATGGCTTTCTTACCAGTCCGACAGCCGCGCAACATGACACGCACTACATGACATGTTAATTACCAGAACAATCTATGAGTCTGCACTTAGAATCATACGCGCTATAATTCATAACCTCTCTACAGCTGTGTGATCATGCCAAAGCCTGAGCGTAACCGAACACAATCGAGTCAAAGAAGACCGTATTAAAATCAGTGGTGGTCAGGTTAACAAGCAGTCAAGAGCGCTATTTTGTGAAGATGCCTTTCAAGCACAGGATGTGAAATGATTCGATGTCAATTAGTACTGCCCACGGTACGGCGTATCACAACTTTTATCCGGGGAAAAACCCCAAAACAATTGTGAACCGATCTCACAAAGACCATTTTGGCTTAAATCCAGATTGTCTCACCTACTGGTAACCAACGACAATGCCGTCGTCGATCGCTACTATTGTCACGGCAAACCAGCAAAAGTAATCCTCAATCTTAGATTTTTTTTGATCGCTGCATACGGTCGGACTGATAAAGCATGATGTGCGCATGCGCGGTAAACCGTCGTACGGGTTTTTGTTGCTTTGTAAGGGGTATCGTAATCATTTATAAGGGCAGCTATTAGCCGAGGTTGACAGGTATTGAACAGTGATCATTAAAAATCGGTAAAAATACTACAAAATGAAGATTGCCCGATGATTTTAGCGTCTCAGGCCGATAGCATTCTGTCTTCGATACTGGCGCTTATATGACATCAGCGTATGGACTCATCCGTCAACTTTTACATCTTAAGTAGGGTGGTCGTGTTGCCATGACAACAAGGTGCTAATTGGAGTCCTATGGACGAAATACCGGTAGTGACATTGATGAATAAACATTTATGAAGCTGTACTTGACTTGTGATGCACTAGAAGCTCATTTTCTATGCTTCGGTCGGTATTTTGTGTGTGTGCATGTGTATCTCACTCTGTGAGGTAGCAGACATTATGCGCATCACGTCACTACCAATTAAGCCCTTGCTTACTGAAGCCCCGTTAAGTGTAATTTTTCACAGGCTGTCGTGTGAAATCTCCAGGATTGGATGGAAATGACATCAGCTTTATATTCAGAAACCGCATGAATCACCTATGGAATGTCTGATCATTTTAGCGCGCGGAAAGTACCGTCCACGCAACTCTGAGTGATCACATACACAAAATGCAGGCCATTTTATTTGTATTGCAGCACTGTGGTTTAATCCAAGAAATTTGGAAAAAAGAAAACTGCTGCCTGCTTTTTTTCTCCTGTCTTTCAGTCAGTTGATGTTGAAAAGAACACCTGCTCCAGTGTCAACAGTGTATAATTACAGTACGTGGAAGCTAAGATAAGTCCCTCCCTCCAGAGTGTGTATTTAGAATGTCTAAGTGTTTATCTCCAGGCAGACATTTAATAGCTTCTTACTTAAGCATGTGTTATCCTCGGCCTTTGCGGTTCTTGTGGGGAGCTATCATGGGATGCGTTGGGAGCGATGCATCAATTAAACCTCAGCCCTGGGTTGAAAATGATCGCCGACTTAAGGTCTGAATCACAGCCACTCAGGGGATGCATACTCCTGTATGCTGAAAGTGAGTGAGTGAGTGATGTGGAGATGTGCAAGCCCCCCGCTGCCCATCTTTAACTCATTCAGTGCCAGCCAATTCTGGACCAAGTCTGAAAAGACGCTAACAAACGTCTTTGGGAGTGAATGAGTTAAAACCCACCTCAAAACACAACTTGTATTCTTTGGCATTTGACTCAGCATGACTCAGATCTGATCTTAGTTTTACTGTTTGGTGCCTTCTACCATCTTTGTTACTGATTTATTGCTTTATTGTTGTACATATGTTAGTTGCTCCATGTACAGCATTTTGTATGCAACGATGGCTGTTTGAAAATGCTCTATAAATACAGTTGAGTTGAGTTGAGATAACCGCAAAGTCAAAATTGTTAGATTGGCCCGCGTGTATATTGACTTCTAGTCAGCATTCCGCCCTGTGGGGACTATTCTTGGCTCTGTTTACTTCGTGTTTTCAAATACTTGCACTTGAATTTCTTTTGAAGTGTTTAGAAGCAGCTTAAATGGCAACTCGAGGGTGGGTGGGGGGGTGGGGTGATAAAAAGACACTGACACCTTTAATAAAATGACAGAATTTTTGTTGAATGAACAATTGTCGTCCTTTGTGCTTTGTGTAATTCCGCGTTGCAGCGTGCGTGTTGAAAAGCAGAACTTTGTTGACTGGGTCTGCATCATGTGCTGATCATCCCCCCTGCCTCTCCCCAGGACTAATGTCTCATTTCGCCACGTGAGGGCATGGAATTCGGTTGGCTGTGGTGTTTTTTTAACTCCGACAAGACCCAACTGCATTATGATGAACATCGGCACAATGTGATCCGATCCGGCACAGGAACATTTTAGAAAATATCCATCCATCCATTTTCCGAACCGCTTTATCCTCACTAGGGTCGCGGGGGGTGCCGGAGCCTATCCCAGCTGTCTTCGGGCAGTAGGCAGGGGACACCCTGAATTGGTTGCCAGCCAATCGCAGGGCACACAGAGACGAACAACCATCCACGCTCACACTCATACCTAGGGACAATTTAGAGTGCACAATCAGCCTGCCATGCATGTTTTTGGAACGTGGGAGGAAACCGGAGCACCCGGAGAAAACCCACGCAGGCCCGGGGAGAACATGCAAACTCCACACAGGGAGGCCGGAGCTGGATTCGAACCCGGTAGCTCAGCACTGTGAAGCCGCCGTGCTAACCACTGGGCTACCGGGCCGCCTTTAGAAAATATATATATATATATTTTTGACAATGATCAGAACTTTAGTTTGACATTAACAGGACAATTTTGAAGCACCAAGAAAATCATTATCAGCATGAAAGATACCTATTTGGCCAACTTAATTGTAAAAAGTCTTCACTGTCCCTTAAACTCTTCAAACGTGAGCACGATGAAAACAAGAGTTGCTTCCGCCTCCCTCCACCACTTCCAATGCTTCCTTTTATCTTCACTCTCGCTTGTTCTTGTATGAATGAGGGGGGAAAAAAACAGCTGCACCACCCCAAGCGCGATATCAGAGAACTGGTTGAAACTAATTGGTATTCTAAACTTGTGCAAGCTCTCCTGAGGCAAAACTTTCTCCATGAAACGATTGCGGAAAAACCAACCAAACGTCCTTTTCTTGTCCATCTCAGCAATTTTCTCCGATCACCATTGTAGAGGGTGAGGAGATCCTACCTCTCCTTACGATCCCTATACAGTAAACATTCTCTAGTACGGATTCATGTTTGCGCTGTCCAATCTGTCCTTATAACAGACTTTCCTTATTTAGGAAATAAGCATGGTACATGTCCTTTATGAACCTGCAAGTATGTTGAAAAAATGCATGTGTAACAACACAAGCAATAAAATGCAAAAATATACTGTCCGGGCGGCCCGGTAGTCCAGTGGTTAGCACGTCGGCCTCACAGTGCAGAGGTACCGGGTTCGATTCCAGCTCCGGCCTCCCTGTGTGGAGTGTGCATGTTCTCCCCGGGCCTGCGTGGGTTTTCTCCGGGTGCTCCAGTTTCCTCCCACATTTCCAAAAACATGCATGGCAGGCTGATTGGACACTCCGAATTGTCCCTAGGTGTGAGTGTGGGCGTGGATGGTTGTTCGTCTCTGTGTGCCCTGCGATTGGCTGGCAACTGATTCAGGGTGTCCCCCGCCTACTGCCCGAAGACGGCTGGGATAGGCTCCAGCACCCGCCGCGACCCTAGTGAGGATCAAGCGGTTCGGAGAATGGATGGATGGCTGGAAATTCCTTTTCGTCGAATTCCAGGATGGTAATATTTACCGTAATCGCTTGCCGCTTTTTTCTTCTTCCTTAATGGCTGCCTCGTTTCCTTATCTGAGTCCAAAACGAACACTCTTTCTAGGACTATCCCCAAGACAAGACAAGATGTAGGTATAAGTTTCAACCAGGGTCACCCATTCATTACCCGCCCATGACAGCTCTGTGGTGCCGATGTGGGTCACAGCTCTTACAGTGTTCTCCTATTTATTTTTTTTCTCTCTCCCTGACCTTCTTCTAAAGGGCTTCGGGAGGAGCTGCAGACATTGCGGCGGCGGGGTGGTGTTCTCACTTATTGAACTTGTACAGTCACCATTTCTTCTGAGATGTCTCAATAAAATTTCCGTGTAAATTTAGGCTTGTGTAACACAGCCACGTGAAGTGCTTCAAGGACGGGTTTTTCATTGATTCCGCAGCTCTTTATGGAGGCCCGTTAAATTGATCCACCAGCGTGCACCACGCTGCTTGATTTCCTCTGTGCCACAAGACACTATTTTATGCGCGAAAAGGCCCCGTATGACAAGAGATTGGTCCTCGCTTTCTGTTAAGGTATGTAGACAGCAAAGTAATAATGACTTCATTAGGCACAGTCCCCACATGGGATGAATGTGAATCAAAAACAAGTGCGCAGAGGCGCGGCGGTGCACATTTGAGCCATTTGCAACACTTGCAAAGGGACACTGCAGATCTTAATGATCTCATATTGTACCAAAGATTCCCATCGGAGAGACGACGGCAAAATGGAACATTTCACCAGAGATCTCTAAATTCCTCTTCTGTTGAGACAATGAATGCTGATAACGATTGCCCTCACATTCTATGCTGATTTAAGCTCATTGTCTCACAAGACGGGCATATCCTGTACAATGGCAATTAGACACAATTGTGCCATTTCAAGCCCGAGTAGCCAACCAACTATCCATTATCTGAACCGCTTATCCTCGCGAGGGTCGTGGGCGCGCCGGAGCCTATCCCAGCTGTCTTCGGGCAGTACGCGGGGTACACCCTGAACTGATTACCAGCCAATCGCTGGGCACGCAGGGACAAACAACACAGGGTTTCCACGGGTCCTTAAAGTTCATAAAAATCCATAAAAAAAGAAGTTGTAAAATGATGTTCTTAATTTTCCGTTATTTTCAGGGAAAGCATCTAAAATCAATAAAAATCCTTAAAAAATGATGTTCATTTGAAAATAAATTTAAGTTTTATATTTTCTAAATTGAAATTTTTCTTCGTGTTACTTTATTTGAGAATGAATTCAATTTTACCTCTACTACTGTATGTCAAACAAAGGGTTAGCTGATTGCCCCTAAAAATAAAGATGTGCCCTTCCTTTGGCAGCAATGATTTGAACACCAGCCCAGTGATATGTGGCTTTCTGTTCATCACGCATATTGCTGAGCGGGCATTAAATCCCCTGCTGAATGGAGAAAAAGTCCTTAAAAAATGGCGAAATTAGCCCTCAAAAGTCCTCATAAGGTCCATAAATAAAAAGCAAGTGGAAGAGTGGGAACCCCGTAACAACTATTCACACTCACACGCACAACTAGGGAAAATTTAGAGGTTTCAGTTCACTTCCCGTGAATGTGGGAGGAAACCGGAGTACCCGGAGAAAACCCACACATGTGTGGGGAGAACATGCAAATTCCACTCCGGAACGCCAAGGCCCGGAATCGAACCTTAGACCTCTGTACTGTGAGGCGGATGTGCAAAACAGTGGTTCACCATGTCACTCATGAACTCCTTTGGTGTTTCTTTTCCAAAGTAAATCACATGTTCGCACTTTGAAGAAAATGACCAACCCCCTCTATCATTCACCCTTTTCACTCAATCATCAAGTCATAATAACATACATTCATGCAAATATTTCCAACAAGAGGCCCATATTTCCCTCAATGCATTGGATTCCAGATTGCTGATCAAATTAGCTCACAGGTTGCTGCCTTGGATTTGTGAACCATTCGGGATAGCGGAGATTTGATTGATCATCCTGTTATAGATATGGTTAAAAGTTATACAGGGCATCGTTCTGTATTCTTGTGAAAATTATAACTGTGAGGCGGTATTTCCTCTTGGTGTGAGAATGTGGGGGAGTGGTTGATCCATTTGAGAGATTGGAAGGTCTTCATATCACGTTAAACACATGAATCATTGAGAATGTGAGCCTCTCACTATAATGGGTGCCTCATCTCACACCCCTCTCTCAATCTCTGTCACCAGTTTTCACATCTGTGTGCACACGATGCTGGAAGCTCCACCGCCTTTTCCTCCGGTTTCGCACTGGCACGTATTTCACTTGCAAGAATCCTACATTCATTCAAATGATAAAAGCATTTAAGAACATTCAAAGAACGTCAACATTTCCGTTCTTCAGTTTGCTCGGCAACATACCCGTTGTCTGGTACAGAGCTCCGTCAATCCGTCACTGACAGACTGTGTTGCTGACAAATGACGGGAAATTTAAGATAAGGAAAAAAATAAGATGATGGATTATGCATCGACAGGAGTGGGTTTTTGTCCGTCACTGGTACAGGTCAGTACCGACGGACCTTCTCAGTCTGTCACTGATGGGCTCCCGTTTTACTGGTGACTGATGGAAAAACGCACCGCTTGTCTTGCTTGTCTGTTCCTGGGAGTGAATGAATATATACGGCGGTAGTTTGCTTCGAGCGGACCGCATTGACGATGGGCTAATCCCATTCCTCTAAATCAGGGGTGTCAAACTCATTTTTGTCGCGGACCACATTGTAGTTACAGTTTCCTTTGGAGAGCCGTTATGAATTTTGGGAGCCCATATAAATGTTTAATCCCCGCCACATATTACATACACAACGCACAACAAATGGATGAATCTCTCGTTTTCAAATCAGAAGTCAAGAACAATGACTGTTATTGTGGATTATATATGACAATTTGAAATTTTGGTTCAGACTTTAGCAAGCATCTTGGAACTTGACATGCTTGATTTGCATTCGCGGGCCACATAAAATGGCACGGCGGGCCAGATCTGGCCCCCGGGCCTTGACTTTGACACATGGGCTCTAAATGCAGACCCATTTCTGGGCATGTACAAAAAAATGTTTGTTTGCATCCCCAAATATGAAAGTGGTTTAACTTCTTTCCAGGTTAGCCAGTCAGTCCTGTAGAATACAGAAGTATTTTTTGTGTGCATTATTTATGGTTTACTTGTCAAATGGCATGCTGGGTGTTGTGTAGAGATTTGTAAACAGACTTGTCTGTGAGACAGACCAAAATAAAAACCCAATGACATCTCTCAGTGAAATGGAATCTTTTATAGTCATTGAGGGAAATCCTCAGGAGGTTTTCAGAGTAAAAGTGCTGAAAGCTGCCATACAAAATGGACCATTTATGTCTCACATGCGGCACAAACTGAAGACAAACCTTCCTGCAAAAAGCATGCTGGTGTTTGCTCAATGTTCATACTTGCCAAAGATGCAACGTAAGAGTGAGCATTAACTTATGCTAGCTTTTACATCAGTATACCAAAGTGAAGTCAAATATAATCTAATTAATACAATGAACAGGACTATTACCACCACCACTACTTGTGCAAATTTCCTGGCTGACTACTTTGGATCATTAGTTTGAAGATCATTTTGCTGACTGTATTATTATTATTATTGTAAACTGAAAAATATAAAGACTTTTTGTTCGATATTAATAAGCTTTGAGTATTGATACAGTTTCAGAGTACAGTCAAACCTCGGTTTTCGAATGTCTCGGTCCTCGGCCCATTCGGTTTTCGAACCAAATATGTTGCGTTTTTTATGCCTCGGATGACGAAAAAATTTCGGTTCTCGAACAAACTGAGCGCACTTGAATGCACCATTTGACTCCTCTCGCCTTCCTTACACGAGGAAGTGATGCTTCCTCGTGTTGCTTTCCATTGTGAGCAGACGTGTTCAGTAAACATTTTCATTTTAAAAAGAGCGTGGTTTCGGTTTTCGAACAGTTTCAGTTTTCGAACAGCCTTCTGGAACGGATTATGGACGAAAACCGAGGTTTGACCACACCTACAAACTAAGGTCAACACAACATGCTTCCTTTGTATTACATGCCGTCGTATGGAATTTTTCCTTCTCTCAATAATCAATTAAAAAACAACACAACTGCATCCACACCATTTTCAGATCTGACCCAAAATGTATTATGTCCTTGCTCTGCCCATGCCCTTTTCATCGTGCCATGAGCGGTGTAAAAATATTAATAAATAAATATGATTCAACATCCAATATGAATTTAACATATACGATATATACAGCTAGCTGTAATTCAAACTCGTGTCTTTGGCTGCCTGAACATATGAATTCATGTCTCGTCAATAATTAAAAACCGAGGAAGAGTGCTGCAAGTTAATTCTGCCTCTGAAATGCTCCCTCATGCGTGCTCAACATTTCTATAAATTAATTCAAATGATGTAAAATGCTGGGGTCACAAATGGTTCAGAGAGAGCTAGTTGATCAACTCCAGTATAGTCCATTCTATACGTTTAAAAAAAATACTTTTGGAGTGGAACGATTACAATCCAGTTTGGATATCAGGAAGTCAATCGTGAGAGGAAAGCATTTGTTAGCCGTTCTGTTGAAGTTTGAATGCCCACTGAATTTGAAATTACACACCTCCTCATCGACGCAAACGCATGCCGATTAAAGCTCATTCGCATATGTGTGCCATTACGCTGTAATCTGAACTACGAGTGAATCGCTGGCCCGAGCGTGTGAGTTTGTGTGTGCGTATTCTCCCACATGGCCCAGGTGGCATGAGGAAGCTTCGCTTCCAGCTTCCAGCTTCCAGCGTGAACACACAAGCAAAGTCCGGTGGTCGACCGCACGTTTCTGCCGATGATTAGATTACGTAAGAAAACACTGCACGGCTCTAATAGTTGGTAAACCCAGATTACGCGGGATTATCATCCCGTTTGCTCCGCCTCTGTTGTGTCCATGTGTGTTTGTTTGTGTGTGTGTGTCGGTGGGAGTGCATGATAGAGGATGAAATGGAAAGAGGTTGCGGGAAAGGAGTGACGTTTTGTGTGTGTGTGTGTGTGTGTGTGTGTGTGGGTGGGTGGGTGGGCCGGGTGGTTGAATGATGCCACAAACACAAGAGCCAGATGGGACCGAACCCCTAAGCAGCTTAGAGTCACAGTAATCATGCAGGCTAAGTTGCCATCAATGGTGCGTGTGCATATTTGTGTGTGTTGCATGCATCTAAATGTGCATTTGTGCATGTTAATAGTTTCCCCCGTACCTTCGAACAGCGCACACACAAGCGCGCCGCTCGGAAATTTGCGAGGAAGAGCAGAGTCAATAAAATATGGCTTGAACGTTCTCATGCAATCAAAAGCCGTCAGAGAAGACGTGCACTCAACAAGACGATGATGTCGAGCGAGTTCAAAAGGTGGGAATTTTTCAGCCACCACAAACAATGCATAGGTAAATGACTCGGGAGTTTGTTGAATTGCAATCGGCTTCAAACTTCTGTATGAGAGAGACACTTACTACACACTAGAACAGGGCTCGGCAACCCAAAATGTTGAAAGAGCCATATAGGACCAAAAAAAACAAAAAACAAACATGTCTGGAGCCGCAAAAAAACAAAAGCCTTCTATAAAACTTAGAATGAAGGAAACACATGCTGTATGTATGTAGGAGACTCTACTGTCTCAGAATTGTTTATGTTACTCATTCCTTTGTTGTGTGTTCACAAACGCCCCCATAGAATTTATTTTGTGATTTCCTCGCTTGATTTTTTGTTTTGGTGCATTATTTTCGCTTTTCTTAGTTGTCAGTGAAGTGATCATTAATTTCCATTTTTCTGAGGCTGTCTTTGAACGCCTCTCGAGTCGAACGAGAAGAGAGAAGGCACGGAGTCGGACGCAGACGTGTCTGTTGTTCGAGACTGTTAAAAGTATAAATAAAGTGTACGTTTTAAAAAAACAAAAGCACAGCTCTCCTTTTTCGGAGCTGCAACATGTATCTCTATCTATTTGAGCTATATTAGCCTACTATCAAAATCTTTTTCCATTGTCAAACATTTTTTATAAAGCTCCAGGGAGCCACTAGATGTCGCTAAAGAGCCGCATGCGGCTCTGGAGCCGCGTGTTGCCGACCCCCGCACTAGAAGAGAAAAAAAAATGAAAAGACAAAACTGTAAAACCCACAAGAGACTCGTGCATGAATGCATTTACCTACATGAATATTCTATAATTGTGCGTCAGCACAAAGAGGAAGTCATCACTGATTTATTTATTTGCGTTTTTGACAGGCTACGCAATGGTAGCGCTGCAGGCAAATTGTTCGGTTTCGTCCCCTTCCCCGCCCTTTAGCTATGCGGCATTGATAGAGATGCCACTGGTTGACTCACACGCCCTAATATTGATTTGGAAGAATCAATCTGAATGATTGTTCTGGTGGAAGCAGAACGGTGATCAATGATTGGCTGCAAAATGATATGCCGCCTGTGTGCCAATTCCTCACGATAACACCATACCGTGTCATTAGGAACACATCCCTGTGCCAAATATTTCAGAGTTTATTACTGAAACTCAAGACACCCCCAAACTCCCACTTCACCCAAATTTACTTTCCCCGTGTCACAAACTTTCGCTCGCCTCATTTCTTCCCATCTCCAGAGAAGACGGCACTGACGGCTCGCCAAACTCTTCGCTCATTTAACATGCGGCATCACTTTTGATGGGATTCATTTGAATGTAAATGACACTGCGATGGTTGGAAAATGCCTTTATAGGGCAAAGCGGCAGCAATTTCTAAAAAAAAAATAAAAAATAAGACGACCACTGTAGCTTTGAAGTCGTAGCCCGTTCCACGGAGAAGGAGAGCGAGGTGGGGGGGTGGGGGTGGGGGTGGGGGGGGGCAACAAGTCATTAGCCGCTGTCGCCACGAAAGTGATGAAATTACACGGTCACTCTGTGAATAGATCAATATGTGGTTTGATTCTTATTTAGTCATTTTAAATGGGTCGTTTGTCTAAGGTGGCATTAATGGACCTGGGATAGGGTGGGGGGGATGTGTGTGTGTGTGTGTGTGTGTGTGTGTGTGTGTGTGTGTGTGTGTGTGATCAGAATCAGAATCAGAATCGCCTTTATTGTCATTGTATAAGCTTACAACGAAATTCGGGTGCCACTCCTTAGTGCATTTCATTAAAAAAATAAATACATTAAAAAAATAAATACATAAAAAGGAATAAAATAATGGTTTAAGTATACAAGTGAGGTAGTGAGTTTAGGTTTAAGTTTAAAATGCAGTAGCTTTGTTTATATCCTGTGATTATTTATTGCAGTAATGGCTCTAGGAAAAAAACTGTCTCTGAATCTGCTTGTCCAGGTGTGTGTGTGTGTGTGTGTGTGTGTGTGTGTGTGTGTGTGTGTGTGTGTGTGTGTGTGTGTGTGGAGGGGGCAACCAACTGAAGTGAGGATGCCGATCGAAGAAACTACAAACACTGAACATGGAGCAGCAAATATTCTCTCGAGATTAGTGTTGTGGATAAGAGAGTGCTGAGGTCCTCAATTCCCAGGAAAGCGTAAACAAGTGTGTTGCTTGCGCATCATTCTTCCTTTTCAGCCTCTTCGGTGCAAATGATGAAGCCATCTTCTCCAAAGTACCTCAGAACCGCATTCCGTTTTAATGAACGGATGGCAGCGGAGGTGAAATCGTTGCGTCTCACGACATTTTACTTTGTTTTAAAACTTTCAGGGATGATTGGCTTTGCTCTATCAGTCCAATCCGCTGATCTCAGATTGCTTCGCTCCTTGCGTTACGGAAATCAGAGGTCAGATCACAGGGCTCGCGTTCTTTGTCAAGCTCAATGATTTCTTCTTCAAAACTTGGGGATTATTTGGAAAAAGTTCAAAGAATACTGATTTCAAATTCATTGCCACTTGTCCATCCATCCATCCACCCATCCACCCATCCATTTTCATATCCATTTTCATAGCGTATCCTGAAGGAGGGTGGCGCGGGGGTTGCTGGAGCCGATCCTAGCGGACGACCTCTTGAACTGGTCGCCAGTCAGGTGCAGGGCACATATAGACGACCATCCACATCCACACCGTCACTGAGTGGGAACCGAGGTCACTCTGTCGGCGCACAAGTCAGGAAAGTGTACCACTACACTATCAGTGACAACTCTTGTGTCAAGGGAATTGATTGTTTCTTTGGCACTCGTGCATAAGGTTGATTGTAGGTCTGAACAGCGTACAAAGATATTATCATTTTGGTTTTTTTTAATGGCTTTTCCAAAGAATGAGCATTGTCATCTCTATCTATGTTTTACTTTCTCAAGTTGGAATTTGGACATGATTGCGTCATACAAAATTGTGTCCAAAGATGTCGCTGATGACCTTTCTCCTTCTTCTAATTATTATTATTGTTTTCAGCCTGTGAAACAAATAAAACACACAATTGTGATTCATCAACAGTTTTGACCACGTGTGTAGACATAAATTTGAGAAACAAATGAGCAAGCAATGCACTCGAATTGGGGAAATCACGTCTCTGGATTATTAAACCAGAACGGAAACGTGACAAAACATATTCTCGTGAAAGCATTCCATTGCAAAATGCTCTGCAATTGCATGAGCGCACTGAGAGGTAACGAGGCTGCAGGAGGTCAAGAAATATATTCGCAGTCAATGCGAAACCCATTTCTAGTCACATAGATCCACGATTTATACTTGTCCGCATTTGCCCTTGATCTCTTATCCATTAATCGTGTTTTATTTGACACAAAGTCACACCGAAGCTTCCACGTGCTTCACACGACCATTGCTTTCCTCGAGTTACCCAAGAAGAGCCATTTTTGCGCCAAACAGCATCCACCACCTGACTCTCTTTTCTTCGACTTATTTTTCTCATCTCCTCTTCAAAATCCATCTCTCTTTGTGTTTATATGTCGGAATTATCACCCGGCTGCTAGAAATACCCTGTATGTCCTGCACCCTTTGACTTTGATTCCACAGATTTATTTGGGGAGTTTCTGGCGAAATGTTTTGCATTCCCCGATACCGTCTTTGAAACAAGAATAGAGTGAGAATAAAGTGCGAGTATTCCTTCCACGCTAATCTTGTGATGAATGCATGTTTTCTGTGTGTAGCCCCGAGCTGTGAATAGCTCAGCTGATTATTGAGGGGTGTGTTCTCGATTTGTCTGCGTACCGAAGTAAAATACGAGAATAGAGTGACGTGCGCACCGTTGCCGCGAGATACTCGGAAGTGATGAGCCCCCGTGGTTTGTTGTTGAAGTCCTTCTCGATTGTGTGTTTGATGTCAACACGTTGAGCCTTCAGCATTATGAAAGCCCTTCGATGGATGCTAAGCTCCATTAATAATACCGTGGTTTTTTCCGCCCAACTCCTATGGATTTTCCATCTCAGCGAGGCTATAGTACAGGAGGCAAGGAGCGCCAAAGCTGGAGAGAGAGTGCACGTGGATCGTGTACAATCGGTTCCCTATTTACCGTATTGGCCCGAATATAAGACGGCCCTGATTATAAGACGACCCCCTCTTTTTCAAGACTCAAGTTTGAAAAAAGACTTTTTGGACACCAAATTAATTTTTACACAGAAAATTATTACAGAACATCTGAAACAAATGATTATAACAATATATTTGAGAGAAAAGCATGTTATTTTGCCTCATTCAAATCTTAATATCTGAACATTTAAATATGTAAACTAAAGTGCAATCACATTCGTAAATGATTGGCTTCTGGTTTTTGAAATGTAAATTACATCCTGAACCCGAACCGGTTGCCAGCCAATCGCAGGGCACACAGAGATGAACAACCATCCGCGCTCACACTCACACCTAGGGACAATTTAGAGCAGTGGTGTCAAACATACGGAACCGGACCCCGAGGAGGTTCTATCAGGCCCGCAGGATAATTTAAAAATGAAACAAATGCATAAAAGACACGGAATTAATATTTTTAAAAGGGTGCAATTTGTCGATTATCCGCTAGGGGGCACACTGTTTTCTCTTTTGTTTGTAAAGTGTAGGCAGGGATTAAATTTAGATTTTATATGGACATGTGTAAATGGTTGGAAAAAAATCCTTTCTTTATAAATCTCGTTTAATCTTAAAATGCATTAATATTTTTCATTACCAATTACAATGCATATATGTGAATGATAAAAGTAAATTGCACATTTGTCTAAGGAAATCTAAGGTGTTTCATGAAATGTTAGGTAAAAGGTATGTTCATTAAATGTTAACATTTTCCTCATGTTCTTGTGCTTCACTATACCAAAACAAAGGAAATACATGATATTTTAGTTATTTATAGCAGAGTATGGTATAATTTTAATGGTCCGGCCCACTTGACATCTACCGAGGCCGTATGCGGCCCACAATGTGAAATGAGTTTGACAGCCTTGAGTTAGAGTGTTCAATCAGCCTTCCATGCATGTTTTTGAAATGTGGGAGGTAAGTGGAGTACCCGGAGAAAACCCACGCAGGCCCGGGGAGAACATGCAAACTCCACATAGCTGGAATTGAACCCGGTACCTTCGCACTGTGAAGTTGACGTGCTAACCACTGGACTACCGGGCTGCCCAAGTAGTGTATTGCCCCCCCCCAAAAAAAAAAATCTTCAAAATAATTTAGCACTTAAACTTTCTTGGATCTCTAATTAAAATCACGTCGGCCTAATTCATGTGACAAGAAGATAATCTTACGGCTGTATGCAGAGGAAAGCGCCAGTGTGTCTTTCCAGTTTGCTGTCAATCGGCTTTCCACACTTCCTCCACCACGTGAATCTCCCAAAATGATCTCTTTTGTTTTGTTGCACTGGGGCATGCTCTCATCCAGGTAAAAAAAATACAAAAAATTTAAAAAACATTAGCAGCTGAGCTTTTATGTAATAAGCGGCATGCCCTCTGTGCGACGTGGAGGGAAAAAGTGCTGTTGTGTCGGGCTGTTTAAACCATTAGTCTGTTTGGAGGGGAGGTGCCTCTTTCTTCTAATGGGCAGCACGTGTGACTCCTCACTCGTCAGCTGTTAGCCTTTTTTTTTTTTTTTTTGCCTTCGTTCCCTTGCGTGGCACACACGCACATTCATTTCGTTCTCATTGTAAACTCTCTCTTTTGTGGAAGGGAAGGAGGAGGCGTGTTTGCCAGCCATATGGCGGTGCCAGGGGCGTCCGGAGCAGATGTGCTTGGCATTGGGGCTTTGCTCCGTCAAGCGCATGCCGACACACAGACATGCACAAAAAACACACACCAATACACTTGCACACACTTTCAGCATGTACAAACACTAAATGACTACCAAAATAGAAACTTGCAGTGATTTGTAATTAAGTGCCATTCCACTGAAAAATTCAACAGAATATATTTAGAATTAGATAAATTGTGATTTTGGATAACTTGGTCGCAACATATGACTGATTAGTGAACAAGTCCTCAACGTGCCCCTAATTTTTTTTTATTTTGCAGCCTTGGGGTGGGGAGGGTGCAGGGGCAAGCCCAGATTGCCTTCGGAGGACTGACTCAGCTTTTATGCATTGTTTTTTTTTTCTTCCCCATATTATTTTTGCTGAATAGTATGAATGAATGATGGAGGTGTCTACAGTATATGTGCCGCAGTACAGTATTTGTCTGTCATTCTTTCTGAATGAAACAGACTGTAAATTTGACAAGAGTGCAGAATGATAAAGCCAGCTTCTTCTCACTATTTGCTGAGCCAGCGCTTGACCTGCGCCAAACATTGCAAGGCAGAATTAGTCAGAAAGCATCACCATATTGGTATACCTCAAATTCCTTGCTTCAAAGCAAAAGCAAAGGATACTGTAAATTATAGGAGCACTTTTCAGATTTATTCATGAATATTCCATTTCAAATGAAATGCAGCTATGCTGAATTTTTTAGGAGATATTTGCAGGTTTTAGAGGTACACACACTGAATATATTCAGCATGGTGCTCGACCGGTTAGCACGCTGGCCTCACAATGCAAAGGGTGCAGGGTTCCATTCCAGCTCCGGCCTTCCTGTGTGGAGTTTGCATGTGTGGAGTTTGCATGTTCTCCCTGTGCCTGATGGTTGTTGGTCTGTGCCCTGCGATTGGCTGAAAACCGGTTCAGGGTGTCCCCCTGCCTACTGCCCAAAGACAGCTGGGATAGGCTCCAGCACAAAGTGGATCGAAAAATGGATGGATGGATGGATCCATTCCAAATATTTGCTCACCTAAAAATAAGGTGGGCCATTCTAAGAGATGTTGTGTACCATCTCTGGCTGTAAATAATATTCACATTCATCAAAAACAAAATGTTTTCACGCAAATGCAAAAACAAAAAAATCGGCCTTATTTGTCCAATACTTTTGGACTGGAGTGTGAAGACCAATCACAGTCCACCCAGATGTTCAATGCATTGTTAGTCATGACTAATGGATTAGAACAACATCATGTGAAATGATTAATGATGCTTTGGATGTAGTGGGAGAGAAAACAAAAACAAGTGGAATTATTATTATTATTATTTTTTTTAATGGGTTTAAAATGGCTTCGGGAGGTACTGTAATCAATTTTGTATGCTTGTTCTTCTCCAACTGATAACATACATCACTTGGCTGGTCATCTGTCATGATTGAGTCAGCACTGAGCAGCTGTCCACAGGGAGCTTTTGCAACTTTTGTGTCGCCATGTCCAAAAAAAGTTTGGCCGTGTGTGTGTGTGTGTGTGTGTGTGTGTGTGTGTGTGTGTTACGGTGCGACAGCTGACAAAGAGAAGCCACTGACTTCTCAGTCATTTTAAGCATAGTTTGACAAGACAAATCGTGCATGCCATGAATAAATGTTACGAGTCTTCTGGAAGGGATGTCAGATGGCAAGCCCGCAAAGAGAAAAGCAGTCTAAATTGAGAAACAGATGTACAAAAAGAAAACCACCAAAAGGTCACTGTCTATGGATATCAGAGATGCTGAAATTAAATGTACTGGCTGTAGTCTGGCTTTTTGGCCCCCCGTTGTGCACACACACGATTAAGCCTTCCTGTCTGACCGAATGGCATCCTGCTGTCTTCAGACAATAAGACAGTGCAGTCAAATATTGCTTCTGTCAGCACTTTGTCTTCTGGACTGTAGGATAGATAACAACAATCGTATTTTCCCAATTGAACAAATACGAAAAAATTACTTGAATTCAATTTATTTTCGTTTTTATTTTTGCACTCAGTGTTAATGTTTTACCCATATTTTATTTTATTTTTTATTTTTTTGGTGTAAGGTTTGTGTGCTTATTTTAAACACAGTAAGAGCCTTGGAGAGACTAAAGTAAAACAGAGAAATGCTTTCTTATAAGTTGAATGTCATTTCATAATTTCCTTAAAAGATAATTGTATCATGTTAGGAATGAATGTAACAATGTCTAAAAATGCTCCAGTATCTGTCACAGTGCAACTGTCTTAAAAAAACGAAACATATATGTTGGGTGAGAGGCGCCATCGAAGGATCTCACACAGGTTGCCATTCACACAAGCACCGCCATTGCCTACGGCAGGGGTGCCCATTACGTAGATCGCGATCGACCCGGTCCCAAGTCGATCGTACGCAACGGGTCGATCGCGGGTGGTTTGGTTGATCAAAAAGTCGATCTTCGGTCCAAAAAGTTTGCCCACCCCTTGCTTCCAGGATAAGGGATGGCACGATCAGCTGATTTGCCGAGATCGAGACACCAACGATGCCCCGGCACCTCTTCGGTAGCCCCTCAGCCACCGTTTGCTGTGGGGGTTACTTCTGTGGCACACGCTCAAGGCTGCGCTCAAGAGCAAATCAATTCATGAAGTGATTCCATTCACATACGACACAACACTATCTTGAGCGTTGCAGATACCCACTGCCCGGCCCCCCTCCCAAAAACAAAGCAAAATTCTTGGCACGGAAATTGCCAGTGACACACTTTGAATCTGCTGCGACTGTGCATCCTTACTGTATGCGCATCGTTTAATCATATAGTGAGTTATTTGTTAGCGTAAGAAGAAGACTCGAAAATTAAATTCCATCGTTGCAGGGAAACAAACGTATCAATGTCTTTTGTCTATGGAAATCTAATAGAAAATGAAAAGCAGTGGAGTTTCAGCTGATTTCTTTACAAAAGGATGCATTTAACGAACAATTCACGTGGCGAGCACAATGCACCGTATCGAGTCTGGATTCGGAACAATTATCGGACACATTCATTTTGGGTGAAGTGCAGGCACGGCAAGCCTCAGGCCTCTCTGATCAGAGGCGATTGTTACTTCTGTCCCGTGTAACATCAGGCAGCAGTGCGCATGTGAGGCAGGAGACCATTGTAACAAAAAGGATTGCTTTCAGCAGAAATTATTTCAACGATCTGTGAGAAACCAAACACCTCCCGGCATCATAGTCCGTTTTTCAAGTGCCATTCAATTCGATGAGGAACGAGAAACAACATGTCTTATGTTGAACCTTTATGACAAAAGCGGATCGATTTGAAGCACTTTGAAAGATAAAGTGCGCAGTGTCCCCGCCTTTGTTCTCATAATTCCCGATTTTTTTTCCCGAGTGTTCATAGTGAAGGTGAGGCACACACGGGTTCAAAAAGAAGATAAATTGTCACAAGCCCTCATTTCTGTTGGATGGAATCACCTGCTGAAGACCTGCCGATTCTCAGGGTTCGGTTTTTGCCAGTCTTTGGGGTGGGTTGCATTTCAAATCAATGCTTTCCTGAGATTTTAGAGAACTACGGTAAAGCGAGGGAGGATCCGAGAACATTCACGGACACACAAACTCAAGAGCGCTGAAATACAATCAATGCAGACTTACAAGACAATTAGCACAGGGCGGTGCAGACAAGATTACCTCAAGCTAACTGACGGTTCCAGTAATAGGCACACCGGCATTATCTGCTTGCTCTGGCGAGAGGCTTAGACAGCATTTAGGTTAACCTGTTCGTGCAGACAGTGGGCAGAGTGTCAGGATTTTTTTCCTGAACCTGCAGACATTGGAGACAGTAGTTAAGGACAGTGAGACTGCACACTCACTGCACACTCATGCGCTCAAAGCACGACCTCTTTGTCAGTCTTTCATCATTGTCTTCATTTCGTTCATCAAGATGTACCTGGAAACCAAGTCGCTAAGACTAGATTGCCTTTTTTTGGGGCTTGATTGGGACAAACAAGGGCATGTCACCCAGTTAAAAGGGACTTCAGGATTAGTCCTGCCAAAGACCAAAATTGAGCCTGTTGCCAATCATGTCATCTTACTGGCAGATCAGTATGCTTGCCAGGAAGTGAGATTTATATGCAGACATTGTGGCAGGTTTGCCAAACATGCAGTTTGCCAGGAAATGGAATTACTCCACACAGAGGCGCTATATAAGGGAGCTGGTGGATTTTTTGGGGAGAATTCAGCTCTTGTTTCTCAAATGTTATTTTTGTAAACCAACATGTTTTGTTTGTTTGTTTGTTTTATGTTTGTAATCTGAGTAAATACGTGAACCGAGTTTAGATCAAGACTGGCTCTTTGTGATTACTGTCCACAATGGAAGAAGGTCCTTTATGGTTTTTGGACATTGTGTCTAAGTGTGTGTGTGTGTGTGTGTGTATGTACATCTGCGTGTGTGCATATCTGTTAGTTAAGTTCGGGTATGCATGTGCTGAGCCATCTGTTCACTGCTTTATCAGTAGTCTTCCAGTGCCCGAGCTTATCTGTGCACAAGGGTTGCGCTGGCCTACTTTAACCTTCTGCTCACTCACTTTACCCAGTCAAGCACAATAGTTTCATGTTAATCACTGGTCGTCAGATTTCTTTCATCGTGGTAGAAGTAGTACTTTGTCGCTAATGCTTTGGAGAATGATCAATTGGTTTCTTGATTTGTTTCACCAAACACTGTGTACACTGTTTTTTGTTTTTTGTTTTTTTTTTGGGGGGGGGGGGCAGAGGGGTTGTTCATGCATATCTAATCAATCGAAAGTGGTGAACTGCAGCTCTCTTAAACAGGCCGTCTTAAGTCACATGAGGAGAAAGTCTTAAGTGAGCTGATTCTCATGTGACGGGGTGTGACCAAACACCACAAGTAAGGTCATAAAAAGATGCGCAATAAATACTGTTTATGCTACGCACTGATAAGCTATTTGTGTCATTTTTTTCAGTGTGGTCAGGCCCTCTGAGGAACTTGCATAGAGATACTTCAGGGCTCCAAACCGTAAAAGTCTCTCATGTCTTAAAATGCCACACTAGGCTTCTTCATTTTTCTTAGGTTAGTTTAAGTTTTGGTAAGCCGCTCGTTCCTGCCGATTGCTGTCAGGCTATTGAATAGACAAACCTGAAAACCTGGACTCACCCCCACTCGCCCATTTTAACATACTTATATTTATACAGTCAAACCTCGGTTTTCGAACGTCTCGGTTCTCATCCAATTCGGTTTTTGACCCAAAAATTTGCGTTTTTTTAATGCCTCGGATGACGAAAAAATTTCGGTTCTCGAACAAACTGAGCGCACTTGAATGCACCACTTGACTCTTCTCGCCTTCCTTACACGAGAAAGTGACGCTTCCTCGTGTTGCTTTCCATTGTGAGCAGACATGTTCAGTAAACATTTTTATTTTAAAAAGAGCGTGGTTTCGGTTTTCGAACAATTTCGGTTTTCGAACAGCCTTCTGGAACGGATTATTGACGAAAACCGAGGTTTGACTGTGTTTTATAATTTATATTTCTTTATATAACTTTTGTTCTTCTACTTCTCCCTTTCATAATTTTGCTGCTGTAAATTGAGAATGTCTCCATTGTGAGACAAATAATTTTTTTCTTACCTTAACCCTTTCAAGGACAGAGCTTACGACAGTGGACATCTTATCATGGTACCAGTTTACGGGTTATCATAGTTGGTGCATGAAAGTGTTAAACTGCTGTACTTTGCAGTCTATACTGAGGGAGACTAACATATGAAGGCTAGTCAAGTGAGTGCTGTTAGGTGGTTGTCTATGTGGCTAATAGGTCAACTATGATGGGCGGGGCAGGGGGATGAGAGGAAGGATGAGCAAGAGATTTTTAAAGCTCTGATGATGGGCAAATGTTTGGCGAGCAGCTTGAAGAGGGTGGAGTGCAGCGCCGGGAGATCAGTGGAAGGCATAGAAATGGATGGAAAGGGGAAAAGTCACGTGAGTGACTCATTGCCAGATACCGAGCTGACATCATAGTTTGGGTTTGGAAAAAAAAACAAAAATTCAAATCCGTCACAGAATGATTTCACATTCTGGCATGTTGTAGAGCTTAAGTCACTCCAGAGTGAGGGTTTCCGTTGTCCTATTTTGCGCTTCATAACGGGCCACACATTTGAAAGAGACAGGTTTGGACTAGTCTTGAACTCCAACTTTTTTACTACAAAGCCCATTGAAACTTGCATAAAAGAACGATGGACTCATAGCTTGTGCGGCGGGGCCACTTTTGTTTCAGACACTCATTGATTAATTTGAACCTGACTTTAAGCGCAACCTGAGGTCTGTGTACAGCAGTGCTGCAATAGCCCGCTGCAGTTCTCAGCACCCGGAGTTGCAGAGAACTGTTCGCATATATGCTTGTCTAATGATGTTCAATGTTTTCAGTCAGTATAAAATCGAAAGTGATTTGCCTTTTGAGTCCAACTATTTTCAAAGTGTACAGCTCAAATATGAAGCGGGATCGGCATGGCCAACTGTTACCCCCCCGAGCGGGAGATACACGCGTTTTTACGCTCGATCTCTCATTGCTCCCAGACTATTTTCCACCCCCGTCCATGAAAGTCTCACGCTCACACAAAGAAATGCAGTTGGAAAAATAGGTTTTTATCATGCATGAAAATGGCCAACTGTTAGCTGTCTATTTTTTTCCTCACATATTTATTACTTAGTTATTACTTATTAATTACTCGCATTTTTACAAGAGCAGTTACAAGTAACTAACAAAAAGGTCTGGCTTTCAGTGATACGCCTTTTGCTTTCCTAAGCTCTCCCGCCAACCTGCTAACACCCCCCCCCCCCCCGCCGCTGTGAACTGCACTGGTGTCACTCAGTGTGTGCTTGCTGTGTAGCGGTCCCAAGGGGCTCATCTCATCACATCCTCAGTGTCGTAATAACAAAATTACAAGATGCAAATTACTTGCTAGGCAGTGATTGTGTGTATGTGTGGGTGGGGCGGCAGTGATTACGTGAATTCCAGATTTGTACCTATGTACAGTTTTGGAATCTTTGTTCTCTGTGTCGCCATGGATGCACCTTGGACTTGACCCTCACACGCATACATCATATAGAAAGCGTATATACGGTTGTACCTTGTGTGATGTCGTTCTTTGTCATGCATGAACCAAAAGCAGTTATGACGCGCGACGACTCCAAAAAGGAAACTTCGAGCTTTCCAACAGATCCTCAAATGTTGTTTATCGCTTCACTCCTCAAGGGCTGTTGCGTTGCCTGCGGTGGCGGTTTCAATATGGCCTCTCTTGAAACACCACGTTTCTCTTTCGCTGTCTTCAACCTCCTTTTAGCCGGGGAATGTGAGTTCAACCAATGAGTTTCACAAAAAATATGGCCTTTAAAAAAAGAACAATCAACTTTTCAGGTATTTAATAGCCGCTGTTCAGTTTTGATCATAGCTGTATCACGGGCCATTTCTATGAGATTGTTTTAACTGAAAAGAAATGGCCTTTGTGGTAGTGAGGTGTGTTCCCACCCTGTGACAATTTACATAATCACGGAGACATGGAGACAACTACTGAGTTCAGCCCCTAGCAAGAATAATCAAAGAACCATTCAGGAATGCAAGAGAAAAAACTCGCTATTTCATGTAATCACCGTTATGAACTAAACAAAACGACAGATGATGAAATCAGTACTGCGACGCAATTTTGCAAATTCACCTGCACCAGAAAACCAAATTGTTACTGTTAACTACCACATCGGTGACATTTCAAGTCAAGCACTCAAATGTATTTGTACGTCGCCCTTACAGAAAAGTCTCAAAGGTTGACAAATATTAACAACATCCCCTGATCTTAACCCACCCCCCACCCCCACCCCCACATTGGAGACAAGAACAAACTAAAAAAAAAAAAGAGAGAGAGAAACTATTTGGGGAAAAATGAAAAATCAGCCAGGAACTTCCGGTCGGCCTTTCTTGTAACTTCAGCACGATTCCCCAATGATTTCAGTGGATGACTCATTATTTGGCTGATACCAGACCAAAAAAAACAAAAAACTGACACAGACCAACAGACGGTATGCATGCTTTTATTGTCTTTTTATTTATTTATTTGTTTTATTCTGCATGTGGGCTCTTTAGCGACACCTTACTCAGAGGTTTTCTGAATCCTGTGTTGTCAAATGAGCCCGGCAGCTATTGTGAGCTTCAGCCTTGGGGGGGAATCATTCTGCGGGAAGATCCTCCTACACTCTTTTTCTTTCTTTCTTTTTCTTTTTCTTTCTTCAGTTGTTCTTGAATTCAATATGACTTAATGGCGACTCATTACCTGTAATGAGGACGTTGTTTGTCGGCTTACCATGTGCAGATTGATCGGCGCCAAGGAGTCACAGCGGGGCTGACATTTGAATGCAATATCTTGAAGTAAAAAGGCCTGAATAATTTAGTTTTTTTTTTCATGATTATATCAATGAGAAGTGGTTTAGCCGACCTCTCTTGTGTCTCGAGTGAGTGTATACAGAAGGCGTTGTGTCTTCGAGACAAAAGAAATGGTGGGAAGTTGCAGTCAGACTAAGAAAGCAACAGACAGTAATAATAATTACCGTATTTTCCGGACTATAAGTCGCAGTTTTTTTTCATAGTTTGGCTGGGGGTGCGACTTATACTCTGGAGCGATTTATAGGTGAAATTATTAACACATTATTATATCATTTCACATGTTATTTTCACATTTAACCACAAGAGGCCGCTGTCGACCTGTGTTGATAAAACCACGATGAGTCTGACGGAAGCGACGTAGAAGAGGAAGCGCTGCATCTTCTAGCTCCAGAAGTTGGTGGAGTTGTTTTAAAGTGACACAGAAGATGAAGATTTCATTGGATTTAGTGATTTGGAGTGACAATAATGGTTTGCTGAACTTGTTAGCATGTTCTTTATGCTATAGTTATGTGAATAAGTCTTAATATGTTACTTGAACATACCAGGCACGGTCTCAGTTCGTTGTTTATGCGTCATGCAACTTATTTTATTTTCATTTTAAATTGCCTTTCAAGATGGCAGGAATGTTCTTGGTGTTGGATTTTATCAAATAAATTTCCCCCCAAAATGCGACTTATACTCCAGTGCGACTTATGTAAGGTTTTGTGTTCTTTATTATGCATTTTATGGCTGGTGCGACTTATACTCAGGAACGATTTATAGTCCGGAAAATACCGTATTAAAAAAAAAAAAAAAGATACTTTCGGCATCCTATCAGTGATAACAGAGTGACTTGGACCAATGATTGTCAACCTTGATTGCGCCACGGCGCATATTTGAAGTTCTTAAAATCGCACGGCACACCACTAAACAGAATTGTCACAAAAAAATAAAAGGATACATATGTCAATTTCATAGTTTTTTGCCATCTAATAGACGATCATTTATTTGTTTTCTCTGTCACGATAAGTTGCTAGATAGAGGGACAAAGATACATTATTTGTTATTAATAAATACATTTTCACCAATGAAGTGGAATTTAATAAGGCCCGCCCGGCACACTGGTTGGGAATCACCGAACGAGACAAAACACAAACGGCCAAGATCCATATTTAGCGTATCATTTGGCTAGCCCTCTGCATGCTAGTGGCAAGATCAGCATCAGACATCATCACTAACAAAGAGGATTAACAGGACATGATCAATTATCTTTAATTCTATCAGAGGCATCTTCCCCCTCACAATCTTTCGATAAAGATGACGTCATTGAGGGTTTCGGACATGACTTCTGGCAAGGAGATGTAATTTGGTTTGGGCTGTAACTTCTTTAGCCGAACTGGAAATAGGTTGCGCATGTTCATATTTTGTCTTTGTGAGGCGGTGATATCTGACAGCTGTTGCTAGACGAACAAACTAGCTCGATCGCTCCTTTTGCTTTTTGAGAGTTCACATTGGTTTCACAAACCACCAACCTTTTGATACCTTACATGAATAACGCTGTTGACAACTGTTGCTGTGTTTTATTTAATGACACAATTCACAGGAGAAGAGTACTTGATAGACGCACAAGCAGATGACATTGAAGCTGCTATTTACAACTCACACATTGGCAATGATTTAAAACAAGATAATACGCTGACGCTACCTTTTTGGTGATGCATCTTTTGCAAAGCTACAATTGTGTTGGCTAGACATCCATGAGGCTATACTATACTTTCAAACATTTTAATTCCATATTACTGAGTGGACCAACGGAATTTAATGTGATTCTGGACAAGATATGCGTCAAATATTCTTTAAGCTAATAATGACATAAGAATACTGGTCTGACACTGAAATATTTGTGTTAAACTAAAAAAAATTTCCGTCAGCAGTTCATGTGCAGTTCTACAATCAAACCAAAAAAAAGATATTGTTCATTAATACCACTTTGACTATGTTTTTGACACAGCGCTTTTATATATGATTGAATTAGATCATTCCGGTATACTTAACTCATTCACTCCCAAAGACGTTTTTAAACGTCTTTTCAGACTTGGTCCAGAATTGGCTGGGACTGAATGAGTTAATGTTGTGTCTTGCAACGGTATATTTTATGCCTGAAGTCACCGATCGGTTTCTGGCTCCCCCTTTGCAGTGAGCGTCCACGCACTGGATGTGATGGTGTCGCAGAGCAGTATCCAGGTAGCCCGAGGCCAAGCAGCCGTCCTGCCTTGCTCCTTCAGCACCAGCGCTGCTCTCAACAACCTCAACATCATCTGGATGGTGATCCCACTGTCCAATGCCAACCAACCAGAACAGGTGCAGTCACTTACACACACACATACTGGCTCACCCGCAGTGAAGCTGCGCTCAATGCCGCAGCCTCCTGAGTGAAGGAACGGTGAATTAAAGGAGGGATGTCGAGAACATGTAGTCCAGTAGCCCGGGGAATAGTTGTTCTAACTCACTTTCCAATGTAACCTCACCGCATATGCCCCCATGTGGATCGCTGCTTTCACCTTGACATCTTGCAGTCAAAACAGGTACAAACGATTCCGACGATGATTTTGAACAAGGTGTGTTCAGATAGAGCCTGAAGAGCACTTCCGGTAACAGACGTTTCGCCATGCAATTGATTGAAATTATTTTCAAGAACTACTGTATATCCAATAAAACATTACTATTGTACTGCATCATACAGAGATGTATCTCTCTATATATAAGAATATGTACTATATCAATCTAAATACGGTATATGCATTGCTAACTAGAGGCAGTTCTCAGTTGAACAGTAGGTGTGCCAGGTGAAGTACCCAATATATGGTGGCGTCTTTTGGATTCACTCCAAGTTCTAGATCAGGGGTGTCAAACATGCGGCCCGCGGGCCGGATCCGGCCTGCAGCGAGGTTTGATCAGGCCCGTAGGATAATTTGAAAGTGAAAAATGCATAAAAGACACGGAATGAATATTTTTAAGGTGGTGCAATTCATGGAGTGTCCGCTAGGGGGACATACTGTTTTGATCAGAGTAAAAGACAACATTGTTTTGATCAGAGAAGAAGACAAGAGCAGCCTCAGTCTGTCACTGAGACAGACCCAACACAGCAGACGCTGTCAAGGACAGAATACTTTATTCTTTACACATTTAATAGCAGTAAGGTATAGGCAGGGATTACATTTAGATTTTATATGCTTGTGTAAATGGTTTAAAAATTCCTTTCTTTATAAATCTCGTTTAATCTTAATAGTGCATTACTATATTTTTCAGTACCAATTGCTTGTTAAAGTTGTGTGCCTTTGTACAATCAGTGGGATCAGTTGCAATGCATATATGTGAATATTAAAAGTAAATCTAAGGAGCTTCATGAAATGTTTTGTAAAAGATCTGATTATTAAATTTCAACATTTTCCTAATGTTCTTGTGCTTCTTTAGACCAAAACAAAGGAAAGACATTTTGGTTATTTATAGCAGAGTATGGTATAATTTTAATGGCCCCGTCCACTTTACATCTACCGAGGCCGTATGTGCCCCACAATGTGAAATAAGTTTGACACCCCTGGTCTAGATCCCCTCCCTCCTCACGGTTTGTGGCAAGAATGGCCAGTCCAAATCTTATTTATTATGAATTTCGTCATGTTCTGCCATGCTCGCAAAGGCGGATTTAAATTGGATCTCATAAGTGTCATAAAACATGCCCTGGAAGTAAAATACTTTGGTAAACACATAAGACGCCGATGACCATTTGCACGGAAACAAATTGACACTGAAATTCAAGTAAAGCAAGTAGCGCACACATAGGGAAAGTGTCATGTAAGAATTAATGCGCCAAGTAAAAAGAAATGTGCACTCATGAAACATGTGATGCATGCAAATGTTAATTCCATGGCCGTCATGCATGCAAGTATATCCGCAAAGTAGCATGTTTATCCTTTTCCCCATGTACGACATTAATACATTAAAAGAATCCTACAGGTTCTTCTCTATCTGGCTTCTGACGTCTTTGTATTGGATCCTGAGATTGGCTCATAATGAAGCAAAATAAAAGCAATGAGCAAAAAATTGCTACTTCGGAACGTGAAGTGAGCTTGTTACTGATTGTGTTGTGATTTGCTACACATGAACCGAACCTGTCACCGTATACGTTAAATGAGCCATGTGACAAACCGTACTCAAGTTATAATTTTACAGCCAAATGTATACAGGTAGAGAATCTCTTTTTGGTGCATCTGAACGCACCTTGGGAATATAAGTTATGTAGAAGTAGTAGCTTTTAGGCTTTAATAGATGTAGAGGTTGTGGGTGTGGCCTTGCTGTTTATAAGTCTATCAAGTAGTTTTATTTTATTTTTTTTTGCTTATTCTACAGAAACAAACTGAAACGAAAGAATAATGTGCTCTCTTTTGTCTCGTGGTGTTAGTTTATCATCCCGCGCCTCATGCTGTGCCACCTTAAGTGTGTTTTTTTTTTTTTCTCTCACCTACCCTCTCTCACTGTCAGCTTAATTTGTCCTTCCCGCTTTCAGGACTTATGCGATTCATTTTTAACTTATTTAACATGCAGCTGCCGGCCATACAAGCTCACCTGCCTCCCCTCACTTTGAACCTCCGCTGGTCGGCCGTCCAAATAATATGATTATCTTCTGCACTAATTACCTCATGCCCACGACAGGCTCTATATAGCAGCTGTTCACCACACGCAGAAGCTCGCAGACATACACGCCGACGCCACAAACTAGCATCAGACTAGTTTGTGCCCGTGTCCATATCGCCGCACAAATCTGCGTATGCATCCATGCATGGCTTCAATATATTTCCTGTGTTCACGCAACACGTAGGGACACAAATATAGCATGGCGTGTGCGAACTCAGATCCCATGAATTCATACAACTAAAAACTGCATACAGCCCATCACGCCGTGATGGTCTCGCCGTGATGCTCAGGTATGCTCAACAAATGTAGTAAACAGAGTGACTTCATGCGATTATCAGCTGCTGTCAACTGACAAGATTGTACACTGCCGCGAGAGAGTTGTTGTTTTATGCGGCGCCATCGCTTGACATTACATAATGTGTACTTTAGAAGTATAAAAACACAGGGCAGCAACTTTTTAAGTGCACATTGTCACAAGCGACGGACTCGTGCAAGGACGTGCACGAGCAGAAACAAGCACTTTCAGTTCTTTGTGTGAATTTGCGTGGGGTGTGGGATGGGGGCGGGGGGGGGGGGGGTGGCGGCGACAGTGCGAGAACAAGGTCATTTTGGAGAAAGAGAATGTCATAAATGATTACGGTTGATGCTAAAAGCCATTAAGAATTACTGAACAGAACTCTGTTACACTTACACACCCTCGCGGCGTGCGTTAGCACTCTAAAAAGCGCTCTCGGACCACTCAGCTCGCGCTCAGTCTTCTCAAATTTGAATACCCTGTTCAGATAAAAAGCGACAGTGCTACTTATTGAGCTGCGTCACACGGCAAAAGCATGAGAAACGTCAGCTCCTCGCACAGAAACTCGGCTTCTTCGGCGTTACGCGGAAAAAATATAATTAATTTGCTTTGCTTGATGTTGTAAGTTTTCATTCTTTCACGTTTGTGTGTTTAACAGCCACCGGTCTACAAGGCCCAACTCCACATTCCATTCTATTTTAAAGATTTGGTCACGATTTGATTTGGTAACACATCGTATCGATTGCTTGGCGACAACTCCTGGGGCGTCTTGCTCAAAGTCAGCTGGGGTAGGCTGGAATTCACCCACGACCTGAATGAAGTCAAGCGGTATAAAAAAATGAAGCGCTAGAAATGAAGAGATGGAAAAATAGAAAACATAAACGCAGATCCAAGCTGACGTGGTTTCTGTGCCCTAACTCGGCCCATTGCGCGATTCAGGTCCAGAGTCTCCATGTTGTAGCAGACGTTTTTTAATTTGCTTATAATTAATTCATAATCCTTTACCCTATAGACCAGTATGAAATCTAGGATTCTGAAATTCTGAATGCATGTTGTATTCATTAATTCATCTGAGAACTATCATTTGACGTTTCAGTCAGAGTTTGAGGCTTTTATTAACTCTTTCATTCCACAAGACGTCTTTTTAAAATTAGGCTCCGCCTACCAAGGACGTACTTGTACTAAGTCTTTTATTTGCGTCATAGAGAGGGGGAGGGTCTGATGCAATCTGTGAATGAGAATAAGCCGTTTGCATTGTAAATCATGTAAAAAAAAGCGACCAGTAGGTGGCAGTGGTGCCTCAGGTTCTTGAAATGCATGCTTTTACAAAAAGCTCTTTTTCTCCGTTTTTTTGCCCAGGAATCGCCATTTCCATGAAATTTAGCCATTTTGTAATTGATTGCTGAAGAATGGAAAAAGATTTTTTTTTGTGCTGAAAGAAGAGAGTCCAAATTTTATTTTGGTAGGCTCCAAATTTATATAGCATGAGAACCAAATATTCTGTGGGCCTTGCAAGATCAGTCAAAATCCAGTAAAACGCTGGGATTGAGGGGGTTGCTCCAGTGAAATTGGCTGGGATTGAATGAGTTAAACATACAAGTAAAAAAAAAACCAAAATCACCTTTTTTGGTTTGTTTTTTTTCGACATTATCTCCTCTTGTAGTGATCCATCCATTTTCTCATCCGCTTATCCTCACACTATTGATATTATCAGTATCGCTTCTTGAACGGAGTATATAATAATGAATTGCCCTGCGATTGGCTGACAACCGGTTCAGGGTGTCCCCCGCCTACTGCCCGAAGACGGCTGGGATACACCCCAGAATTTTTATATATATATATATTCACACGCTCAGACCACCACTAACCCACCCCATCCATAAAGGAACCACATATTTTATGTTTACTTTCGCATCACGGTGAGGGCCAATCAGAGACTGTGGGTGTGTAAATTAGTGGTTTATTCCATTGACTCTGATGTGTAAATCACAAAGGTTAAATGTCGAAAGGATATTTTTAGCAGCTGTTTGAAGACAGAAAAGTATAATTTTACAGTTTGAAGTGAACCACTGCTCTGGTTCTATTGAGGTCAGTGATAATCTGTGGTGCAAAACTAACGTTAATCTGTAATAGAGAACATCTGTCAACGTATTTCGGATGATCAGATTTTGATCCTCATCCGAACCGTCCAGTCCATCAGAGGATGAATCTATGGCATACGCAATGCAATTGACTTTTCCCTCTGGGGATGGGATCAATAAAAGATCGTTTTAGGCCAGGTACACACATCAAGACAATTAAATTGTTTTTGTTCTGATTTTGGGTGGCACGGTAGACGACTGGTTAGCTCATCTGCCTCACGGTGCAGAGGTCCAAGGTTCGATTCCGGGCCCCGGCCATATTTTGTGGCGTTTGCATGTTCTCCCTCTCACTCTCTCTGATTGGGTCATTCCAGAAGTATTACTTTGTTCTGTTGCAGCCATTCAATTGTCGGATTAGTTTTGGGTCATTGTCCAATTGCTTCACCCATCTACTGTTAAGCTTCAATTGGCAGACAGATGGACTTGGTTTCATAGACTTGGGAAATCATTTTTCAATGCATCCAGTCCCTGAGGCAGGAAAGCAGTCCCAAAATATGATGACATCCCCTCCTTCACCCCACCTCCCACCACTGTTAGCGTACACTCCACAGTGTGGATGACATTTTGATGGTGCTGTGCTGACCTCTTCCGTCAGGGAGATTTTTAAACTCTCCGAAAACTTCTCAAGGCAGTTATGCGAATGAGAACCCTCTTGGACTGTTGTAAAACTGTGTGAATGCAACAAAACCTAACAGTATGTAATAGGGAATAGTGAAACTTGGAGGTCCGAATCTGGATGGAAACCATACGAGGTGTGTCAGAAGAAACTCAAGTTCGGTTGAAGTCCAATGCACTTTTGGAGCCTCCTCTGACATGCCTTTGTGCACTTCTGGAAGGATTCTTCCTGGTTTCTCTGCTGCTCTGTGGTCACAGCCATCTCGATAACGCCCACGTCTTAAAAATGGTCCTTATGTTTGACACCATTGCCATTGGGAAATAGGAAAACATCTCATAGAGCCAGACCGGAGGAGGAGTAAAGTCGGCACGGTGTCAGATGCTCGGGACATCGTGAGCATGTACGATGACATGGATTCGTGCCGACAACTCTCACCTCTTCTCGCACACTGAATGAAGCAGGATCCCTTTGGAGACATTCTGGTCGGCCGTCTGATAATTTGAAAATACAGTCAAACCTCGGTTTTCGAACGTCTCGGTTCTCGACCAATTCGGTTTTCGACCAAAAATTTCGAGTTTTTTATGCCTCGGATGACGAACAAATTTCGGTTCTCGAACAAACTGAGCGCACTTGAATGCACCATTTGACTCCTCTCGCCTTCCTTACACGAGGAAGTGACTCTTCCTCGTGTTGCTTTCCATTGTGAGCAGACGTGTTCAGTAAACATTTTTATTTTAAAAAGAGCGTGGTTTCGGTTTTCGAACAATTTCGGTTTTCGAACAGCCTTCTGGGACGGATTATGGACGAAAACCGAGGTTCGACTGTAAATAATAAAATTAAATGAAGCATCTTTTCTCTGAAAAAAAACAAAACTAAACAAAAACATATTGCTGGCGGATCGTATAAATGCACAGTGATGCTGTGGGAACACGGTTGACCGTAAAACAGAGGACCATATGGCAAACCTGCAGTTTAAAGTGAGCGAGGGCTCATAATGTTGATGTCATGTCTCAGAGGATAGAAAGAGATAACAGTGGCGGCTTATGGTTAGAAAATTGAAGGGAGGCTGTGGGGGTTTAGAGGTTTATTCAGGCTTTATTTAGGCGGTAGCAGTATCCCTTGTATTCGCAGCCAAAAGGTCCTTTGGGTTGCTCAGAAGTAGGCTATGGTCATCAGAAAATAACCAGTTACGGTCGCGATGCTTCTCCAACACGTGCAATGTAACGCTTTAGGTTACGAGAAATGATGGAGCTGAGATCGACTGGTAGAGAGACAGTGGCATGTCCAGACTTATTTTTGCTCGGTTCGTCGTGTGAATGCCTGCGTTGACCTCTTTTCGGCGCACAGTGACCAAGCCAAGCAGGTCACGCGGGAGTGGATGAGGTGTTATCGACACATACACTACATTTGGCTATACAGTCTGCATACACTTCCACACTTTTAGAATAAGGCATTGAATTGACTCTTTCCCACTGCTTACTTTTAATCCTCCGCTCATCCGTGCACACGCAAACGGAATGTTAAATGGCGAGCGCGTTTGACTGGATCGTTTTCGGTCTACATCGAGATTATATTGTAAAGTCATCCGAGTATGAAACAGGATTGCATAGGTGGAAGGACAGGCGGACTTGACCGATGCAAGTGAACGCGGGCCACCGTGACACGCGCGGGGTGGTGGGGGGGGGAGAACCGGGGACAGTTATTTTGGCAGAGCAATCACACACTCTCGACCCGATATCCACCAATCGCGCGAGTAAATGAATGCACACTGACATACCAAACGGCACAGACATGGAGGAGATGAAGTTGCAGGCTCTCATCACAGCTGAGGAGCTGCCTATTCATCTGCACGTAAGAGGACAAAGCGAGCGCGCTGCACTCAGGAAATTGCAGCCGTGCAATTTACAACCGTTAAGCAGCAGTGAAGGACAGTCGACACACACACACACACTGCTTTCATCAAAACTATCCCTGTCACGCTCACAGACACACACACACTGAAGCTAGTTGTTTCCCTGGCTGGGTCTTTGAACAGTTCAGTGAGGTCTCTTTTCAGCCAAATGAATGGCCCCTCTGATTCCCTTCTGTGTGTGTCGGTGTGCGCATGTGCACAAAACCATGTGTTTGTGCGTGTCCTCTTCATCTTTTGTGCAGGCCCAGCTGAGGGGTGGGAGCTGTTTTGCATGGGGCTCGGCCACACAAACCAGCCTGTTCAAAGTGAATTCAAAATCAGAGCAGGGCTTAAAAAAAAAAAGTTTAAAAAAAAAGCCTTTTGTTTTATTTATTTCTCTTAACGTACTTCAATTTGGAAATGTGTGAATATTATTCCAACCTTTAACAGGATCCGAACAACAGCAATATTTCCATGCAACAGATTGCTGTTGATATTTTTGAAGGCAAAATAGTTTCAATTACCGTCATTTCCGGACTATAAGCCGCAACTTTTGTCACACGCTTTCAACTCTGCGGCTTATTTAATGAAGCAGCCTATATAAAGACTTTTTTAACGGCCGCCTGTGTACCGTCTTTCTTTGTAAATATCTCATGTAACAATATGGGCTTATATACAGGTGCGGCTTATGTGTGTACAAAATGTTTTTTCCCTTTAAAAATGTAGTGGTGCGGTTTATATTCAGGTGCGCTCTATAGTCCAGAAATTACGGTATTCTATTAAGTCGATGCTTTTTTATTTTTAGAGCCTTATAGCTTCGCGAAAGCATACCTGTAGTATGTTCTCTTTAGTCACTCATCCAGAAGTGACCACTTATTCGTCTGTATGCTTGAATTTTATTTTTTCTCATGGGATTTCAGGTGGTTGTTATTTCTAATTACGTTCGAATGTAACATTTTCTCCCTCTCATGTGATATTGCTTTTTTTGTAGTTTGTTTGGTTTTGTTTAGGCAAAAATAAATATAACAGTCAATAAACAGTAATCAGAAAAAAATGATTTTGCGATACATTTTAATGCAAAATACAGTTGCTGTCAGATTATTTGATCAATGAATAGAATCATCAATAAATTAATCGATTTCTAAAAATATTCAATATGGACAGCTCTACTTTTCGCACCTACTCTGAGTAAAACTCCACCCACCCCTCGAACAAGAAAAATTGTAATTAGCCACTTTTTTTGTTTGTTTTTGTTCAGATTTTAGTCATGTGGTTGTCCAGTTTCAGTAAAAAAAGCTCTCCTTAAAAATTTCCCCTTCAACTGTCATTCCCCTGAACGATGGCTCTACCATCAGTGTCAATAATTTCATTTTTGTCTCCCCCCCTCCCCCCCCTCGCTTTGCTGGTGCCACCTCTGTTCTCCCTTTTGTGATGTGCCAATCCAGGTGATCATCTACCAAGGCGGCCAAGTGTTCAGCCTCGCGAACCACCTCAACGGACGTGTGGGCTTTGTGTCCACCATGCCAAGTACAAGTGCCTCCATCTTCATCAACAACACCCAGCTGTCAGACACGGGAACCTACCAGTGTCTGGTGAACAACCTCCCGGACAGGGGGGGGCGCAATATTGGTGTCATCGGGCTCACTGTGTTAGGTAGTAATCCTATAAACGTTGTAGAAGTGATTATTGGCAATTGTCTTTGGATTAGCAGGTGTCTCTTAACTCCATGTTAGAGAACAGCAATTGTGCAAAACAGGACTGAAACATTGAAGAGTCGGACATTCAAAGATTGTGGTGCATTTGAGGTCATTTGGCCCGAATGCTTTTTTTTATGAGTAGTGGATAGTTATTTGTCATTTTATCTTCACTTCACAAATCATAGTATGACATATATGCACCTGCTGAATCAAGTACAGCCAAACCTCGGTTTTCGTCCATAATCCATTCAAGAAGTCTGTTTGAAAACCGAAATTGTTCGAAAACCGAAACCACGCTCTTTTTAAAAGAAAAATGTTTACTGAACACGTCTGCTCACAACGGAAAGCAACACGAGGAAGCATCACTTCCTCGTCTACCCGAGGAAGCGTCACTTCCTCGTGTAAGGAAGGCGAGAGGAGTCAAGTGGCGCATTCAAGTACACTCACTTTGGTCAAGAACCGATTTTCAGTCTTAATCCGAGGCATAAAAAACTCTGAATTTTTTGGTCATAAACCGATTTGGTTGAGAACAGAGACGATCGAAAACCGAGGTTTGACTGTACCTCACTTTTACTTACCTGACCATATATGGTCATTTCCCATCCGTCTATGTACCGTATTTTCCGCACTAAAAGGCGCTGCTTTACTGAATACGTTTTACTGACATCTGATCGTCGCTATATAAATCACGGTGTCGTGTAGTGTTCTCATGGCATTTCCTTGAGCGTAGCTCAATCTAGTGGATGCATTGTGCATTGCATTTTATAACGTGGTGCGTCCAATATATGAAAGAAATTACAAAATAGGCCATTCATTGATGGTGCGCCTCATAATCCAGTGCGCCTTATAGTGTGGAAAATATGGTAAACGTAATCTTGTATTAAAAATAAATAAAATTGCATCGTAAAGTGGTTGACATCTCACCACCCACTCTTTTCATCTGTCAGTGCCCCCCTCGGTGCCAGCATGTCGAATCCAGGGAGCGCTGGATGTAGGCAGTGACATCATGCTGTTTTGCAGCTCAGATGAAGGTATTCCAACACCGTCCTACTCGTGGGAGAAGCTAGACGCGCTGCCCAAGCTGCCGCACAACGCCATGCAAGGTATTAGAAACAAGCTGGCCATCGGGGTTCCCTTTTGCCCCACCTTTGCTGGTAAATGTAACACACACGTTAGGGAGCGCAGACTCCGCCGTCCGTCCATTATCACTACCATACCTGGAAATTTCCGCCCTGTGATCCTCCTGAGGACTGATATCCCGTTGTGCGATTGAAATGAGGAGAAGGAGAAATGTGTTGCGTGTGTGTGAGATCAAGAATCGGTGGTGTTATTTTCACCCACTTCTCTCATGCTGACTACCAATTGCTGACGTTTTCACACTTCATCCAAGAAGCACTTGCATGTGTTAAACTGGATGTTGTCACTCGGCAGTTGGCGTTCAGCCTAAGAGAGCTTTTTCGTGGCCTCTCCTCTCTTATCCGGCTGTGTCCTTTGCACAGCAGACAGTCTTCATCACCTGTTGCACTCTGTGTACACTACCAGTCATATAAAGGCTCATGTACAAAGAGGCCTCCGTTTTTCGACAGAAGCAATGGCAATTGAAACTGCATGTTCACGAGAGTGTAAATTAGACTCTCTTCATGTCAATAAAATATCCAGGCAGTTGTTGGAGCCTTTTCATGAAACAAGTACAGTAGTGCTTTTACGCAGAGCTTGCAACCTCTTAACTCATTCATTTCATTTTGTGAAAAAAATCAACTAATCTGCAACAGTTGTTAAGTATGCAGAATATACTCGGTGGTTAAAACATTGCGTACACCTGCACAATGATCCAATTCAATACCTGGTGTAAGCTTGTGTTATATTATTAATTATCATTTTATGTTTGAGCATCATATTATTTTATGTTAAGCATACCTAAATTATATTCTGTTGTTTAATTATTGCTTAGACATGTATTTATGTTGATAAGTTTTGATTGGCTGTTAAAGTAAGAGAAGCAGGAAGTGATTTTTAGTTACGAGAGTTGTGTTCTCGAACGTGCTGCGGTGCAGACGTCTATTTTTTGTCCTTTTAATAAAACTGCATTTAAAGGATTCCATCCCTCCTTTTGCCGTTCGTAAAGTAGTGCTATCCACTGAAGAACAACGAACCCCTCAATTTACACTGGTATAACATTTCTGCCTTCACAAAGATAACAATGATCGGTATTGATCCACCCACTTTGAGTAAAAGCCCATAACCACAATACACTTATTCTCGCACAAATAACCAGAGTAATAAACGCTGTTAAATCAATATATCGACGATGGGGTCAATCAAAACTGAGCATAATCTTTTTAAAGGCAGAATATTTGTACCGAGACGCTCATAAGAGTGCAAGTATAGCTTGTCGGCCATTTTCTACTAAAGCTATCTGGCGCCCTCTGTTGGGTAGTAGCAGAAGTAGTTCAAACCGATCTGCGGAACAAAAGGGAACACTAAAATGCTATTTAACCTATTCTGAAAGCAACTCAGTTCCCATCCTTCAACCAAATGTGTGTAATGGAAATCATGCTGCATGTCCTGGCTTTCATGCACACAATACACCCCGTGTGTGTGTGTTCCACAGACCAAATGCAGGGCACTGTAACACTGAGAAACATCAGCACCGGTACCTCAGGACTCTACCAGTGCACCTCCAGCAATGCCATCGGCAAGAGCACATGCCTGCTCAATCTTCAGGTTGTTGCACGTAAGTTCTCCAAACACACGGCTCTGTAGCTGCCGCATAGCTGTGCCTCTTGTCGACTCACTTGCTTGTATTTGTTGACGTTTCATATAAAAGGGCTCAAGTAAAGTTCAAAAGCCTTGTCTGGGACATTTGTCAAAAGTGATATGAGAGCAAGAATGAAACCTTATGGTTTGTCAAACGTTGGCATATTTGACACAAATCAGACCGAAATGAAAACGGGGTGTGTAAGATAAGGACAAACTGCAGTTTGAATTCATGCATTGTGGTTGACCTTGGTTACCGTATTGGCCCGAATATAAGACGGCTTTGATTATATGACAGCCCCCTCTTTTTCGAGACTCAAGTTTGAAAAAATGACTTTTTTAACACCAAATTAATTTTTATACAGTAGGTACATCTGAAACAAATTATTCTAACAAGATATTTGAGAGAAAAAGCATGTTATTTTGCCTCATTCAAATCTTAATATCTGAACCTCTAAATATGTAAATTAAAGTGCAATCACATGGCTTCTGTTTTTTGAAATGTAAATGACATCATAACTTCTCCTCAGCTGCCGGTTAACCTGGCCGATCTTGGACCCACTTTTCTCCAGATTGTCGCTACGTTTCTCCATTTTCGGTTATCTCTTCTATTAATTTCTTCTCTTTTCTTTCTTACCACGATTTTTTTTTTCTTCTTCGTGCTACCGCAATTTTTATTTTATTTTTATTCTTCGTGGCAGGGGTTGCTTTGGCCTGGGGGAGTCAAGTTCAGCATTCGCGTCAATGGTATCTGGCGCCATCTAGCGTCGTGAATGGGTATAATGTCTAGACCCCGAATATAAGATGACCCTCACTTTTTTTCCAGTCTTATTTCAATGCAAAAAAACACTGTCTTATATTCGGGCCAATACGGTATATTTCCGTCGAGCTTCGCTTTATGCAAACACAGGCCGAGAGAGCCTCTCATACGTTTCTCATTTTCCAAATGAAGTTCTTGTAGGCTGAAATGCGGACATTTTTGGACAGACGCAGAATGACAGTTTCAGTCCATTGTATTCATTTTCGGAAGCACCGATCCTCACTCGGAACGTCGGTGAGCCGGCGCCTTTCTGTAAGGCAATGGCGCGCGGTGCATTCTGAACGTGGACCTTCGCTCGGAGTTCTTTCTTTACATGTCATTTTTTTGGGGGTGGGGGGGCAATCTGTTATTTCCCTTATATTGTACAGTATGAATGTATTTGTCTTTTTTTTCCCCCCCTCCAACATTCTTTAGCCCAGCCTCAGAGTGTGGGTCTGATAGCAGGGACCATTGCAACTGGAGTGCTGGCACTCATCATCTGCTGCCTGTTGGTGGTGGTCACCCTCTACTACTGGAAGAATAAGAACAAATACGAGGAGGAAGAAATACCCAATGAGATCAGGTTCATCTTTTTTTTTTTTCTTTTCTAAATGAGGTAACAATGTAAAATTGTAACATTGATGAAACAAAAGTATTGTTACAATTATTTGGACATCCACTCGCTCTCACCCCACATGTACCGTATATGTTGCTGTGTGTGACTCTCTGTTGTTTTGCTGACTTTCGCTGCTTCTCGCGAACCGGACTTTTTCGGACTTAAAAAAAAAGTTGGTTTTTTTTTTGTTGAAAAAATCCGCGATGCACCAAAGCCGCGATAAACGAACGGCGAAATAGCGAGGGGATCACTGTATCTGTTTTTAAGGCATATATCCTCTCACTCGCTCATCTCCACAGGGAAGACGACCTCCCGCCAAAGAGGTCCTCATCAGCGAAAGCGTTCCACGCCGATGCCTCATCCTCAGAGAACGACACCCTGACCTCCACCAACACCTACAACAGTCGCTATTGGCACAACCCCAAACCCAACTACGACACCAACTCGTACACGCGTTACAACGGAGACACGCGGCAGACCTTCGCCACCGCTGTCCATGGCGGCACACATGGACACAGACAGTCCCAGAACCCGGGACACGGACACGGCTCGGCGGTCACAGCGCCGGGCTCCGCCCCGCTGTCTCGCCACCCTCAGCCCACCGCGACCACCACGTCCTCCTTTGCCAACGGCAGCCACACACTCCCGCCACCCAAGACCCTGGTGGTCACCACAAACTCAGCCCCATCCCCCACCGCCATGGCGCGCAGCAACGGCTCCGTGAGCCTCAAGCCAGTGGTGACGCCCACGCACGGGCAGCATACGCACTCGTACGCCGTGAGCCAGGCCACGCTGGAGCGGATGGGAGCAGTGCCCGTCATGGTGCCCGCGCAGAGCCGAGCGGGCTCGCTGGTCTAAAAACTTCTTTTGCTTAACTCTTTGAAAATAAAATGTATGTATTTTTTGGGTTGTTGTTTTTTTTTTGTTTGTTTGTTTTTTGTCAATCAACCAAACCGCATATGGGCTGAAACAGCCTGCTGTCCTTTATTTTACTATTACAACTGTGTCTTTCTCTACTCTCTGTGCTGCTGTTTTTTTGTTTTTTTAAACTAAAAACGAAATCGGATTTTGCAGTTCATACAAGCTAATGCCAATGTATTTATTGAATTGATCTTACCTTTTATTTGGAAGTACAAGACTGAAATTAAATCCGTTTTTTTTTTAATCACGTCGGATGGTTTTGTAACTGTTGGTTTGTTTATCGGTTTTCCGCAAAACAATGCAGGCCTTTCAATCTCAGTGTACCGCGCGGTTGGACTGGAGTGAACTCAAATTCCTTTGCAAAGGAATTAAATCAGGATATTTTCTTTTTACGTTCAACAAATACAAAAACTGGGTTCCCGATGATGATAACGATGGTTTAGCTTTGAAAAATTGAATGTTCCGGTGTCTGTTGGGAGGTACTTTTAAGATGAACGTATATTTGCAATGGCCTTAGAGGAGAAGAGAACGGCAGGCTTTATAGGTGCAATACATTGCATAATACAGCATACTTACTTTCATGAAAATGTTTTAAATGTGTTGATGCACTTTTTTTTAGAGCAATTTAGAGAGCCTACCAGCTTGTTAAGAACTGTCTTAACGATGACATGTTTTACCCCTACGAATCTTCAAGTACGCATCTCCATTTTTTAAAAAATGTGTTATTTTTGTCTTTAATGTTTTGGTTACAGATATATATTTTCTTGCTATTTCCGAAACAAAAATGGAGATGTGTGCTTTAACTGTACTGATAAAATGTTGCTCTTCAAAGGATGACTATGTTTGGATCCTGCTTTTTTTTTTTTCCTTCTTTCCACTCCACCGCTGTCCTCATCTGGTCCGTCGCCCCTGTGATGCTTTTAGGAAACCATGTTTTTTGATGAATTTAATTAATGCTTTATAAAAGAAGAAATATATACAGTATTTAAAAGATAATTTCTCCCCTCCCTACCCACGGATAAAAAAGGAAAACAGCTTCTGTTTTTCTACTGTATATATTGTATCTACAACTGTAGGGTAGAATCAGAGTACATTTCAATTTGACTCGCGTGTCTTAAAAATTTTGTGGCGTTGGAGGCACAGAAAGAGAATAATGCTGCTTCACTGAAGGGATTTTTTTTTTTCTTTGATTTGTATCTTTATTTTTCTCACAAATAATGACTTTTTTTTTTTACAAGGCGGGCAAACCCAGTCTATTTATGCTGTATGTGTTAGAAATATATAAAACGTTTATATTTTAACCAAATTTCCAGCAGATGAACTCAGCTTTGCGATTTCTTGGATGTTAACGCAATCTACTAAAAGGCTTCTCGCACAACTCGATGCCGCACTTATTCGAACGAGTTAATTTTTTTATTTTTTTTGTATTTCAGTTTTATGAATATTTTATTATTTACAGTTGAAAAATGCAATCTCATTTTGTCTTTGAAACAATCTCGCATGGTGTTGAGCCAGTGTCACCTTCTTGTGTCATCTTGGAAGAGTTTATTTACGCTGGGTTGAAACTGGATCTGACTTTTATAATTCTGTTTGTATTTAATGTTTGTAAATCCATGAAGTCAAAGCTGTACATGTGCCATTCTTCACTCCAATGAGAAGAGAACACGATGGAAAAGTTCAGTTGGGTAAGTCGCTTAGAAGACGTGTTCATTAGCTCATTATTATGTATGCCATATGTGGATCCAAGTAATAAGGCAACGTTGGAACTCATTGCACATTCTCTTTAAACTCGCTCATGCTACTCAAAGACAACCAAACTAAAAAGTCCAAAAATAACAAAAGCACACATGTAATCCGCAACCCTTCTTATTTACCTGTCAAGTGTTTCCAAATGAAGTTCATTAAGATTTTTTCAGCATCTCAGACAATGTTCCCCAACGTGGTTGTTAACACACCGAGACGTCCCCGTAAGGTTTCTGTTGTTGTTATTCAAGAGAGATTGGCCACCTGAAAGAGCGAAAATGGGGAAGTGGTGAAGAATCTCCAGACGTCCTGTGTCCATGACCTAGCGTCTACAATGAGGTGTTAGAGCAAATAATGACCAAACCAATTTGTAAATATGTAAAGGAATCAAGTTGTTCTTACTGTTGGTTTGAAATGTCAAATAGGAAACATAACACTGGAACTTGTAGAGAATAAAATATTGTTGATACAATCTTCAGCCTTTGTGTGTTTTTGAGTAGATACATCTGTCGCCCTTCTTGAATGGTTACTACAATGCTAGTATGAAATGTGGACTCTACTGGAGTGTGCTGTGATGGAGATTTTTTGTTAATGTTTTCGAGTCACCATGGCGCACACACCTGTCATGGTTGTTTGTGGCCAACAGGTGGCACTGTAGGGCTCCGCCTGCCGCTGCACACCTGTTGATAATTGCGTCATTAGTGTCTGTTTAAAAGGACTCCCGGCACGGACACTCGGCGGAGGGTCGTTGTTTGTTTCTGTCATTATCGCTGTCGTGGTTTCTGTTGCTGTTTTAGTGTTTTTTATTTTATTTAATTTTTTGCTTCAGCCATGTTTTGGTTTGTTACTTTGGATTTTTTGTGTTTTGTTTTCATGACTTTGTTTTGGATTTAGTTTCCTCAGTATTTCGTTTGTTGTTTTGTTTGCTTGCGTAACCCCATGAGAGAATAACAAAAGACGTTGTTCCAAAACAGTCTGGTCCCAGCATTCCCCAGGCACCAATTTTACTTCAGAAAAATCTCAAGCCACACCACCAAACAAAAAGTGTGACTACTCATATGATGATCTTGTCTCTGCTTTGTCACAAATGAGCTCACTCAGTGTGAATGTCCTGCTTTCCTCCCACATTCCAATATGCATGCTAGGTTAATTGCACATAGGTATGAATGTGAGTATAAATGTTTTTTGTTTTTTTTTGTCGATATCCTGCCTTTCTTCTAAGTACAGTTTACCAGCAACGTTGATGAGAAGTTGTATCAAAATTGAATGGCTGGTTGAAAGTTACAGAAGCACTTCAGAAATGAACCACTAGATGGCAGTATTGATGCACTTCATATAAAATCACGAGTTACATCATAGAACAGAAAAGGCAAAAAGTCTACCTTTACAAACAAAATGTTAACTTTTGATTGACTCTTTTTTTTTTAATGTTGTGTTTGGACTTTTGATGGTGCACAATTGCATCATACAAAGCTTTTGTCAGGTCTGCTGTCTCTGTGCACCCTGAGCTCCACCCCCCTCCCTGGTGTGTGAATCCACCCCACTCCCTGGCGTGTGTGTGTGTGTGTGTGTGTGTGTGTGTGTGTGTGTGTGTGTGTGTGTGTGTGTGTGTGTGTGTGTGTGTGTGTGTGTGTGTGTGTATCACTGGAGGTTTTGACACCGGGATGCCGGACTCACTCAGCAACTGCACCTCATCTGGTAACAGCTGTCCTCAGAAGATGGCCTTGACCTCCGCCACGTCGCTCAAAAATCTGTGCTCAACATCGATTTACCGTAAATGTATCCGACCGTTCTTTGGTGACATTCTTTTTTTTTTTTTTTTTTAATCCCTAGTTAACTCTGATCCTGCCATGCACCTGCCTCTTGGATTCTCTCTTGACCAGGACCCTTTGCACTTGACATGACTAAATACCTCATCTTACCTGCAGTTGAACCTTCCTTTCTGTTCCCGAGTCCTCCTAACAGCGTCGTGTCTGTGCTTTTCGTGTGGAGCCAAATTACATAACCAATTGCTTTTTACGGTCTCATGTTCTCCCAAAGTAATTGTGAGAGTTCAAGCTCACAGGCCCCGCTAACATTGGAAAACAAACCCAGTTTGATAAATTATTAAACCTGACAAATGAATTGGTTTAGAATACAGTTTGAGTCACAGGATGAGGAAAAATGTCGAGCTGTGATTGTACTGCATTGATGTTTTAGGGTTCATTAACGGTACTGATGCCATTGCTAACAAGCGGCCCACGGGCCAAATCCAGGTGCGAGAGTCCCCCCCTGCACCCCCCTTTTGTCAGGCATGGGGAGTCCAACAAGTGGATAAATTGTCTCAAATAGCTCAATGGGTCGCCATGGCTCCACTTACACTGTCATAGCCATGATATTGGGAGCAAACCATCGAATCACTGCTGCCGCTCACATTAGCTTTGTTATGTTGGCAAGTGACAAGCAAGTTGCTCATTTGACGGGAGGATTAGCTCTTCAAGCAAATGACAGGTTTCCCTAATGCGGCCGGTTTAAAAGCGATTCATGGGGAACGGATTGTCAAGTGGTCACCATGTAGACCGTGTTCAGTAGAGGGCTTATTCATTTTGAAATAACATTCACAACGCAAAATGTGTGCTGTCAAGGCCATCACTACTGCTGATGTTTTATTATGGGGCAGCTAGAAGTAGTCCAAGCCTCTCAAGTAAGAAAATGCTTTACTATGCTCAAATCACCTGCAAGTTTTACCATTTAAAAAACAAACCTCGGTTAGCAATCTAAGGTGCTAAACTTGTCGGGAGAAACAAAGAAATGAAAATGTATCTAGATAGATCAAAAACTGATTCAGATTTGAGATGAGTATTATTCGATAATTGGCTCTTATTACATTTGAGTTTGCTCAAATGTACCTTATACAATTTTCGAAATATTAAATGACTTCACAAGCACTATGGTATTGTTTTAAATTGAGAAAAAAAATCATTAATAATCAAACAAACAATCTTGCCAAGGAGACCGAGGCTGTGGAACGAGCCCAGGTATGCTCGACAAATGATTGACAATGCCCTAAAGTCCCGCCTTCTGTCTTTCCAGTCTCTGATCGACAAAGAATAGCCACTATCTGCATTGCTTTTTAAATGAACAGTTCAAACAAATTTGGAGGTTTTAAATGGGGCCAAAGAGGGATGATTTTTCCAAAGATCATTACAACAATATTCTCCTGTCAGGTCATAGACAATTTTAACATATACAGTATACTGGTAACAACACATGTATTCACCGTAATTTCTGGACTATAGACCGCACCTGATTATAAGCCGCACCACTACATTTTTAAAGGAAAAAAAAAAATTTGTACACACATAAGCCGCACCTGTCTATAAGCCGCAGGTGCCCATATTGTTACATGAGATATTTACAAAGAAAGACGGTACACAGGCGGCCGTTAAAAAAGTCTTTATATAGGCCGCTTCATTAAATAAGCCGCAGAGTTGAAAGCGTGTGACAAAAGTCACGGTTTATAGTCCGGAAATTACGGTAATTAGTTATTTGTTGAACCACAAACTCTCTGTTTAAAGTCGATTTGAGTCCACACTTTGAGCCAAAGAGTCAGATTGTCGTTCATTGGTTTACAGTATTTCTAATGAAGAGATATTATTTGTTTCTGATCATGTTGAATGGAGAATGTCCACCGTTAATTGAGAGTGTCACTTAACACCAAATCTAAACTCCAGGCTCTGTCCGCTGTCACTTTTCCCCTCAAAGATTCTTATGACTTGGGCAATGCGAGACTCTGCGTCAGTTTGAAGGTCATCAAGATGTCATTGTTAGATTACACACCTTTATGCTCAGCAGCGCGGCTATCTCACATGATTAGAGGTTTTGCCAATGCTGTCAGTGGGAGAAGAGTGGCATCTGTTTAATAAAATATGTTTCATCTCTGTGACTTGAAGTTTAGATGAGAAAGAAATGCAACTTTAAGCAGGAGATGTTTGCAAAGTCACTTCATAAGGTTGGATTCATTAGCTTATGGACAAGCCTCAGATCTGCAGCGTTATGAAAATTGTCCCAGATCCCAAGATGGTACGTTTTTATCATTGCACAATGATGATAATTCCACGGTTTCTTGTCTATGACTTTCACTTTTTTGTACAGCATTTTTAATGTTTTGAGGGTTTTTTTGGTCCTTTGACTAGCTTGAGACCAACTTCTTATACAATCGTATCGACAGAAAATATATATATATTTTGTACATATTTTATCAATACTGGATATAACGGAAAGTTTTGAATCAGTCATTAGCCCAAGATATTTACAGTCAGCAATGATTGACCTGCTACAAATATTTCAGGATTATGAGAAGCTCGACTGGTTTTACTAACGTACTTACATGATATGACGGTTGCAGCTTATGAGTCTCTTTAGGTTAGGGAACTCGTTGGTGTGATCTGCGCGGTGGAATTCATGTGAGGCTTCAGTCAGTATCCTTATCTTCCATTTTTTTCATTTTTTTTTTTTTACGGTATAATGATATATTTTTTTTAAAAAACAATGATATCATATGTCGCGACGCGAGCACGCACACACGTCCAACCAATCAGTGCTGACGCAAAGGACATTACAGAGCAAAGAGCTTTGATCTCTTTCAACAGCTCAGCTAGCATAGCCACGACAACAGCTAAGCTAGTTCGTTAGTTGAGACGACACCACGCTCGAGGTCGGACGGACACGCTCTATTTCAATCTGTATGTTTCTCGTTTCCTTTTCTATCCAAATATATATTTTTCCACAAACCATAGCTGTCCTGTCCACGTCTTTTTTTCATCCCACTGGGTTTAGCCAGTGTGGTTATAAAGAGACCTAAATCTCTCTACATACACTCTGTATACACTGAAAAACAATACACATAGTAGTCAGGTTCTATTCTGTACCCAGTGAATAAGTAGCCGTGTGTAGCCATGATTGCAGAGTAGTGCATCGGTCTCTACTTTTGACGCTCCTGTCAAGCGTTTTCGTTTACCCACCTCAGAAGCCATTGGACCTGTTACCTCACTGACGTACGTATTCTTTGAAGCTCTATAAACTGAATTTCTCTGAAAGAATTCATTTTGAGCGTGAAATTGAAGGGACCGGCAAATTCAACATGCAAAGCGCATGACAAGCATTTTCCTTAATCAATAATGGGGTTTTAAAAACAATGTCACGGTCAGAAAAATACAAATCCCAGCTTGCATTTTGTGACAGTGGGTTTCAATTAATTTCAACGCGTGCAGAAAGGAGGCGTCGACATCAACTCAAGCGTGCGCCAAAAGAGCATTTTATCAGTGCTGACTGTTTCTTGTGTTTGTTTTATAATTGAATGGACGCTTTTTTTTCTCTCCAGGAATTAGCTTGATGCTACCAAGATGAGATTTTGTCGCCGCCATTGACGTGGTATAGCACTATGAGCGACATTAACATCGACAACATAAAAATACATTCAAGGAATAAGTTTTTAATGCATTTAAAATGTATTAAAATGTATTCAAGGAATACAATTTTACATTCAGGAGTTTTTTTTTCTTCAAGAAACCTTACGGCAAGGTCACAGAAAACAATTGAAACTGAAACATGCGCGCACCCGCTTTGAACACGCTGCACCGCCACAAATGTCTGTTTGTTTTTTGTTTTTCTTAAATTGTTAGTGTTTCTGAATCCAGTCTTGGAGGGTTTATGTTTTGGAACGTAACTGGAGAAAGGCAAATGTCAATGTACTCTTGAAACGAGATTTTTTTTCTAAAAATAGACTTTTCATGGGGTAATAACAGGATTTATTTATTTTTTGCTCTGCAAAATGACCTGAGAATACATTGTCAGTCAAGATGCAAGGTAAGAAAAAGATCCTGCCGGAATGCTGCTGACTAGGATGTTGTCTATTCTGTGCAGAAGTGGTGCTTAAGAGAGCATCAAGAAGAAGCAAACAAAGCTCTTTTGACAGCCCTCAGGGACTCTGACGTAACAGTAAATACAGCTTAACACAGCCATGTGTCCATTATTTATGAAGCACACATCATCTGGGGGTCATTAGTGAATACAGTATGTGATTTGTAAACTATATAATGCATGACTGAAATCTGAATAAACCAAAAATAAATGCTTTGGTTTTCAGTTTACAAGTTCACAATTCTGTAATGTATGTTTGTTAAATTTTTAAGCTATTTTTGCAATGAATAAATACGTTGCAATTAGAGAGAGAGAGAGAGACAGACCTGGTAATAATGCATGCAGACTGCCGCCTGACAGAAGTTCAACTATTTTGGTTTTTGTGCACGTTTTGCTTTGAGTCGGCTTCGGCTGTTTGTTTCACGCTGACACGTTATTTATTGAGGAAAGGTCACGTTCCTTTGCGAAGTCGAGACCTTCAGGCCATTGCCAGAAACTTCCATCTGAAGCTGTTGCAGGTGAGCGAAGTTCACCAAGCATTCCTTCTGCACTGTCAGTGTTTGGAACCCCTGCGTCATGTTCCCTCTACATCTGAAGGCATGACATTTAACAGCGCCCTCGAAAAAAAACACATCACTGATGCGGTGGTAGGGGATCATGATGTGCCATTCTTTTTTTGTTTTTAAATTGGATGGGCCGAGAATGTGCACTTAAAATCCAAGTATAAACCAAAATTATATGACAGATGTGCTCGATGTAGAGGAGAGCCATCGCAGTCTTGTTAGTTATTCATTTTGAACATGTTGTGTTTATATGTCACCAACACAAATACTGTATTGGCCCGAATATAAGACGGTGTTTTTTGCATTGAAATAAGGGGTCTAGACATTTAACCCCTGCCACGAAGAAGAAAAATAAAAAAATAGCGGTTAGAAGGAAAAGAGAAGAAAATAATAGAAGAAATAACAGAAAATACAGAAACGTCGTGCCAATCTGGAGAAAAAGGGGGTCGAAGATCGGCCAGGTTAACCGGCAGCTGAGGAGAAGTTATGATGTCATTTACATTTCAAAAACCAGAAGCCATGCATTTACGAATGTGATTGCACTTTAGTTTACATACTTAAATGTTCAGATATTAAGATTTGAATGAGGCAAAATAACATGATTTTTCTCTCAAATATATTGTTAAAATCATTTGTTTAAGCTGTACTGTAATTATTTTCTGTATAAAAATGAATTTGGTGTTCAAAAGGTCCATTTTTCAAACTTGAGTCTTGAAAAAGAGGGGGTCGTCTTATAATCAGGGCCGTCTTATATTCGGGCCAATACGGTATATATATATCATTAATTTATAATAGGACACATGGTGATTTACTCCCTCCAAGATATGTGTTGTTGTGACATTGTTTACATGATGTACAAGCACATTCAGTGGCGTAAGTCTCTCAACATTTCTGTCATATCCTGACATTCCATTCAGCCCTTTTGCCCAGCAGTGGTAATTATGCCTCATTTACCCGTGCCGCTGGGATCGTAGCTCAGATTGTTTTTTGATATTCTGCTCTTTTATCAAATCCAGACAGACTCTCGTTTTCATTCATACATTGAGTGACCTCGGACATCACGCTCGCCATGGTTGCATTAATAAAGCTGAATTCAGCCCATCTCAGGGAGCTCAAGGGTGAATCAATTAGCTGTTTTTGTCTCCCACTGGATTGCCGTACATACTGTAGTACGGTGTCCACCCTGACCGAGCATATTGGATTCGATTCAGTGCGGCTCTGATGCTGGCAAGCAGCCGAGATGCTGTGAAGTGCCAGCCAGAAGGAGGGAAGAGAGGGCGCCGGTGTGTGAAGGGGAACAAATGGAATGATAAAGAAAAAAAAAAAAGCATGCAGGGAGAGGCTGTGTGAAGATAGACACCAAAACGTGAATTAGTGAAGAATGGGTCAATATCTTGAGCTTTGTCTGCCATTTGCATTTGTAATTTATTTGTTGTGAGCTGGCGCGGTAACTAAAAATGTCTGTCAATGGGAAACTACAAATACTAAGAAAGAAGTTCAACAGACGAGTGGAAATTCTTTGATAGCATGACTATATCTCTAGTGTCTATTGTCAGCATCACTGCATGGCCAAAACGTGAGCTGTTTTGCCATAAATCCCTGTTATTGTGTTGACGCTGAGTGAGGCATCTCAAGTTGTACCAAGAGAACCGCAGGCAGTAGATTTACAGCAAGGCATGAAATCACTGAGTGAACAGTTACACGACAGAATTTCGGCCGACTGCCCGAAGACGGCTTGGCTATGCTCTAGCACATAGGTGTCAAACTCAGGTCCTCGTGGGCCGCTGTCCTGCATGTTTTCCAAGTCTCCCTGTTGCAACACACCTGATTCAAATGAGCAGGTTCAATGTCAGGCTTCCGCAAAGCTTGCTGATGATCTGATCATTTGAATCAGGTGTGTTGCAACAGGGAGACTTGGAAAACATGCAGGACAGCGGCCCACGAGGACCTGAGTTTGACACCTATGCTCTAGCATGTCTGTGACCCTCATGAGGATAAATGGATGGATTGATGACTAAAACACATTAACAGCAACAACAAATACGTGGTGCAGCAAAGTCCTTCCGGTTTGGTGGCCTTAGTATTGCATCTCTGGTTTTTGCAGATGATGTGGTGCAGATGGCTTCTTCAAGCCCTGCGGGGTCTCCAGCCCTCACTGGAGTGGATCGAAGCTGAGTGTCAAGCAATTGGAAGGAAAACTTACTGTACACCTCCCAATCTGAAACAATGGTCCTCAGTCGGAAAAGGGTGGCGTGCTCGCTCCGTGGCGGGGATGAGATCTTACCGCAAGTGGAGGAGTTTAAGTATCTTGGGATATTGTTCACGAGGTGGGGCAGGATAGAGCGGGAGATCGACAGGCGGATCGGTGCAGCATCTGCTGTGAGGCAGGCTTTGTATCGGTCTGTCTTGGTGAAGAAGCCAGAAAGCGGAGCGCTCAATTTTACTGGTCAATCTACGTCCCCGGCGGCCCGGTAGTCCAGTGGTTAGCACGTCGACTTCACGGTGCAGAGGTACCGGGTTCAATTCCAGCTCCTGTGTGGAGTTTGCATGTTCTCCCCCGGGCCTGCGTGGGTTTCCTCCCACATTCCAAAAAGGCTGATTGAACACTCTGAATTGTCCCTAGGTGTGAGTGTGGGCGTGCATGGTTGTTTGTCTCTGTGTGCCCTGCGATTGGCTGGCAACCGATTCGGGGTGCCCCCCGCCAACAGCCCGAAGTCAACTGGGATAGGCTCCAGCACCCCCCTTCACCCTAGTGAGGATAAAGAGGTTCGGAAGATGAATGAATGAATGAATCTACGTCCCTACCATGCCCAAAAGAATGAGATCCTGGATAAATGCGGCTAAAATAAATTTCCTCCGCAGGGTGTCCGGCCTGTTCCTTATATATAAGGTGAGAAGCTCGGTCAATCCGGGATGGGGTTCCTTATATATAAGGTGAGAAGCTCGGTCATCCGGGATGGGGTTCCTTATATATAATGTGAGAAGCTCGGTCAATCCGGGATGGGGTTCCTTATATATAAGGTGAGAAGCTCGGTCATCCGGGATGGGGTTCCTTATATATAAGGTGAGAAGCTCGGTCATCCGGGATGGGGTTCCTTATATATAAGGTGAGAAGCTCGGTCATCCGGGAAGGGGGCTCAGAGTCTAACGTTTTTCCTTCACGTTAATAGGAGCCAGATGAGGTGCCTCAGGTATCTGATTAGGATGCCTCCCTGGTGAGGTGTTCCGGACATATCCCCTCGTCAGGAGGCGCCGGGGACAACCCAGGACATGCTGGAGAGACTATGTGTCCCAGATAGCCTGGGAATGCCTCAGGATCCCCCGGGAAGAGCTGAAAGAAGTGGTTGCAGAGAGGGAAGTCTGGGCTTCTCTGCTATAGATGTTGCCCCGGCGCCCCAACCCCGGATAAGCAGTAGAGAACAGTGGATGGATAGATGAATGAATGAAATTACCAGAGGAGTGACTTGGATTTAGATATTTCAGATAAGGTTGGTATATGAGGCAGTACATAACCCATGTGTTATGTGTGTGTGGGTATGTGTGTGCGCTAGTAGGCACGCACGTGTTTACCAAGCCGGTGAATAAAAGGATTGCCGAGATGTGTTGTGCTCGCTTCAGAGTACATGCCCCGAGTGATGTCTGCTTGAAGGAACACCGTGTAATTCTGAACGATTTGTAACTGTGCCTGTCCCTGTGGGGGTCCATGCAGCTTTCGGTCATGTTACTTATCACAGAATTCCTCCTTGTGTGTTTTTGTTGTTGTTGTTGTTGTTGTTTGGACTCGATGCGGAATACATTTTTCTTATTTCTCCCTTTGGCACACACCGCCAACTAATTATTGTTGTTTGCATAGGATGTATCATCCGGGAACAGAGCTTTGAATGACATTTACATTTCAAACTATTTGACCATTTCTTTTTGGCATCTTTGCTGTAAACTGAAAACTAAACATTTGGGTTTGAAATCTACTGACAGTATAGTTGTTCATTTTCCTAGAAAGAGACGTCATTTTATACGCACACACAAACCCACTGTCTGGTTTGAGCCCACCGCCCCTGCCAAAAATAGATTTCAAGTACAAAATGTGTTCTTACTTTAAGGCATGTGATTAGATGTCCACAGCTGATGAAGCAACAATGTTCTAATTGTTCACTGGGGAAAACACGGTATTTCTGCAATGTCGATCTACTTTATATTATTACCAAATGACACGTTCTAGAAATGACAGTTGAAGCTCATAAACATTATCCACCCGTCCATTATCGGAGTTGCTTATCTTCCTGTGTTAATCTTTAAACGGGACTATTTTATTGCTATGACTTAAAAAATGTATTTCAAGCTTTGTGACTCTACAGTAATAGTGACTCTTAATGAAAACATCTCTCATTCTTTTAGAATACAGTAATCCCTCGTTTATTGCGGGGGTTACATTCCAAAAAGAACCATTGATAAGTGAAATCCGTGAAGTAGTGAACTTTATTTTTTTTTTTACAGTTATTACACAATAATTAACTATATATACCATGAAATAAAAGATTTTCAGGCCCAATTACAAAAAACAAAACAAACGTTTTCAACAAATAACTATGATAGTTTTTGGAAATACTGTACTGTCGACACGTGGCATCGCCGGCGCGTTCTGATTTAAAAGCGTTCTGGGTTAAAAGCATTAAAAAACTGCACAAAAAAAAAACCCGTGAAACAGTGAAGCTGCGGAAAGTGAACCGCGTTAGAGCGGGGGATCACTGTAATGGGCCAAAATTCCCATAGACGAAAAAAAATTCCCTCAATTCCAGTCTACACGGTAAAGTGGAATCTGTCGACTTGCTCAATATCATTTTTTTTGTTTTGTTCAAATGCTTTTGCCCGTAATGTTTTTAATTTAGAGAGACAAGTTTGTTATTGTGAAATTCACGTTTTCAATTCTACCTTGGTTTTGAATCACACTCACTCACACACCCTCCCTGAAGGTCTGAGGCTGCCATTTGTTGTATTCCTGCAAGCCTTGCATATTTTGTTGCTGAATACTGTATGCATAATTTCTGTAATGTCACACTTGTTTAAGCAGATAGTGTTATCTTGAGAAACCAGTGATACAGACTCATTTGAATAAGTAATGCCCAGGCACAGTTGCGTAGTATCATCGGAATCACCACAGCCACCCGCTCCTACCTCCCCCCGAGTCCCCCGTACACGCCATCTCCCCCACAGAAACACACTGCGGATCCTTTATGCCTCAGCTTTAACTTTAAATCAATATTCGAACGACACATCAGAAATTAGGCTGTTGATAATTTGGACCACATTCCAACATTTGCTACCCATGCATAACCATACTCGGATTTATTTTACACGCCTGCGATCAAAATAATCGGATAAACGAGCGTTTAACCCTATTAGTGAATTATACACCCACAGAAATCAGATGAAATACGTTTCTTTCTTTGTGGCTTTACCCGAAACCAGAACATTTATGATCTTTCTGAGCCTCCATACATGAGCATGTCACTTTTGATTGTCTTTCATCGGGGGTTATTTCTATTGTCCTACGTCTTCATATCTTCCTACTTTACAATGTCAAGTCAATTGGACTGGTGGTGTGATCATAGCCTGGTGGACGGCATAATGACATCTTGATTATGACAGTGGGAGGTTTTGGGGGGCAGGGAACTGGAGAACCAGCATGCAAGATAGAGATAAAACTGTTGCACGCAGTGATGCACATTGCTATTTGTCTTTTTTTTCTGATTGAACCTCAGATTAAAAACTTTTGGAGGCAAATCAGGAGAGAGAGAGGAAATAAAGAAATCATCTCTATTATTGTCATTTAATGAAAGAAGAAAATGCTTTTGAAAAGAGTTTATCGCAGCCTCCTCTCTGTTCTGCATTCATTAATGACCCTCACTGTGAGTACTTAACAGACACAGATTTATGGACACCGAAGCATTCATCCATCCATTTTCTGATCTGCTTTATCCTCACAAGGGTTGCGGGGGGTGCTGGAGCCTATCCCAGCCGTCTTCGGGCAGTAAGTGGGGGGGGGGGGGGGGACAGGACACCCTGAACCGGTTGCCAGCCAATCGCAGGGCACACACAGACGAACCATCCGTGCTCACACTCACGCGTTCCATTAACCTGCCACACATATTTGTGGAATGTGGGAGGAAACCGGACTACCCGGAGAAAACCCACGCAGACACGGGGAGAACATGCAAACTCCACACAGGAACGGTGGAGCCCAAGAATTGTACCCTACACCTCTGCACTGTGAGGCTAACGCGCTAACAAGTCGTCCACCGGGCCGCCGACACCGACAAAATTGAAGGGTAAATATTCATTCATGAAAGAAAAAAAAAAAATTACTAACATGGCTCAAGTTACACTGGACCCATTATGAAGCAATGTTCCATTCAGTTGTTTCTATGCAAACTGCACTACGTTCTTATTTTTACCCTCGTGAAAGGAAAATTTGGTTCGCTCTAAGTGACATTCTGCAAATCCGAATTATAACCACACCATAAAAGATTTTTTTTTCGTGGTAATCCAAAAATTCACATGGCTCTTGTAACTGACGCACATGTCTGACTACATCAGGTGGCAGTAGTAAAAGGAACCCATTCAGTCAAACAGATGTTTTGCAGAAGCACAGTTGATTGGGCTCCTCTCTTTGAACACAATACAAGACTGCTGGATAGATTCTGTATTCAACACACACCAAGCGTGAAAAAAAAAAAAAAAAACGAGACCTCCATGAACACCACGTGTTTAATTTTCCGTGATGAATTAAAGGAGGGGAGGGGAGGGGATATTGCAGTCGTTTTGCTCATCCGTTGTTTACTCCTCTCCTCCTTTCCAGCTCATTCATCACTTTCCGCCTCTTCATCTGCTCTCATAATCGGGAGTTGATAGTGATTTCATCAGAAGGCCTTGTGCTTCATCCTGCGATGTGAATGCGTTTGTCATTTACAAGCACACAGCCTTGTTGACTGACCTAACAAGTAGGCCGCAACAGAATAACGTGACGTGAAACAACACCGTTTGGCGTAGGAGGAGTTCCTTACCATCTCGGCTTATAGACAAGCGTGGCCGATATATGTACTTTTTATCCTTCTTTTTGTTCAATTTAGTGGGTGCACCTCATTCGCTCAGTAGTTTGGAAATTATGGTAAGTCAGTTTGTCGTCTGGGGTAAACAAAATACCCCAATGGCTTTCCGAGTCCCATCGTATTTGTGGTCGTGAGATATATGCCCGCAGAAATCTTCACAGAGGCAAGATGATTTTGCTCACATTTTTCCAGGTCTCGTCTGCACTCGAGCGTTGATTACTGCCACTGTAAAAGTGTACCACCTTCAATATCTTGTAAAGTAGCGGCAGCATATCAAGAAGGTCAATGATGTTGTTAAGGCTGTAAAAGATGGCGGGGATGGGAACCGTTATGTACATTTGGATGTTTCAAAGCTATCTTTTTTGGGGGGGAGGGCGGGGGGGGGGGGGGAACTGTCTATTTCTATCGTGCCGTCTAAAATAATGGAACACACTGTTCTTCTAGTACACATGTAAGATTTGAAAGAAAAAGACAATTGAAACAAAGAAAAAAACAAAACTTCAAATGAAAACGAGAGAAAGTCAGACGAGCAGCGTATGTCGGTAAAGGAGGAGGAATCATCAACTTTTGTGTTCCTGCCACTTAATCTTCATTCAATAATCAAATGATTGAAAAATGAAATCATTATCACACGCTGTTACTATAACATACGATGCATGCAATGTGCATACCGCCGCTCATTCCTACAGACTGCTGTCAGGCTGCTAAATAAAAAAAAAATACGTGAAAAACCGGTAACAATTGTAAATAGCACAGCCACATTATACCAGGTGCATATATGCTTATATATATCTATATTGCACTTATATTGAACTGTGTACAGCTCTCTTTATCTACATTTATTCTTGTGCTTGCAAGCAAACACTTTGTTTTTCTTCTTTCTACCCCGCAAATTTGCTGCTGTAGACTGTAAATTTCCCCAGTGTGGGACAAATCAAGGATATCTTAATATTGATTTGATCAAGCCTCTGAACAGTAGTTTAAAAATGGTCACATTAGCGAGCTGTAAAGACGGCCAATAGACTCCCGGTTGAAAACATGTTTTGTTAGAACCAGGATCAAAACACTTTTTAAGAATTTAGAACTGATATATTTTACATGAGTTTTCCCGCATATTTTAGGAGGCACTTGAAGGTCGCCTTCAACTCCCGATTGTGCATCTGTGTGTGCCAGTTTTCATGCCTTAGTGCACCTGTCCATGACAATAATGTTTGTTGGATAATGACTCTCCTACTTTTTCCCTTTCCGGAAAACAGCTTGTAGAATATAGGTTGGTTTCAGTGGCGTGCGGTGAGGTTCATGGTAGGTGAGGCATTGGCTCCTTTAGTGTCAGATTTACAAATACAAAAACCAAAAAGCGTGGCTTATTCAATTGGCTAAACATTATATTTGCGACATGCAGATATACTGCAAGCAGCACAGGCTGGTTGGTTTCATAAAATACAGCAATTTCTTCTGAAAAGTGGGGGAAAAAAATTGTTTTAAACATATCTCAATATCTCAACAGTGATTCCTTCCACAAAACAGCAAAAACAACATTTAGGAATGTTTTTTTTTTTTTTTTTTTTTGCAAAATAAATGCATTTAGAAATATGTGCGTGCAGTGAGCAACGCTGACACGGGCTCATAATTTGCTCATGCTAGACGGATTTATACTCATTCACTGTGAAATGCGTAAACTTGTTCAAATTTCTCCCTCCTTCATAATCTCTCGTGGGCTCAAAATCTGAGTTGAGCAAAAATATAAAGTGCTGCCTGACCTCCAATTTCTGGCATCTGTTTGTCAGTACATTGGTTTACAAGTTGAAAATTCACGAAGGAGCAGTGTCCGACTGTCTTCCACCCTTCCATGGTCAAAACTTAAATGACGTGCCTCGACGTCAATGTCACAGGCGTCAATGGGTGGGCATGAGTTTGTTATGGTACTTGACTGACAGCCTAAATTTGTATAAAAAAATCAAGACCCAACTTCATAACGCCTCTAAACAAAATGTTCACATATCGTTTTTTTTTTTTTTTTAAATAAGCCTGTTAATTATTGATTTGCATTGTGTAATTTGTCCCCATGCTGGCATCTATGGGCGGATAACAATCTATTCAGCAAACATTTGGCAACTCGGTAAACAGATTCCAGCATCGGAACATAAATATTGACCCATAACTGAAAATATTGTGATTTATTTCCGACCTCACCTTTTGAATCCCTAAGTTTGTCTGAACATAAAGGTCACATTTTCCATCATGCGTTAGAAAGTCACTTATCCACTAAGGGATTGCTGCTTCCCTGCATTGTGTACGTGTTCTTCTCATGGTGCTTCGCTCCTTTTTGGTATTCAGCACGAGCCCCGAGCAGCCGAAACGCCTCCATTCGGTCGGTTGCAGGGTAATTGGCCTCTAAATCACACCCATTTTCGGCCTTTGTGGCCTGGTTGTATCTCTTGCTCGAATCTGAAGTCTCCTGTGACATGCTTTTCAAACCAGAAGATGGGTCTTATTTCGGTTTTGCAAATGGCTTTGCTTTATATCGATGCAGAAGTGTAACTCGTATTCTATGTTGAGCATTCTAATATGATGTGGCTGGTTTTGACTGGTTTATTGACATATTTCACCCTTCCTCTGCTCCGTTCCCACTATACGCAGGGTTGATGGTGCACTTTTGCCACCATCTGAGACATCCGATGGTGGATGAGAATTTCCTCGAAGGTTCTCCGGTTGTCTTTCTTCACAACCTCGCCAATATCCTTACGCGGCCGAGTTTTTGCCTCGCCGACTGACAAACCCGCAATTTTGCTTGGCCGGGCCTCCTTATAGCCTCAACTCCGGTTGTCCGTCTCAACAAAGGAGGCAAAAAGTCTCCTCTAGGATATGGACAAAGTTCTGTGGGAGGTGGATGTTGAAACTTCTTCTGACAGGGGAAACTGCCCTGTTTGCCGGGGGTGAGTAATTTGTAATCAGTTATTTCGTTTATTCCCAGGTTTTTTATCGATTCATCAATAAATCAATTATATTACCTTGTAAAGACCAAAACGGAAACCTAAAAAAGTGTAATCACTTGAAGGGGAATTTGCAACTGCGATGGAATGCCTATGAAGGGCATTCAATCAGAAACCTGTTTTATTTATTTATTTATTTTATGAGCCCACTTTTGGGCTAATTTATTCCTACATCCGAACCAAACCAGAAAAACCAAAACGGGACGATAATATCACTTGTACACAGTTATAAATATATAAAAAGCTTGCCAAATAATGATGCAAATTCAAACATCTTTTGAGGCTTTATGTATCTGGGCTAGGCCCATTCAACAATGAGCCAAGGAGTTTATTTGTGATTTGTTTTTACGATTCCACACTGTGAAGCTACAGGCAATGATAATGATAAGCAGCTTGTTTCCACTATATTAACTTTGCTGAAAAGGCTGTCAGGCTGTTCAGATGTTTTCCCCTGTAGGCTGTAATTAGGAACAGGAGGAAGAAAATCATTTCCAATCACAAAACTACACTAAATCCATGGTTCTGAAGCCAAGAGATAAAAATCATCCTTTATAAATACAGATATAAATGGATTATGTGATTATTCTCAAACAAGCGCCGTTAGGATTTCCATTGATGTTACGTGCTATGTGTTATATTGATTGATATGTCAAACTGAAATGGTATACTCCACCTTGATGTCATTTTCATGTCATATTGCAGACCAATTTTTCAAGTGGAGTTGACTTACCATTTAGGTGTCAAGCGGAAGCAATAATTGGGCATGGAGGACTTTCTGTTTACTACTTCTGTGCTCCTGCAATCGAGTCCAAGGTAGTGTCAGTACAGTTTCTATCAATATCTCTCTCTCTCTCTCTCTCTCTCTCTCTCTCTCTCTCTCTCTCTATATATATATATATATATATATATATATACACAGTCAAACCTCGGTTTTCGACCAAAAATTTCGACTTTTTTTATGCCTCGGATGACTAACAAATTTCGGTTCTCGAACAAACTGAGCGCACTTGAATGCACCATTTGACTCCTCTCGCCTTCCTTACACGAGGAAGTGATGCTTCCTCGTGTTGTTTTCCATTGTGAGCAGACATGTTCAATAAGCATTTTTATTTTAAAAAGAGCGTGGTTTCGGTTTTCGAACAATTTCGGTTTTCGAACAGCCTTCTGAAACGGATTATGGGCGAAAACCGAGGTTTGACTGTATATATAAACATGGTTAGTGTGTCAGCCTCACAGTGCAGAGGTGCAGGGTTCGAGTCCGCCCCCCAGCCTTCCTGTGTAGAGTTTGCATGTTCTCCCCGGGTCTGCGTGGGTTTTCTCCGGGTACTCCAATTTCCTCCCACATTCCCAAAACCATGCATGACAGGCTGATTGAACACTCTCAATCGTCCCTAGGTGTGAGTGTGAGCACGGATGGTTGTTCGTCTATGTGTGCCCTGCGATTGGCTGGCAACCGGTTCAGGTGACCCCTGCCTACTGCCAGATGACAGCTGAGATATGCTCCAGCACGCCCGCAACCCTTTTGAGTATAAGCGGATCATAAAATGGATGGATGGATGGATATCATATTTGTAGAGTTACTGCCAAGCGAAAATACCTGGTCGTATTTTGTGCCGTGTTGGCTGTAGTTCTCGTGTGTGTGTGTGTGTGTGTGTGTATGGCTGCTGTCTATTGTGCTGAATGTGGGCGTGAGTACTCGTGGCTCCAATCAGATCTGTGTGGAGACAAAGGAGCGGCCCTTCCTGATTGGCCAATAACTCACAGCACCAGGTCGAAAGATCCTCCACGGAATGACAGGAGTCAGTGATGAATCTGACAGCAGTAACTCACTTGCTCTCGGCCTTCAACAAGTGTCTTCAAGAATTTCTGCTTCCTTAGTTAGTTCTTAGTTCGTACTTGACATAGTTAGTTGAAGGGCAGATCCTTTGTTTGCATGCCAGCTCTTGTTTTTACAAATTAGCCCCCAATAACTTGGTTGCTTGGTGCTCCGCATCGCTCATGACTCTTGACAATACTGAGGTCATGGTTTTATGAGTCATACCATTATTTATATATTTGCAATGTACATATTTTACCTGTAACTCATGATACCTGGTGGGATTTGATGTTTGTGTTTTTTCTGTTAGTTTCAGGGACATTACAGGCTAACTCGTCGGCTGATTTAATTTGTCTACCACCATACGTGCATGATATTGCAATTTGAAATCTTGCATGGACCAATAACAGAAAATCTGATGTATTCATTTCAGGGCCTTAGCAAAAGTTGACCCCCACAACTTTGGTGTGGGAATTGATCGAGGTTTGATTTGTGAGGTGAAGTTAACATCAGTAATGCGAGCCCCAGAGATAAAATCACTTTGATTTTATTCAACAAGTGGGGGGTTTTTTTGACATCTTGAAGTCTCCCTAGAACATTTTTCAAAAACACCGACGAGGAACTAGATGAAAAAGACTGAAGAGGCGGTCTGAGTTTTAACGATGCTCCCATGCTGAAGGAGTCTTGCTTTATTCCTGGTCGAGTACCACCTTTCAATGTGTGTTTGATCAACTTTTTCTCCCTCTTCTTGGTAGGTTCGGGTGTCAGAGATCCCTGTTGGACCTTTGCCTCTTCTCAGAAACCTCACATCATTTCTATCTATATCCAATATTGCTCAAACATAACTTAGAGTAAAGAATCATGTCAACTTGACTGATTTGGTTTATCTTGTGATGTGATTTTTGAAAAACAAGCCATCCATCCCTTATCTGATCTGCGAATCCTTTTGAAAAATAACTTAATTGCAATTTGTTTGCTCCACTATTCTGAATGCACTTAAAAATTTGAATGTAAACGGGGGCATCAAATGTTGATGCCTCCAAATGTTTACACAAGGCTAATTGCCCCCCCAAAAAAGCCTTCTTCTCTCACAATCCGGGTAAAACGTGGATAAAATGTCAATTAGGTAAATGTGCTGTGTATGTATGTTTTCGTGAAGAAAGCTCGAAAGCATGAGGTCAGAAGAAAGCTCTGACCTCATGAGTATTTTTCGTTTGCTACACCTGAAAAAAAAAAAAAAAAAGGAATTTGGAATTCCATGAGTGTCTAGTGTTGTTTGTCAGTTTCCTGATCTCTGGATAAACTGACCAAATTGCTACCATGTGCACAGCTGTCTATCACCGTGACATTCCAATAAAACCTAAATCCCTAAGACTCCATCTGAAGAATCAAGTCACTGCTGTCAAGTCGTTTGTGTCACAGCTGAGAGGAATTCGATATTTATTTATTCAATCGCTTCAAAAGCTTCATCTACAGTACTTGCATTGTCATGAACAATAACATCCTCTTACATCAGTGAGCCAATTTTACTCATGTTGATATTTTCACGTGAATACTTCATGTACTAAAACACAACTACTTTATCTAAAATATAAATCCGCACTTGGCCTGTTAGCAGTTATACTACACGGCGCTTGCAATAAAAAAAAAAACTTTGAAAAAAAACCAAGGGATATGCTTATTGTTCGCCAGCATTTTACACACTTTAATTATGTGAGGCTTCCATTTCCTTCTGCTCTAACAGCAATAAAACCACCAGGCCAATGATAGTTTCGGCCCATCTGGGATGGTGCAGGACTAGTGCTTAAATTCATCTGGATGTTTTTTTTTTAAGTGCTCCCTCAAACACCCACACAAATAGACCAACACCAGATTTAGCAGAGGCTGCTTATACGCATTTTATTGTCTTGAAAATACATCTCTTTTTTTTGTGACGTGATAGATGGTGCATGAGCAAACATTAAAAATAAGGGAAAAAAATGTTTAAAAAAAGGTTTGTGGTGATTAATGATTAGAAAAGAAATCATTCATAGCGCAGCTGCTCATTTCATGACCTGTGAATATACTCATACAAAATATTATTGAATGAATAATGATGTTATTTTGTTAACCCACATTTGTATATTCATAATGAAGAATTGATTATGCTGGCGATGAAGAAATTCTTATGCTCTTAATAAAGATATGCCCACACTTATAAAAAAAAGAATGCTTAGTGCGCTGTGTGACAGTTAAGGGCACCACATTTCCGAGATTGTGGTTAGAAAGAAATAAGGTAATAAGACCAAACAAGAGCTTACTTGGTGTTTTTGTAATGATGTAAGTGATTTTCACGTAAATACACTAAATATGGCTTCTTAACTCATTCACTCCCAAAGACGTTTTTAAACGTCTTTTCAGACTTGGTCCTGAATTGCCTGGTACTGAATGAGTTTTAATAGGTCTCTATTGTGAATGTCTAATTGATGACTCTGACAATTATCATGAATAATATACTGTATTATGAAATATGAATGCGTACTATATAGTGTAGGTGTCGACATATTGTATGCGGTTCTATCATTTGGAATAGAATTGCAAGAGAGCTAACATAATGGAAAAGAAAGTTTGATATTTACTTTTCTGTCACGTACAAAACATTCTGACACTCTAAATGCTCTGCACCTTTATCTGTGATACTTTCTCGCTGAGCTAAGATCAAGGTGCTCGCTGATAGAGAGTTGCAATGAATAATGTGTCAGGAGATTTAAAGCCGGCGCTGCAAAGCGATGGAGTTTCACATTTGGAATTGGGCTTTTGTTGACTGGGCACAAGTATCTTCATGAAAGTATTTTTTCCAATGGACAGCTTCAGAGACATCACATATTTTCATTCAGTTTCAACTTGACATGTGCTACGGTTTTGTTTTGAATTCACGGTCATGTCTTTTTCAGATGTGAACTTTTTTCAGTTTTTTTTAAATATTTGATTTCAATGAATCAATTGGACCAAATTATGCTAACGTACAAAGGTGCTGCTGCTGCTGCGTCTGTTAAATTGAAATGGGCCTGTGAAAATGACAGTACTTGTCAGTGTTTGTTCTGTACTTATTCTGATGTATTATTATCATCATTCTACACAACACAGTATAGTTTTATGAAATGCCTTTAAATGGATCTGTAAAATGGGTCAAACATAAAAAAAAAAAAAAGATTTGACAAATCCAGATGGTGGAATACAGTAAATAAGCCAATTTTCAGATTTTCTTTAAACGCACAACCACGTTTGTTATCATGTTATTACATAACATATCCATTATAAACACAATAAGAGTAGCAATTGTTCATAAATACTACCGTTATTAAATAATATTGTTTATTTGTTGCCCCATATTCTGATCCTTCATTTAAGTAGTAGTGTAGACACTGGCAGAAACTCTGCCTGCTGGTTGTCTGTCCAAAAATGCAATGAGCAAAGAGGCACAGGCACACAGTGAATGCTGAATCTTGGAGCCCGAAGCAGGATGAACAGAAATTAAGCAATCAAACAGATCTTATTAAACCGAGGAAGCACAGAACGCATAAGAAATAATAATGAATAGTGAAAATGAAAACAAATGAGACGGCACAGTGATATCATCACTGGAGCGGTTCTTGATGCCGATGGAGTTTTTCATGATCGTCTTTTCAAAGCACTTTCGGAGTTAGGCCTATTGGCCGATGTTACCGGGGAGATTTGGGGTGGAGGGACGATGGAGGCGGTCTTTAGGCAGGTTGGGATTGACACTAGTTTGAGCGAAGTATTGAACATCTCTGTTAACACCTTGGTCAGGTGGTGGGCACAATACCCACCTGGGGATGTCAGCTTTGAAGAGGGGAATCCTTTGCGGGGGTTCCTCACGTCCGCTGGAGAAAAGATGGCATGTGTCATTGGGTGTTGATGTGCGTCTTGTTGCTCTGGTCTCAAAGCGAGCGAAGAACTGGTTGAGGGCAGAGAGGGAAGTTTTGATTACCGTATTGGCCCGAATATAAGACGGCCCTGATTATAAGACGACGCCCTCTTTTTCAAGACAAGACTCAAGTTTGAAAAAAGACTTTTTGAACCCCAAATTAATTTTGATACAGAAAATAATTACAGTACATCTGAAACAAATGATTCTAACTATATATTTGAAAGAAAGAGCATGTTATTTTGCCTCATTCAAATCTAAAGTGCAATCACATTCGTAAATGAATGGCTTCTGGTTTTTGAAATGTAAATGCTTCTCCTCAGCTGCCGGTTAACCTGGCCGATCTTCGACCCACTTTTCTCCAGATTTCAATGACGTTTCTCCATTTTCTGTTATCTCTTCTTCTCTTTTCCTTGTTACCACTATTTTTATTTTTATTCTTCGTGGCAGGGGTTCACTTTGGCCTGGGTAGTCAAGTTCAGCAGATCTCTGGCACCATCTAGCGTCGTGAATGGGTATAACGTCTAGACCCTGAATATAAGACGACCCCCACTTTTTCAGTCTTATTTCAATGCAAAAAACACCGTCTTATATTCTGGCCAATACGGTAATGTGCATCCTTCGTGTTGTAGTTGGTGGCCCAAGATTTTCTGAGCAGAGGAGTATTCAGCCCCCCCGATGCCCGCTGTCAGCTTTCTTCATGCTGCCCTGAGTGCTGATGCTTTGTGTGCCCTGTAGGGAAAATCCCTAGCCCTCAGCAGTGCTCTCTTCTTCACATTCAGCAGGGTTTCTCTTTGGTTTATAGCGATGGTCTGGGTGGTGGAGAGATCGTCAGCACATTTTGAGATTAACTCCTATGAAGAATGAAGAATATTCCTCCAGGTCCTGAGTAGCTACTTCCCTGAACAAACTTGTCACTATCAAATATACCGTAAGTAATGAAAAAAAAAAATATATATATATAAATATACATTTTATCTCACCATTTTACAAGGAAGTTAGAATGATACTACATTTGCTAAATTAAATGTCAACCCTGGAACATTTTTCACATTTTCTCAGCATGAGATAAGAACTTTTGCTTCAAGCAAAAGTGGCAGGACGATTTGCGTCTGACAGCAAATGTGCTTTGCCTCTTCCACATCAGCACACTGGAAATAGTCGAATGAACTATGAGGGGCCGTCTGGAAATAATTCAGGATTACCTCTTTCACACTAGCAATTGGATGCTTGGCGCCAAAAAATATTCAAACGTTTAACTGGGGATAACTAAAATATGGAATCTGAACTGTTTGTGGTTTCGCTGTTATTTAGAAAATTGGGAGGAGTCGACAGTTTGGATTGGGCAACAATGACCTAATAAGGTTAAGGTCAATAAAATAAATGCATAATTAATTCAGCCTGGTTGGGTTCCCCGGATTTTTCCAGAGTCCATACAGCAGCCTCAGCATCCCCGCTGTTACATAAACACACAGACACAGCCATTAGTCCACTGTCTGGAGACAACAGCTGCCAGCTGATAATAGGCGAGACAGACGGAGAGAAGTGAGGAAAGAGTTGGATAACAGTGGAGAAAAAGATCAACACTTATGTCTGTCAGTCAAGAGGTAAACGGGTGGCCCTGATCATGTCGAAAAAAATCATGTGAGAAGTTCTCCAAGTTCTTGATGCCACAGTAATGCCCTGTCGTCCACGACTGCTGTTGTCAAAAAGCTGCGCATTGCCGCTGCTTGAATAAAATTAAACACCCAAGAGATGGAGATTCTTGAATATAAATATTGTTTGCAACGAAAGAGTACAGCTGGAAAGAGCAAACCATTCTTGAGTCATTACCGACAAAAAAAAAAAAAAAAGACTCAAAACCTCTTTCAACCAGATGCCAGTGATATGGACTTGACCATGTAATTGAATGGCAACCGTTGTTCATTTTTTCGAGGATTTTAGAAATGAAAGGTAAATTGGATATAAGATGACCTTGAGATCTCCATGAAACTATTACAAGGGCGAACGTCTAAATTCTCAAACTATTTGTCCTTTGTAGCTCCTCTGTTGTTCTCCTCGTCTCCTCTGTGGGATATGTCTGTTAGGAAGTGCTACAACGTGTCATCACGGGAACGAGAAGCAAGAAATGAGATTGGGCTCCAAGGCAGCAAATGTTGATTTGTTGTGAATGACTGAACTTATCACTGACGTCGGGTCAATTTTATATATTTTTTCACCAATCCATACTATTGGTCAGTCTACATGGGTGTGTGTGTGTCATTTTATTTTTATTGTATGTCATTTTCATGCAAATTATTGAGCAATCTAAAGTGTTCAAAATGACTTGTGCTCTTTGGCAAGGTTGAGAAAACAAGTATTCTCTTTGTAAGGGGATAATAAAATGATGTTTAAGTTCATTAGACTACGCAGGTGCACCTGCATTAACAATCCAGTATATAATTGTGTGTATTTTGAGGCAAACTGCATATTCAAAAATGTTATGTTCAAGTTGCATATTTACGACAAATGACTTTCAAAGATTGTTGATAACTTAGAAGCGTCCCCGTGAAGCAGTGTCATATAGTCAATATGACTGTCAGACTGTATCTTGGGTTCAGAGTGACCTTTACAAAAAAAATAAAATAAAAATCCTTTGTCCAGGGTGGTGTTGATGCTCCATTAGAAATTCTGTGGGCTGTATCCGTAAGACTGTTGAATACTAATAAGTGGGCTTCTGGTGACTGGTCTGCCTTGATGTCACATATATCCTACGGTGTGAATCAGAGTTGTGACATTTGCTAATGATGTTCTGACCCTGTTACATTACAGTGTGACCCTGTCGACGCACCTCTAATTTTGCTCCTGGCCGGGGAGTCTTCAGTACTGCACCTGTCAAAATAAATAAAGTACAACACTGCACATCTCGTATCACATTCTAAGAACCGTGTCTCACAGTCAGATTTGTCATCCCGGCCCGAGTCCCATCGGCTACAGAGCAGGTTATTATTCTTAGCGCTGGGACACATTACATTCATTGCTTGGGTTTCTGCAGACATGCAACAGCAGATCTGAAGAATGTGATTTTGGCACCTGCTGCAGGGAATAAGGCAAATGAGAACCGATAAAAAGACGCGGCAGCTGTTCAGTAGCTTTATATCTGTGAAAAACAAAGACAAAGTCTCACCGGAGATGGGAACTGAGTCATACAAAGACAGAAGCAGTACCACTACTGAATTTTTTGTTCCCTGAGACACGATCCTTCACAACTGTTGATTGATGAAGGGGGGTAGCGGGAGAAAAGGTTTTACATTCAGAACTAAACTACCTTGCTGCGTGACGGATTGCTATTGCAGTAAATGATCGGATCATCTCTGCCATGGAGGTTTCCATTCATAAGGAGTTGGCTTTAGTGCCCTCCCCCCCGGTCTGAAGAATCATTGATTTGCTGTAGTGAGCATTGGAAAATAAATGCAAAAACTACAATACAGTATATGTTACATATACAAGCCATACATTACGCCCGTCAAACCATTGTGCTTTTTACATGGCATGCATCACGCGTTATATTGTTTTTCATTGGTGTCACAGTTTTGGTATTTACTCATTCAGTACCAGCCAATTCTAGACCAAGTTTGAAAAGATGTTTAAAAACGTCTTTGGGAGTGAATGAGTTACAAAGCCATATTTGGTCCTCACACAGACTACAGTAAAACTCCTCTACAACGAAATCATGTTTGCAGCAAGACATTTTTCACAACAGGGGGGTTTTCACTGTAGCAAATTTGATCTCAGATGTAAACACACACACACAATCGTATGTGTACTCTTTATTTTTATTCCAATAGTGCACAAGTATGAGCATACACTTATTTGACACTTCATATAGTCAGTGTAGAAAGGAAAAAAAGGGAAAGATTTTGCGAAATTTACGATCAGCATTCACTTTCACTTACATCAATTTCTTGGACAATGTCTTTTATTTTCCTTCCTCCATCTTTCATTTTGATCACTTTTACCCTCTCTTCCAGCGTCAGAGCCCTTCTTGTCTTAGCTGCTTGACATCCAAAGGTCCGTTTTATAGCCATTTAAGCAATGCAACGTTCATGCTGCGTCTGAATCGAACAATAACAAATACTTCCTGGACCCGGTGGCTTTTCTATCCACTATCTCACTGTCTCGAACTCGACCTCCCCTCGATCGCCACCCAAGACAGTGTTGCTCAGCTGATGTCATGCAATGAACTTTTAAGCCAGCCACGGGACGCTTCGTAGTCCTCGATGGCCATAGTTAGCGCGATGGAACTCGCCTTCTCTCCAATTAGCGCTCCAGTTAGCGTAAGTTTTTTAGCATGATAACTAGTAAAGCATTCCAGGAAACGTTCGTTAATTTGAAAGTCCATCGAGCCATAAGCAATTTACTCTGAGCAGCTAATCGGATGCATTCCGCGTTATCTTCCACGGATCAAGCTACAGTATCTACACACATAGACAGTGAGGTCCCTCTTGGCCAATCGGAGGCCAGGATGATGCTCGGTAAACCAATGGCAAGAGCAGCTATGAGTATGTTGCGTTCAGAAAACTCGGAGCTGTGCAAACCAGTGTGGTGGTTGCTTTTGCCGTTTCCGAAAGAAGCAGGACAAGTCGCTGTTGGATTAAACTTCGTTGTAGTGAATCTCTCGCGAGGCAAGAGCAGAGAAAAATATTTCGTATAACGCAACAGGGTTTTTTTTCGTCGTATGGGGGGCAGGAGAATGGGAATGGTGTTAATGCATGAAGATTTTTTCACATTAGGGGGTATTTTCGCCCATGTAGGTTTCGTTCTAGAGGAGTTTCACTGTATTAAAGAATGATTGAGATGTGCAGAAGAACCGGAATACAAGGATGGAGCAAGATGTAAATGAGTGTAAATCTAGTTTGGACCTAGCCCCTGACCCCACCTTCTAAATCGAATGTGGCCTAGTCAATTGCTGTAAACAGTCATTATTGCTTGAGTGGCAATGCAATTCTGACCTCTTGCATCATGCCGAAATGGCATATTTTAGTTCATTGTATTCTGAATGAGGCGGCCATTCCGACAGCGTGGGCTTGATTTCATGTTTCCACTCATGATGTATATCGTGTGTGAAGAATTCAATGAGCACAGATTAAATATAAGTGCTCGCCAGTGATTTGCATTTGATGACAGGAAACTGGTCTTTCAATCGGACCCCAAAGAGTCATCATTTTCCATACTCTCCAGAATAGAGGAAATGGATTGGCGTCCTAATAATAGCTGGAGCATCACACGGAGGCATGTTTTTCCATTTTGCTCGAAATGACAGGATAAGAGTGGTGCGAGACCTTTACGGAAAAACATTATGTTACAAAAATGGATCGTGCTTTAGCCTTTTTGCAGGTCATTCATTTCCTCTCTGAATGGCCCGAATGTACACAGGTTCAGGCAAGGAGTGTCTTGGGTCAACTGCCGGTACATTTAAGACACCAAAAGTGGGAGACACAATACAATTGCTTTGAAATGATGAGCATGTCTTCAGACAACTTCAATAAATAGGCCCATATTACATTTGTGCAATATGTTTCGTTTTAATTATGACATGACCATGTATGTTGCCGGTAGTTCATAGACAGACAGCATGTTTTTAGGAATGGTCTCCTCCCGCCCTCACCATCTCTTAAACAAAGCTGGTTCTGTTTGAACGGTTCGCTGAATTACATTTAAGTTGTCACAGTCGGTTTTGGGTTGTATTTTGACAGGTTTATAGCTTCACGGCGGCGGCATTTCCTCATAAGCAAATGTTCTTTTTATTGTAATTGTTTGGCTGAACAAAGCACGGCACTGCTTCAAAGGTCCCCCCTCCCCCCAACAGTCCCTGCAGTGTTTTGTTAGACATGATTGAAACTAACATTTCTTTAGCGCATTCCTTCAGATTACTACCACAACATGTCAGGCGAAGTACAATTAACTACAAGCTAGATCAACTAATGTACATACCGTATCCAAAAGGGCTCTGTTAAAGTGTATATGATAGCCGTTGAGGGGCCACGTTCGTTCACATGGGAGCAGGAGGCTTCTGGATATTACTGTCTGTGCCCACATGTACATACTTAATACACTGAGGGGGTGGTGGGGACTCTCCTTATATAAAGTTTTAATAGCAGATATGAATATTGCTGAGAGGAAACTGCTGAGTGGACATCAGTGGCGTATTAAACTAGTCTATATGCCATTGGGTCTTTTTATAGACTGAAGATGTCACATTTCATTTTAACTTGAAAAAGACCTTGAAGACTTGTTAATAGTCAAAGGCGTAATGTAAAGAAGAAGAGAAGAAATTTAAGATTAAAAACAAAACAAAAACACAGCATCACTTGTGACACACATTTTTTGCTATGGTGGGTGGAGTAAGAAACGATGTCCCCTTGCTGTTTGATTGGATTCAGATCTGGGGAACGGACAGGTTAGTGCATTTGTCAAGCAGGACTGCGAACACACTCCTGCTACATGAGACCAAGCTTTCTCATGCATCAGAAAGAACCCGGGACCCACCACACCAGCATATTGTCTGACGATGGCTTGAACGTGGAGGTCCGTGCAGCCCTTCAAATGATGTCCACATACGAAAGAAGCCTGGGTCGTGTTTGCAAGAATTGGAATGGCACAGTTCACATTGCATGAAAAAAAGAATAGATACATGTCATATATCCATCCATCCATTTTCCGATCTGCTTTTACCCTCACAAGGCCTATCCCAGCTGTCTTCAGGCAATAGACTGGGGACACCCTGTACCGGTTGCCAGCCAATCGCAGGGCACACAGAGACGAACGACCATCTGCGCTCACACTCACACCTAGGAACAATTTAGAGTGTTCAGCCTGCCATGCAGGTTTTTGGACTGTGGGAGGAAACCGGAGCACCCAGAGAAAACCCACGCGGGCCCGGGGAGAACATGCAAACTCCACACAGGAAGGCCAGAGCCAGGATCGAACCCACGACCTCCGCACTGTGAGGTCGACGCGCCAACCACTGGACCGCTGGGCCACCACATATCACATATGAGCAAAAAAATAAAAAATTGGAATTGGCTTGCAGTGTGAACGTAGTCTAAAAGGAAAGGCAAGAAGTGCTGTGCAAGTACATTAGTGAACATCACTCTGCCGGTACTGGTTGATGGGCACTCCAGGCTTTTTGCCTGGCCATTAGCACACACAGCTCTCAGCTGGTGATGACAGTGGTGCAACCAGTGGTGTCTTCCTACTTACTTTTTAGACACAGCATCATTGATTGATTTTGGTTGCAGCGTGTGTATAGAAAATCTTGAAAATCACTGCATGTTGCAAACCAGTAGAAGTTATGAACGAGACTTGAACGTGCGAGATATTATTTGGAAAGACGATTATTGAGTTTGTTGATCAACACAAAAAAGTGGAATGTTTTACCACCCACTTATTTTTACACTGTTTAACCTCACTGTGGTTATGGGTGTGCTGGTTCCTATCCCAGCTGACTATGGGAGACAGCTAGGATGCACCCCGAAATGGTCACCAACCAATTACGGGGTGCAGACAGAAACAATCATTCACACTCACATTGACCTTTGACAATGAATGAATTACTGTAGCCTACCATGCATGTTTTGGGAATGTGGGATGATGAGTCAGCATCTTTATGTTCTACTTGACTTGCTTCACTCCGCATTAGGCGCTTTCACTTATTATGCATGCATTGACTTCATTATTTTGCATGCAAAAGTGAACACGGTTATTAACAGCCTCCAGCATTCAAATTGTCCCAGTGCACAATTTCACAAAACGTGTATTATTTAGTACGCAGTTAGTTGAAAGCCAATTGCCGTAACTGTTAGAGTAGTTCCGAATGGGGCAACGAACTCAACACAATGGCAACAAATGAACACAAGAGCGAATTAAGTGCAGAAATGCATTGAATGGTATTGTACTCAAAATCCTCATTGATGACCTTTCAAATGCAATATTCCACAATTCTATTTAAATGTGTGTGTGTGTGTGTGTGTGTGTGTATATATATATATATATACATCAAAATCCAAAACAAATTCCCAACTCATCGCACAAGTCAAACCATCATGATGACTTATTGAAGAGGTCATTCTCTGAAAATGTAAACACTAGCAGATGTTCACAGAGGTGTCAAGTAATTCAGTCCAAATATTTTGTTCACTTACTCGGCTAGACCTTTTTTCGAATCTATACTGCCGGAGTCCTTATTTCCCAGCCTACTTTGCACTTCTACTGTCTTTCCAAACCCATTTGATCCCTCTGTGCATTTGTCTTGCCTCCATGGAAAAGTAACTGGATGTGATTGAGGATCTGACGGTAAAAGTGACGTAGACCACATTGAAAGCTTATCTTGTCTATGGAATTATGTTATGAAGTCCTGAGTTCAGCATTTTGGCTGACAACTCTAACAAGGCACTCTAGGCTTAGTGTCGGTATGTCTGAATGAGACACCTCAACATTGTTCTCAGTGCATAAAATCCATATCAATAAATGAGAACGGGACTGCTCTCTGATAATCCTTTGACATGAATGACTGGATACTCTCAGAAATCAGGCCATGTGTCAGGGTGATATTCCATGTCAGGTTTGCCATCTTCTATTCCAGTTAATTTTTTTTATTATGATCTTTTTACTCAAAACCACTGATGACTTTTTAAGGACCGTATGTTTTCTGAATCTCTTTAAAGCGTTTACCAGCCAATAATCCGCTCTAGTTTCTCTTGCACAGATGCATCTGTTGCCACTTGACCAATCAATAGACCAGGTGCCTTTCTGCTACCGAATCTGATTACGTCGATGGGGGGAAAAAGGAAGGTGGAAGTTGATCATTTGCATATGATTGTAGTTTTAATTAGTTAGCTTTGTAAAACCCCATTTTGAAATGGTTCAAAATGATCATGAATGTTCAGTTGCAGACTGAGCCATTTGTTTAATGCAGGAAATTGTTTCTTTTATGATGATGATGATGATGATTAATTTATCCTATTAATTTATCCTATTAAGTTCTCATTTCTCATCTAAACCAAAGTCCAAACTCTCCAAATGTGGCATCCTTTTAATTATTGACTGATTTCATGAGGGTTTTTTTTTCCCCATATAACCTTTCAGAATTAATCCAAAAGCAGGCGTGGTGCCTGCAAATATGACAAAACACCCTCGCATGCCAAATCTTCAACATTCCTGTGTTGCCTCTGACTTTGGCTCCGACGGTCAGCCTGGTACAACACCTACTGTGCCAAAGTCAGAAGTACATCTAGGGCCAATATGAGACAGTGTCCCCTCTCCTCATTGGGTCTTTATTATAAATGTCAAATTGCTAACTCTGATTCAAGTTCAACTGGAACTAAAACAATGGATCACCACACAAATGCAAATACCCAGCTAACATTTAGCTTTTAGCATACAGAACATATACATACGTGTATATATAAGGGTGCCCCAAAAAAAGTTTGCATGATTTGTAACACTATGATGTCAGAGAAGAGATGATGAATACAGGAACAAGGTTCGTTGCCTTCACACTAGAGCAGAGGTGATATCATGCTACAATAGCATATACGTGCAAAGAAATATTTTTCTCCCAGAACTTAACGTATTGTGATGTACAGAATTAATCAATCAGTACACTAAAAAGTGCCTTTTCTCATCAGATAGGCTTGACATTAGGTCATTAAAATTCTCATAACTGCATTCATTAGCTCCATTGAATGAAAAGTTTCCCCATCCTCCCGCCCTTGTGTGGTGTTAGGCTCTGTTACATTTTATATTACACCGAGGAGCCGCTAACTGAGCGTGTCATTACTATTTAATAATTTGCATGAAATTTTCACATTCACACTTAAGGTAGAAGTGCAGGTGGAATGAATACACAGTGTGCCAAATCATGATGAGACAGCTGAACTAAAGTCACGGATGTTTTCTTACTAACTGTCGACTATCGATCCATCCATCCATTTTCTGATCCACTTATCCTCACAAGGGTCGCAAGGGATGCTGGAGCCTATCCCAGACGTCTTCGGGCAGTAGGCACGGTACACCCTGAACCGGTTCCCCGCCAACTGCAGGGCACACAGAGTCTATAACAACCATTCACACTCACACCTAGGGACAATTTAAGTGTTCCATTAACCTGCTGTGCATGTTTTTGGAACGTGGGAGTACTCTGAGAAAATCCACACAGGCACGGGGAGAACCTGCAAACTCCACACAGGGAGGCCGGAGCCGGAATCGAATCCTGCAACTCTGCACTGTGAGGTTGACGTGCTAACCAGTCGATCATCGTGCTACTCAACTGTGAACTATGAACACCTACATGTAAAAGTCAATTTACTCAACATTTTTACTCCCGAAATAAGACATAACGACAGTTGTACAGTAGGATTACTGAAAATAATAATAGCCCTTTGGCGTAAACACTATACTGGGGCGGTGACCTACCAAATTGACCGACCTGGATCTGATATATCTGGTATGAAGTAGATATCTTTTCTGACAGCGGTCACCGGTTTCCTGCAACCGAAATGGATAACATTTTTGATTGGTAATTTGCAGTCCCAAAAGATTGATCCGTGCAATCTGGTATTTTGACATTTGTGAAGAGAAATATAGCAGCCCTCTTCGAAAAGCCTTATTTAAATAATTTAAGCATTCACCACGAGATACAATGAGACAGGGTTGGGGGAGACTGATCGTCAACAGATTTAGACTTTGTCGGATTTTTAATCAAGTCACATCTCTTTTAATGAATCTCATGGTCCCAAAGCACTAATTCCATATTTTCACTGCTTTGTTTGAATGAAAAGACGCAATCCACACAAATGTGCATCATTTACATTTGGGTGTGATTAAAATAAACTATTCTAAAAAATTAGACCCTTGCGTCCCATTAACTTTGAATCAGATAACATTTAATCAGCCATTTGAGTAACGGCGAGAAAGTGAATGTTATCTGCAGTTTTACTCCCCTCAGAGATGTTGAATCGAGTATGACTAATTTATTTGGGAAATATAAGTCACAGTAATATTATGTGACCTCGTTTCCTATCGCTTTGTAAAGAGTACCTTAGAACAGTCGTTCCCAACCTTTTTTTATTGTGTACGACCCAAAACATTTTGTCATACTACGAGTAGTCCCTCGCTGATAGATAAATAGATAGATCCGCACACAGAATGACAGACAGAGAGAGCAATGCAGCATATGCATACTTTTCTCTTCGTATTTTTTAGATCTGGTCTCAGGATGAGCACATTTATTGAGAAACTGGATGTTTTAGTGTTTTGTCTGTGGATTGTTTAAAATTTGATGGGTGGGACGTAACGTGTCCTCAACTCTGGAATGACCCTCAATGATTTAATACAATCATAAAACAAGACGAATCAAAACTGTGTACCAACAAAGAGTTTACAAAGTGTGTACAAAAATGTGTTCATGCAACAGGCGCCGCAGCTTTAGTTTATTTGTTCATATTTCTGTTTAGCCTTTTGTGTGCCACTAATAAATTTGACTCGGCTTGACGTCGATGTTTTTGTACTAGTGTGGAAGATGTCTCCACAAGGTTTTTTCCATTTTGGAGACCTATAACATATGGCATACTTGTTCTGTCAATTGTTTTTTTTTTTTTAAATGAATAAAGTGTACAAAGAGTTTTGTATTTATTAAACCATTATTTTATTTTATATTTTTTACGAAATGCACGAAGGAGTGGCACCCAAATTTCGTTGTATGCTATACAATGACAATAAAGCCGATTCTGATTCTGATTCTAAACAGTAGACATAATGTTGATATGGTGCTGCTTGATGAAAGGGATGCGAAGAAGCCCTCTGAAAGTTAAGCCTGAGACAGATGCCTTGGGACTGTCTATAATACACTTCGCTAAATATGTATGAAGTGAAAATTCGGAGCTACTGTATAGCATTGTGAAATGGTGTACTTTCAATGAGTAATATTAGCTGATGATACAGGGAGTTGGGGCCAAGTTATATTGCGATGATGATGCACTTCACACACTATTAACTTTGTATTTTGGAAAATGGGGTGTGAATAACTCTCTTGCCCTAAATGGTCATTACACACATGGAACATTTTTCCTTTTGAAGGACAAAGAGACAGCGACACTGGCATCCACAATGAGGGTATGAGTGTGTTTATGTGTGTGCATGTGTATTCGCTATATTTTGGGGACATTAAGTGCGTCACTCATGAGGACTTCTTGCGATTTAAGGACTAAAGGCAAGTCCTCAAAAAAACAATTGACCGAACAAGTATGCCGTATGTTATAGCTACCCAAAATAGAAACAACCTTGTGGGGACATCTTCGACACTAGTACAAAAACATCGACGTCAAGTCGAGTCAAATTTATTAGTGGCACACAAAATGCTAACCAGGAATAGGAACAAATAAGAAACCTAACTAAACTAAAGCTGTGGGACTGGATGCATGAGCAATGCCATAATTTTGCAATGCGATAATTTGTAATCTTCCTTCCGTCTCGCCTACATGTTAATACTACTAATGATAACTGCCAGCAGGTATGACGGAGGGGGTTCCGCCCACCAACGTTCTTCAAGGTGACTGCAGAAACGATGGCACCGAAACAGGAAAATCTCCATCCATTTTCTGTACCACTTATCGTCATTAGTGTCTTTGTAGAGCTGCATCTTATTCCAGTTGACTCTCCGTGAGAAGCAGGGTACATCCGGGGCTGGTCGATAATCAATTGTAAATCACCTAAAGATGAACAACCATTCACACCTTGGGCAATTTAAAGTCATTAGTGAACCTGCAATTGAGGAGGAAGCATGAGGAGATTATACAAACTCCAGAGGGAGGATTCAAACTCTATGGAGGAGGGTCTGTTATCCACTCGATCACCGTGCCGTGACTTTCATATTCAAAAGTTCTAATTGTGGAGGCACAAATTTCTTTGAAACCATTTCTTTGAAAAATGGCTTCCCTTTCACAAGTGTGATTTGGTTGGCAGTAATGACTTAGCTGAGCTGAGAAAAAGGCAGAAGATCTGAAAAATAGCAACCTGGCAAGACTAACCCAATTTCTTTCTGCATGAAAAAAAAAAGGGTCTCGGTCAGGTTTAAAGCGAACTGTGCAATAAAATGTATTTGCTGTGACATATTCTTCGTGAGCAACGTCACAACGTCCACGGCGGAAGCCCATCCTCATAACATTAAAAATGACGTGAGGGGCGGGACGGATTTGTTTCATTCAGCATTAAACTCAATTTTAAATCACCAGAAAAACATCGAGTCATTAAAACTCCTGCAGCTTATAGTACTGGAAACATTTATTTCAAAAGTTTTTTTTTTTCCTGATGTCACAGATGCTCTTCGCTGATTGGTTCATTTCACTGTCGGTTTGTCCAGGTTTGCCCCACCTCAGAAATGCGCTTAATGAGACCGGATTCAGGCGCTGATACAGTGCTGTGTCTAAGTTTCCAAGCTAGAAAACTGAACAGAAACAAAGAATTGGGTTTGCTTCTACTTCCTAGCATTAAAATAAGCTACAGCTACAAAGCAAGGTAACATATTGTAAGTACAGCAGGCCTAGCACTGTAGTAGTCTTATTGAAAGAGCTCTAATTCGCCCTGTTGATTTTCCACAAGCAAACCAAAGCTAGCGATAGCAGACTCAAAGATTACAATGTTTAATTTATGACAGATAAACCACTCATATTTTCTCACACCACGTTATCCCTTAACGTTGACATGATGTTTTGATTCGTCAAAAATTGCCTACAATATTCCATGAAAAAACGTGCCAAACATTTTTCAGCGTCACATTTTCTGTCTTTGTGATTGAGCGACTCTTCATGCTTAATCCAAGGGCAGTTTGGAGAAAAAGCATGTTGTGACTTTACAAAAAAGGAATGTAATTATTGTAATGGCTGTAATTATGGAGAACAAAGGTTGCAGATTACAAAAGTTCCCCCAGCACCAGAAATCCATATAAGTGTCGCACCCACACTCCTTTGGCGCTGCTCGAGCACACCAAACACACATCACAGTTACTCATTTTTTTTCTCTGTTTACTTGATCTTGCCATTCTCTCCTCCCTAACAGAGTCATTCTCTGTCTCTTTCCATGCAAAATGACTAATGTACATTCTTCACAAAATCATTCAAGACAAACAGCGAAAAGTCCTATTTGCATATGAAACATCCCAACGGTTCATCTCTTGTTTCAAAGATGGTTTTGTGCGATGTTGGGTGGGAGAGACAAACATCACAGAGGAACAGAAAATACATTTATCACTCAAATAATTTGTAAGTAGGAACTGTTTTGCACTTTGGGCGGCCAGCACAATTAACAGCACCGAGGCTATGACTATATTCAATTGGCTTTTGATGATATTGAAAAGAACTCTGCAAAATATTAGTACGTTTTTTTTCTGTTCTCCTTTTAAACAAGTTTATTAGTGTCTACATGGCAGTGTGGTGGCGCTGTTGCTTGCAAGTTGACTTCCAGTTAAGGGCTCTGTCTGGTTACTCTGTCTTCCTGACGCAGTCCAAAAAATGTTATTTAGTTTGATTCGAGACTAAATTTACTTCGAGATGTGATGTGAGCTTGTCGGTTGCTGAGTGGGCTCTCTTATTGTCCAGTCTGTACTTATTTATGCATTAATTAGACTCGGACAGAGATGGCAAACAACAACCCTCGCACACTGTCAACCTCTCACTCATATAAAAGATGCGAACTGCGCTGACTCACTTTAAATCATTTAGTGCCATGTGGCTCTGCTGTCAGCCCGTATCTGTAAACAAGATTGAACTCCGCGAGCACTGGAGAGTGATAGAAAAAGTAATTGTCTTTCCCAAGCACAAAAGACAGACTGGCGATTAGATTTACTGGGTTAGGCTGCTGGCTGATTGTGGCCATGCAGAGAGGATAAATCAATAAATCCATCAACAAATACCCGTGGTGTTGTGATGATTGTCCCATTTCGGTGAGCCGATTTGCCTAATGCAGTTCTTTTGGGGTTATTGATCTCTTCCTCTATTGTCTTCCTGCTGCCTATAATTCAGTCAATGAGTATAATACGGGATAACACATTGGATCACTTAATGGAGTTTATAGCAACATTTTATAAGACATTTCAAGGTTTAGCTTCTTTTGTACTTTTACCAGACAGAAACAGCCTGGCATAGTGCTTTTTGGGACTACAGGTATGACATTTTACTTTCATGTACAGATAAAGTATGGATGGTTAGCTCTATGAAAATATTTGGGCAATGATATATAACAACTGTGCAAAACTATTAGGCCACGATTAAATGAGTTGTTTCAACAATGGAGTGCACTTGTATAGCGCTTTAGCTACATCTGGCCTAATAATCACGTGTGACTAGAATAGCACAGACCACCAGCACGGCTGGACTGTCGAAAATTGGAAAGTGTTTGTGTTTTATTGTTCACCCTGCACACAATACACAACTGCAAAGTGCATCAGCGCCTGTGTCTCCTCTTTCCCCACATGCAAAGACATGACAGTGAGTGAGTATACTGTAAAAACATGAAAAATGTCTGAGATAAATAATCTGTAATATTGTGGGACACTAAAATGATCTTGTTAAAAATGTATAGGGCTGAATAAAAGCACGGTGTGTCGATCAGAAAACAATTTGTGTTGCGACATTCTCTTCCCTAGATGTCATTGAAGTACAGTCAAACCGCGGTTTTCGTCCATAATCCGTTCCAGAAGGCTGTTCGAAAACCGAAATTGTTCGAAAACCGAAACCACGCTCTTTTTAAAATAAAAATGTTGACTGAACACGTCTGCTCACAATGGAAAGCAACACAAGGAAGCGTCACTTCCTCGTGTAAGGAAGGCGAGAGGAGTCAAATGGTGCATTCAAGTGCGCTCAGTTTGTTCGAGAACCGAAATTTGTTAGTCATCCGAGGCATAAAAAAAGTCGAAATTTTTGGTCGAAAACCGATTTGGTCGAGAACCAAGACGTTCGAAAACTGAGGTTTGACTGTACTTTTTTTTGTAAGTGAAAACTTAAAAAAAGCATATATGGTACTATGAATGAAATCGTCCCAGTTATTGATGAATCATTTGGGTGTCTCTGGTCATGGTTGAGAGATGTAAAATGAGTTTGTATTAAACACGAACCCTCATACAGACTGCAGCAATCATCAGAGTGATGACTCCACAGCAGAGAAATGTGAATTTGTTCATGCATCAGAAGCATTAGTTCGACCTCCATGTCGTGTGCTCCGCACAGCTGCTCGCTACCTGATGTGCTTCAATGCATACCAACTAATCCCCAGTTGAAGGATTTGTCACTTTGATGCTTTAATGTAGAGATTTTTTTAATACCATTGTCCTGGTTCTTGTCCTCTCCACGGGAAGTACGCATAGCTTACGAATGCATGCGCATCCTGACCTGTACGACCCTCGTGGAACGGTCGGATAAATAGAGTTGGCAATGTACCCATGATGCCGTGAGGACAAACTGACATCCTGTTGCTCAGATTGTGTTTATTTATTATTCAACGTATGAGCACCTCAATCAGTATGCGGGTTTTGTATGTATTTTGTCATTTTAAGTCAAAGTTCAGTTGAGTTGTGAAATGTTGGAAATTCACTCAGTTGGCACACCTTCTTATAAGAGTTAGGCTTGTCCCCAGGCCAGACATTTTTGCAGAATGTCAGAAGGTTGTGCGTAATGGTAAAACGGGATCTGATGCCGTATTGGCTCGAATATAAGACGACCCTGATTATAAGACGACCCCCTCTTTTTCAAGACTCAAGCTTGAAATAAGACTTTTTGAACACCAAATTATTTTTTATATAGAAAATAATGACAGTACATCTGAAACAAATGATTATAACAATATATTTGAGAGCAAAAGCATGTTATTTTGCCTCATTCAAATCTTAATATCTGAACATTTAAATACGTAAACTAAAATGCAATCACATTCGTAAATGAATGGCTTCTGGTTTTTGAAACGTGAATGACATCATAACTTCTCCTCAGCTGCCGGTTAACCTGGCCAATCTTCGACCCACTTTTCTCCAGATTGTCGCAACGTTTCTCCATTTTCTGTTACCTCTTCTATTATTTTCTTCTCTTTTCTTTCTTACCGCTATTTGTAATTTTTCTTCTTCGTGCTACTGCTTTTTTTATTTTTATTCTTTGTGACAGGGGTTCACTTTGGCCTGGGGAGTCAAGTTCAGCATTCTCTTCAATGATATCTAGCGCGATCTAGCATCGTGAATGGGTATAACGTCTAGACCCCGAATATAAGACGACCCCCACTTTTTCTTAGTCTTTGTCTTATCTCAATGCAAAAAACACCGTCTTATATTCAGGCCAATACGGTAATAATGTTGTTTCACATGATCAAGCAGGGCGTGGCTTATATTATTGCACTATTGTGCACATGACGCATGGCGTAATATAACAAGGGGCCTACAGGGCCATTTGGGATGAAAGATAATGTACCATATGCCAGCTGTACTAGACCAAGGTTGTGCGGTTTCACTTTGTATGCAAACCACCCACGAGTGTGGTTGCAACATTGCGACGCCGCCTCTTGCAGGAGTGATTTGGTCAGCACCGCGGCACGTTTACTGCGTTCATTGCTCTCCTACTGACTCGCACCAAACAAAGGGCAGAGTTTGATTCCAACAAAAAAGATAAAGGGCGCTAGTGTGAAAGAATGACAGCAGCCGCTGTGCCACAGTCTGTGATCAGTCGTCACAGTTATCAGGAAGGCAAAGTAAATGCAGTGCTTTTATTTCGAACGTTGAATTGCTCACACCTGGTTTAGCACAACTAGATGTTGGAACATGTAAATTTAAAAATAATCTCAAAGGCTTTGGAGAAGCTAACCGTTTTTGTGGAGATATTATTAAAGTGGCTGTTGCTGAGCACAGTGAACACAAACAGCTGTTCTCTTCACATGCTCAAAGGCTGCCATGTTTGTTCTGGTGCCAATTAATCATGTTTTTTGCTCATTATCCGCCAGCAGTACATCCATGCCAGAGCACCAATGGTAGATTTCAAACCTTAATGATCACAGACCTGATCAGGACCAGCCGGCGGGTTAATGCAAATACACCAACCAACTTGTTTAGTGCCCAAAAGAGGAAATTGGTTCTTGTGGTCGCATACATCTACTTCACGTTATTCCTTTCCATTACACCAGGGAACGGTTGTCGAGGGTCAAGTTTGTATTTTAAAAAAGCATATTGTCTCATTTCGATCAATTGCTACCTGTGTAGATATGATGTGTATTGTTATAATTTTTTTTTAAATACAATTATAATTCCATCTTTTGACTTAACTAACATTAATGTTTTTGTACCAAACACTAACTCATTGTAGCCGTTTCAAGTCAGTGCTCCCAAATATATAGAGCAGTGGTAGGTATAATATCACATTATAACACGTTAGACCCACAGTGCAGAGGTGCATGGTTCAATTACGGCTTCAGCTGAAACATTTATTTTGTGCAATGAAACACATTGTCGCCCCCCCCACCCCCTCCTCAATTTTGCTGCTGTAGACTGCAAATATCCCCACAAATAAAGGTTATCTTATCTTATCTTAGCCTACCTGTGTGGAATTCATATGTTCTTCCCGTGCCTGCGTTGGTTTTCTCCGGGTACTCTGGTTTCTTCCCACATTCCAAAAACATTGTCCCTAAATGTGATTGTGTGCACAAATGTTTTTTTTGTCTGTGTGTGCCCTGCGATTGGCTGGCGACCAGTTGAGGGTGTACACCGCCTACTGCCCGAAGACAGATGGGATAGGCTCCAGCACATGCAACCTTCTTGAGGAGAAGCGGACTAGAAAATGGATGGATGGATATAATACATAATATTATGCACCTAATATATACAATATATAGTCAAACCTCGGTTTTCGAACGTCTCGGTTCTCGAACAATTTGGTTTTCGACCAAAAATTGAGTTTTTTATGCCTCGGATGACGAACAAATATCGGTTCTCGAACAAACTGAGCGCACTTGAATGCACCATTTGACTCCTCTTGCCTTCCTTACACGAGGAAGTGACGCTTCCTCGGGTAGACGAGGAAGTGACACTTCCTCGTGTTGCTTTCCATTGTGAGCAGACGTGTTCAGTAAACGTTTTTATTTTAAAAAGAGCGTGGTTTGGGTTTTCGAACAATTTCTGTTTTCGAACAGCCTTCTGGAACGGATTATGGACGAAAACCGAGGTTTGACTGTACTCTACAAAGCTGTAGATTTGCATCAAGTACTATCAATCCAAATAGTCTTCTTCTTTCCTTGATGCAGGAAATTAGAATGTTGCTAACATTAGGACCACTGTTGTCATTTTTGCTACCCTCTTTTTTGGGAAAAATATTTGCTGGCTGGATCAAAAAAGTCATTAAATACAGCGAAACTGCTCTCAGTTGGCAACAATTCAGACAAGTTCTCACTCTTGCTTGCTTACCTCACTTATATAAACGTGAGCGTCCACACGTGTGCACGTGAAACAAAAGGACAATGATTAAAATAAAAGCACTGCATATTTTAGGCTTTACTTTGACTTTATGGTCACTGTGAGAATGTGGGCATGTTGAATGTGGCCCCAGGGCCATATTTGCATAGTCCGCATTAGAATAATGCAGAAAAAAGCACATTTTACAACGAAAGACTCATCCGGCACCCGTCATGCATTTTAATTTTCTCTGCTTGGCGAGTAATATTGTTTCATAAAGACGGAAAAAATGAACGTGCAAGAATTCCATCACACGTGACAAAAGAGTGTTAGCTCGCAATGCTTCCATCCATCAGTGCTCTTTATCGACCTTCTTCCCATTTTGTTTTTTGCACACTGGCCATTTTATTTTCAACAAGGGTAATCATATCTCCTCATTCAAATGTGAACTATTTTTGGGACTGGGGAAAAAAAAAGTAATCCGATCCATTTATTTATTATTATTATTTTGGACGTCTATATATTAATTTTGGAAGCAGTTGAGTTTTCCTGTCATAGTTTTTCTGAATATTGCAGAATTGATTTCTACAACTTCAGTCAGCGTTTTCTTTTTTTTTTTAATAGCCTGTGGCTGTCCATCTCGGCCTAATTCAAATTCTAAAGGCACAGTATGAGTATGTAAAGTTCCCGTCAAAAAGTTTGCAACTTATTCTAGCGAGGCCCTCGACTCTCTGGGGGAACGTGACTGAGCTCTGTGTGGTCAAAGTACAGTTAGTGAGAAGCAATTCTTTGCTGTCAGCAGTCTCGGTGTGTAGTCGGAGTGTGTGACAGGGAGAAGAGAGGAGCCCTTGAATCTGCCGACAGTTTAACTGACAGCAAAGTCTCCAGGCTGCACAAAGGCATTACAAATCTATTACACATTCAGCCAGTCTGAAACTAAATAGTAAAACTGTTGTTGCATGGAAGATCATTATCAGGCTTGTTAAGTGTTAAGCGTCGATATTTTCCTTGCCATGCAACATGGAACCGTAGGTTACAAATAAGCAGACTTTTTATACCGTATTGGCCCGAATATAAGACGGCCCTGATTATAAGACGACGCGCACTTTTTCAAGACTCAAGTTTGAAAAAATAATTTTTTGAACACCAAATTAATTTTTATACAGAAAATAATTAGAGTGCATCTGAAACAAATGATTATAATAATATATTTGAGAGAATATTTAGCCTCATTCAAATCTTAATATCTGAACATTTAAATATGTATACTATAGAGCAATCACATTCGTAAATGAATGGCTAATGGTTTTTGAAATGTACACATTACATCATAATTTCTCGTCAGCTGCCGGTTAACCTGGCCGATCTTCGACCCACTTTTCTCTAGATTGTCACTATGTTTCTCCATTTTCTGTTATCTCTTCTACTATTTTCTTCTCTTTTCCTTCTTCCCGCTATTTTTTATTTTTATTCTTCGTGGCAGGGGTTCACTTTGGCCTGGGGAGTCAAGTTCAGCATTCGCTTCAATGATATCTGGCGCCACCTAGCGTTGTGAATGGGTATAATGTCTGGACCCCGAATATAAGACGGCCCCCACTTTTTCAGTCTTATTTCAATGCAAAAAACACCGTCTTATATTCGGGCCAATACGGTACTTTATATCGATTGGACACTATATTAGGTATACGTACGTAATGTATTGATACAGTATAGAGATACTTAAATTTATTACTATAAATTTATTTGACTTGTTATTTTCTGAGGATTCCATCATCTTTGTGGCACCGAGGTGTATCGTGCCCCTCATCAGTTTTGACATTGAAAATGCTAAACGTTTAAACTTTACCCCGCTGTTATTTTCTCTTGAAATGCGACAGAACTTTCGTCCCAGTGGCAAGACAAGATTGAACGACATGCCGTGATGTCCTCATGAAAAAAAGTGAGTGAACATTTTGATGGATTGATGATCATTGACGTGAGGAACAGCATGGGCACTATTTTCCCTTAGCTATCATCTCGATGTCAGTTGTATGACGAAAACGTCAACGTGGCTGATGTATAATTCAAAAGCAAAAAAAAAAACATGCTTACATTTACATATATCATACACATGTAAACACCTCCAGTGGGTCTTGTTTTTTTTATCCCTGTGTTTGAAACAACGCAACACACACGCACACACACGCACGAAAACATTTCAATGGTCAGCAAAATGTCTTTTGCGAGGCGATACTCCAGACGCATACCAACCAGAAAAATCTTCACCGCATGGCCCTCCCCACCTCTGCCTATGCTCGTTTATAATGGGGCTTCAAGCAACTCGGATGGAAGATCATAAAGCCTGTCAGACGGCAAATGTATATGAACAGCCAGTGGCAAAATGTTTCTTCCGTAACCATTGTGAAAAAATTCCACGGGACTTTTATATTAAAGAAGGGGTATCCAGGCTAACAGACGTCGGCTCGACTGTATATCGTGAGTACGTTTCACAATCATCCGTCGACATTGACCCCCCCCCCCCCCCCCAAATCTCCACTGAAAGCTTTCTGTTTTGGTTCTCCCCACGGCTGGCTTGGTTACTTCACCCATTGCAATTGTGAATGCTCGGTGAAATGGAGACTCGGAATTTTCCATATTTTTGCATCTTCGTGTGCATGGCTATTCGTCAATGTGTGCCCTGCGATTCACGGGTGAATAATCCTGAGCGTATTCTGCCCCTCCTCCAAAGTCAGCCGGGATCCCGCTCACTTGTAACGCAAAATGGTCGAAAACAAACAGATTGACAGAGAGATGGATGGATACGTGGATGAAATTATTTGTCAGTGTCCCACTGATAGATCATCTAATTTGTTTAGACATACGCATCGGCAGGTCTAGAGCATTCTCAGGCCTGGCGAAGCACCCCCTAAAGAGAATCCAAACACAAAATTTGAGAGATTTGTAAGTATTTTGCTTGTGTACCCTTGAACAAGCAAAAACATTTAAAAAAAAAAAGAAACACACACACACACGGGACTTAACTCCATGATTTATGATTTGCTTAATTTCACTCTGTGAGGATGAAAAGAAGAGGGAGAGTCTGCCTTTCAAAAAAAAAAGGATTACAAAATGTTGTACTCACGCTCGGGGCCTGTTTTACTCCAGAAGCGAGAATGCTGTCAACGTGTATGTTGAGGAGCTGCTGTATCAATACGAGTTGCCCTCCCCCCAAAATTAGAGTTCTGGTATGTTTATATGTCATCATTCCAATCCTTTTCTCTTCTCCTGTGTGGCTCATTATGTGAATAACCTTCATCAGATGTGGTTTACTCGCAGATTTCCCAGGCACATTTTGTTTGATTTATTTTTTTGGGGACTGCCAGTTCAATCATAGCCCCCCCCCTCACCCCCACCACCCTCACAGACAGCCCCACCAATGGGTCTTTGTAGCATCCACAGACCTCTCCGTAGCACCCGAAATTCTTGGATGCTCGAATCGACCCTCGACATACGATACAGATTATAGTCAAACCGCGGTTTTCGTCCATAATCCGTTCCAGAAGGCTGTTCAAAAACCAAAATTTTTCGAAAACCGAAACCATGCTCTTTTAAAAATACAAATGTTTACTAAACACGCCTGCTCACAATGGAAAGCAACACGAGGAAGTGTCACAACACGAGGAAGGCGAGAGGAGTCAAATGGTGCATTCAAGTGCGCTGGGTTTGTTCGAGAACCGAAATTTGTTCGTCTTTTGAGGCATAAAAAACTCAAAAATGTTTGGTCGAAAACCGAATTGGTCGAGAACCGAGATTTGACTGTATTCTATTTCTTTTAATGTCCAATGATGATGCAGTCCACTCTTTCATAGCAGAGTTCATGAAAAGACTTTTGAAACGCTTTTTGGGTGCTTTTGGCTAGACAAAGAGATTTCAGATAAGAAATAATACATGACAGAGATTGTCTGTAATCTATCCCTAACATATTCATTGACTGGTTTTGTGTGGCGATCTGTGTGTGCTCAGACTCGATATCTGCATCAGACCCCCCCCCCCCCCTCCCTTACTTTCATCAGCTCTGTCACATACATCAGTGTCTTCCCTAAGCAAATGTTGGTGCAAGGTTATGGGAAAAAAAAGCAAAGACATAATGAGGCTGATGATCGTAATTAGTTTGGAGAAGATAAATTGTGGATGTAATATAAAATTGTCGAGAATGTGATTAGTGTCAGAAGCGTCGAAAATCTAATGAAACATCATTCAGCTTAATGGATGCCAGCAAACATATTTTCAGATCGCATGATTGTCCTTCTTTTGTCATGTAAGATGATAATGTTTTATTACACGGTTCCTCCACACACACATTATATATACCGTAATTTCCGGACTATAAGCCGCGACTTTTGTCACACGCTTTCAACTCTGCGGCTTATTTAATGAAGCGGCCTATATAAAGACTTTTTTAACAGCCGCCTGTGTACCGTCTTTCTTTGTAATTATCTCATGTAACAATATGGGCACCTGCGGCTTATAGACAGGTGCGGCTTATGTGTGTACAACATGTTTTTTTTCCTTTAAAAATGTAGTGGTGCGGCTTATAATCAGGTGCGGTCTATAGTCCAGAAATTACGGTATATATAAAGCAACCGCTGTGTTTAAATTGCTGTCCATGGAGCAAAAATAATGAATACAACAATAACAATAAAACAATAAATTCATAAAAGATGCAGAGCAAGGAAACTCAGACAGCTGTGTATTCAGAAGTGGGCTTCAAATAAGCAATTGTCCAATGAGCAGCCAGAAGGGCTTGCACTGAACATACCATGAATATGAACATAGCTCTGACCAATCAGGTGTTTCAGGCAGATAATGAAAACTATATTGGATTATATGACTCGAGGGGGACACAGCTTTCATTTCTGTCAAATTCAATGTCTTAATTGTAAAAGAAGATAAAGTAGTCAGGCAAATATTTGGAAGTTCGAGAACTGTGTTTATGATTTCCAGTGTGTAACCCCTTAAGGGGCAAGGTCTGCATTTAGCTTGGCACTTGGCACTGTGCAACGTTATCCATCATAGCTCATGTCACTATTGCAGCTTACCTTTGGGGGAAAAAAAATATTCTTCGTTTCTACCCTACTGTTCGCAACTTGTTCTCATCCTGCTGTGACAGGCTGCTCCTTGTCCTTGACCATGGCTAGAGGCTCTCAGTGCAAGCTGCATGCCTCGATAGCGATAATCTTTATGCCCGCCCGCTAAGTCACCTCTAGCTATGCATCCGTATGTTTCCAATACTGGAAATTCATTGTGCGGTATCATGTATCTCATGGCGACTTGCTGTCATATTGCAACTTGCTGTCATATTGCAAAATTGCTGTATCGCTACTGTTAACACACTGAAATGAAACTAACTAATGGGACTTACTTCTAGCTAGAGGACAGTGCGCTCTGTTGGATGGACCTCCTACTGTAGATAAGAGAGTGTATCGCGGACGTTATCGCTTCAGGAATGCTTCAGTTGACGGACCCTTGCAGAGAAAACACCCTCGACTAAATCACATAGATGGACAAGGTTACCAAAACGTGTAAAAAAAAACAGATAAAACATCAGTTATAAACAAATCACACACTGGGAATAATAAGAAAAAAAACTTTAATAAATATTTTTTGTAATTGCACTTTGTCTGAGCCTGCATTTTGGAATCCTAAAACATCAGAACCTGACAACAAATTTTTTTTAAAAGGGCCATAAAAGCACAGCAGAAGAGCATTGACACTCTTGTGTAGGCACTGCTGTGGGAAATGTCTTTCCACTTGACTTCCTCTCTTCAAGTCTGCTGGTGCTTCACAATATGCAGGTAGCTCAGATATGAGCTGGGCTGTGAACCACATGATCGAAAAGGCATATAGAAAAGGCAGGGAATGAGAGAATTTGCATGACAAGGCAGGCAGGCACATAGGTACAACATGTACTTGGTGGTCATCTTGAGAAAAAAATGATCAAAAAAAAATCTATTTCGAACCTTCTGCAGAAAATTCTGATGATTCTTTACTTCCTTCCCTGTTCATGATCGCTCGACGCCTCTCTTGTCAGTAGCACGCCAGCGAAGACAGATTGATAAATGGCTGCAAATGTTTGATACATTGTAAATATGTCACAATATTATGCATAAAATTCTTAAAGTCTGATAGATAGAGAGGACAGCGCAAGATGACAGCACTGTGCCAGTTTTGATTGTGGGGTTAATAACACAATACGTCCAGAACTCAGTAGCTTCAAAGAGATATAAAATAACACTTACGTTTAAAATGACTTGATGTATTTTACTGCACTCTAGCAGCAATGACTTTGAATTATCCATCCATCCATTTTCCAAACCGCTTAATCCTCACTAGGGTCGCGTGGGGTGCTGGAGCCTATCCTAGCCGTTTTCAGGGAGTAGGCGGGAGACACCCTGAACCGGTTGCCAGCCTATCGCAGGGCACACAGAGACGAACAACCAAGTGCACTCACACTCACACATAGGGACAATTGTGTGTGTTCAATCAGCCTGCCATGCATGTTTTTTGAACGTGGGAGGAAACCGGAGTACCCGGAGAAAACCCACGCAGGCCCGGGGAGAACTCCACACAGGGAGGCCGGAGCTGGAATTGAACCCGGTACCTCTGCACTGTGAAGTCGACGTGCTAACCACTGGACTACCGGGCCACCCGACTTTGAATTAGCGTCATGCAAACCTGCCCAATTTTCTCATGAAGTCGGCATTTGCAGCCCAATCTTCATTTTGGAGGCAAAGAGGGGATGATGCAATGTGGAGTCAGGGTTTGTCCTTAGCCAGACGGATGGTTTACTGTCCGGTCTGTACGTTTTTTTTTCTTCAATGTGCAGTCGTTGACCCCATCCTAAATTTGCTTCTCAGTGTTTGGACTTCAGCTGCTTCACCAACTGACTCCCCTGGCAGACCAATCACACACACAAAGTTGAACCCTCCATCTTTTGCCCTTCCATGCAGGACAAAACATGGACAACATATCATTGGTATTTTCAGCCTGGCTGCTTTCAGATTTATAGGAGTGTTTCATGTGATCCATCACAAACATTGACAGCTTTTTGATCGTTGTTTGACAAATTGTTTGTAGCTTGAAAGAATGAATAACAAGGACAACAAAGGTCACAACTACAATTTCCCACAAAACAGCAAAGTGTGACAGACATACTTTTGCTTACTTTTTTTTGGGGGGGGGGGGGGGTGCAAACCAATCAGACTTGAATCCCTGTTGCAACACAACTGATTCAAATGAAGGACCAGTGTTTGACACCTCTGGTCTAGAAAATTCAGGCAGTTGGAGACTAGAGTCGTGAGCAAGGACGAAGTAATCTGACAGCCAGTTGTCGACATGGCAGAGTCTTTAAAGGTAGCTGGTAACAAGGCATGATGACAGACAGGTGTGACTCGTGACGGAACGCCCACTCTCCCCGCTGGAGACTTGAAAAACAAAGCAAACAGGACAGGGTCATGTCAGTGTCGAAATGTGGTCAGCATCGAAGTGTGCTTGTCCAGTGCCTGTCGGTGTAGCTGGCAGACATATTGATACATCGATTAAATAGATGTATCGTTACGCGCCGAGTGGTGAGGCATGAAACAAGCATAGGGAGTAGAGAGAGATGGAAAACATGCAGGATAGCGGCCCTCCAGGATTGGAATTGCCCGCCCCTGAGCTACAGTATAGTCCAGGGGTAGGGGACTCCGGTTCCTCGAGAGCCACATCCTGCCTGTTTTCGATCCCTCCCTACTCCAACACGCCTGATTCAAATGATCAGCTCATCAGCAAGACCTGTAGAGGCCTCAAATGATCATAGACAGTTGAATTAGGTGTGTTTGGAGTAGGGAGGGATGTAAAACGGGCAGGAGATGACTCTCGAAGAACTGGGGTTCCCTAACCCCGGTATAGTATATCAATAGGATAAAACCAAGAAGGCTGGCAGTGATTGAGTTCATGCCACGAGCACTACTGGCAGCCCATTCACAATCGACCGGTCGCTCACGATTGACAAAATGAGCAATCTCTACTGAAAAGAAATTGGTATACTAAGTGGTTCATAAAGACGTCTGTATTGACTCGGGGTCCTGGATGAAAGTGGGGTAAAATAACGGGAGGGGAAGCTGCTGTCAATTTACTGTTTTGTGTGTGTGTGTGTGGTCTCATGCAGCTGAGATTCCAGTTGCCACAAATACAACTACTCTCCATTGTTGCTTTCACCACACGTCTATTGTAGCTGCAGATTTTAGCATTCAGTACAAAGCACAACAAACAAAACTGCGAATGTTTGCAATCACAAAATTGGACACATGATCACGAAAGAACTAATCCAGACTATTCATTGCATTGCCTGTTAGAGTAAAATGCTGTCATATAAAAAGTTTGTTTTTTTAATTCATATCATCTTTTGACAAATAATGTGATGTTTGTATCAATTATAGGTATACTTATCGTGTTCATATTTCATTTATAGATGTCCCTTTAAGTCAATGTATTGGCAATCCAAATTGTATTTACATTTACAGTACTTGCTGCGGCCTGACACGCACACGCAACCAGACAATCACACACGCATACACACCCTTGTATGACTGCCTTCATTGTTATGTCTTGTGACTTGTAACTGTCATACGCTTGTTTACGTGCTGGGGTTGGTTTTTTTTTCCTGGACTCAAATTATCCTCAGATGAGGATAGTTCAAGCGTGGGGTTTTTTTTCTCCCCCTCTCCCTCCCTTGTGGTTTCTTTCTGACTTCCGGGTTGAGTGAACGCTGGCGCGTTTGGCTACCGCTGCTCAACCCGCATTGTGTTTTATTGTTTTTGTTTTTGATCGTAAAGTGTCCTTGGGTGTCTTGAAAGGCGCTTATAAATAAAATGTATTATTATTATTGTTACATGGTACAAGTTGACATTGCATGGCATACACACAGTTTTTGTAAAGTCTCACATCAAAGTCAAATGAATGCAGCCAATTTGTAAACTGCTGATTCTCAGGTTGTCTGAGGTTGGCAGGTGAGCCTGTTTTCGTTAAATTTGGGCAAGAGCCAGAGTACACCGTCATCTGGTCGCCAGGCAATCTTAACACAGATCAAATACAACTGTTGTTGTATTTCTTTTGTTTTAGCTATCCAAGTCATTTGAATTGAATTAATATCATTCAAATTTCCCTCTTTTCAAAGTCATTTAAATATAATGACAAACATTGATATTGTTATCAGACAGCACCTAATTACCGGTAGTATTGTCTTCCCATGTGACGACCTTCTTTCTGGCGGACTGTTTGGTAACAGTGTCTGTTTTTTGTCCAAAACATTACTTATGGCTTGTACCCGAGGCTCTGCATTATTAGCCTGTAATTGGTATAATGACTTGGCCATTACATCAATTACAGCAGCAACAGAAAGTATAATTGGAGACAACCTTGTAGCTGAAAGATGATATCTACACACACACAATGATGGGCAGCACCCTACAGCCTTACTTAATATGATGGTCTCATCCTCCTACACTGAACTTTGATCACGTCGCACTCTCTGTTTTTCCTCTCAGACTGCCTAAAGTGCTCATCTCAGTGTTCCGTCCTTGGTCCCATCCTCTCATCATTCCGCATTGTCCACAAGCTTATCCATAGATGTTTTTTTTCCCCCCCACTGCCCTTCCTGTCAACTTGAGCGTGTTATGCCTGTAGTCAAAATAAATAAATAAAATACGCAGGAGAATGGGGTACCAAAACCCCCTGACATTTTCATTCCGGGATTTGTTGTGGTGGAGTGAAAGCAAAAGACAGGTGGACCGAAAGCTATGTGTAATCAGGCAAGGCCTGGCAGGAGTTCTGGGGGATCTCAACAAATGTATTTAATCTAAAAAAAAAAAAAAGGGTGTGATTTAAACTGTGTGATTTCAAATTGTTTTGTTTGTTTTTTTTGCCGACTATGTTTAATTAAAAAAGCCGTGCTCCTTTGAAGCATGGTGACAAATGTCTGCAGCTGCTAACTGAATCATGAACATCGCCAAAGAGAATTATTTCAATTAATTTGAGCAAAATTCTATTTAACAGTCAATAAAACAACATTGTTTCATGCGCGTACAATAGTCTTAAAAAAAATCTAATTAAGTCGGAATAATGTTCTTTGTCAATGATTATACTTCGATGTAGGAGCTAATGTGATTTATGTGCTTGGAACTTTGCAGGCAGGGACCGCATTTGGATTTGCTTTAGAAATCTCATTAGTAGATGCTAACTGTGTTCACAGCGGAGGTTAGCGTTGCATTATTTTATGAATATCTTGGCTTGTCCACCCCTTACTTTTACTTTCATCCCATCAAAAATCTTTTTGTGATTTATTTATTTGGGGGGGAACTGAATGAAGCATCACTGATTTAGTCAATCTGACGAAAACCAGCCCCTAAACATAACCCTAACCCTGACTTGCACATTTGTTCATCCATTTTCATATGCGCTTATCATCTCGAGGATTGCAGGTGTGCTAAAGCATATCTCAGCCGTCTTTAGGCGGGGGCACCCTGAACCGGTCGCCACCAAATCATAGGGCACACAGAGACGAATAACCATTCATGATCATAATCACACCCAGGGACAATTTTGAGTGTTGAATTTTGAGTTCAATCAGCCTGCCGTGCATGTTTTTGGAATGTGGGAGGAAAGCGGAGTACCCGGAGAAAACCCACGCAGGCACAGGTAAGGAACATGTAATTGAACCCTGCACCTTTGCACTGTGAGGCAAACGTGCTAACCAGTTGATCACCCTGACTTGAACATATTGCTTTTATTTTCTATTTATTTTTCCAAGATCTTAGAAATTAGGTTTTACAGCAGGGAGTAAAGCAATTAAGAAGAAGTTAAGTGTGGTTCAGTGGTTGTGAACTTCGTAAGGAGAGAAAATTGAGTCTGACTATCGAGTCGAGTCACATCTCAGGGCAGCGGTGGAAGGTAAACAGTTTCTTCTCCAGAAATATTTTGTGCACGAGCTGTGTGATTGAATATTAATGAGGAGCCCAAGACGTAAGATCGTTCCGATGCACCGATTCTATTCCTAATGTAAAATGAAACTATGAAAATGTCATCCCGACAAAATTGTTATTGTAATGTAAGTTATTGTCATTATTTTGAAGATAACACAGTTCTATGCATAGGCATGTACATCCATTTGTCAATTCTGTGTTATCTCTTCTGCATCAAATATACATACCTTGATATGCTGAATGCCAAAGTAACACCAGACGTGTCCCATTAAAAAAAAAAAAAATTATACATCACTGTATAGCTATACCTAAATATTGACACACTTGAAATATCGGTTTCGTCCTCTATCTTTTTTTGCCAGCTCTAAACTGCTTTTTATGGGTTCCTCCCGGCCACATCTGAGCATGCTTTAAACTTGGACATTTCAATCAACATGTGAAAAGCCCTTTGCTGGCTGGAACTGATCCCTGGTGAATTACGGTACCTGGATACCTCGCTAACACCCTGAAAGCTCCTTTGTCAGCATGTTTTCTGCCATACTATGAGGAGTATGTCTCCAGCATCTTTTTGCTGCATAATCCCTGAGATGCTCCTGCTCACAACTTCCAACTCAACAAACACTCCAATTATGAATCGTTTTCATGAAAGAAAACAAGGTCTTCTTTAAGATAGACTCAGACAGGTAACATTGTATTTGCGTCATTCTCAACATAAAAAAAAAAGGCATCTCCTTCCCTCTCATTGTTCCCAAACTAAAATTGAAAATATATATCCAGTAGATTATCACTAGCATTATTTACCCATGTTTCATACTTGCCAAATCTCAAACACACACAATTTCAGGTCCACCTCAGGCTACTCTTTCCGACACATCTATTTATCCCAGTCAAAGATGCAAATCACCCTTGCCCACCTTCCCCTAAAGTTTGCACCAAAATTGAGTTCCGAGTCGAATTTTCCTCGTCCTGTGCCTTGGTCAGATAATATGACATCATCATCACACAACAAACTTTATACGAACACAATCCATACACAACAAGGCGAATTGTACTGGATGATGTCCAACCATACATCCTATTTAACGTCTGTCGATACCTTTCAATCACGTTAATTCAATTTCTTCATTACAGAATGCCAGGGTTTATGAATAAGGCTTGTGCGTACAAAAACATAAATGGACTCAAATTATTGCACAAACAAATCAAAAGTTAGCAACCACCAGATTCTAGTGTAGTGCTTCTTAACCTTTTTAGAGGTACCGAACCCAACCAGTTAATATGCACATTCACCGAACCCTTCATGAGTGAAAAATAAATATATATATTTTTTAATTTAAGATATAAAAAACGCACTTATTAAAAACAGAAAAAAAGTACAGTCAAGCCTCGGTTTTCGTCCATAATCCGTTCCGGAAGGCTGTTCGAAAACCGAAATTGTTCGAAAACTGAAACCACGCTCTTTTTAAAATAAAAATGTTTACTGAACACGTCTGCTCACAATGGAAAGCAACACGAGGAAGCGTCACTTCCTCGTCTACCCGAGGAAGCGTCACTTCCTCGTGTAAGGAAGGCGAGAGGAGTCAAATGGTGCATTCGAGTGCGCTCAGTTTGTTCGAGAACCGAAATTTGTTCGTCATCCGAGGCATAAAAAAAATCGAAATTTTTGGTCAAAAACCGAATTGGTCGAGAACCGAGACGTTCGAAAACCGAGGTTTGACTGTAAATAAAATTTCAAGAGATAATTCTCCTTAAAAAAATTTTTTTTTTTGTATGACGTACTATCACGACAGTGTCACATTGACTACTAAGCGAACTAAATTTCCCGCAGCACTGATTGGACAAGCAATGTCATGTGATCATCTACAGCCAGTAATGGCCAAGCGGGCGCGTCATAACTCATTAACATGTTGAGTCGCGTCTGTCTTACCCTCCATGGCAGAGGCTCCGCCGAACCCCTGAGATTGACTCACCGAACCCAGGTTAAGAACCAACTGCTCTAGTGCATTTCAATCACTGTTGGAGGGAAAGGGATATCCCGTATATGCAGAATAAACACACGAGCGCTTCCGACAGAGAAAATGTGTGCAACATCAATGCTTCGCGGACAGTGATGAATGAGATGTTGGGACTGGTATGTTGGTCTTGTTGTATCTCTTTGACAGAGAGTCAACATCAGCTTGTTCTCCTCTGGGCATTCTTCCAGAGTGACAGTTCCCCAACCGCTGTGTACACCCAAACATGTTTACAAATGCATGAACATAAATATGACTTCCCTGTTGAGGCTCGCTGCGGAGGAAGCTCTTTGCCCGGATTTACAAAATCCTTTTTTTGGATCGTTAGCTAGCCCTTCATGACTGTAGATGAGGGAAAGAGTGCATATTTTGGGTGCTATTCCACAATAGTAGAGGCAAACAGAGCATCGACTGATTTAGCGGAACATTTTCCTGTCAGAAATTCAAATATTGGAATCATAATTTGGCGGCACGCTGGTCAACTGGTTAGCACGTCGGCCTCACAGTGCAGAGGAGCGGGGTTCCGGTCTTCCTGTGCGGTGTTTGCATGTTCTACCCGTGCTTGCGTGGGTTTTCTTTGGGTACTACTGTTTCCTCCCACATTCCAAAAACATGCATGACAGGTTGATTGGGCACTCCAAATTGTCCCTACGTGTGATTGTGAGCCCGAATGGTTGGTTGTCTATGTGTGCCCTACGATTGGCTGGCAACCATTTCAGCGTGTTCAGGTTCCAGCACACCCGCGACCCGATTAGAAAATGTATGGATGGATGGATAATCCATAATTTCTTATAATGTTTTCTCTATTGCATATATTTTCACAAGCCTACACGTTCCCTTTCGCCAAGCTGCTTTCTTCACTTAGGCTTCACATTTCTGATTGCCAACATCACAATTGACTTTTCGTACTCCAATGGAGAAAGACATTTTAGAATTAGATTAGGGGGGCATTGATAAGTTGTTAATTAGACAGTTGATGGGAAGTAGATGAGTTTCCATTCTCCCCTTGCAACTTTAAATGACTTTCATTTTTGTGTGTGTGTGTGTGTGTGTGTGTGTATATGTGTGTTAGAGAAAGAGAGAGAGAGAGAGAGTCAAAATTAAGAATGGCTTATTCACAAACATACGTTGGGCAGTTTGAGAAACTTTTCGGCTACCTGCTGTGTAATTTCACACGTGATGGTTGAGCAGGCACTCCTGAGGCCTTTTTTTTGGCAGGCAACTGACAAATAATTCAAATTTCCTGCTTGACTTTAAACTATTTTTGGCCCAACCGAGAAAATTGAAAGCATAGACAGTAATTATCCATAAACAAATTCCTCATTCATATGCTCAAGAATGAAGACTCAATCAGAATCAGATTTCTGAATGCTCGAGCCCCGATTGATTATCTTAAGAATTAAAACATGTATCAATACTTAAGCACCACACCATATCCAAAGTTTATGCAATATAGGGGCATCTTGCAACTTACTCTGATATGCGCCAGAGCTCAAGGGCTAAAAAAAAAATAATAATAATAATTTCTTAGTCTCTTCTATTTTTTTTCCCCATTGTTTTCTGCCTTCTTAAATAAAGCAGTGGCACTTATTTATATGGTAATTCACCAATGAAACACATCACACAGACTATTTAGGATGCAAATAACATCCATTCTCTGTCCGTATGTGAGCGAATGCATATTAATGTACGGATCAATGTATGCTGTGAGTGTGCGGTGGATGTGCACTGTATGTTTTAAGTCCATCTATCCATTTTCTATACCGATGATGTCCTGTTACAGTGTCACGGGGATCTAGAGACCGAAGAGCCGACTCTGATGGAAATACTGATCAGATCCAGGGTTGGTGTGCAGTTAATCACAAATAGAGACAGACAGTGAGTCACTCATGTATCACTTATTTCTTTATCTTTTAGAAAGAAACAAAAACATCAAGAATAGCCTACCCAGAGTGTTAATGTTTTGGGATTTTACATTACAGTTTAGTTTTTATTGCGTTTTTGACTTTTTAGTTCTAATTCAGAACTAAAAAGTTCAGTTTTTTTTTTTTTTAAGAATAGATTCGTTAGTATTTATTAATTTTAGTTTTGGGGGAAATGCTTGTTTTTAGTTTAGTTTTCATTAGTTTCGGTTTTAGTTTTGGAGAATATGGTTAATTTGTCAGGTGCTATATATTTTTTAAAGGTAACTAAGTACAGTCAAACCTTGGTTTTTTAACGTGTCGGTTCTCGACCAATTCGGTTTTCAACCAAAAATTTTGAGTTTTTTATGCCTCGGATGACGAACAAATTTCGGTTCTCGAACAAACTGAGCGCACTTGAATGCACCATTTGACTGCTCTCGCCTTCCTTACACGAGGAAGTGACGCTTCCTCGGGTGGACGAGGAAGTGACGCTTCGTCGTGTTGCTTTTCATTGTGAGCAGACGTGTTCAGTAAGCATTTTAATTTTAAAAAGAGCGTGGTTTCAGTTTTCGAACAATTTTGTTTTTCGAACAGCCTTCTGGAACGGATTATGGGCGAAAACCGAGGTTTGACTGTATTGCTTATTAAAAACTCAAAAAGAAGATAACATTTAAAACATGTGTTAACTTACAAACAATATATGGGAATAACCATCAACAAACATAACAGCCCACTTTGACTGAAGTGCAATTAGTCCAAGAAAAGTGCACACATTAATGCTGCTTCTAACTGTCAATCCAGGCTGATTTTTTTTTCAGGTACCTGATTTACTGAAGGAGTCATATGAGTATCAAAAAAGTGCAATCGAGAAATCGAACAAGACCGCATACAGTTGGCTCATGTGAACTCCCGCTACGCCGTAAAAAGTACCGGTACGCACGAGGTTAAACGTGAGTAGTGCTGCTACTTTGTACGGCTGCACACCGGCCTACTTAAAGCACTGTGTGTACTTTACAATGAATAGACTATAATCGTCTATGATCGTGCAATTCTTGTCCTTTGTCTAACTCTAGAGAGAAACAAAAATCTTCATCCAGTGACACAATTCTTGACCAAATAAAGTAGAAGTACCCTATTTGGCATGATTCAACTTCAAAGGTAAATAGTATACGTCAGTCTCAAAATAGGCGAAACATATTACAGATTATTCAGGAGTATAAACTACACAAATGAAGTTATTGTCCCTCTGCAGCCATGTACAGACGCAGTTGGGAAACATAAAGATGGGCTGAACTTCAATGAGAGCCTCGAACAATTTTATGTTCTCCTTCTGGATCATAAACTTTTTCATCATTTTAAGGATTGTAAACCTCAACGCTCGCATCAATGGTCTGGTGTACGCTTAGCATTGCAAAAGGGTTTAATGACTCCAATCTGCCTTGAACAAAAGCTAGATACACGTTTGTGTTTAACAGTGCAAATTTACTTTGCTCTCTGATATTTTGGGTTAAAATAAACCCGCCGTTAGCTTCTGCATGAAACATTTTAAACACTTTCCCCTGTTGACGAGGACGTCTATGCCACCCACATTCATATGTATGCATGTGTGTCTGCATGCCGAACCATATGCATGTGAATTGCATTGTGAATGTGACTTGATTCACAGCAACAACAACAAGAGCAACACATTAAATGTCGCAGACAAGTAAAGTTCACAGTAATTGATTTAGGCGTCAGGGGCTGTATTTCGAGCGCTTTACGAAACTGATCAGATCTAAGTGAATCTTGCACTGCACTGAATATGGAATTAGTTAACTAAAGTGGAGCTTTGAAGAGAGCTTTTAGAACCTACAAGTGAATTAAGTATGAAAAAAAAACGTTCTTACTCTTTTTAATTTTGATCACTGAAGGTGGAAGAGTTGTGGACCGATTTGACCGGTTTCTCACTTTGAGCACGTATCTGACCACAGAGGTCCAATGCATCGTTCGGAGAAATGGAGACGGGAAGTTGATATCAGGCAGACACTTGGAACGAATGTGGCAGTGGAATCTATGTATAAAATACTTTGTATAAGAGCTCTTTCTTATAGCTGGATTTCATATACACGGCCGACTACATCATCCGCAAGGGGAGATCTTGCAGTTTATCTGCTGATGTCATGAACAGATGCCAGCGAGTCTATTTATTGTTTGCACAATGTTAAGCACGGCGTACTTGGGGGTGCAGCACTCGGAACACCCTGAATTTAATGCAGATTTGGAATGTCGCTAGGATTGGCAGGGAAAAGACTACTTTTATCCCACAACTGCAGACAAAAAAACGCCCCATTAATACCAATTCCACCAGTGTAAAGTCAAGCAAAATCACCCAAAAAAGAAAACCCATGCTCACGGTTAGGCTTAGCGTTGGTTACAAGGAGATTTACAGTATTTTATGTTGACAATATCGCCTATGTGAGTCTTGTTGCAGAAGAACCCCCCTCCAAACACACATGCACGCATACAGGTACACATTCACACACACACAAACATGCAAGTGTGTTGTGATGGTGCCGTCCTGTTGTAGGATTAGGGTCAGATTAATGTAGTTCATCTCGGGTTCGTTGTATTCACGACTATTTTTGCGTTGGATCTGGAGAAGCGTTCTGAAATAGGAAGATTCCGAGAACAATATGAATGCGCCTGAGGCACGAAGCATTCTTGGATAAAGAAAAATAAAAGCCAAGTGAATGTTAAATCCAGATTATGTAAACCAAAAAGGTGTAAATCAAGATTAAACAAGAAGATATTTGAATAGAGACAAAGAGAGAGCCAGCAACAGTATAGAAGCAAGTTTTGTTTAGAGATCGCTAGGCTGACCTGAATCCACAATGAATTTGATTTGGGACTGTTGAGAGAAGACATGGTTCGCAACATTTCGGGAGGAAAAATTCAAGTTTTTGAAATTGCTATACAGGCATCCTATTGTATTTCAGACAAGTAATCTTGAGACTAATCACCTCAGAGCGCATGGACTGGACAAAGGAAAGAATGAATAAGCCAATGATTCTTCTGACGGTGTATGAAATCTGAAGGGATAGGGGGATTAAGTGAAATGTGACAGGATTTTTCAAAAAGAAGGAAAGAAATAAAGAAACAAATCCCTGTTTGACTGAAAAAAGGATTGCCTTCCCTCTTAAACAAAAAAAACCCCGTCCCTCATTATTGGCGCCTGTCCCTGAACGTATGCTTGATTTCATGCATGCATGAACGTAAGCGTACTGCGATTTATTTCGTTTTTGCAATAATTCAAGGGTTAACATGAAGATTTAAAAATCAATTCATATTCAAGATGCCATGAGTAAAAACATAACGCAGTAAACGTAGTACATTGTGTAAATAACCAGTGACAGGATCAGTTAGAGTTTAGACCAGTGGTCGGCAACCCGCGGCTCCGGAGCTGCTGCGGCTCTTTCAAACCTCACGTGGCGGTTCTGCGTGGGAGAATAAATTCTTATATCATCATTTCAGATGTCAAAATGTGTTTGCGGCTCCCAGTGTTGTCTTTTCCGTCGAAACCGGATTGAAATGGCTCTTCGAGTGTAAATGGTTGCCGGACCCCTTGTTTAGACCTAAAGGGATCAAATATTTTTGTCAGTTTACCATACAAGCACAATCATAAATTATTTTAAGGATTATGGACATGCATCAAAAAGACATTTTAAAACATATTATGAACCGTGTTGGCAAGTATAAAGAATTTATGGCCAGCAAAAATAAATAACCAAGGTATTCATTTGCCTGAGAGAAAATTGTCCCTGGGAGATGACAGCTAAATATGTCTCTGCACCGTTTTGTATGCCAGTGTCAAACTGTAAAGAACTTCCGTACACTGTCGTTTTTTGTACACTAATGTCACGCAGCAGGAAACGAAGATGAATGAAGATGGAAAGCATAGCTTAATTTACGGAACATGTGACCCTCATACATATTTGCCGAATGTTGTCAGAAACAAGCATAGACTGCAGTGCAATACAACGGACCGTGTGAGGTCAAGCGTGATCCTTTCTGGGTCTTCTGGCTCATTTAATTTATTTGATTCACATTATCAATGAGGAAATTGTGCAAATAATCTATTTCATGGTCACCTTATAATACAGCAAGTACATTACCCTTTTCATAACCATTTTACTGTGCTGAAAGAGTACAAATCGGCCACAACATTGAGAAAATAAATCCTTTATACCCTTTTCAGACGTGTAAAAAAAAAAAAAAGGCTCACCCTGAGAATGAAATGGTCTGGATGAATGAGATTATCCACAAGCAAGTTTGAAAAATTGAGTGATTCAAAAGATTGTGTGACAAAATATGAAGTTATACATCATACACTATAGAAAATGTGATGGAAATAACATACTTTGAAATCTATATCGAGAAGTCCAGGCTTGTTTGATGAGTTCGGTTATTTATCTATGTATTTATTTTTTTTAAATATTCTGTTGAGCCACAATTCACAACCAATGTCAGAATTTCAATGGCAATTTTTTTTTATTAAACTTAGATTTTTTTTTTCTTTCATTAACAGCAAGTTCCGAACACTTTTGTCCACGTGTGTATTACGGTCACAATGATGGATAGCACTGTTCAAAATGTTTCCAAACATCTCACATCCTGTGAAGACATGAGGCCATGCAGACGTTGCTCCTGGACAATCAACATTTATTGCAATACAGTGAAACTCCTCTACAACGAAATCATGTTTGCAGCAAGACATTTTTCATAACAGGGGGTTTTTCACTGTAGCAAATTTGATCTCAGATGTAAAAACACACACACACACACACATGCACAAACGTATGTATACACGCACACACAAACGTATGTGTACTCTTTATTTTTATTCCAATAGTGCATAAGCATGAGCACAAACCTATTTGACACTTCATATAGCCACTGTAGAAAAAAAAAATGGAAAGAAATTGCCAAATTTACGATCAGCATTCACTTTCACTTACATCAATTTCTTGGATAATGTCTTATTTTGCTTCCAACGTCTTTCATTTTGATCACTTTTACCCTCTCTTCCGGCATCAGAACTCTTCTTGTCTTAGCTGCTTGACATCCAAAGGTCCGTTTTGTAGCCATTTTAGCAATGCAACGTTCTTGTTGCATCTGAAACTAACAATAACAAATACTTCCTAAACTACTGCGCATGTGTAAACCAGTTTGGTGGTTGCTGTTGCCGTTTCCGAACGAAGCAGTAGAGGTCGCTGTTGGATCAGACTTCGTTGTAGTGAATCTCATCGCGAGGCAAGAGCAGAGAAAAAGATTTCGTATCACGCAACAGGGGTTTTTTTTTCATTGTATGGGGGGCAGGAAAGTGGGAATGGTGTTAATGCATGAAGATTTTTTCACACTAGGGGGTATTTTCGCCCATGTAGGTTTCGTTGTAGAGGAGTTTCACTGTATCTTCTATCATGTCCTGAAATATTATGATCTAACAAGTTGACTTAGAATACAGACACGTGGGCAAGAAAGCAAGAGCTAGCAGCCAGTATGAACAATTTGTGACAGGGCAGAATAAAAAAAAGCCAATAATAATCAAAAGAGGGAGTGGGGGGGTGGGGGGGATTTTCAGGCTGAAAAATGAACGAATCTCACTTAGTAATAGTGTTACTCTCCATACATTTTTTTTTCCAAGCCTTCCTTTCTAATTAAATGTCAGTAGTAAGTAACGATGTGTTCCAGGCTGTAAGTGCATCAGTTCTAAATAGCACATGGGAAAGTGTGTTAATGGAGTGGTGCTCTGAGATCGATTAGCTGCTCAGACGATAGCGGCGAGGACAGCAAACGCGATCCGTAGCTGAAACCATCACACCTTTTAAGCTGGAACACAAAAAATAAATAAAGATGTTGTTGACAGGAAGTGCTGCAGCATGTTTTTTGTTTTTTTTTCCAGAGAAAGGTACCTATTACAATGCTGAACATTAAACACAGAATGAGTGTGGCTTAGGTCAGCAAAGAGGAAGGGAACATTTCTTGACCAGTGAACACAGTGTAACAGTTCCAACATCTGCAGTTTATCCCGCATTAGCGCCACTAATATAGTTCAAGATGGTGCTTGTAATGCAAGTGTTAATTTCATTCTGCATATTATTGATGCTTAAGGAGCATGACACAAGATTTCTCGTTCTGTCTCCCCCATGTTAGTCTTGTCTTTCTCCTCTGAACGAGAAGTGAATTCCTTTTGTGTTTCATGCGTACATGGCCAATAAATCTGATTCTGATAAATCATGCAGTTTATCTTTCCCGAGTGATTTAGGTTCAGAGAAACTAACTAGGTTAGCTCTGTGCGTGACGTCTACCTTAATATATCAATCAGTTCCAGAGCACGAATTGGATGTTTTGTTCTAATTGTCAGCCAATCTCTCCTCTTACTTTGGTGAACATGACCCAGACACATCGAGACGTCCAAATACTATATGGATCCAATTACATCACTTGCTTCATCGTATCCTGAAAAGCGATTTTTACCGTAGAGCGCTGACCCAAACTATTGCTACTTGCTGAAAATCCAACACTAAAGGCAAATATATATTCTCCTCTCTGCACTTTTTGGGCTGCGCGCATTCTCATGTAAATTTTGTCATTGATGCACTGTTGTGCCAGACTCTGAGTAGAGCAACCCCAAACTACCGACGACATATTCATGAAGGAACTGGGCCAGAAGTCACGATGGTAGAATGTTCGTACCTTGAAGGTGCGCGAGTCAAAAAAAAAAAAAAAAAGCACGAATATCTTCAATGAATGTATTCACACTGGCGCATATTCTCCTGTTGGCGCTGAAGTCAGTGGTGCACTTTCACAGTTCTCCTGTCTAGGCTTCTGACACACCCACCATGCCTACCTAGTGAAAACTCGCGCACAGAAGCGCCGTGTCCCATTGAATTTTGAGGATGCTTGCAAGTCCTGGATGTGAATTGCATCCAGATCCATTTGGAATATTCGTCCTCTTTTAATGGGGAATTTACTTGCCGTTTGAAAGTCAAAATATTTCTACTCCACATTGTCAGCTCCACCCTTCCGTATTTGAGAGAAAAGATGCTTGAGTCTCATTCAACATTTGAGAGGGAAGGCCCTCATTTCAAGGTCGCTCCACCATGCATTGTTATATACAGTGAAACTCCTCTACAATTAAATCTACATGGGTGAAAATACCCCCTAGTGTGAAAACAATCTTCACGCATTCACACCATTCCCACTTTCCTGTTTCAAATTTGCTAGAGTGAAAAACCCCCTGTTGTGAAAAATTTCTTGCTGCAAACATGATTTCATTGTAGAGGAGTTTCACTGTACCAGTGGTTCTTAACCCCTTGTTGGAGGTACCGAACCCAAACAATTCATATGCGCATTCACCGAAGCCTTCATGACTGAAAAATTAAAATCTGATTCAAGAAGTGTGCCATCAGTTTTGCCTCAACTTGACATGACGAATAATGCAGATAGGATGCTGAGTCCCATCATGTTCCTGACCACTTTGTTTTGTACATATTCGTCTGACCACTTTGTTTTTTTACTTGACATAGAATGTATTGTAACATTTTTTTTAATCACAGGACGTACAGTACTATCCCGACGGTCACACATTGACTACTGAGCGAAGCAAATTTTCCGCAGCACTGATTGGATAAGCAATGTAATCTGATCATCTGCAGCCAGTGATGGCCAAGCGGCTGTGTCATAACTAATTGACATTTTGAGGCGGTCGCGTCTTAACCTACATGGCAGAGGCCCCGTCGATGCCCTGAGATCGATTCACCGGACCCCTGGGGTTCGATCGAACCCAGGTTAAGAACCACTGTTATATATATAGTACAGAAACTGTAAATGTCTTAGTGGAGTCTGGATATATTGAACAAAGTCATTTTATGAATATCTATGAAAACATCCGTCATGTTACCGAGATGCTGATGTGTCTTTCTCCTTGTGACAGATAATATGATTCTTATTCAAAGCAGCTGCATTCATCATCTTTTTAGACGATGAAGATAGAAAAGGGCCCCCCCGTTCATGGGTGTGTCACTGCAGGGTTACCTGCAGAGCTTGAGCTGAATTGCACTTCACTTCAGATTGAACTCAGTGATGGGAATGAGCTCTCTTTAAATCCCATTGTGTTTCTGTCACCATGAATAATGCACCGGAAATGTGTTTTTTTTTTCTAGTGGTGCTTTTTCGGCTTTGCTTGGCTAAGAAATTAAATTGCACACTAGAGTTGAGTCTGGGGCTTCAGCTATTGAATATTTTAGTATTCCAGTATGCTACTTAAAATTCTATTGAATAACCAAGTGTGCGGATAGATACACTGTATTTATTTTTGCTTAGTTAGTAAAGTAGTTACAGTCAAACCTCGGTTTCCGAACGTCTCGACCAATTCGGTTTTCGACCAAAAATTTCGAGTTTTTTATGCCTCTGATGACGAACAAATTTCGGTTCTCGAACAAACTGAGCGCACTTGAATGCACCATTTGACTCCTCTCGCCTTCCTTACACGAGGAAGTGACGCTTCCTCGTGTTGCTTTCCATTGTGAGCAGACGTGTTCAGTCAACATTTTTATTCTAAAAAGAGCGTGGTTTCGGTTTTCGAACAATTTCGGTTTTCGAACAGCCTTCTGGAACGGATTATGGACGAAAACCGAGGTTGGACTGTAGTTGCTTCGACCAATTATGATATAACGAGCATCATTTTTCCTCACTTTACATTGAGCATAATCACAAAATGATCAACCGAATTCTCCAACTCCCTAAAACAAGCATAAAAATGCTGATAAGGCAACCATCACATTGATTTGTTGCGTCACGCACCTAGTCTGAGAATGTGTGTGTTAGTTTGAGAATGTGAATAAGATTAGTGAGGTCTGGACCCCAGAGACCTAAAACTATAGCGGCCATAGCTGTAGCAGGCATAGATCTTTTATTGGAATAGCAAGCGCAGGTCTCTAAATAGCTTATGACGCCCAAAGCAAAGCTTATTGCCAGCTACCAGTAAAACTATCTGAAACTGAACACTATCTGAAACGGTGGCAGGGAAACCCATAAAAGCATAACATTCCATCTTTTAATCTGATTTCATTGACGTGAGCAACAAAAAGTGTTGTCGACCTATGTCTGACGTGTGTTGATATTCTAGTGGTGAGTCCATCTGTTTATTTCGGCTTGTGCTGCTAAAGCCTCAGCTTCAGATAGATTTAGCAACCTTTGACACTTTCTTACGAGGCGTTGGTGATGACCAGTCGGGTGCAACCATGCAGAGAGGAGGAGTTAATCAATGTTGGAGTCCTCTCTTCACCTTATTCAGTTCTTACACAACCGCAAAGTAGGTGAAAGTGTGTCTGTGCGTTATGTCAGTCCGCAGACAATGCACTCCACAGAATCTGATTATCACTGTTGCGTTTGAACAAAGTGGCACAAGGAGATCCCACTGACACACGGGGAGAGAATCTGAATGAGGGAAATTGAAATGAAAACCTCTGCGTTTGTATATGAATACTGTACATACTTATTTAAGGAATTTAGAATGTGTATATCCGATGCAAAGTGTGGCCCAATGGTGTATTTCCATTTGTTGTTTGCTTGTAAATTTCAATCAGCAGTGCTTCGGAGTTTATCCCAAAATAATTTGAAGCCGTTTCTTTCTCAACTCCTCTGAGATTGGTCGCTTATGCAAAGTTTTAGACGTCAGTAATTTTATTTTCCTGAGCTGAGTGGATGTGTAGAGACCCCAAAAGTGGGCACATTCTTGAATAATGAGGCACAACAGCACCGGATTCAAACGGCTTTGTTTCCGCACGCTTTCAAAGGCTATTACATATAAACGACAACCCGCATAGACGTGAAACCTAAACCATGTTACAGGCTAACTTTGACATATTTTATGCATAAAGTCGTAGGGGAATTCAATTTGGATGTTCAGGGACCTTCAAAACAAAATGTCATTGAAAATGGGTGGCGCTTTATGATGCAAAAAAATACAATAACAGAGCAAGAATGGGAGCTATTACACCAAGAGACATTGACATTGAACCCCCCCTCGCCCCACCGACGGCGGGGAGAGAGTTGGGTACCCGGCGGCTTTGTCACTTACAATCAAAAAGTAAGAACATTTACAAAATGCACAAAATCACAACATGGTTTGGGATAAAATATAAATCCCCCAAACTATTAGCTGCAGAAATGCAAAGCCGCATCATCATGACTGGAATGAAACACAGTATTTGTTCTTACGCTCCAAAAGAGGGATGATTAGACTCTTCTTTGCCTGGTCCTTGACTTTGGCCTTTCAAATCAATCTATAGTGAGAGCTACCCAACTGTCTCATCGAGCTTGTCGTCTATCAGAGACAAAGAGACAAAGATGGTCCCATGTGGTCAGTCAATGGAGGAGCACAAGCTTTTCAGACCACCCACACACAAACTCCATCGACTGTCCTTTTAAAGCGGAACAAAACATTCGGTCATACCACTTTTGCTTCTCTGCTGTTTGACTGAGCCTGAGCGGTGCGCATGAATGATAAGAAAGTATTCTCAAAGGCTATTGTGTGCCCCTTTTCTTTTCCTGATCATTTCGGTAGCATGTAAAAGCCAACTGCGCAGTAACGGCGCGATATAACTTTCAAAAACAGTAATTTTTTTTTTTTTCATCATATTGTTTTTCACACACCGCAACAAACAGAAGACTCCGATGGAAGACACGAACGGGTCGATAATTCCCACAAGATTTGAATTTCAAATAACAAAAAGTAATTACCAGAATGAATGTGGAATCCAAAACTAACTAAATGGACCACAAACAATTCTGCATGCTCAGCAAAAGAATTAGAATGCGCACAATCAGTCATTTTGACCGGTATTGCGGTCTTACACTGACAGGACACACAGAAGGAAAAGAGCTAACAAGTCTGCAGAGACCTAACTCGAAAATCCTTAAGGGAGGTAGCTTTCTTTTCCATTCAGTCCAGCCAGATATTGCAGGGAGGAAACCATGTAGTAATAATAAATATGATGAAACAAACAGTCCTGAGCAGGGTATTTACTTACTTAAACAAGGTTGTCATGTTGCACACCCACACACACACACACACACATACACACACACACGGCGGGTTGGGGGGCTTCGACATGGGGTGTTGGTGGGGACTTCATTGTCACATTCAGAGGAGCCCCTCGAATGCATTTGAACTCTTTTTCCTCATGGGGACCTGATTGTTTTTGTCCCCATTCCGCAACTGGTCCCCACGACGTGACTGTGTGAACACATTTTTGTCCCCACAAAAACATGAAAATAAGCACACACACACACATACATTTACTGCATGGATACACATTTAAGGGGGAGGAGTACCCGAGATTAGGAAGAGTTTGATACTTGGTTTGATGCTGATACTAGATAATAAATGCCTTGAAAAGTGCCTTGGTTTGTCATATTGAACAAAATGGTATGCCCGTCCATCCATTTTCTAATCCGCTTATCCTCACAAGGGTCGTGGACGTCCATCCATCCATCCATTTTCCGAACCGCTTCATCCTCACTAGGGTCGCGGGGGGTGCTGGAGCCTATCCCAGCAGTCTTCGGGCAGTAGGCGGGGGACACCCTGAATTGGTTGCCAGCCAATCGCAGGGCACACAGAGACGAACAACCATCCACGCTCACACTCACACCTAGGGACAATTTAGAGTGCCCAACGAGCCTGCCATGCATGTTTTTGGAATGTGGGAGGAAACCGGAGCACCCGGAGAAAACCCACGCAAGCCCGGGGAGAACATGCAAACTCCACACAGGGAGGCCGGAGCTGGGATCGAACCCGGTACCTCTGCACTGTGAAGCCGACGTGCTAACCACTGGGCTACCGGGCCGCCCGGTCGTGGACGTGCTGGAGCCTATCCCAGCGGTCTTTAAGCATTCAGCGGGGTACACCCTGAACTGGTTGCCAGCCAATCGTCGGGCACACAGAGACAAAGGACCATCCGTGCTCACACTCACACCTAGGGACAATTTAGAGTGTCCCATTAACCTGCCACGCATGTTTATGGAATGTTGGAGGAATAAAATGGTATGTAGTAAAAAATTAATTAAAAAAAAATGCACTGAGGACCCCAAAAATTCAAATGAAATTGTTTTTTGATGTCGGCTGCATAGCTTGTGCCATCTCAAACTATCAACGATTCATCTTCCATGAATGGGTCACTTCCCGGACATTTGTGTATGTGTGTGTGTGTGTGCGTGTGTGTGTAATTAAGACATTCATTTGGGAAACATTCCTGAGTTTTTGCAGATGAGATTCACTGTGTTGGTGCTAGGGGGCATGAGCATAATGAGGAAAACAGTCATAAATCAAACTCTCTCAGTAGAGTCTAAGGTAATCAGCTATGAGTCGGGTGGGACCCAAACCATTGGGATGCAGTCACTCGCCGTAGACGTGAAAGTTTATATTTAGGACAGAGTGCAACGTGAAAAACTAGAGCTGCAGGAGTCATTAGAAGAGTCGCAGTAGCTTCTTCTGAAATTTTTATACATGATCCATTTTTTAGGTAACATAGATGAGGCAACTGGGTGACGAATGTAATCTGCAACGACATGGCAACAAATGCGTCTCAATCCAGACATGACATGCACTGCCGAATAGACAGACAGATGTTGACGGGGGGGATTTCATATATTTATGAGTGGGCTACCTCTTCGGGGGGTGGGCTCATCACACAGGGTGGTATTACCGCCTTACCGCAGCTAAGTGTCTGGTGAGCTCAGGATCGCTTATGATATTATCGGAGGAAAGTGACCTCAGCACTTGATCCTGATTTTGTCAATCAAAACAAGAATAACCATAATGGGGGTTCCTGAGCTTGACTGGCACATCTGTTTACAGAGGGGGTAGTTATTAGAGAGGTCTTGAGTTACTCTCTCACTCTCAGGAGGTTTGCCTTGCAGGTATTTGTGATTTGTGACTTATGCTTTTTGCCACGATGCTTCTGAAGGTCATTGACTGTTGTGTTTGTAAACGCTTGGACGTGTTGTTTCATTGAGTTGCCTTGCCTTGCCTTCACCATCAGTTACTCAGTGGGAACATCATGGAAACAGTTGCTGCCTCTGTCCGTGGTCCTGAAACAGAGCAACATGCTATGGACACTGAGTGGGGTTACCATGGATGATTTAGGCAAGTAGAATGCACACTTAAGAGTAAATTATTTATCCCAAAAAATGCTGTTACAGTACTGTCGTTTTGTTATTGGTAACTTTGTGAAACAGTGATCACTCAACTCGGCTTGATTTATAAAGCCCTTTAAAATAGTCATAGCTGCACACAAAGTGCTGTACATGGAGTACAAATAGGCTATACCAGTGTGCCCTGGCACACTGCTGCGCCGCGAGAAATTGTCAGGTGCGCCGCGGTAAAATATCCAATTTGTATGCCTGTGTGGTCTATGGACCAGAAAGTAATCATGTAGTACCCTCCACTACCCGTAGGGAGCAGCAACAGCCTAGCCAATTGCCTTGTGTTTCGACCACTAGAGACAAGCGAATTTGTGCCGCATGAATGCAGGACGACAGTGAAACAATAAATATGAAAGATTATGAAATACTTTTTTCTTTGTGCTCATTTGATTCCAATTCAAGATGTTATAGCGTCATTCTTCAATGTTAAAAACGGTTATAGTAACAATATAACACGTTACTTGTTAAAATAAGCGTGTTTTTTTTTTACATTTTCAGCTAGTGGTGTGCCGCGAGATTTTTTCAAAGAAAGAAGTGTGCCTTGGCTCAAAAAAGTTTGAAAAACAATGGGTTATACAACAACAAAGACATTAGTTGTTATCAATTAATGAGTATGAACCAATTAAGTAATCAATCAATCAATCAATTTCTCAATTAATTTATACTAACACATATGAGCAGTTGCTTGACCATGTCCACATGTTTTTGTCAAGGTTGCCAGGCACCTGGCCAAATTTTCTGGACGTTCTTTTATCACTGGACCGGTAGATATTGTTTCACGTGCACCGACAATTGTCAGCAGCTTTTCTACAAATGCAACGACATTCGTTTGAAAAAAGGGTCAAGTGTGACGGTCTTCAAATGTGTGCATCAAATCATACTGGGCGGGGGAAATGTATTTGCTTTTACTGTAGTATACTGTATAATGCAACTTCTTTGAGCATAAATGTGTTAATACTATTTAATTTAGTTTCTTTTATTGTTCTATGATATTTTGCTACCCATCCATCCATTTTCTGATCGGCTTATCCTCACAAGGGTTGCGAGGTGTGCTGGAGCCTGTCCCAGTCGTCTTCGGGTAGTAGGCCGGGGGACACCCTGAACTGCAGGTTGCCAGCCAATCGCAGGGCACACATAGACCGACAGACATCTGCGCTCACACTCACACCTAGGCACAATTTAGAGTGTTCAATCAGTTCAATTTTTGGAATGTGGGAGGAAACCGGAGTACCCGGAGAAAACCCACCCAGGCATGAGGAGAACTTGCCAGACAGAACACGAAATCCTTCATCGCAGGACGTTACTGCAATTGGTACTTTTTCACAATGCTGGCAGAGTCGTGGAAAGTGCAACTTTCTTCCCTAAATGTCTCTTTCCCGAAGATTCAGCATGACTGGAAAGCTTCAACTGCTTCATACGTGTCATGAACGGTTGTTTCGGCCCTGTAATTGCATGTTTAGATGATTTAAATGGGACATGATGGCATATAAAAAAAAACATCAAATCACCTGATTAGATAAAAAGCTCCAAAATTCTGGCATGTTTTTGCTCTACTGATGAGGGAGGAATTATGCAAACTTATCCTGCAGGTCACACACACCCTCTCCAACATGTTATTATGCGGCAAGAGATCCTTGTTTTCTGCTAACGTTTCCTCCAGTAAATTCTGAAAAGATGAAATTGCCGACTGGAGCTCTCACCAAGTTAACAAGTCTTGTATCGGTATCCATCGCCTCCTGCATCTCTCAGCTTGGGTTTAGCGCACATGACTCTTTTGTGCATAATGCAGTGGAATGTCAACAGTGCAGACAAACGGCGGGAAGAACTGCTCAGCGAGCCCATGCCGTGTCACACGTCCACGTCCCAATTGCCATGATTTTGGCCAAATTCCAAGCCACTCAACTGTGTCAACTCCTTTAAGACGATATCCCCGGTTGTGCAGCTCAGAAGAGGAAGCAAGCAAAGCAACTCTTTCCGGAATGTCTTCCCATCCTAAAAACTCACAAATAGCTGTTCCAGACTAATTTGGTCGCAGGATATATCTGTGGCAAGCGATATGGCTTCTGTTTTTTTTTCAAATCAGTGGGCAGACAGAAAAAATAGTTACAGTAATCCCTCGTTTATCGCGGGGGTTACGTTCCAAAAAGTACCAGTGATAGGTGAAATCCGTGAAGTAGTGAGCTTTATTTTTTACAGTTATTATACAATACAGAACTATGTATACAATGAAACCAAAGACCAAAACCTGTTTTCAGACCCAAGCACAAAAAAAACCCAAAACAAATGTTTTCAACAAATAACTATAATAGTTTTTGGAAATACTGTACTGTAAAATAATATTTGTAATTGTCAGTACGAGGTTGGACTGTTCACGTCGGTCAATGCCTTAGCCAATCAGGATGCAGAACGAAATTCACAGTTTAAAAGCGTTAAAAAAACTGCACTAAACAAATCAGTGAAACAGCGAAGCCGCGGAAAGTGAACCGCGTTAGAGCGAGGGATCACTGTATCTGCTAAAAAAAAAAAAATCTTCAAATTGCTGCGTTAGCCGACATTTTACTTGCCGTTTCAGTCACGCACTTTATCATCAACTTGTCATCAGCGAATGGCTTCTTCGGCGATGTAATAAGGTGTCCATGAAATTTGCAGTGATGCAGTGGAAACGGACTCCTCATTAGGTTTGCTATTTTGTGTTTACGCTGATCAGATTTCGTTGGCTAATTGACGTTAAAGCTGGTAGCACGCATAGTGTTGAAGTGCCGCTTGGTCTGCATGTCTGTTTTGGTGCGTCCTCTCAGACTGAAACTGAAGCTTTTCCTGTTCCATATTGAGCTTCTTTGCAAAGGCCATATTGTTCTTTGTGCATTATTTCCATTTACTCCCTGGCAAGGCAGTATTCCGCTCTGCCGAGGCAATCGGCTAGCTGGTGACTAATAGAGATGATGATGATGAGTAAGTGCTCGTGTGACTTTCGCGCACGTGTGCGAAAGGGCATTACGGCTCAAGAGTGCGTTGAGGGATGAGGTTAAAATAGAGCCAAACTCGCTTTATCGACATTAGGCTAGGTTATAACGTCACTGAGTCAACACGGGCTAGAACTCCTTGCTCTCGCAGGCTGGATTTGCGCCGCGGCCCGTTAATTGGGGATGGCTGCGGTAGATTGTATCCTTATATTCTCCGATCCATATCCACACACACCCGCTTGAAGCTTCCCGCTGACCCTTGAGGTTTTTTTTTGCTCTAAGATCGGAACACAGTCCGCGCCAAATTAATAATGAATCGAGACATGTGGCGGCAAGGAGCTTTGAACTTTTGTCTTGGGTGCAATGAAGGAAAACACATGCTGTAAGCATGTAAGAGACTGGACTGTCTCCGAATTGTTTGTTATTCATTCCTTTGTTGTGTGTTCACAAACGCCCCCATAGAATTTATTTTGTAATTTCCTCGCTTGATTCTTTTGTTTTGGTGTATTATTTTCGCTTTTCTTTAGAGTCAGTGAAGTGATCATTAATTTCCATTTTTCCGAGGCTGTCTTTGAACGCATCTCGAGTCAAACGAGAAGAGAGAATGCACGGAGTCGGACGTAGACTTGTCTGTGTTTGTCGAGACTGTTAAAAGCATAAATAAAGTGTACGTTTTAAAAAAAAACAACACCACAGCTCTCCTTTTTCGGAGCTGCAACATCTATATCCATATCTATTTGAGCTATATTAGCCTACTATCAAAATCTTTTTCCATTTTCAAACATTTTTTATAAAGCTCCAGGGAGCCACTAGATGTCGCTAAAGAGCCGCATGCGGCTCCGGAGCCGCCTGTTGCCGACCCCCCCCGTATAGACTCAAACAAAAATATTAGACACATACAAGAACAGCTTTCCTTTATTCCTTTCATCATGTTCATGTTCTCCTTCAACATTTGCATATGTCTCATTGTCCCCGCCAAAACTATTAGCGGCACGAGCTAATGAGGAAGCATTTTTTTTCCCCCTCCAAACGCATTAAATTTGCCATCTGCCTACGATAGACTTCCTCATTACACACAATCATCAGCGGAAACTATTGCATATTAACGAATTTACCTCCAGAGAGCCATGATTCCAAGTGGTTGTTTTTGTTGCATCTGTTTCAGACTTCATGCAAAATGATTTGCAGAGAAAGCAATCCCCGCCTCATGTTTGAGACCAAAGACTGTCTGTCATGTTTCATGGAACAGTACATGTAAAATGACTTCGCTTCATGCAACCCGTTAATGAGTACCGATAGACCGGGTGTACTTTTTCAGTATGCCAGCTACTTATAAATATGGTCAAGGTGGTTGCAATGCGGGTGACATAGAAGGAGAATGAAGGGGGGTTTGACACTTCCTGGGGATAAGCCGAGTGCATCCATAATTACGAGCAAACTCCACCTACCAGTAACCAGAAAGTAACAAACTGAAAATATTGCCCACCGAGCCGAACTAGAACGTTGGCACTGAATTGAATGGCTCCTATGTTTCCTTCGGGTGAATAACATGAGATCGAAAGTCATGATTTATTCATCGTTGTATTTTATTCGGACGGTGCAGTGGGGCATGTGGTTCTTGGAAACGCCTTTGGACAAGACTTCGCACCATAATTTGTGACAAGGTGATGATACTATCGGACTCAGACGATGCTTGACGAGGATGATGAAAGTGACACAAGCACGCGCACACGCGTGAAATCCAGGGAGCGGGATTTCCGGTAGAGGTCGCTAACATTTCAATGTATTGAAGGCATCACAGGAGGAAGTGGACAGACTCTGTGGCTTTTCGTCTCTGCAGCTCTCAGCCTCGATTGCAGCGCCTTTTTTTTTTCCCTCCCTGTGCTGGAAATTACCCTTTGAAGACGCATCTTCGGGCTGTGCGCGGAGCTTTCAGACCGGACCAGTTTACAACATGGCTTACTTGTGGATACACACCGTATGGATTTCCGGGGTCTGTTTCCTCTTTGGATTTCAAGGCAAGAAAACGTTTTGCTGTTTTTGTATTTCATTTTGGGTATCGTTTTTCCACAGGGAAATACTGTTCTTGGATGGGGGGGAATATCATGTTTGGTGTGCTGCTTGTGATTCGAGTTGATAAGGTTCATCCGTAAGTGACTTTGGTTCGTGTTTAAAAAAAAAAAAAAAAACACTTGAGAGAAAGTCCCGGTATTGGAAACGTTGACTTAATTCTGCTAAATGAGCACATGAGCTGCAGGCTGGCTGTAAATAAAAGTTACACAGAGGGTGTGTGCGTGTGTGCGTGTGTGTGTGTGTGCGTGTGTGTGTGTGTGCGTGTATACACGCGTGTGACCGCGCGCGCGTGTTTACGCGCACTTGCGTGTGCGTGCACGTGCTTGTTCTGCAAGTGTGCCCGCATGTGAGCTATTGCGCGGATTCCCATGTGCGCGCGCGTGAGCGTGCATGTATGTGTGCGCGCGCGTGCGTGTGTGATTGTGAGAGAAAGAGAGAGCGAGACTATATCATATCCCAAACAAAAACAAACAAAAAAATCACAAAAACACTGAGGTTGACCAACATCTTGCAATGAACTGGCATGATTCAGATGACACCAAAGATGTATCCGAACATCCCTGCACCCTCATACCAAGATTGAGCAAGAAATCAATTTATGTGCCCCGTAATTGAGTTGACAAACAGAAAAAAGATGTAGAACCAGCACAATGCAAATTAAACAAATTATTTTGCAATGTGATAAAAATGTGGAAAATGGGTAAATGGGAGTCGGTCTGCAGAAGATGATAATATGCTTAGTGAAGATTGTTTTCAAAGTCTCTGTCCGTTTGGGTAATTAAATGCCAACAGTTGTGCATTGGAAGGCAGGGGGCACAAGGCAACACACACTGACTGTTTTGGGGGGGGGGGTTAATTTTTTTTTTGCATTGGTGGTCACTCTATTTCCTGGTTTCTGCTTAACCCTGGAGAACCCACGGGGTCTCCAGGATTAGGGTCAAATTTGGCCCTAATCCTAAATTAGGATTACAGTAGTGAATATTTGAGGAAAAAAAAAAACATATATTTTGGTGTTCAGTGAACATATAGCAGTCATTTAATGTAAAATTCATCATTTTCCAAAGAAGGGGTCTTGGGTTCTCCATTGTTCATCCCCAGTGTCTAAACTCACAGTTTGGACGGTGAGCACATCTGTGATTTGAATGGAAAATAGTCATTGCATTTTTTTTTACGCAATGACACTAATGTCGCTACTTTCGATGAGTTCAGCCACTCTGAAGTGGAAAGAATCTGACAGAACATTTAGCTTATGATGAATGTTAATGATTTGGCGTCTGCTTGGAATGCCTTCAAGCCGTTGTCGAGTGGCTTTTATGGTGCTGATAAGCGCCACGGTACAAACCCTTTCAGGGACAGCGGTTGCCACAGTTGGCCGCTTATCATGTTTTCAGGTTACAGGGCGCATGAAAGGGTTACACTGGTTTTATCTGAGTTACCAGTTGCGTTTCTAGCCTTTATTGTTTCTCATTGCAGTTACGTATTGTTCAGATACATCTTTTGTTTCAAATAAGTGTTTTATTTTAGTATTACGATAGTTCATTCCTACGATAGGTGCAATCCATATTGCAGTGTACCCTCATGGCTCACAAAATGCGGTCCACACGCTCAGCATTTTTCAGCATCCGATTATTTTTGTCCAGATTATTTGTGAGAAAACGGATATTGCGTGGTCATGAAGACATTTGTTGATTGTGCATTTGTACCTAATCATGTGGCCTGTTGGTTGGCAGCCAGTCAGCATGGTCGATCACATGTACTTTATGGCCAGAGTACAATATCATTAACACAAAACATCTTTATTTACATGTTAAAAGATGATTCCTCTGCTGAACATTCAAATAATAAACTCGCTCTGTGCGGAGTATTATTGAATAATCAGACGCCGCATTTCGGAAGACGCAAGGTTGTTTTATGGGATTACAGGATTAAAGGTATTTAATAGTTTGCGTGTATTCAACCATTAAATCAACCCACATTTCTGGATTCTATTAATGTCATTGCAACAGCTAATGCAACCGGCTCATACTGATGAGTTCTCATTTTTGCGAATATCTGAGGGGGAAAAAATGTGCCTCTGTGAGTTTATGAGGCTTATTTGTACCTAATTCATGCTTTCTAGCAATTGCATTGGGCATGACTAGAGTCATTTGATGCAAATTTCGGAACAATTGGATAGACGACACGCAATGCAATCATCATAGCCAAGTTTAGTCATGTTATGTCATTTTAATTTGCCTTTGGGAACATTCTACGTTAAATGTAACTTGGACTGTACTGTAGGGCATACAGTCAAACCTCGGTTTTCATCCATAATCCGTTCCAGACGGCTGTTCGAAAACCGAAATTGTTGGAAAACCGAAACCACGCTCTTTTTAAAATAAAAATGATTATTGAACACGTCTGCTCACAATGGAAAGCAATACAAGGAAGCGTCACTTCCTCGTGTAAGAAAGGCGAGAGGAGTCAAATGGTGCGTTCAAGTGCGCTCAGTTTGTTCGAGAACCGAAATTTGTTCGTCATCCGAGGCATAAAAAACTCGAAATTTTGGGTCGAAAACCGAATTGGTTGAGAACCGAGACGTTCGAAAACAGAGGTTTCGTACAGTTGGATATGGAGTGGTATTTCAGTGTCCAAAAGTGATTGTGGTTATCAGTGTTACCAGGATATCGCTAAAATAAATGTAGAAAATGATCATAATAAGATACAGATCTATACATTATTATATTCATTACTTTCGGACTACCCCAATGACTATTTGATGATTTTACATTAATTCCAATATTTTACTCAAGTAAATATCTGGTACAGGAAATAAAATACAGTCAAACCTCAGTTTTCAAACGTCTCGGTTCTCGGCCAATTCGGTTTTTGACCAACAATATCGAGTTTTTTATGCCTCGGATGACGAACACATTTCGGTTCTCGAACAAACTGAGCGCACTTGAATGCACCATTTGACTCCTCTCGCCTTCCTTACACGAGGAAGCGACGCTTCCTCGGGTAGACAAGGAAGTGACGCTTCCTCGTGTTGCTTTCCATTGCGAGCAGACATGTTCAATAAACATTTTTATTTTAAAAAGAGCGTGGTTTCGGTTTTCGAACAATTTTGGTTTTCGAACAGCCTTCGACGGATTATGGACGAAAACTGAGGTTTGACTGTAACTCGAAATAGAAGAATGTGAATAATCACGATTTATTTTGGAGAATTGTACAAACAATTATTGAAAAGATTGTCATCACTTGACAGCACAAAAATACATCGATAAATAGATTGCTCGATCCCTTGTGCTGCAAAGTGACTGAATCTTGATGATTGGTGAGTCAGTAAACTCAAATCCTCACCATTTTTACACTTCCAAGCTCAGTCATGGGGAGTGTGTCTTAAGTCATTTCTGTAAAAGGCGAGGGCCTGAAGTAATAAAATGAACTCTTTTAAGACTCAGACAATGATTTATAGTCTCATTCAGGGTTTTGTGAACATGCCGATGTTTGGAAAAAAAAAATGATGCTGGGCATCAGGGGATTCCAAAACATTGTGATGGAGGTCTTTGTATTTGTCTCTCTCTCTCTCTCTCTCTCTCTCTCTCTTTCTCTTTCTTTGTGTGCAACAGCTGCTCAATAGTTCAACTGAAGCTGAATCTGGAGGGGGGTTATCTGTGGCATCATTAAATACGTGCCTTGTGTGTAGAACTTGAGTACATCCGTAGCAGGAGAAGAGTCGAGGACGTTCTGTACTGCCTCTCTGCTATTTCTTATTGTGTTTTACTGTCCTCCGACCCGTGGGTCTTTAGTCATTAATTTGTATTGATTTGTCTTGCGCTGTGTGTTGTGTTGTGTCAGTGGAATGACTCAGATGTGTGTGCGCCAGAGCTATGCCCGAAAAAAAAAATTGCACTGATTGGATAAACCGGGGGTCGGCAACACGCGGCTCCAGAGTCGCATGCGGCTCTTTAGCGACATCTAGTGGCTCACTGAAGCTTCATAAAAAATGGTTGAAAAAGGAAAAATATTTTGATAGTAGGCTAATATAGTTCAAATAGATATTGATACATGTTGCATCTCCAAAAAAGGAGAGCTGTGGTGTTGTTTTTTAAAACATATACTTTATTTATGCTTTTAACAGTCTTGACAAAGACAGACACGTCTGCGTCCGACTCCGTGCATTCTCTCTTCTCGTTCAACTCGAGAGGCGTTCAAAGACAGCCTTTGAAAAACGGAAATTAATGATCACTTCACTGACACTAAGAAAAGCGAAAATAATGCACCAAAACAAAAAAAAAATCAAGCGAGGAAATTACAAAATACATTCTATGGGTGCGTTTGTGAACTCACAACAAAGGAGTAAATAACAAACAATTCTGAGACAGTCCAGTCTCCTACATACATACAGCATGTGTTTCCTTCATTGTAAGTTTTATAGAAAGCTTTTATTGTTTTGCGGCTCCAGACATGTTTGTTTTTTGGGGGGTTTTGTCCAATATGGCTCTTTCAACATTTTGGGTTGCCAATCCCAGCGATAAAGCGACATTGTGCAACCTTTTTGTTGCTTTAAGTGAAGTCATACTGTCTCCTCGTCGTTTATTTTTCATCCATGAGACAAGAAAATGTTAATGAGTTCACACGACTGAATTTGGTGTGTCGGATGGCTTTCATACGGTGATAGAATAACCTTAATTCCAGATGGCAATTTTGCAATTTTCGCAGTTTCCTTTTCCAATGGTTCTCCAATATTTGACTCAAACAAAAAGCACAACATGTCTGTTGATAAGTTGACAGAGAACGGTTAAAGCTGATCACAAATGTTTGTGATTTCGGTCTTCCATCTTCCACCGGTCTAACAATGTGAAATTGTGAATATGAAGTTGAATTTCCGAGTCAAGTACAGGTGTCAAGTAGTTGCACAAAAAATCCAAGCCACCCTCATGCAACTTGTCTTGCCAAATCTCAGCGAGTTCCACAAGACTGAAAGCACTTCGGCGTCAATGATTATCTAAAGGTTAAAATTCAAAGCTGTGTTTTGTTCTTTATTTTGCCTTTTCTTCATGCCAGTTTACCAGCAGTCCTGAACTGGATTGAAAAGTATGCCACTGAATATAGGAACGAATATTCCAGTAATCTCGTATGCAGCAGGTTTCACTTTTTTTTTTTTTTCCCATGCCTTTGTTCTTACACTTTACTGTTACATGAATTTGGACTGACAGCTATGTTAAGCGCAAGCTGTGGGTAATTAGTTTTGCTTAGTCCCCAAGTAGTAGCTTGAGAGGTCAGTAGACCGAGGGTCCCTGCTCTCAAGTCTGACAGCTTTTATTAGAGCTGTCAGTCGGCAACATTATTTTCATCTGTCAATTTCTTCTGCTCCTTGACTGTCAATCCCCTCCATCGCGCTGTCTCTCTCTCTCTTTCTCACACACACATACAGTTATGTACAAAGCCAATGATGAAGACGCACAGCACGTTTCTGTCTGCTCACACATGCTGAGATGAACCAAAGTAAAGGTATCTTTTTTTCCTCCACAATATTGTGTAACTCTTAATTTGTAAAAAGGGTATTTCGTAACTCGAGTGTCATGATCGCGTTCTGTTAGTGTCCAGCAGGTGGCAGAGGAGGCGTTCCCGGTTTTCCTGCTGCGCACCTCTCTGGCATCATAATAATTGGGACTATTTAAGGACCTCAGGGACCCACGTCAAGCTGCCGGATAATTTTTTAGGCACTGACTCTCAAACCATGTCCATTTTGATTAGGCCAAACAAAAAAGATTGTGTGTTTCAGGTAACATGAAATTTAAGCATAGGGTCGGTAGGTAAGACAAAGGTTTTTTTTGTTTTTTTTTAATCTTTTTATTTTTTTTCATCAAAAATTTAAACAAAATAACCATAAAACATTTTTTTGTTTTTCTCCTTTTCTGAACGTGCCGCTTTCATCATGACTTCGAATACGTCTACACTTTCTGTTTTTGCCACTGCTTTTTTCTATACATCTAAATCGAATCGATCTAAGGTCAGGTAAAGTATTTAAAACTTGAAACACTGACATATCCATATCATCAATGTCATAGAATTCACCGTTGGCACATTGACACTGTGCTATTTTCACGTGGTTTATACTCGGCTCGTGGTGTTCATCAAATAGTTGGCTGAATTTTTTCCATACATCAATGGATGCTATTTTCTTAACATTACGGTGCGAGCATGCGATTGTAACACAGAAAACGCGGTTTAAACTGTCGTCGGAGATCGCGGCCGCCGCCATGATTCAATGCTGTTGACAGACGACGGGGCAAACGACGCACGCGCTCAACGTGAATATCGCGAGAGTTTGCACCGATGTAAACCCTCTACCCAAAAATGTAGAGGGTTGTTTGAAAAAAAACAACAACAACTTTACGGTTGGCATTTTCGACGTAGAAATTCTCGGTCGGTCGCGTTACTGGAAACACACTATTTTTTTTTTTCTCCGCCTTATACAATGACAATATGCTTTGAAGCGGCACGGGGAGAACATGCAAACTCCACAGAGGAAGGCCGCAGCTGGAAACGAACCTGCGCTGTGAGGTGCCGCCTGAGACCAATAAAATTAAAATAAAAAAATTAATTAAAAATATATATTTTTTTTTTTTCAAGAGTAGAAATAAAAATAACAATAACACCGATTATTATTTTGAACTGTTCACAATTACCTCAATGGTCCAAGTTACAGCCCTAATGCATGAAGCTGCCACCACCATCACCCTTCAAAGTAGGTAGTATGGTGTGCTTTTAGTGATAAGCGGTGTTGTGTTTGCGCAAAACATACTTTTGGGAATTATGGTAAAAAAAATTCAAACTGGGCTTCATCAGACCAATGAAAAAGAATATCACCAAGCAACGCAGATTTATAAAATGTATAATTGTATAGTGTTTGATTGTTGCCATGGTGATATTAAGTGGATACAGATCAGAAAGGTTTGATCAATTGATGACCAACAGCTACCTCCCTCTGTGCCAAACTGAGTCTTGAGGACCATTTTAGACAAAGTCAAAAGCTATTTCAGCTCAAATCTGCTCTCACACTGTTTGGCGGTGAGAGCTGTATGTTCCAGTTGTGTAAGGAAGGTGGTTGTTGAAGTCGTCCGCTTTGTATTCGTCTCGCGTTGTTGCCACTGCGGTCACAGTTTCTCCATATTCTGTCAATTTTTAAGCATTCATGTTAGCACATCGAACGAGATTGCAAAATGTCCTTAACGGATTACGGTTATACAGGCCTGCACATTTGTGACTGGATCCCATCTTGGTAAATAACGTCGGAAGACTGTTGGCTGCCAGCAGAAAGAGGTGAAGAACACAGTTGGGATAGAACACACAGAGACCCATCTGGGTTTCTATCGTATGTGGCAAAGTGCCATCTCTCTCCATGAATCACTGTGAGTGATTCACAAACCTGTAGTGACGAAAAATAGATCCAAGGTAAACTCAAATACCTTGTGCAACAGTGGCTCTCTATAAAGCTTCCTATCGGGTTTTTTTTGCAGGTGCATTTTGGTGCATGCACTATTCACCTTGGTTTGGAGTTTTATCAGGCGTGCTGAAAAAAAAAAAACATGCTTTCTGTTCTGCAAAACCAGTCAATGTCACTGCGATAATTTATGTGATGACTGCGTTAAGTGAGAAGGAATCGCCTCGCCTGCCGGCATGCTTTTGTTTTTGATTATATTTTGTAATACTGTGCATACTTATGACCACATTGCGTTTTCATATCTAATACAGAGTATGGGAGCTACAAAATGGATGGATGGAGACATAGAAAGATGGATTGATGCATAGTTTTTGTATTCAATTCGCTTGCAGTGAATCGGTCATTTCATCAAGACAACAAAGATAAAGTTAACCAAAAAGGCCACAGGCCATTGTGCCTTTACACGTCTTTATAAATAGACAACTTTAAGCAAAAAAAAAAAAAAAGAAAACCCCAGCAATCGAATGAACGTGTATACATAAACCTCTCAAATGCTTCTGACTTACTGATTCTGCCAGCTCCATCTGTAGATGTAACCACAGTTGCTGGCCTTGTGAATGTGCACAGCTTGTCAGGATTTTTCTTTGCGTTTTCTTACGAAAAGAATAGTACAGTCAAACCTTGGTTTTCGACCAAATATTTACAGTTTTTTTTATGCCTCGGATGACGAACAAATTTCGGTTCTCGAACAAACTAAGCGCACTTGAATGCACCATTTGACTCCTCTCGCCTTCCTTACACGTGGAAGTGATACTTCCTCGTGTTGCTTTCCACTGTGAGCAGACGTGTTCAGTAAACATTTTTATTTTAAAAAGAGCGTGGTTTCGGTTTTCGAACAATTTCGGTTTTCAAACAGCCTTCTGGAACGGATTATGGATGAAAACCGAGGTTTGACTGTACTTATTCTATGATAAGCTTGTCAGGAAGGCTACTTGCTGTAGCTAATTTCTGCACAACTTTTTGGGATGGTTGATTTGGAAAGATATTAAAAATAAAAAAAGTGAATGATAGGGCGATATTGTTCTGCAAACTGTTAATCAGTCTTTAATTAATAAGACTAATAAAGCATGCCAGAGAGATTAAACCCTTCCCAATTCCAGGTGATCAAGAGCTTTCTAAGATTTTTTTGTTGTTGTTGCAAATTTGAAACCGTGGCCATGAATGATTTACATTTATATTTGATTGATATGCCGATGTCTGGGCGGCCCGGTAGTCCAGTGGTTAGCACGTCGGCTTCACAGTGCTGAGGTACCGGGTTCAAATCCAGCTCCGGCCTCCCTGTGTGGAGTTTGCATGTTCTTCCCGGGCCTGCGTGGGTTTTCTCCGGGTGCTCCGGTTTCCTCCCACGTTCCAAAAACATGCATGGCAGGCTGATTGTGCACTCTAAATTGTCCCTAGGTATGAGTGTGAGCGTGGATGGTTGTTCGTCTCTGTGTGCCCTGCGATTGGCTGGCAACCAATTCAGGGTGTCCCCCGCCTACTGCCCGAAGACGGCTGGGATAGGCTCCGGCACCCCCCGCGACCCTGGTGAGGATAAAGCGGTTCGGAAAATGGATGGATGGATGCCGATGTCTATTTTTTTCATCCGGGTGAAATTACTGAATGGATTTTAATGGACGTAAACGGCAGTTTTGAAAGAAAAGAGACAGCTGGTGAGACAGTTGGTTCCACCAAGGAGCATTGCTGTGTTCAGATTTGGCAGCCCAGAATGTGTTTTCTCAAGAGATTCCTAAACCGAGAAATACTCTTGGATGCAGTCGAGCAGACTTGATCCAGATACATCTGATTAGTTACTTTGAACAAATGATGACAAAAATGGGATCAATAATGTCAAGTGGTGCCGTGAACGAGCGCACTGAGGCGACGTGCACAATGTGGCTGTGCAACAGCGATGCTTTTGAATCGAGGAATTTCTCATCACACGTTCCAGCTCCGCATATGAAAAAACAAAAAACAAAAACCCAAACGTGAGCTGAGAAATACTTCTGACAAGGACAAAAGTATTTCCCTGTAACAAGGATGACTGCTAAGGTTACAACTTTCCCTTTTGAAAAAGTCGAGGGATTTTTATGTGTCTTTCACAAAATATAAAACATACTCAGGCTCATGCTTATTTAAGCTCAAATATTCGGGGAGGGCGGCCCGGTGGTCCAGTGGTTAGCGCGTCGACCTCACAGTGCAGAGGTCGTGGGTTCAATCCCGGCTCCGGCCTTCCTGTGTGGAGTTTGCTTGTTCTCCCCGGGCCTGCGTGGGTTTTCTCCGGGTACTCCGGTTTCTTCCCATATTCCAAAACATGCATGGCAGGTTACTGCAACACTCGAAATTGTCCCTAGGTGTGAGTGTGAGCGCGGATGGTTCTTCGTCTCTGTGCGCCCTGCGATTGGCTGGCAACCGCAGGGTGTCCCCCGCCCACTGCCTGTCCAGCACACCCCGCGACCCATGTGAGGATAAGCGGATCGGAAAATTGATGAATTGATGGATCTCCATTAGTCTACACCGCAGTGGAGACTAATCTTCCTCGGGTCCAGTAGTGATTCAAAACTAATATAGAACCTACACTTGTTCATTACGTTTGCAGTCTTGCTCTAACTTTCTGAACCTTTGTCCTAAATTAAATTTTGATATATGGTGTGAGGTGCAAATGGACCCACATATGGGTGAAGAACCGAAGGCCCAGCCGGGACAAAAAACACATCCAGAGAAAAGTCTAATTGATGAGCAGGTAGGAGGCAATGGTGCTCTGGGGAGCGGGTAGGTGGCCGCAGCTGAGGCACTGCCCGCTTTGAAGCAGGATGTGAATCAAAAGGTTTTTGTGTAGGTGGAGGCCGCAGCACTACTTGCCACTGAAAATGAGACATGCAATGCCGGGAATTGAACAAAATGGACAAAAGGAGCCTGCTGAAAGATATCGATACACGACCAACTGCGGAGCTCGGAAGATTCAGGCAATGCATTAGAAACGAAGGTCTATTTATGCAATTGATCTTTTAGTCTTCTATATTTAAACGTGTTATTCAGAATTTTAACTGGTACATCATCCTCAAAGTATCTTTGTAATAGAAGGTCTATTTATGCAATTGATCTTTAGTCTTCTACATTTAAACATGTTATACAGTCATACCTCGGTTTTCGACCATAATCCGTTCCAGAAGGCTGTTTAAAAACTGAAACCACGTTCTTTTAAAAAAAAATCTTTTTGAACACGTCTGCTCACAATGGAACGCTCCACGAGGAAGCGTCACTTCCTCGTATAAGGAAGGTGGGAGGAGTCAAGTGGTGCATTCAAGTGCGCTCAATTTGGTCGAGAACCGATTTTCGTTGGTAATCCGAGTCATAAGAAAATCAAAATTTTTGGTCGAAAACCGATTTGGTCGAGAACAGAGACGTTCGAAAACCAAGCTATGACTATATTCAGAATTGTATCTGGTGCATCATCCTCAAAGTATCTTTGTAATAGTACAACTTGGAACTTGACAAACACGTTTCATTTTTGGGAAGTCCTTAGCAGCTAGGCAGCATATAGTCTGTCTGTACTTTTTGTCGTTGACACTCGATCAACGTATTGAAGCTCCACTAGAGTCTAGGAACTTTGAGAGTCATCAAGGAAGCTCATTTCAGGGCAATCTTTAGTTCGTGTTCTTGTCTTATCTTAACGCCACTTGTTAATCTGTAACAACACCATTTTAGGAATGAAAAAAACACAATGACGTGAGATATACTGACTTCCCCTGTGAAGCACTGATTCTAGACAATATGTCCTTTTGGAAAAAAAATGTTTTATGCTACATTTTAGCCATATCTTTACCAACGTTTGAGTTGTATTTCAAATATGTTGCCAAACCACATTCATCCATCCGGGTGAATGTTAGTGAATAGCTGCATGGAAAATGAACTTCATCGAGCAGAGTGTTCTCTCATCAGTTACCGGACCCTTCTGTTCCTCTGCGCGTACTCTTATCCTGTCCTCTTTACTCTTTCATCTCTCATGCCAGATGAAGGATGCGCTCACTGCGTTGAATACTTAACATTGACCCTTTTTTTTTTCTTTCATTTTTACTGCCAACTTTGAAATCTGTGATGTGAACCTTGCAAATGACCTGGGAACATTTTGCCTGCTGTCCCTTTTCCATCATAACCATTACCCTACCGCGGTTCAGCCATCGTTGGCCATCTGTGCCAAATATTCCACATTCACAGTTTTTGTTGTGACAGATTTTAAACGTCCCTCCTGTTTTGTGAATTGATATCGGCAACCGCAAGACGCATGCAGGAACAGCTTTATGAAGCGCTCATAAAATCAGATTGCTGGAGAAGTCCAGTTGTTGTTTTGTCACTAACGCAGCACACTAACAATAATGTATGCATATTTATGTGTATGTGCGCTAGACCGCTACATATACAAATGTTTGAAGAGCGTGGTTTTTTAAATTCTGTTAAAAAATGACATTTATTGACGACTGTCAATCATGTCGATATGTGTGCTGTTAATGTTACCGTATTGGCCTGAATATAAGACGGTGTTTTTTGCATTGAAATAAGACTGAAAAAGTGGGGTCGTCTTATATTCGGGGTCTAGACGTTATACCCATTCACGACGCTAGATGGGGCCAGATATCAATGAAGCGAATGCTGAACTTGACTCCCCAGGCCAAAGTGAACCCCTGCCACGAAGAATAAAAATAAAAATAGCGGTAGCACGAAGAAAAAAAAAATAGCGATAAGAAGGAAAAGAGAAGAAAATAATAGAAAAGATAAGAGAAAATGGAGAAATGTAGTGACAATCTGGAGAAAAGTGGGTCGAAGATCGGCCAGGTTAACCGGCAGCTGAGGAGAAGTTATGATGTCATTTACATTTCAAAAACCACAATCCATTCATTTACGAATGTGATTGCACTTTAGATTTGAATGAGGCAAAATAACATGCTTTTTCTCTCAAATACTGTATATTGTTATAATCATTTGTTTCAGATGCACTGTAATTATTTTCTGTATCAAAATTTATTTGGTGTTCAAAAAGTCTTTTTTCAAACTTGAGTCTTGAAAAAGAGGGGGTCGTCTTATAATCAGGGCTGTCTTATATTCGGGCCAATACGGTAGTTTGAAATGACGGGGCGCCGATCACAAATGCAATGTATTACCAGAGCTACTTACATTTTAAGAAATGAATTATGTGAAATGGAAAAAAAAAAACCGTGGTCATTTGAAAGCTAAACTCAATTCTGTAATCAAGGGGTAAATTTGACCTGCTGTAAAGTTACACTTTAAGTGTCTTCCTGTCAGTAACAGTAAAGCATCTTGGAATTTCAAGTATTAATGGACTGATCCATTTTTTTTCAAAATATTCATTGCACATCTTCTGTTAAACAACCGGCTCTTTCAATGGCTAGAAATACGTCACTGCCTAACTGGTTCTCTTTCGTTGAATATGGAAAAAGTCCAATAGTTAAAGACCAAATTTGTGCAACCATCTCACTGAGGTGATGTTTAGGATTTTATTGGCATTAGAATGTCTTAAAATAAACGTTCAGAAGTCGTAAAAAAAATGTTCACACATGATAAGCTGGATTTCACGATTGTAAATAATCACACATTTCTAAACAACATTCTTTAAAAAATGGATTGACCCAATGACTCTCGTGGTGACGTCATGGTAGGGGAATCAACAAAGGGATGTGGTTTTAGTTGAGACTCTAAAGGGAAAATGCATGTCATTAATGTACTGTAGCAGCTTGGGACACCTTATGACACGGGGGAGCTTGTCAAAAACTTAATTTCATATGGAATTGAAAAGTCTTAAAAAACCGAAATTTATCGTAAGATGTAGGAAACCTGGATTGTTCTCAAACTTTGAACAATTTGCCATCTAGTCATGCGAGAGATTTCGGCATCAATTTCCGCGTCAACATTTGGAGACAATACATTTGTCTGTTGCCCTTCAAGATGTTTTTAACTATGGTGACCTTCAAACTCATTTGCCATTGCTGTTACATTGTGACCAAAGTCAACACATTCTGGCCTCACCCATCCAGCCCTGTTAAAACCATGCCCTTGCAGCTAGTTGAATAAATGTGGCTGGCCATTGATTTCTAGGGGAAATGGATCAAGTCCAGTGTCACCTGATGAGAGCCGCCAGGCCTCTTTGGGCAGGGCAAAACGTGAACAATAGATAGAGAAGAAGTGGGAGTAGATAAATCGGCTTTGTGTGAAATACAAACACACAAACTGTGAGGCACCCAACAATTTATTGTTCCTGGCTTAATGGTCGTTTTGCGCCAGCCTGATGACTTGCAAATTGATGCTCATGCAATGAGAGATGAGAATGGTTTAGCAAGGAATCGATTGGTTGTATATCAAGTGGTGTAAAATGTGCTAATTGATCAAAATCCCCTGCTATTTGAGCATTTAAAGGCTCATTGCATATCTTGCGATAAGATTAAGATGCAAGCTCTGATATTTAGAAGAATAAAATATATACAGTGAAACCTCGGTTTTGGTCCATAATCCGTTCCAGAAGGCTGTTCAAAAACCGAAATTGTTCGAAAACCGAAACCACGCTCTTTTTAAAATAAAAATGTTTCCTCAACACGTCTGCTCACAATGGAAAGCAACACGAGGAAGCGTCACTTCCTCGTCTACCCGAGGAAGCATCACTTCCTCATGTAAGGAAGGCGAGAGGAGTCAAATGGTGCATTCAAGTGCGCTCAGTTTGTTCGAGAACCGAAATTTGTTCGTCATCCGAGGCATAAAAATCTCGAAATTTTTGGTCGAAAACCAAATTGGTCGAGAACCGAGATGTTCGAAAACCGAGGTTTGACTGTACTTTTTATTACAAGTGATCCAAACTGTAAATGAATAGTGTGCTACTACCCTTGTACAATATGTTTTTACAGACATGTTTTAAGATGCTGCAGTGTGTTAGGAAGAGCGAAAACCTGACCAGATGGTGTCTACAGACACTACACTCACACTCCATGGCGTTGAGGTCTGTAGTTCTAATTTGAGGTGTTAGGTGTCAGGAAAGGCAAAACTTGTCGTTGTGAGCCACAATATGTTATGAAACACAGCAGGAAGCAGACTTGGAGGGACGCAACATCTCCTGACATGATTGCACATTAGCACAGCAACACATTGCCAGGAGTTACCCATCTGTCAGAAGAACCCCCATCATTGAACCAGCTGCTTGACATGAAAAGCCTCTGGCAATGGCAAATGACAAGAAGTCGCCTGCTGCAACAGGAGAAGCCAGGATGGCAACTGTGTTGGGAATGAAGTGTCAGAATCTTCACCAAAAGGCAAAATAAAAGACTGGACTGTGATCAGAATTCAAAATGTCAACACGGCACACGTGGATCTGTGGTTCTTTTGCTGACAAGTGGAGCCCATGAAGAGCGTTAGGCCAGTGAGATATATTACAAAGGTGGCATTCAATTTCAAAGGTTTATTTCATTATTTCATTTGATTTCATCACTTTAGATCACAGGTGTCAAAGACAAAGCCCGGGGGCCAGATGTGGCCCGCCATCTCATTTTATATGGCCCGCGAAAGCAAATCATATGTGTCAACTTCCATGACCCTTGCTTAAATCTGTACCGAAATCTCAAATTGTCATATGTAATAAATAAATGACATTTCGCAATAACTTGCCGGTTTACACTCACTTGGATAATAATTGAACAAATACTTGACTGATTTCAAAACTAGAGAGCCATCGTTTTTTTTGTGTAAGTCATGATACGATGTGATGATTAAATATTTATTCTGTTTCACTGTCGTAACGGCCCTCCGAGTAATTCCACAGTGGCCTGCGACAAAAATGAGTTTGACACCCTTGCTTTAGACAGACGCAGTCATATGCTGTATGGTTTGGGTCTTCATTGTTCATTGTTCTTCATTTTTATAAGAATCCGAATTAAAATACTGACCTATCAGATTGGAACGCTCCGTATTCCTGCTGATGAGATGGTGCATCTCTAGGGTTATCTTCGAGGTTTCATCACACAGCAACAAGGCCATCTCTTCTGCTACAAATAACATTCAAACTTAAAAAAAAATAAAATTGTTTGGGGAATTTTGAATATAAAATGATTTCATTCATTATTCATCAATATCGTCGATCTACATGTATGACTTGTAAAAATAATGTGGTATCAATTTGTGGCAGGCATCCATGCAAACTAGTCTGCCGTCGATTGATGTCGCTGGATCGCAGGGCAGACGCATCGATGCATCGATTAATAGATGGAACGATACAACCCTAAAAACTTAGTTATTCAGGCCAGGTTCTTCCTAGTGGAACTGACGTGTAAATGATTATGGATCAGTTCTAAATGTGTGTAATCCAACTGAGCCCGGGGGGATGTGTTTAAGAGAGTGGAATAAAACAAAATTTCAATAAAGAAGCTTTCCGGATTGCGCAACTCAACTCATTAATTGAATGTGCAGCAATGGTGAAGTAATGTTCTTCACCGATGCATGTACAGTATGTGCTAATTCTCACATTTGAGCAATGAACAGTGACGTGATCCCGAACAGAGAAAAGAGCAAAATGTAAGCACTCGAGTCATTTTTAGGTCATTTGATTTTTCCTTGTCCTCGCATTAGTCGTTAGTCAAGATTTGTTGTGTGAGGCAACACACATTGAAATGCTTTTTTTTTTTTTTTTTTTTTTGGTGGTGTGAGAGAAATATGTCAGAATGTTGCAAAAAAAAAAAAAAGCCAAACATAATATTCTGAGGATATGCCCACACTCTACACTCTGCTTGGGTAAAACATTCTACCTTATTTGACAAGTGTCAAGACATGACAAGACTTGACCATGCGCCAACATTTTTACATTTCCTTCATCTCAGCACAGTGGGAGTGGACTTGAGCATGGTACGCTTTGTTCATGCACAAACGTGGCCAGTCAATGATAATAACCAATATGCATGATGGAAATTAAACTATAAACGGAACGACTGGAACTAATGAACACAAAGTCAGGAGAGTTGCAGTAATGAGGTGATGACACAGGTTAATAACTTGAGATTGGTGCTGCTCGATGTGAGTGCGGCTCAAACGGGGCAACAATGGATGAACTCAACAGACACTTTAGTCATCGTGAAACAAAGCGATGAAGTGTTGCATGTGTTTTATTTCATTACTACAAATTAGTGCTGGGTGATGTGGAAAAAAATCTAACACGATATCGGCCATTTTATATCACTTTTTATCATTTTCAGTTGTTCCATTAAAAAAAAAAAAAAAAACATTAAAAAATAAACTATTGTACAACACACAGCCATCTCGTTATCTCCGCTCTTTTTTGAAGTGACATTAAAAGGACCTTGTATCAAATGAGAAATGCGGGGTAAGATGTGGGTAATTATATTTACTCCTTTGACCAAATGTAAAAGTTTGCAAAAATTGATGTCTTTCATGCATGGAAAATAAACGTGGGTGTTGGTTTGAGCTATATTGGTTACCATTGAGTTTATAGGCTGTTTTGTTTGTTTGTTTGTTTTAATGTAAGGCCCCTTTTATATTTGTGTGTTTATTTCTGGGAGCCTCTATAATGAGCAAATAAGTTGTCAGCTCACTCCACTTGCACAATTACAAATGAAAAACTCAAGTATCATGTGGAGAAGGAATCAACTCCTTAACCGAGTGATTTGTTGAAGCCACCTAGGCAGGAATCTCCGCCTCAGGTTTTCCTGAGTACGTTGCTAGAGCTTGACACCATCAATCAGAGATTAGAACTACTAAGAAGGATGGGCTCGATTCGCACAACAAAGTTTGTGTATCCTTGGAGTGATAGACGACAGACTGAAATCCTCATTGACTTGAAAAACAGCCTCTGTACTCATTGTTGTAGGCAAAGCGTAAAATGCCTATTCAGTCAATTATTCAAAGGGAAACAAAAGCTCGTATGGCCTCAGCAGCCTGGCCGTGAGAGTGATGTGAGTAGGAGGGCACATGTCTGAATCGAGCCGTCGCAGGATACCTCATCTGCTTCTCCTATGCACTGAAATGTTCACGTCGCAGAAGTGCGAGCTGAAGGGTGAGCTCATCGCTGAGGGTGGCGAACTTCCTCAAGATAGAAACAAACTCATCATGTGTATTGTTTTCATTGAGGTGGTTTGGGTTTTGTGTCAGTCTTGAAATGTATACATTTCCAGAAAGTGACATACACTTTGTGATTATGAGCAGTAGCACGTTGCAATTTAAGTGGTTGCTTCCTGTTTGGTACCAAATCAAAATGTCACGCATGTTGCCGCTTGAGTTGTGCCTGTGTGAGAGAATGTCCGCACACGTGTGCGTGTCACACAATATTTACAATGTTAGTGATCCTGAAGGCTTCATGATGCATAGTCTGCTCCCAATCTACTACAACGCAAATGGATTTTAACACACAGGTAAAACACAACCTGTTCTCCAATCATCAAGGAGAATAGAATCATATGTGTACAGTCAAACCTCGGTTTTCGAACGTCGCGGTTCTCGTCCAATGCGGTTTTCGACCAAAAATTTCGCGTTTTTTATGCCTCGGATGACGAACAAATTTCGGTTCTCGAACAAACTGAGCGCACTTGAATGCACCATTTGACTCCTCGCCTTCCTTACACGAGGAAGTGACGCTTCCTCGTGTTGCTTTCCATTGTGAGCAGACGTGTTCATTAAACACTTTTATTTTAAAAAGAGTGTGGTTTCGGTTTTCGAAAAATTTCGGTTTTCGAACGGATTATGGACGAAAACCGAGGTTTGACTGTATTTGCAGTGTTGGGATTTATCCTGTTGATTAGTTGTTGTTTTTTTTCATTCCATGCAGTGGTAGCCATATTTGTTAATTGTCTGGTTTCAGAATACTAAAAAGCTTTGTGTGGGGGGCTTTGTGGTTCCTGCTGCATGTGGTGCAAAGACAAAAATGCCTCCAGCATGGGTGTCATCATTCAGAGAGTTGTGTTTGCTGAGCCTTTTTTTTTTAATGTTGGGAAGGATGGACATTCAATTTGTTTCAGCAGCAGAGCTCATGCATAAAATACTGCATTTGTATGAATAGATAGGAATATGAATATATGCATGGATTGATGTGGCCAACATGGTCGATTGTCTCAGTCTGGTGGAAGTACTTGGACTGACAGGCAACATTGACATGTACATGGTAATACGTCTGCAGAGACTCCTCCAGAATACATCAGGAGAGTGACTGGCATTTATTCTTTGCTGTTTGGTCAGTTGAGAATTTTTAAAATGCAGCAATTATGTGCAGTGGATTTTTTTTTCCCTCAAATTTTGCATGACGTTGTTGCATCGTAGTCATCTATAATTGGCTTAAATATTTGTTTTAATAGACCTGAGCAAATCAATATTTAAAAAATTGTCATGTTTCAGGAAAACCATTAAAGTTGGATGCTGAATAACAGGAAGATATACCGTATTTTCCGCACTATAAGGCGCACCTTTAATGAATGGCGTATTTTAAAACGGTGTTCCTATATAGGGCACACCTCATTATAAGGCGCACAAAATAGAAGCTACAATAGTGGCTGCAGTTGCATTATGCATCCACTAGATGGAGCTAGGCTAAGGGAATAGAATACAATATAGCTTTATTTTTATAGAGCGTTCACAACATCTGCAGCTGTAACAAAGCACTTTATAGAACATTTAAAATCCTTCGTCTATGAAATCAGAATATTGATCCATATGGAAGGCGCATCGGATTATAAGGTGTACTGTCAGCTTTTGAGAAAATAAAATTATATAATGCAGAAAATACGGTAGTCACAACCCACTGAGACCATCTGATTCAGCTTCTCAACAAATGTTCATTTGTTTCTTGAAGAGATCTTGCACACAGTGTCATGGCTGAATCTGGAATTGCCACATTTCCGCTGTCAAGTTTGAGCTCAACTTGAGCAGACGTACTTGTTGGACAAGTGATGGCAGAAAAATGTGTGAAATCTTTCACCCTTTTGTACAGCGGTCTTGAAACTTTGAGTTGCAGTCAAGTCTGTTAGCCCGTGGCTTGGCGACTCAGCTGTCAGGTGGAATACATATACAAAATATGGAAATTTGAACTGATTGCAGGAAATTGCTTCTCAAGCTTCTTTCTTCAAGTCCCAATTCGAAATGCTGCTTGTGTGTGGAGCCCCTTCACTGACTCTCCAAAGCAACAAGAATCTCCAAGTGTATGTAAATGGTGTCAAAAAATAAACACTTCTGATTAAAAGGAATGACTTTGGGACGGGACATCCTGGGTTCAAAACCTGCAAAGGGCAAAAGTAAATTGCAACTTAGCAAGTTAGAGAGATGCTAATCTTCTCATCCACGATTGTTGGGGTTCACCACATCATCCGGTCGTTCCCCTTTCCCTGCATATGTCTGGTCAGGTTTTTTTCTGTGGTTTAAGGCATACAACCGCGATACATATCAAGGCGGATGTTAAACATAGATGACCTTCCCGTTATGAACATAATAAAGTGCTGAGCTTTCACGTGTAATTTAACAGCAGCTTGTGCGTTCAGCACCACATTTCTGTGTGTCTGGGTCATTTCCGCGCATTGTGACAAAAATGTGGCCTCTTACATAGCAGTTTTTCCAGTGTGCTGTCCTGGATTTGAAAAATAATGTTATACAGGATGGGCAGATGCCCCGCCCAAAATTGGCAGAGTGATTTGTAAGTCAATTGTTTTTTTGTCTCTTCCACGAACACTTCTATTTCTGTCACCTCTTTCTGTCATAGCATTATTTTCTGTGGAAAAAGCACACAACTCTCTTGAATACGGATGGTGGGCTCCACCACATTTACACCCGTTTCCAACAGCGCACACAAACAGACAACTCGGCACCTTCCCTTTGAAATCTTAGTAAATCCAGGTGTTATTATCCAAATTGTTTGGTAGATCAATGTTGATTTAGACTGGTTTGCTGGGGGGGGGGGGGGGGGGGGAGCGGGGTCACAAAGGCAAGATTTTCACTGGTGATGACACGGACAAATTAGTATATTTTTATTTAGATTTTAAGTCTATAGTATTGGTCAGTTTTTTTTTTCTTTCTTAAATCCGTTATTGACTGATCTGTTGCCAGCCATTTATTTAGCGATTAAAGTACTGTTGGTCTAACACCAAGGATTTAAAACTCTGCTTTGCTGTGGGTCACAGAATCGGAGCTTCTGTTAAAAAAAATAAAACTAAAAAATATATGTCTATTGTGCCCGCGCTTGTGTTGCTGCTCAATGTTATCTTTGTTGGCAGTTCAATGGCTGTAAAAAAAAAATAATAATAAAAAGGTCAATCTCATCAGATATCATCATCTTTGCTATCCATCATCTAAGGTTGGTTTTGAAATACGTGTTTAATACTTTTCCGACACACCTCATAAGATATTTTGTATGTTTGTCTTTTCTTATCCTTTCCTGTACTCAGAGCAACCGGATTGTATGTAAAATATTGTAGAATGTCACGTTTGTTTTGTTTCATACTGTCAAACGTCATGAATAATGCATTCGTTATTTCACGCGGCATTTGGAGAAGCAAATAATGCCCGATGGTCAGTGTAGATTCAACTCGGCATGACTTGACAATGTAACGAGCACAGTTCTTTTCTCTCACAAGCACAACCAACCCGAAAATTCCTTCCCATTTTATTGTTTTGATGGGATTCCATGTTAGCACCTTCACTCCCTTTGCTGATGGCACCTGATAGTGAACGCAGACGGGTTGCTTTGGGCATTCGAAGGGGGATGGAAACAAGAAAGGAATGTAAGATGACTTTCTAAACACAGTCTACCTGTTTCAGTCACTGAGGAGGAAGAAAAAAAAAAACCAAGAAAAACAAATTCACCCAACTAAAGTACATTCAAATGAACCAAAGTTTCCAACAAACCCCCCCCCCCCAAAAAAACAAAAAAAAACAATAGTCAAATAAAACTCTTTTAGCCTATTTGAATATATATTCAAATGAAAGGCACAATAAATAGTGATTATCAGACACATTTTTTGAAATTACTTGCAAATATGCACTTTGAAACTGATCACGTCAAGGTTTTGGTTATCGGTCCACAAGGCTACTCACATTCCTCATTTTGATTTCTACAGCCCGCAGCCATGTTAAAGAAGAAAGCATTCGCCATCTGCATTCTGATGAATGTAATTATATGTCTATTCCAAATGGCTCCAGGTCTGTATGGAGCAACAAGGGGTAATACATTTTGTTTATCGCTGTTTGCTTTGAAACGCTGTGTGGTTTTAGTAGATTGCAAGGAAACATACAAAGTGGTAGGAGGTTGTTTGTCCATTCCGATTAAAATAATTTCCAATCTAAGATACCATATTTCAAGGTACGGGCGTGCAATTAATTATTCATCATGCTGCTTCTCACCCCAATGAAATAAAAAAAAATCCTTTGTTTGTGTCCCCTTTGCAGTTTTAAAAGATTTGATGTCATTTTTCATGGTTTTGATTGGTTTGTTTCTGTTTGTTTTTTCTCATTAAGGCTGCAACCTTTGTGAATTGATCTTCGTGGTTGACAATGCAATAACATAAATTGCATTGAATGATTACAAGCTTACTGTGGACCAAAAAAAAAGAAAAAAAGTGGTGAACAGCAATAATTTGACACATTTCTCTGCAACCTTTCTGAATTGATCTTTGTGGTTGGCAATGCAATAATAACATAAATTGCATTGAATAATTACAAGCTTACTGTGGACGCCCCCCCCCCCCCACACACACACAGTCATTTAACACCCAAAGTGATTGATTTAGCGATTTCACCAATGAAGAAAAAAAATCCACTTTAGTTTCAATTCGATGGTCAAATAATGATGGGCCATGATCCGCCTTACATTCGCTCTGCTTACGTGTTCTTTACTTCTTATTTATTGAGATGATTTCATGTCTGTTCCTTGACAGGCCACCGAGAGATTACAGGATCCAGCACTTCATCATAGTCTCTCCTATGGGCTGATGAATTGCTCTTTTTACGTTCTAAATTCAATTGCTGTCCATGTCAAAGGAACAGAAACACTCTCTCTACATCGCAGTGTCTCGCGCACGCACGCACACACACACACACACACACACACACACACACACACACACACACAGACATGTGCCCTTGGGACATCCCTCCATAGGGACAGCCATGTTTCATGGTGGCAAATGAGCTCTTAGAAGAAAAATAAAGCTTGTCAAGCTGATACTGAACTCAAAAGGCTACAACCTTGAAGGACTCCAATTCAATGAAAGCACGGTTAAGACTTAGAAGAGATAACGTTGTTTTAGGCAGTGCACATTGACACAAATACAAAGAGCAAGGGCATGGTGAGTACCGTAATTTCCGGACTATAGAGCGCGCCTGAATATAAGCTGCACCCACTGCATTTTTCAAGGAAAAACCATTTTGTACACACACAAGCCCAAATTGTAACATGAGATATTTGCAAAGAAAGAGGTTTCAATGTTGAATAACATACCTTAACTTTTCTTTGCCTGTTAACGCTGCAGCACGACGGCAGTAAAACAGCACTCACACGGCTAATTTAAAAAAAAACTAAAAAAAAAGGCACCGTTCCCTGTCGAGTAATGCTTTGTTTTAAAATGACAAAATCCTCGCTTGCCGTAACGTCAACCATTCCTTCATTAGGCTTTCTACCATCCACTTTTTCGTGTCAACTTTCACGACAATGTCTTTCAGGAGGTTTTCTTTTGGCATATGTAACCAGGTAAACAATACTACGACTGTTGTAGTGAATGCTGCCTCGTTTAATAAATGGAGCATTTAACAAATGGGACTGTTACTTTAAAACGAGCGTTGGATAATCTTGTGGGGAAATCTCGTGAGACTTGGACCACAAAATGAAGTGAGACACACGTGGGTTGTTGGGGTGAACGATTTGGTGGAGATGTACATTGGACGTCATCGGCTTAGCAGTGGAACTGGAGATCATGATGACGAATGATCTGGCCGAGGGGTAGAAGTTCAAGGATGAAGATAAGAGGACCAAGCACAGAACCTTGGGGGACACCTTGGGACAGTGGGACAGTGTAGGAAGAGCAGTTGTTGATGTGGATGAATTGTTTTGAATGAATTGAGTAGGACCTTTTTAATTTGTATTATACACCTTTATTCATTTTTGGTATGTTATCATTTTATTCGCTCACAGGTTTTACATTTTAACTCTGTTTTTGTTTTGAAATCATTTTAGAGATAATGGTCTTATTTGGGGAGGTTTACATGCTTTTTTTTTGTTCAGTTTCAACTGGCGAGCCAATGATTTTATAAAGAGTATAAAGATATCAATAACTCATCTTTCATAATTAGAGGCTACCTGACACAAATTAAAAAACGTGGATAATTACTTTTGGGACACCCTGAAACAATGTCTGAAGCTTTATGATTAGTTCAAATATCAGGTTAAATTTCCAGAAGAATTTTATCCTAGAAGAAGATTCATAAAACAGAGGAGAGCTGATTAACATTTTGTGCAAGAAGGGACACCTGGGGATCCTGTCATCTTTGTCCATAAATCATTGCTTGATGGCATTTGCTTAACTAATCAGTCACGGGTTGCTGCAAGCCTGGCAAACATTGATGCTCATATCCTTCATACAAATCAAAAGGTCTGGATTTCATGATTCAAACTTGGCTTGAAGTGGTGATATTAATCACGAAAATCGCCTTCAACAGATTCAAGCTAGAGTCATTACGCACACATCACAGCATTAAAAAGAAAGCACATTGGTGTATTCCCTAACAGCACGAAAACCTTCATTCAATTATCAAACAATTTGTTGCACATTCGATTGTGTGACGCACTTAGGAATGTTGCCTTTTTTTTTTAAATTGGGTTATTCTCCAATATATCATGAGAAAAGAGAAAATCGTTCGTTCATTCAGCTACGTTGACCATGATGCCATGCAGTCAGAAGGTGATAGTGGCGAAGGCATACCGTGTCTATCCAGCACAGGCATGTTGCTGTTAAACAACGTTCCATTCTCCACATTCAATTAGGACACAGGTAATGGGTTCATGGCCTACATTTTGATGGTAACAAATGTATTTGTGCGTTGTTACTGTGATGATGTTGAGCTCCGCCGAGGGTTGGGAACACTGGTTCTTGGAGCGCCATATATGGCCTGTTTCAGATCCTACCCGACTTTACCACACCCGAATAAATGGCTCATGATCGTTTCAGGCTTCGATGAAGCTTGCTGATGAGCTGATCATTTGAATCAGGTGTTTTGAAGTAGAGAGATCTAAAACAAGCAGGATATGGCTCTCGAGGAACCGGAGTTCCCTACCACTGAGCTACACTGTCACTTTTTGCACGGAAGCTAGAAACTTGGGGTTAAAATGGCCCTCGTTTTATATATATACTGTATATATGTATATGTGCTAAAATATGAAGGCTACTTCGCGTCTGTTTACATTTGATAATTTTATGTAATGGCGCTAGTGGATAATTTTCTCATTTGCAGTAGGTCTGTTTAATGTCTCTTCAAATTAAAGTGAGAAAAAGTAAGCAGTCATAGTGTGTTTATTTTTTTTATAGAAAAACTGAAAGTATATTGTGGTATATCGTCAGCGTGATATAAAATAGCCTATATCATGACAGAAGATTTTTTTTTCCATATCGCTCCGCACTAGCCACCCGACACTTGAGATTCCTCTGACAGGGTCACCGGTTCACTGCCTTCGTGGACTACAAGCTGCTGAAATTTGCAATGGCCAAGACCTCTGAGCCGTAGTCTTTGCGACAGCAATGTCAGCTCTGCGCCGTTTCTGAGGTCACTACAGACACCCAGCTTATGGCTTGGCAAGGATAACAATGTTGCCGAGTGCCTCTCCCCTGTCAGTCGTGGGGACCCTTAGCTTGGGAGTTGATTATGCTGCTGGTGACCAGGCCGCAGACTCTGACATTCAAGCCAACTGTACGGCCCTCACCTGACTGTGTGTGGAGAATGTCACATTTGATAACGCCACACTCCTCTGTGTCTAGGTGGTAGTGGCCAAGTTCGTTTGGCCAGCTCTCAGGAGGGACGTCAGGACGTGGGCTGGTCCCTGCATGGCATGTCAGCGTACCAAGGTACAACACCATAGCAAAGCCCCCGTTGGCAGATGTTTGATCCTGTGAACATTAACCTGGTGGGACCACAAACTCACTCACTTTAAAATCCCTGCAGAATGAAAAGAAGTACTGTGTTGTTTTTTTTTACTATACTTTCTTCATAGTTTGGCTGGTCCTGGTCTCTATATATATTAAATCAGACCTTGCAATTGCACCAAAAATCGCCGTCTCTTAATCGTGTTGACGGCAGCGAATGATTTCCAATTGGATATGAAATTTTCTCATCTAGCAACGGATTTTTTTTCTTTTTAGTTTAAAATGGCTTACATAAGTTGAATTAAAACGGCAGGTGCAAGAGTGTTGAGTGATCTCTTTCCAATCAGCAAGGCGGTTGAGCTTGTTTGCAGTGAACAAATCCTGTTTTTAGTTTTTTGTTTTGTTTTGTTCAAACTAACAAACTTACCATCTCACAATATGCATCAATAGTCATGCCTAAAAATGTACATTTCTAAAATCAATTTAGAGCCATTGATTTCTGACGTTGTAAAAACGGCATATGAAAGAGGATCGAGGCATTTCCCCCAGTTAGTTAAAAAGGGAATTACATCCAAAAACAACAGTATTGAATTATCAATGGACCAAAAAATGAGCGTAATAGCGGGACCAAAAACCCAGAACCCACAATGGAGGAGGATCTACTGTATTTGCCTTTATAAATTTAAGAATATGCTTTTCTTCTCATGTGGCCAGATTGCCAATGAATTCCAGCCAGTAGCAACTGATAGTTGAATTATATCAGGCAGAGAAAGCAAAGATGCACTGGATGACTGGTCACTAAATGTAACATCACCAGTTCTATCCTCGCTGTTCCAGATTTAGCGTCACTGTGGGGCCACCTGGGTTTCATCAATCTGGTGGGTATTGCTGAAGATTTGTTCAGCGCTCAGTGGTTTGGAGTGAATCCAGTGTGTCAGGGAAGTGTGTTTTGGGATTACAGTGCCTCCTCTGAGACACATGCCCTACTATTAGTCCAAATTTTCTGAAGGAAAACAAATGAGATATAGAATGAGATGTGGGCAGGAACGCGTGCTTATTTCTAAAATTCCTGAAAGTGAATGATTTGAGTCTGCAGTCTGATGACATACATATTGTACTATATCTTGTCCCTGCTGAGAACTGACTTCTTTCATAATAGTTGATCCACCTCTCCCCACGTCCCAGATGGAGGCTGCCCAGCTGCTTAATGATGCCAGATTTCCCACATGGGCACTGGCTAGAGCAGCCGCTTATGCGCAGTGACAGTCTTGTCGAAGCAGTGACACACTTGCATACAGGCGCCTTCATTATATTGGAGCACTGTGTAATTATACAAACATGGCACCCTTGACAGCTTAAATTAGGCCCCTTATAACTGGTAGTAAGAAGTGATGTTCATGACATAAAGAAAAGTACATTTTTGTGAGGAAATGTGTTGTGCAGTTGTGTCAGAGTGATCAGTTTCAAACCAGTGCTATCATTGAGGCACATATAAATCAGAAACAGAATCAGAATAAATGAAATGAAAATCACCAAAGTGTCCTGACTTCTGCTTGCGGCCCACATTTATTTTTCAATGTGAGGAGGATAGTTGAGGTTGTTGAGAGTGTAGGCCATTTCAGTCTTTTCCAAACACAGAGCTATGTGGTGTGAAATTACCAAGCGTTGTTTAACTACACTTTGGCTTTGACACCTGTATCCATAGTGACTCAATCTTGGGTATTGAAGATTTAGCCTGACCACCAGGAACATGTGGTTCTTCGACAAACGTTGCATTTTGTCGGTGACTGACCTTGTGCACCTCCTTTTGTTTAGTGAACAGAATGACAGCAAACATACTGTCGATTTCAACCATGTTAGGGATTCATTGTGCATTAAATCATCCATCTATATTCTGCACGTGTTGCAGATACAGGTAACTGCAGCCTTCAAGCCAGAGGAGCAAACCCTGTACTTGTCCCCAGTCACTCGCTGTGAGGTTTCCGGAAAGCTCCGCACAGAATTAGACTCCGGAAACGTGAACTCTGAAAGAATTGACACAAAAAAGTGTATCAACTAAAATGGCTTACAAGACCGATAAACTTCAACAAAGAACGCTGGTACAACACCAGGAAAACAAGTCAACCAAAAACAAAGGCAAGGATAAAAACACAAACAGTAATTGCATGTCAATAAATAGACACGAAGAAACTCGAACGCAGATAATACAGAATCCGTGACTATAACTACAACGAAAAACTTCGAAGAAAGGTAAAAACCTGGCGGGAACAAAAACAAAGAGCAAGAACATAGAACGTCTTGACAAATTCAACTTTTGACAGTGACAGATGTGAGCAAGACGGAATTATCCGACAGACACATGACAACATGGGAGTAAATAGTCGATTGATTACATTGGCAGCACGTGTGCAAGCTGGAGGGACGGCCCTCCTCTCCCACATGCTGGATAAACACAAGAACAGCATTATGACACTCGCAAGACAACTCAAAATCGGCTTCGGGACTTTACGTTTCTTCGTGACACCTCTGTCAACTCGAAATCGAGCTAGATTCGTGTAATTCTCACATTGGCATTAATAACAACTCAATTAAATAATAATTACACCTTGAAGTTCTACAAATGAATAATGTTGCTGCAGGGTAATGCACCGTAATATATTTCCAAGTGCAAGTGATGTGGAACACAAAAATCACCTTTCCTTAACCTGAAGCCTTAAAAAGTTTCTTGCTTGTGATATGTAATAACCACATGAGGGGAATATTTACAATATTATTATTCATGTGACATATCCATAAGGGGGTGCGCCACATCCATTCCCTCACAGTGTTCTATTTAGCCACGCCAAGCGGTTTTAGTCTGCTCTTCTATTCCCCCGGTGACAAGGGTAGAGTTATCATCTAATGAGTGCGGCTTGCATTTATTAAATTTTAATTGCCATATAGGCTCACACTGGCGTGCATGTTGTCAGATGCATGTGTCTCAGAAAGAAGTCGCTTGTAAAATGGGTCCCCGAGAAAGGGAAAACATGCTCTGTAATAAGATTTACAGGTTATGCGGCTCTGTGAGTTCATGCAGGACCGATCGAGCTGCAGCTTCAGTTGTTCCCATTAGAATGCACTCCGTGTTGTCATGAGTAGGAAGTGGTCCCTTGCCAAAACCTCCTACTCATCTTATGCAATAGACGGAAATCTCCTGATTAACAGTCTGTCGGCTGCACAAGGTTTCATTGATGAGGTCTGTCTATCCAATATTTCCTTCTTTTCTCCCCTGTTTTGAGAGCACAAAGGAGTCTAACCTTGAGTGTGTTCCTAACATAAAAGCAGGGACTGCTTTCTTATTCTGCCTGTGTGCTGCAGTAATGTCTGTCACACCACATTTCCCACTAGCAGAGGAAATGCCAACTGACACACAGCTCAAGATTAATATGCGCGTGCATGTGTTTGCATGCGCGTGGGTCATCCTTGTGTGTGCGTCCTCTCCTAAACTCACCCCTCAGTCAAACATTTGTGATAGATATTTAGAATTCAAGTCTTTTGCCCCGCTTATACTTCTCTAGCTGCCACCGTGGCGTATAAACTACCGTTGATGTGTCACGTATATGTTCGGATAAACGGCAAACGTTTGCTGTATGTAAAAGCAAACCTGATATACGACGCTATACGTGTCCTGTCATTATTTTCATTCCTATCAGAATGTCACATATTATGAAGTGATGGTTTCGGTCTACAGTGATCCCTCATTTATCGCGATTAATGGGCACCGATATCACCCGCGAAAGAGGAAAATCCGCGAAGTAGGTTACCTCCCCCCCTGTACAGGTATATGTACATGTGTATGAGTATATATAATATTTATAAAGCCAAATTTAATGGTATACATGCATATAGAAGTAAATGTCCTAATTATTATGTAATGCTATATATATACATATATATGTATGTACGTAGGTGTGTGTATATATATATATATATACAGTATATATATATATATATATATATATATATATATACAGTATATATATACACATATATATATGTATATACAGTATATATATATATATATATGTATGTATATGTATAAAATGTATAAGTTGGGTTAGGTTAGTCTAGAAATAACAAAATACAGTAAACATATACATGTAGTACTGTATATGTTGCTCTATGTGACTCGCTGTTGTTTTGCTGACTTTCGCCTTTTGTTTTTGTTTTTTTTGATGAATGCTTTTGAAAAATTTGCGATGCACTGAAAGCGCGAAAAGTGAACCGCAAAGTACAGTAGCGAGGGATTACTGTATTGTTATAGTCAATGGCGAACTGTCCAAAATAGTTTGGGGGGGGAGGGGGGAAATGATAATCAACATTATGGATGAGCACTGAGCACAATCTTTCACCTCATTACTTCTTTCATTCTGCTTTACATGCACTTTAGCGGAGCCATCTCCAGTGCCATTTTAGAGGTCCACTGAACTACATTAGGCTGATAAATCCTGTCGATGTGTGTGGAGTTGGGGACATGAAATCTCCCGACGGTACCACATCTGACACACACAATGTCATTTTAATCAGTCAGTCACAGCCTGAGCCTCCCCCTCTTTAACCTCCTCACCCTTTCACTTCTTTTTGATCCATTGATCTCTCACTTTAAATGCAAAACCAATGGAGTGGAATATAGCACTGGCAGAACTCCTACTAAATTGTCTTTTTATATTGGTCAGTTTTGGCCTGCATACGACATTTCTACTGGCTCCCTGTATTAAATCCACTAAAGGTGTATTCAGGGCTCTATCAACCCCTTAAATAATCAACTTGTTCAAGGCGTTTGTATATAGGTGTTCATATCCGGCCCAGATATTTCAAGAACTGCCTGGTTAGTATACATAAATGAATCTTGCTGTCAATACAGTACGTAGAGTTGGCTTTGTTACAGCACAACAGTCCAACCCCAATACCTTATAGCAGATGCAGTACCTTAAACAACAAGTTTATAAAGTCCATAATGTAGCAGCTGTTGTTTTTCACAAGCGGCATTCCCGACAAACGTGATAGTTGGATAAAATAAGGCATGGTTGATGCTGTTGTTGTTTTCACCGGCACATGATGCAAGAAAGAGGCTTGAGGCCTTACTCGCCATGCCTTTCCGGAATCAATTTATTGCCCGTTGGGGTCAGGTACTGAATTTCCATCGAGTCCATTTTCCCACAGTTTGAACTCCTTGAGGCGGTAAATCATTGCCTCCACCACCATGGAAGGAATAAATACCTCGACAAAGAAGGCACGGCAAAGGCGCAATTACTCCTACTGCAGTGAATCTATTTGCCTTTAACTCATTCAGTACCAGTCAATTCTGGACCAAGTCTGAAAAGACGTTTAAAAACGTCTTTGGGAGTGAATGGGTTAACTGTAACTTTGGTGAGTTACAAAGTACTGACAGTGACAGTGTCACAATCGGGTGCGCTGCTGAGGTGTTACAGGCTGAAGCCAACCACATTTTTTTTTCGTTTCTGTTAATTATTCATTTTCAATTCATCTGTTCATTTCTTTGCAAGCCCCAGCAAATCATGCCCATTCAGTGAAATTCCTTCACACACTCCCCACGGACCTGAAGGTTTTCGTGCAACTTTTTTGCGATGAAATAACAGTGCACGTCGTACATTTCCCGAGGACCCGTATTCGTACTTTGATGTGTTTGTACAGGTGAGGCTATTACTGCATAGGTGCTCCCCTGCCATCTGTAGGTTCCCCCACAATTCCTGGAACCTGTGGATGAAAAATATTCCTTAAAAAAATGCCATGAGTGAAGCTGCTTTGATTTCGTACTGATTTAATTGGAACCCTCATCAAACAGTTTGGAATAACACAAACCAACCGTAATATTAAATCAAGGAGCCATGAGAAGGAAAGGCTTTTTTTTTTTCCAGTGATCAGCAATCAGAAAACAGGATGAAACACGATCCGGGTGCACATCACATCTGAAGAATTGTCTGTTTCATCTCGTACCTTTTATCCTGATTACCTGTTCAAAATACGCCGCTCCTTATAGAGCCTTGCAATCAATGTAAAGAGGACGATGATGGTTTGGTCTGAAATACGCGGAGTTGTGTGCTTTGACGCCTTGTTACGGGAAGCAAATGATAAATGGATAACATACTAGCGAGCAGACCTCAAAGTGCATAGCCAGCTATGTGATGATCGTGCATCACCCTCCCCTTAGTGGGTGTGCTTTCTACAGTTGGTCATTTGAGAACTGCTAGCGTACTACTCGAGTCCATATTCATTAAGATAAGACGTAAAAGACACATAGGCGGTTGTACCGTGAACTAGTGCTTAATGTATTTTGATAAATGGAGAAAGCCATTTTCTCTCCAGCGGAGCACCCCTCTCGAGATATAAAAACATCCCCCTGGCATCATGAAGGTCTTTTAAAGTTCTACTGTAATTTAGGTGGAACTTTCCACCCTAAGAGTATTTAATGACATCGTCAGGAATACAGTTAGTAGAACTGATCTTCACCCTTTCAGCACAAGCTTATTTAAAGAGTGCTTCCTATTTTTATTTTTTTTTAATCTGCATTTGCTGGTTCGGACCTTTGGAAGCGGAATCTCAAATGGTTGACCATTTAACGATTGAGACATGAAGAGTGTTTTCATCAGCCAGTTTCTTTAGTGGGTTCTTCGTTTTTATCCTCTCTTTCCTCGATGCATTTTTTTTTTCTTCATCCTATTCCCATCGTGTTTCCATCCTTTTCTCTCTCCTCTTCTCTGCGCCTAAGCTCACCGTATTCAGAAATTCACCAGCTAAATTGTCTCACCTTTTATCCAGCCCCACCACATTGTCACTGCGGGAACAGTCTGGACAATCACCTCCCGTTTGAAGTGACAAAAAGGCGTTCAAGCCCAGACGAATCCTCATATGAGAGTCCGGCCTAGTCCCTCTTTGTCCTGCTTTTAACACTTTGCCACTCTTCCCCGCAGTGCTTTTATTTCTTGAGCTGTGTCTGCTGTGGCTCTGAGCCTCCTGACCGGTTGATCAAATAGTTTTTTTTTTTTTATATAATACATACTTTGGCAACACAAAAACGATTCTACAACAGGGGACATGTACCCGCTGTACTCGGTTTGGCCCTAGTCAAAATGCTGAGTGGCTTTGTGAACACCAGAAGCCACAGTGACTGGTGACCAAAGCAGTTAAAATCAAGCCCAGTTAATCTTCTGTCGACATTCAACTCCAAATTTCAGTTACATTTTTCATGATTTGAAAGGATCTTTTTCTGTTGTTTGTAAATGGCGAGTATTGCAATGAAGCTTGAATTGAAGTCGCAACATCTGCCAAAAAAATCTGATTTTTATCTTTCCTAAAAATTGTTCAAAGGGAATGCAGAAAATCTACAGTTATTTCTAAATATATATTTGTGAATATATTTTCCTTGTTACATCAAAAGGAATTTTAGTTTGTACACAGTTGTTTTGTGACACCTTTTGCATTTTCAAGTTTCAAGTTTTTTTCACAACCCCAGCGAGTCAATTCCTGCTTCTGAAATGTCTACCGCCCTGTTTTGAATGGGAATGAGTGGAGCGCGCTTCAATTGGCTGGGAGTCAGCCGGTTCCAACTCACAATGGTGCAAAAGCCCTGTTACGCCCAATTCTACCTGCGCCAAGTCGAGGCAAATATCAAAAGAAGCCACCCATGCGCACAGTTAGACTACGCTTTGTGCTCGGCACAAAAAAATAGGGACCAGAGTGTGCATTAAGATGACAAAACATTGTCATAAAGGGATTGGACATAATCATCAACACAACAACAAGAAGCCTTGACCATTGACACACAGCCTGATAGTTTCATGTGTTTATGTTATTGATGCTATATTCTGTCCCTACTATACAATCCAAACGTTGCAGCAGCCACTTGAGACTAGAACATTTTCCAATTATCAGTTGCTTCAATTTTGTTTTACTGAGCTGAAAGGAGCAGCATCTACTGGGGTCCTTGCTGCCCAAGCTCATCCTCTTCAAGCTCTGACATGCTGTGCATCTAGACATGCTCTGACAGCATATCTCAGCGATTGAGAGTTGTGGCATAAACAAAAGCCTGGTCAATGTCATAAAAGTCACTTTCCATGCCTTCATTTCAATGACTTGATGTGTATTATGTTTATTTTTCACACCTGTATCTCTCGTCCAATTAGTTGCTTCTACAGTGTGATATTCCTTTGTTGAATTTTTTCTCCGACACGCTAAAGAGATGGAAATTGCGTTATTAGCATCAAGGCTGACAAGACGATTCGACGAAAATGGGAGAGCATGTCTTGTCAGTGGGGAGCCACTTCAGGTTGCTGGCAGGAGACAACTGTTGTATGAGAGCACTTTTGCAATGTGTTGGAAACTTCAATGGCTGCTATATGTCCTCGTTACTCTAATATTGTAAAAAAATATATAGTCCAACCTCGGTTTTCGAACGTCTCGGTTCTCGGCCATTTCGGTTTTCGACCAAAAATTTTGAGGTTTTTTTATGCCTCAAATGACGAACAAATTTCGGTTCTCGAACAAACTGAGCGCACTTGAATGCACCATTTGACTCCTCGCGCCTTCTTTACACGAGGAAGTGACGCTTCCTCGGGTAGACGAGGAAGTGACGCTTCCTCGTGTTGCTTTCCATTGTGAGCAGACGTGTTCAGTAAACATTTTAATTTGAAAAAGAGCGCGGTTTCGGTTTTCGAACAATTTCGGTTTTCGAACAGCCTCCTGGAACGGATTATGGACGAAAACTGAGGTTTGACTGTATCTTGATGATGCATGAAGATGAACTCTTCCACTTTTCATCTCTTGCCTCCTTCATGCCAAAGATCTTCCTTTTTCACAAGAATGAAAGTTCAAATTAGGAAATATAGGCCTGCTGTGAAGGCGCTCACATTGCTGTACTTTCTCAAATATGGCGGCACTGTTCGTATATCTGTTATTGATTATTGCTTTCAATTCCTTGTCAACACTCGGGCACACAAATATCATCATGCGTGCAGCAGGACACAGACTGTACATCTCGAACGTTTTCAGATATTGCGAGCGTGTAATTTTTAAAGAAGATCAGTTTAATAGAAGAGGACTCCTGTTGCACAAGATAAGGACCAAATACAGTCTGTGTCATCTGTTGTTCAAATGGAACACTGTGAAGTCCATTTTTCCATCTTGAAGTGACAGTCGTATCTCACTGAAGAAAGAAAGTTTCTCTCCCTCTCTCTCGCTCTGAAAGCACAGACATATTAGTGTGACCTTTCCATGCAGCTCTGACTTGCAGATATCTTAAGTTATTGAACAATCATCCCACTTGTCCTTATCTTAAGCGGCCCGAGAAATGGAATTTGACATCAGTCGGTTTCATCATTGGTCCCGAGTGAAAGCTGGCACGTGAATGAAAAGATGGCTCCTTAGGTTCTTCTCCAATTTGTTTCTCATCCCCACAATTATTTCAATGATTGCAACCATGGAAATTGTTTCTCCTATGCTGAGTGCAGAATGCAAAACTAATTTGCCCTCGGCGTGATTTCAAATGAACTATGGATTCAAAGGAAACTGCATGTCAGTATGCCACACAAGTCGACTATTTGATCTGTGTTCCCCCAAGACTTTCATCTCAACATGATACTAGCATTAAATGCACCCGCTAACTGGTGAATCTCTGTGGCTTCCAAAATTTCCATAGATTTTACATGTGGGTATAATTATTTTCAGGGGTAGCTATTTTTCCACCGCTGCCATGGAAAATGATGTCTAACATGAAAATAAAGAAAACCATTGTATGAGGAACCCTTTTTCAAAGCCTGTCAATATGTAATTTGTCTATGGCAGGGTTTACTCGATTTAAACAAGCTCAATGTCAATTTAGTAAACTGATTCCTTTTCATTAAGTAGCTTCCGAACAAATTCAAGGAGAAACCCTAATCCCGATAGTCCATCTCATTATACATAGCATCAAAGACGTTCGGGAGATCAATAAACAGCCCCTCTGCAAGTTTATTGTCTACGGAGTCTGTGACTTATTTGATAAGTTGTGGTGAAACTAATGTAGTTGATCGGTTTGTTCTAAATCCATACGAACTGCATCAGAGTAATTCATGGTCATCTCATCTTTTCATGAAGAATTTCTCCAGAGTTACAATTCTGTCAGAAGAACAAGACAAAATATATATTTTGGATGTTGTTGTGTTCTAGTTTATGAATTTGTGTTTGATATTTGCTATTCCCATTATACAGTCAAATCTCGGTTTTCGAACGTCTCGGTTCTCGACCAATTCGGTTTTCAACCAAAGATTTTGAGTTTTTTATGCCTCGGATGACGAACAAATCTCAGTTCTCGAACAAACTGAGCGCACTTGAATGCACCATTTGACTCGGGTAGACGAGGAAATGACGCTTCCTCGTGCTGCTTTCCATTGTAAGCAGACATGCTCAATAAACATTTTTATTTTAAAAAGAGCGTGGTTTCGGTTTACGAACAATTTCGGTTTTCGAACAGCCTTCTGGAACGGATTATCGACGAAAACCGAGGTTTGACTGTATTTGAAAATTATCCAGTTTGAAATGTTGAGTGGTTTGGAATTTCCCAGGAATATCCTTGTCACTATTTTTCTATCGATTACGTTTCAATAAAGGTTTTGTTTTAGCATTTCCTAAAGATATCAACAACCTCCTGTTTTTCAACAGCTTTTAGAAACAATGAACAGGCCTCCTCCCGGTGGGACATGCCCAGAACACCTTATCAGGGTGGTGTCCAGGAGGCATCCTAATCAGATGCTTGTGCCAACTTGTCTGGCTCCTTTCCACACTGAGGAGCAATGGCTCTTCTCTGACCCCCCATCCCCCCTGAGCAAACTTCTCACACTATCTTTAAAATAGAGCCCAGACACCCTGTAGAGAAAAATCATTTCAGCCACTCTTGTTTTTTTTTTTTCAGTCACATCCCACAGTCGAACTCCCGCTCCATTCTCCACTCACTCATGAACAAGACCACAAGATACTTGATACTTGATACTCCTCCGCTAGGATCTCATCCCTGACCTGGAGCTGGTACTTTACCCTATCCTAACTGAGTCTCTGATTTGGACGTGCTGATTCGCAACAGCTTCACAACTTGACTGTGAAAGCCTCCAGTGAGATTTGGACATTGTGACTTGATGAAGCCAGCAAAGCCACGTCACACAGAATAGTCTATCGTAACGGCTTAAATAACCCATTGGAGATCAAGTATGAGATTTGATATCTGTCTTTTTTTGGTTTGAATGAACCAATCAGTTATTTCCATAATGCATTCATGCATATTTTCAACCAAATGAGTCCGGATGTATGCGACATTAAATTGTGATGAATATAGCGCCGGAACGCACAGATTTTTCATTCAAAAGATAAGGCGCATATTACATTTGCAGTAATTGAAGATCACCGTTGCCAATCTGTTGCTTTGAGTTCTATAGTGTCAGGTTTATAAGACAAATGAATGAAACAAACTAAAGACAGATGCAGGTACCACTTTCTATACAGTACGTGGGGTATTAGAATGTAGGTGGATAATCATGTTCATTTTTAAAGACAATGGGCCCTACTTTCATTCCTGGCGTAAGTCTGGCGCTCACTGTACACATGAGTGGAATTTTCTTTCTTTTTGTATTTTGCTAGATTGTACGCCAGTAGTAATGATTGTGCCTGTGTGTGCCACTGTGGAATGAAACATAGTGTTTTCCCTGGGATACCTCATTTGCATCAAAATCAGGGCGGTATGGAGCACACGCCCGAGTATCCCGCATTTGAACATTGCGGAAACAGAATTTAGACTCGCTGGAATTTGTACATGACATTGGCACAGAAACTGGAATATCTCCAGTCAATGCGTGTGGCATGCAATTGGAGACCGTCTTAATTGCACCGCTCGACCGTGGTGACGGGCGGCCCGGTAGTCCAGTGGTTAGCACGTCGGCTTCACAGTGCAGAGGTACCGGGTTCGATTCCAGCTCCGGCCTCCCTGTGTGGAGTTTGCATGTTCTCCCCGGGCCTGCATGGGTTTTCTCCGGGTGCTCCGGTTTCCTCCCACATTCCAAAAACATGCAAGGCAGGCTGATTGAAACTTCTAAATTGTCCCTAGGTGTGAGTGTGGGCGTGGATGGTTGTTCGTCTCTGTGTGCCCTGCGATTAGCTGGCAACTGATTCAGGGTGTCCCCCGCCTACTGCCCGAAGACAGCTGGGATAGGCTCCAGCACCCCCCACGACCCTAGTGAGGATCAGGCGGTTCGGAAAATGGATGGATGGATGGACCGTGGTGACACATGGTGTGACGGCCCCACACCCATAGTGATGGGGATGCGATACAAATAGTTTTAAGATGTTGTCATATTGAATGAAACACCGTGAGGTTCACCACGCACATCTGCGGAGCGCCGAATTTTCTATCTGCGCCTCGAGTAAATATACCGAAATCACTGTTGTAGGTGAGAGCAGATGGACTGAGGCTTGTCAATTGTTACAATGGTACTGTGTGTGTATATATATATATATATATATGTATAATATATATATATACACAGTATATATATATATATATTATATACATATATATATATATATATACACACACATGTATAATATATATATATATATATTATATATATGTGTGTGTGTGTGTGTGTGCGTGTGTGTGTGTGTGTGTGTGTGTGTGTGTGTGAGTTAAATATGATGCAATGATTACATTTGGTGTATGAGTGAAAGCAAAGTTATCTGTCAACAGAGTAAATTGTTGCTAGAAAAACAATGTAATCACAACGTGGGCATGCTTTTGAAACCCATTTCCTGTGAAATCTTTGGCAGAATTTTGACTTCTGAGGTAAAGCCCCTGAAATGTTGCCCCTGTTGCCATGGCAGTATGATAATTTTTTTTAAAGGAATGGACCAACATCATTAATTCGTTTTCGTGTCCTGATGCAGAGCTAGCATTGTGCCTAGGAGTAGAAAACACTCAGTAATGCACATTGGGAAGGATATTGATCTGCTCTGAGGCCGATATCACAGATGTCAGAGAGATGATTCGAAAGCCCTAATATATTGCACGGCCATTTATTAAGCTGAGACAGGAGCTACAATTCACTTAGTCAGTCTGTCAACACGGGTGGCATGATAAACAAGCGGTTAGCACGTTCGCCAACCCCCCAACCTCAGAACTGACTCTCGGTTCCAAGTTTGTATTTCCTCCTCGTGCTTGCGTGGGTTTTATTCAAGGACTCTGGCTTCCGACTGTACTCCAAGAAACGTGTTTATTAGGTTAATTGAAGACTAAATTGTGCATGGGTGTGAATGTGTGTGTGAACGTGAATGCAGTGTGATAAGGTAGCGACGAGTTCAGGGTATCCCCTGCCACTTGCAGATGGGATAGGCTCCAGCTCATCATTGACCCGAGTGAGGATAAGCAGTACAAAAAGTACATGAATGCCATCTGGATCTGGTATGATAATTGCAATCAGCGTTTTAGTAGTTTTAGTTTTGAAATAAAAAAGTAAGCAGATTCACTCTCAATCAAAATAAGTTTTTCCATAATCGTCCAGCCCTAACCTGTGGCTTCCCCTTTTTTAGATATTGGCATCTCGAATGTCTTTGTGACTTGACTGACAGTCGGCTTACAAATAATTTATGTGGTTAAAATGAAACAAAATATAAAGGGCGCGCAGACTTCAACCCCCTTTCTATATTTGCTTTGTCCTCCCCAACTGCAGCCATACTTGGTAATTCAGTCACAGTCATATTTGTATAGAAACACATCCATCTCTGCAACACTACATCAGACAGTCGATGTCAGCATGTAAATAATTACGGCCCAACATTGGAATTTGCCAACTAATTTCAAAGGCCGCATTGTAATTGAGTCGTTTATCTGCCTCACAGCTTTTCGGGTTTGGGGAATGAATCATTGAAACGATTTAAGCTTTGGGTCAGGCTGAATTCATTTCACAAAATAAAAAACTTTGAAAAGTCTTTTTAGCAATCTCCCTGGTTCATAGCACCGACCCACTAACCCGGGGGTCGGCAACACGCGGCTACAGAGCCGCATGTGGCTCTTTAGCGACATAGTGGCTCTGTGGAGATTTATAAAAAAATTTTGAAAATGGAAAAAGATTTTGATAGTAGGCTAATATAGGATATAGATAAAAGAGAGCTGTGGTTTTGGTTTTTTAAAACGTACACTTTATTTATACTTTGAACAGTCTCGAACAACAGACACATCTGCGTCCGACTCCGTGCCTTCTCTCTTCTTGTTCGACTCGAGAGGCGTTCAAAGACAGCCTCCGAAAAACGGAAATTCATGATCACTTCACTGACACTAAGAAAAGTGAAAATAATGCACCAAAACCAAAAGAAATCAAGCGAGGAAATTATCAAATAAATTCTATGGGGGCGTTTGTGAACACACAACAAAGGAATAAATAACAAACAATTCTGAGACAGTCCAGTCTCCTACATACATACAGCATGTGTTTCCTTCATTGTAAAGTTTTATAGAAGGCTTTTATTTTTTTTTTGCGGCTCCAGACATATTTGTTTTTTGTTTTTTTTGTCCTATATGGCTCTTTCAACATTTTGGGTTGCCGACCCCCGCACTAACCCGTAGCGTGCAAATCACAGCAGAGGACTCGGGTGACCGACCAACTAGATGTCCCTTCACCATTCCTGTATAGACACGATTGTCAACAACTATCTCCCGAGAATATGGTGTAGATGGGGGGAAACGGAACTTTTTGTAACTTCATGCCCAGCGATCAAAGCACGATGCCCCTCGAACACAGCCCTCAATCTGCGCTCGCCAACGTCTGTGTCCCGAAATATTTTGTCGACGGCGGGCCCTCACCCTGGGCACGCTCCTTCCCCGCTAATGCACACTGCTCGCACTGATCTCTATGACGGCAAAGAAAGAGGAGCTCAGTTTTGAAAAGAAGCACAGTTTGGTCAGTAATTTGGAATTCGTTCAGGTTTTCAGCGCCAGGCAATGAAATATATATTTTTTTTTTTAAAAAGAAAAGAAAACAGTCTGTTGCAAAGTATGTTCAAAGGCTGTTGCAATCAGAGAGTGGTAAAATCAATTTATTCCGACATTTGGAACTGAGACACGGATCAGCAAATGTTACTGAGTATGTGACTCGAAGGGAGCACAGAAGCCACCACTAAAAACAGACGCGAGCGGAATAATTTCCTCGTTATTTTGCATGATGACAAAAAAAAAAAAAAAGGAGGAACACACTAATAGAGTTGATCAAGCTGAACATTGCCAAAGATGTAGCGGCCATTGATGCATTTTCTTTTAAATTAAAATGCTGGATGAAGCAACAGTGGGTGCAGCATGAAAAATGCTCCAGTAATACTGTTTCGACAAAAAAAAGACATCTTCATATCTATAACAGGTCAAAGAGGTTTTTCAATGGTGGAGGTAGCATTGTAACACACAACAGGGCATGGCGAAAACCTGATGTTGTCGACAGGCTTACAGTATTCCCCCAACACAAAAAAAAAATGTGTGCAGTTATGTTTACATTTACAGGGACAAGAGGTGCTTTTATGTGGAAGCAGTACAGTAGAACAGTATCTGGAGCTTTTTCCGTGTGGGCATCCAAGTACACGCTTTATCAATCAAGGTCAAGGAATCAAGGAATCAAGGTCATCTTAATTGTCAAATATGCTTACATGTGACATGCGGCATAGATGAAATTTCTTTCTCTCAATCCTCCGTGCAATATGCATGCAAACATGCTGTGCATTAAACATACAATTGATTATATTGAATCAAATTGTAATTCCACGGAATTAAACTGTTACATTTTAAAAATGGTTACATCCTTGAATCTGTATCGTTCCCCATGTATTGAGAATCCTGTCAAATCTTGGTGAAGAGATGTACAACCACAATTATTATTATTGCCAAGGTTTAGGGTCACTCTCTGATGCTTCTCTGTTTGTAAAATGAACCTTTGTTGGAAACGGTTCTCATTGTGGCGCAAAGACAAAAAAACATTCGCGCTCACAATCGCACCTAGAGACAATTTGAAATGTCCAATCAACCTGCCATGCATGTTTTTGGAATGTGGGAGGAAACCAGAGTACCCGGAGAAAACCCGGAGAAAAAATTGGTAGCCAGCCAATTGCCAGAGCACACTTAAGAACTGCCTCTCTAGTCTTACACACACTGCAGCAAAAATATCAGAAAGTCAGCAGGCTGGGCTCGTATCTATCTATAATAGACAGGTCCCGAAGAAGGCTAAGGCTGTCTGAATTGTCCCGATCGTCCTCTCCAAAATGAGTTTGTGCTTTTTGCCCTCAGGCCGTCGATTTAGGGCTCCTAGGAGGAGGACAAAAAGGCTCCAGGTTTCATTTGTCCTCGGTGCAATTTATTTACTTAATGGCTATTCGCCTTAGGTTGCTCATGTTTTCCTCTGCTTATTATTCTGCAAATTTAGCAATACCTGATAATTGTCTGGATTGAACCTGTGTTTGCAATGTCGTGTATGAAGATGGTCTTTCCTGTCGTGTCCTTTGTGTGCTCCTTCTGCCGCTGCAACGTGGGCAATGACTTCATGTCATCCTTCCATTTTTTTTTCATGGACTTCCCCAATATGTATGCACAGCTCAAGATTTTATACAACTGCGTTTTTGGAAATATCTAATTTTCACAGCGAAATTTTTAATGCGATCTCGAACACCCAACAAAAGTAACATTTGAAATCATTTTTGAAATCATTTTTTTGAGTTATAAAAATGAAGATGTTTTCATTCATGGTTCGTAAACACCCTCAAAAAAAAAAGAAAAAAAATCTTTATATATATATATTTATATCTATATAGATATAGATATAGATATATATATATAATTTTTTAAAGGAACATGTTTTTAGCAGTGCTTGAAACCCGTTCTGCATTCCATCGTTTGACTTTGCTTTTTCAGTGCTTTCGTGTCCTATTTGTCTCGAACGCACATGCCAGCAGCATGAGAGAAATGAGAAAAGGAGAGCTTTATTCCGTTTTGTCACCTGTCTTGAAATGAGGCATTTGTTTCTTCTATTTACCTCCATCTTGTGAGTGTGTGTGTGTGTGAGGGGGTGGGGGGGCTCAAAACACTGCACTCTGCATAATGAGTTATTTAGAGCTCCATCAGATTGACCACCTTGCTAGACACTGAATTTATGTCCTTGTCCCAATCTTCGGAAAGAAGCCGAATCCATTTTCTTTATCATGGTGAGCAGACACAATGAGAAGAAACAAAGAAACACCTTGAATGAATAGAAGGGAACAGAAGGAAAACTGAACTTAAACCATTGGAACCAAGTTTGTTTCGACAATATTACTGTAGCTGACTGCTTTCACCGTGCTAGAATGTTGTCATCTCCACGCGTCAAATTTGAGGGCTGAAAATGACGTCCAGACAAGGACTGTTTTATGGCTAAAACAAACGAACAAAAAAATTGCAGAAAGTTTTAAACATTACGCGTGCACAAAATCACATCCAATATATATTTGGAGAAAAAAAAACGAGGATTTCGTCCAAATAAATGTTTTCATTGGGTGCCTGGCTGTAAATTTACATCACCTCAAAGCGAGGGAAAAGCATTTATAACCACAATAAATTAGAAATTCCCTTGAAAAGAACATGAGCAAATCCTTTTCAACTCGCTGGATAAATTCAATGAAAAACATTCCAAGGACAAGATATTTGATGTCCAAATTGATAAACACGATCATTTTTTTAATTGCAAATGTTGACTGATTTTCAATTTGGTGCCTGCAACACGTTCCCAAGAAGGTCAGACGCAGTGTTACATTGTGGTGATGTGATGAATGAGGAGTCAAGGAGACAAAGGTGAGTCATGTTTCTTTTGGTCTCCACAACAAAACTGAGTGTTTTCACAGCAAAGAGTAAGCTTCTCCCTTTCAACCCTTTTGTGTATGCCATAAACTTCCTTTGAACCCAGGAATTTGAGAAACATCTCTTCCTCCCTGAAAGGGACTGATTCCTGGTGAATGTCTCTCCCTTGTCAGTCACCACAATATCACCCTGTCTTTTTAACACTCGCAGAACCAGAGTTTTTGATAAGATAAAATAAGATAATACAGTCAAACCTCGGTTTTCGTCCATAATCCGTTCCAGAAGGCTGTTCAAAAAACGAAATTGTTCGAAAACCGAAACCACGTTCTTTTTAAAATAAAAATGTTTACTGAACACGTCTGCTCACTATGGAAAGCAACACGAGGAAGCGTCACTTCCTTATGTAAGGAAGGCGAGAGGAGTCAAATGGTGCATTCAAGTGCGCTCAGTTTGTTCGAGAACCGAAATGTGTTCGTCATCTGAGGCATAAAAAACTCGAAATTTTTGGTCGAAAACCGAATTGGTCGAGAACCGAAACGAGGTTTGACTGTATAAGAAAACTCGTATTTGTCTCACAATGGAGAAATTCGCAATTTACAGCAGCAAAATTTGGAGAGAAGAAAGTAGAAAAACATGATTTGCATGCACAAAATACATCTTAAAAATGAACCGTACACAGTACAGAATGCAATATAAAAGATAAAATATCATTCAACTGCATATACAGTCTGCCTCATAAGATTGCTGTGCTTTTTAAAATGGGTCAGTGGGGATGAGTCCAGGTTTTCAGGTGCGTCTATTCAGTAGCCTGATAGCAGCGGTACCTCTCCTTCTTGCAGCGCGGGTGTATCAGTCTCTGGCTGAAGGAGCTGCCCAGTGCTGTCAGGGTGGCCTAGAGGGGGTGGGAGCGTCTGTCCATCATAGCTGTTAGCTTAGCTAGCATCCTCCTGTTGCCCACCTCCTCCAGAGTGTCCAGGGAGCAGGCCAGGACAGAGATGGCCCTCCTGACCAGTCCGACCAGTCTCTCTCTCGGGCTGAGATGCTGCCCGACCAGCAGACTATGCCATAATGACTGGCTAAAGCCACCACGGACGGAATAATAGGTTAAGATTAAGAACTTTAAATATGCGTTTGGGAACTGAGGATATTAGTTATTAAAGCTTTGTAGGTGGAATTCTTTCACGTTCTAGCTTGAAGTAGTACTTCAGTTGCTCAACATTCTGCAGAATGCGGCTAGGCATTGTCTTGCTGAAAGAAATAGAAGCAGAAACGTCCCTGACAAAGACATTGCTTGGATGGCAACGTTATGTACCTTTCCGCATTAAAGCTGCATTCACACGAAACACACCACTATACCATCACAGAATGCTGGCTTTTGAACTTGCTGCTAATAAAAATCCTGATGGTCCTTTTCCTCTTTGGCCCGTCGGAAAGGCCCATGATTTCCCTCCAAAATTGACAATTGTATTATCAATTTTATCAAGTCATTTCATCTCTACAATCATGTCACTACGAGAATTGCATGGCTTCGTAAAGAGGCGCACACTGCCATTGTAAGTGGCAAACGAATCACGCAGATGACAAAGCACGCCGGATAATTCCCTGATATAACTTTCCAACCACGTCGGAATCCGCTTTCGTTTCAGAAGACCATTTCTCAAATACGACAATCACGATGCTCGTGTCCTCAGTTCCTGCATCATTTGAAGACATGTAAAACGTTGCCTTGTTAACAATGTGCAATTATTTTGGAGTGTGTGTGTGTGTGTGTGTGTGTGTGTGTGTGTGTGTGTGTGTGTGTGTGTGTGTGTGTGTGTGTGTGTGTGTGTGTGTGTGTGTGCGTGAGGTGAGAACAGATTTGTCCGTGTCAGGGTTGTTAAGAGGCTTGACCAGAGGTTTTTTTTCCTCTCTCTCTGTCTCTCTCTCTCTCTATCTCTCTCTCTCTCTCTCTCTCTCTCTCTCTCTCTCTCTCTCTCTCTCTCTCTCTCTCTCTCTCTCTCTCTCGCTCTCTCTCTCTTCTGAGTCTTACACTTATTTCAGTGAAACCCTTTGGGTGAATATTTGCTCCATTCTGAATTTCAGGAACTATTCAGGAGGTAAAATGCCTTTTCTGCCTCTGCTTGCTTCCCATCATCCAAACGAAACTGACTGGCCACACGGGTATTCTAAATGCAAATTGGAATCCATTTCATAGACTTCACTGACCGAATATGTGTCGAGTGCTTTTTGGGAGAGAATGTTGTACATGTACAGTACATTTCTTGATTAATAACATGGATAATTATTGTTCCTGGACAATGGACACATCAAAATATTAGGATCTGTTTTTTGAGGAAATGCGCAGCAACTTACTAGATGTAAATCTTTTTTGTTTTTTTTAAAATACACTTTTGTTAGTGTGCTTGAGTGATCATTATTAGGGTGTGTCAAACGCATTCGAAACTTTTGAAATTCACTTGAGCCCAACGAGACATTTGCTGTACTAAAGTCATGCATACGAGCCAAATTTTCTGAAAATGGAACGACATCTACGAGGTCCACATGAAGGCATAATTGAAATTGCAGATGGCTGTATAAGTCTTAGATCATGATAATATTTTAGTTTGGCAGAACTTTGCTTGCCTTTTTTCATATTTCTTTTCAACAAATTATAAATACAGTCAAACCTCGGTTTTCCTACTTAATCCGTTACAGAAGACTGTTCGAAAACCGAAACCATGTTTCCCATTGGAATCAATGTAAAAAAATGTTATCCGTTCCAAGTCAAGAAAACAACTTTTTTAAACCACTTTTTTTTTATAATTTCACACTATAAACTGTACACATGTAATAGGAGAGCAGGTAATATGTAAAATACTGTCCAAACGAACTGTAATATGTTTTATTTTCAACAATTTTCACATTAACATAGTAACATAAAAATTTAAGGAACATCTCTCTCTCTCTCTCGCTCTCTCTCTCTCTCTATCTATCTATCTGTCGTGGGGCGTATGCCTATCCCAGCTGTCATCAGGCAGTAGGCGGGGCATTTCGGCATCCCGAACTCCTTCACCAACACAGACACACCACACCTGACTCATATTTCGCAATCAAATCTTTCTTATCTGTACAGTCAAACCTCGGTTTTCTCGTCCAATTCGGTTTTCGACCGAAATATTCGAGTTTTTTATGCCTCAGATGACGAACAAATTTCGGTTCTCAAACAAACTGAGCGCACTTGAATGCACCATTTGACTCCTCTCGCCTTCCTTACACGAGGAAGTGACGCTTCCTCGTGTTGCTTTCCATTGTGAGCAGACGTGTTCTGTAAACATTTTTATTTTAAAAAGAGCGTGGTTTCGGTTTTCGAACAATTTCGGTTTTCGAACAGCCTTCTGGAACGGATTATGGGTGAAAACCGAGGTTTGACTGTCAAAGGTATCTATGATAAATTTACACCTAACGATACCTTTAAGAACTTTTTGTTCTGAATTATTTTGTCGGACCTACTCTGAAAATTTTTTATTTTTTTGGTTGGGATACATTTTTCCAGAAATAACAGCAATAGTTTAAAAAATAATAACTATTATTTCGGCTAATAGTTGCTCTAATCTGCGTTCGACGCGATGAGCGGATGATAATGAAGGATGAAGAAAAGACAGCTCAACTGTCAATATTGGCTTCCACTTCCACTTGTATAAACTCTGCTTTTTTCCAGACTTGGTTCTAAAATGACTGAAGCAGATACTGTTGTAACTGGTGCCAATTTGCCAGCTGGGTTGCAGTTAGTGAGATGCTATTTGTTTCACCTGCAAGACGTTTTGAAGATATGATGATGAATTAGACCAAACCCTTTGACGACACGTGTGTAGTGAGCACAAAAGTAAGAAAAGGGCATTGTTGAAAGCTATTCATCATCATGAATTGGACGTTTTCGGGCCACCGTTGTCCAGGCAAATGTTAACGTTCCTCGGAACCGAGGTGTTTAGTACTCAGCCGTTGGACATGAAAGGACACAGTGTAAATACTGCATGAAATGAAATTATTTGCCCATTGGCAAAATGTGCTTGAATTTTTCAATCAGATCATCATTAACACCTGACAGCTCTGAGTTCTGTGAGCCACTAGTTAGAAGTAATAAGAAGACGATTCGTAGTATGAACTGTGAAATTGATGCTTTATCTACCATTTCCCGGTGCACTCAACGAAGAAATTATATCACATTACTCATTCATCAGTCTCACTTCTGATGATTGTGAATTTCCCTGACTGATCTAGTGCCATGGTTGGAATACACTGAAACATTGTTAGGGAATATTTTGGATATATTATTTATCCATCCATCCATCCATCCATTTTCTGATCTGCTTTATCCTCACATCGTTTCAAATACACACTTTGCCCAAGATTATCATTCTCATTCATTTTCCAAACCACTTTATCCTCACTTGTGTCACGGGGGGTGCTGGAGCCTATCCCAGCTGCCTTCGGGCAGTAGGCGGGGGACACCCTGTACCAGTTGCCAGCCAATCGCAGGGCACACACAGACGAACAACCATCCATGCTCACACTCACACCTAGGGACAATTTTAGAGTGTTCAATCAGCCTGACATGCATGTTTTTGGAATTATGAGACAAAACCGGAATACCCGGAGAAAACCCACACAGGCCCGGGGAGAACATGCAAACTCCACACAGGAAGGCCGGAGCCGGGATCGAACCCACGACCTTTGCTTTGTGAGGTCGACGCGCTAACCACTGGCCCCCTATTTATGTATGTATATGTTTTTGGGGGTTTTTACAATAAATTGGACGGTCAGTGAGTACGTTCCACATAGCATCACCACTTCCTCCTTTCCTCCACATGGGGAGGACACGACATGGCCAGTTCCCCGCCTACCCGACTTTACATTTACACCCCTTTGCTCCCCGACTTTACATTTACACCACTTTGCTCTCACTGACACCGCACTGAGTGTAAACAATTGTGACAAGTTATCCACTTGTTGTGCCGAGGGCTCGAGTAAACAATGTCATCATTCTGTCCGCGTGGAACTGTAACAGAATCCAGTTCCATCTTTTTTTCATATTCTGAATACACTTACATGTATTCCGTTGCTCGCCAAGCCTGTATATACAGTATCTCAAAGCTTTTTTTCTTTAGTTTTGAAAATCATTCAGTGGCTGTATAGAGGGAGTAAAAAATATTGTATTGTTATTATATATAATTGTAACTAGGCTAATATTTTTCTTTCAATGATGATGGTTGTCATGCATTAAAATAAGTGTTCTGCCTGGTTTATTATTTTGCAGTTCAGTCTTTTCCTTTTCTTTTTGAAATATAATTTGG